>CM030889.1:39566512-40166512 GCA_018136845.1 Heterotis niloticus | reverse complement strand
TGTGGCAACGCAGTCCATGCACAGAAGGCTGTGATGCACTGTGTGTTCTGACACCTTTCTTTCATGGCCAGCATGAAGGTTTTCAACAATTTGGGCTACAGTAGCTCTTCTGGGGGATCGGACCAAACAGGCTAGCCTTTGCTTAACAAGTGCATCAATGAGCCTTGGGCGCCCATGACCCTGTGGCTGCTTCACCAGTTGTCCTTCCTTAAACCACTTTTAGAAGATATGAACCACTGCATACCAGGAACAGCCCATAAGACCTGCCTTTTTATAGATGTTCTGACCCAGTCGTCTAGCCATCACAATTTAGCCCTTGTCAAAGTCGCTCAGATTCTTATGCTTGCCCATTTTTCTTCAACTTCAAGAACTAACTGTTCACTTGTTGTTTAATATCTCCCCCCTACCTCTTGACCAGTGCCATTATAACAAGATAATCAATGTTATTCACTTCACCTGTCAGTGTTTTTAATGTTGTGGCTGATCGGTATATTTTAATTAGCTACAAGATGCTCAGTCACCTACCAGAATTCCTGGAAATCATTAAAAATTATGTTTTTCATCCATTTCAGTTTAAATTTTTCATGTTGAGAACCTATATTTTACATGCAAGTGAAAATTTAAAAGTCAGTAAGTTATACAGTATGTGACACACATGACTCTATACAGTGATTTAAGGGTGAAAAAAAAAAAGTTTGGAAATATATACTTTGCTTCCGCCACTCCATTTTCCATTTGACTACAACTGATATGTCACTGCCAGCACTAAATGTACTAATAATGTACTATATGGTTGAACAGTTATCTGTCATTACATTTTAACTTTCTACTGTTACATCTTTTTGACCCAGGCAGCACCAGATTACTTGGCTAGTCACATTTACATAACACTTTTTCCCCTAAAGTGACTTTGGTAAATAAGTGCAATAAGCACCATTTTACCCATTTGTATAGCAAACTAATTGTTGCTGTATCAATTCAAGGACGAGAACATAAACCTTAATCAACTGTAAGACAGCGGCAGGCCAGATTTGAACCTGGGGCCTTCGGTGAAAGGCAGCAGCAATAAGCATGATGTCACTTGCTGGCCAAGTACAAAAATCTATGTGTAATATTCTCAGACATTTTTCTATGAGGGATTTAGCCTCCCCCCCAATTTCTTGAAAGGGGTTGTAACCCAGAGGAGGGTAAATCTGTGATATACAGGCAGGATGTTAAGTTCTATTACACTGCATTTACTGGAACACATTTCTCGGCTAATTTTTGAATATTCCCCAAATTATTTTCTCTGATAACTTATAGAAAATAAAAGCAACATTTACTTTAAGTGTAATGTTTTGCAGTTACTCTAATTTGATAAACAGAATGTTTATATTTAAAGTGAAATAAATAAATAAATAAATAAATAAATAAATAAATAAATGCTGCATCCAAGTTGGGAATAAACCAATTGCATTCTGAAAAATTGTAGACGAAGATGGTAAATGAAGGCAGGGGACACTGAGTGCATGGCCTCTGCTTGCCTGGTCAGTAGTTGACATTTTGCATTTAGTATTTAATTTTGATGTACTGTACTACAGTGCAATGGTGTTCTCTTAGTCCAAGTAGAAACTACTTTAAAAAAAAAAAAAAAAAAAAATTTAAAAAAAAATTAAAAAAAAAAAATTAAAAAAAAAAAAAACTGCTATTAACACCAGGGCAGGAAATGCATGCAGTTTCAAAGAACATGAAACAGAATTAAGAGAGTCAACATTAGAGACAATAGAGTTGAAAAGATGGCTACATTGCAGGAGCAAGCCTGTATATTCAGAATTATTCAATCATTTTATTTTCTTCTTTCATTTATTTGGAAGAGTAGTAATTTAATGCTGAGTGTACAAGTTTTTCCCATTTAGTGATTACTCTGTCCCAATCCCATCTTTTCCCACTGTAACATTTATTTTTTGAATTAGTGTGATGTTTTATAAGAACACAACCATAGCAGACAGTGTGACTTATACTACATGATGACATGCAGCGCTGAGAGTGCCTCTAGCTCTCTGCTGTTAAGCTCAAGTCATGTCCTGAATTACCTCAGAGCAACAGAAAGTTGCATCATGGAGCCACGGCTGTATGTCCCCTAGTTCTGCCATGACACGTCCTTTCCCCTCAGCTTCTCAAACTGAGGCCTTTGATGACAACTGGGGGAGGGGGGAAATGCACTTGGGGAAAAACAGAGGTTAGAAAGGGGCTAAAACTTTGATAGTTCATTTTTTTCCTGGCCGAAGTGCAGCATATTTATAGAAACATGAATATAAATGGCAGTTCATGCTTTTCCGTGATAGCACCATAGCTGTTATTTTCCTGCTCTGATTTTCACATGCACCCACAGTTCCAAATTCCAAATCCACCTAAAACTAGCATCTTTCGGCTGTGGGAAGAAACCAGAGCATGCTGCAGAAAACCCAAAGAGAGGAAAGATATAAACTCTACACTGATAGAGCTTCTTTCAAATCCACATCTGAATATACAGCATAAGCACTGAGACACTGCATTGTACACCAATATAAAAAAATTACAGATCAGCTGAATAACCACATTTTAACCATTGATAAAAGCATAAATATTTCAGACTAGTAAACAGCAGATTGCTCACACTAGTCTCGGGAGACAAAAACTTGGGCCACACAACATGTGCCCCAACTGTATGTAGGTACATGCCTTGTGTGTCAATGCAAAGAGTTAAATCTACATTCTGTAGTTCATATGGCTAAATGAGGAAAAAGACATGGACAGGTTTTTAAGGTTGTCCTCCACAGAAATGGCATCTTCCCCAAAAACCCTCATCCATGGCTTGCATTTGGCTCCCCAAAAGACAGAACCAGTATCCTTCAAGTTGAACAGATTTCCAGTCCTAATTACATAAGTAAATTGAAGAGTAAGTGTATTTATAATGTGAACCACTCTTGTTTTATTGATGGAAATGGAGAAACTTGGTCACACAGACATTTACTTACACCAGTAGGAAATCTCAAGCCCATTGCCAGAGGTCACTCCCTCTGTTCCCTCATACATTGTTCAGAATTCTACCACTTAAAAGGGAAAGGAGATTGTGGACTAATGTTTACCAGGAAACAGGCCCCACAGGGACATCATGAGCTGCACTGTGGTCCAGTCCCAAACCACATCCTACTTCCCTGTCCCACCCTACTTCCTGTCTTGGGATGTGGGAGCCACCCTCACTCCTACTATCAGGTAATTATTTGTTAAAGAAGGTCTTTCAAGGAATATACAAAGTTAAGGTCATGCTGAAGTCCTACTGTGGACAAAGCTGCCAGAGGGATGTGCAAGTACCAGGATAAATTCATCCCATGGCCTTGCCTTGTGGAATTCATGTATACCTTCAACATAGACACTTTTTCTGAAAATGGCTTGCACTATAAAAATCTATCAAAGATGTCTAGAATTAATGGACTCGGGATGCATACATGTCTGTCCAGGTTGATAGGCAATTAGAGGCAGATGGTATGTTGGACTTTTTACAGGACGTACAGCAACAGAGGAGCACTGCTGTCAGACATTTACCTCCTGCCTTTAGACTCTTTCCGATTAGGAGAGTGAAGCTGGGGGGGGGGGTTGTAAATAAATAATCAGTGATTAAAGGGGGGGAAAGAGGGGGGGAAAAAAAAAAAAAAAGCACTTGAAGGTAGGAGAAATACTGGTATAGACTTCAAGCTGTCACCCTTCTTCCTACCACAGCCTTCTAACTTCTATCTTGAAACTCTGACCTGAAATTCTAACAGTAATCTGACCCTTACTTTATGTAGCACTTTGTTTTTCAAGCAGACTTTAAATCTGGCACACAGGTAGTTCTCACTATGTCAGGTTTACGCATAGTCAAACATGAATGAGGTGCCTCCAGTCAGTTCACAGCTAATTTGTCAAGATGAAGACAAACAAGGTACTTCTTTCTGACACACACACAACTCTGGAGGAAAAATTCAAGCTGGCAAAATGAAGGCAAGCTGGAAGAACACCAAAATCTGGTGACAGGGAGAGATAAGAAATTATGACACAGACAAGCTACACACATTATTTTTCTCTTTTCCAGACATCACTTTCTGCATTGTCTTTTTGTCCAACAAGACTGATAGTATTTATGTACTGAAAATTAGCTACAAGATGTTCAATTCTTGTTCAAAAGATGGTATCATCAGCATTACTGTTGTCTTGTTAAACACCTTTACATTTATCTAATGCTTTTCTCCAAAGCAACCTGCAGTGTTAAATCACTTACACTGATTTATACAGCTATGCAAATCTTACTGGAGCAATTCAGAGCAACTACCTTAACAGTACTACAGCAGAATATAGCATTTAAATAAGGGCCTTTCACATGCAAAGGTAGCAACTAAATGGTATACTTTAACAAACACCTTTACTTCATTTTCTATTAATTTGTAGAACATGTGTGTACAGGGGACTCTAGCTAAAGCTTGGGACATCGCTCTAGAACAGGCCTCTACCTATTACCTTTTGAGCCAGGGTCCTAATTGCTTGGAACCCCAGGGAGGGAGCGCTTCCCCTGGGCTGGCATGGCTCCCACATGGTCCATTCCATGCCCATGACATCTGGAAGAACCCTGTAACCACATCCCTTATTGAAGCTTTCACAGCCTGCCTGCTATTATATCTCATTATTTTGGACTCCCTGCCTCCTCTGGGGGAGAGAAAGGTAGGGACACCGAGACAGCTTATTAACCCCTCTGGCACAGAACAAACTCATTTTACTCACCAACCCATAAAAAGAGGCATCAAGGAGGTTTATGCTGTGTAGATTTTCCTTGTAACTCAAATCTGTACAGAGTTTTAATGTATAATGAGCTTTGGAAACAACTACAATACAAATATCCCCTCCTGAAGAATGCACAAGGTGGCCAAGCAAACGAATACTGATCTGAAGGTAATGTTATAAGCACTGATTCTCAGAGGTACACATCTTAATCTTCTCACTTGACATAGATAACTGTCCCAAAAACTACAAGTTCTTAAAAATAGAGAGTTTACCAACTGAAGCAGGCAATTCCACATCTCACTAGCAACCCTCAGGAGAAATTGTACATGATATGCCTAAAACGTAAGAGTGCCAATAATGTTTGGGGGAGGGGAAGAAAAGAGGGAAAGAAAATTTTTTAAAAAATTTAAAAAACTGTAGGCAATATACTTTGACTTCTTCCTGCATTAATGTTTCTTGCATGCCTTTCATCAGTGCAGCTTGACCTTCTTCCAGTCATACTCACACCAAGACATTCCTTTGCTTTTGCTCAAGAGGATCTCATCTCGCAGTCACAATGTTTTAAATGGCCTCCTCACAGCCCTGGGGGAGTGTGAACAGCAGCATGATCAAAATGCAAATGCATGATTGAATTACAGAAGAATGGTTGTGCCTGTACTCTGTTCATCCTTTTGTAAAACCGAGCTTCAAATTACATCACCCTCCTGCCTGATAGGAATGCACTTAGCTGACCATGCTGACAGTACTGTTTCTCCTAAACATTCCTCCAGTACTGTGATATCATCACAGATGGGGCACATCCTGAACACTCCTTTTGGCTGGCATTAGGGAGAGGGGAAATTTAAAAAAAAGAAAACCTGCAATAAACACCAGTAATCTCACCTTGTCCATTGGGTTGACGGTCAGACATTAATACCACAGGAGTTTCACCAGAAAGAGAAACATACAACTAATTTCTTCATGCAAGATGTCAGTATATGAATAGCATTTTTCAAAGCTATAAGAATGATAAACCGAAGTAACCGATACAGATTGCCCCACTAGACTTTAAGCTTTGTAGAAACTAAATGCAATGTCCAAAAGAAACAAAACAACAATCTGATGGCCCATCACACAAAAGCTTGTTTGTGTAACAACATACAAATCTATCTTTTACAACTCAGAATCCTTCATTTAAAAAAAAAAAAAAAAAAAAAAAAAAAAAAAAGGTTGCCTAAAGCCAGGTACACAGAGTTAGGAGAGCACTAGACCACAGAAGACATGGGACACTAGGTTTTGCAAGCCTCAATCATTGGCTAATGCCATTTTGATGACCTACACTAGCAAAGAAACAACACTTTTTGAAACCTAAAGTCACCACCTGTTTCTTTTTACATACCATATACACTATTACACTATCATTCCTTACACACACATATTACCACTTATTTGTAATATACATCAATACACTGATCTCAGTAATTAGTTCAAGAAACTGCTGAAATGCTGAATGAAAATAGCTTGACATTTTCATTCTTATGAGGACAATTATAATTCATTTGAGGAACACTCAACTTCCTCAAAACATCCCTACAATAAACCAAATAATTATACTTATTTCAGCATGATAAAGAGCAATATAAACACTAACTAGTAGTTAATGAGGTAAATATAAATTTGTGTATTCATATGCACTTTAAAGCTTATACATGATGAGGAACTGCTAACCACTTTTCTTGTACTTGAGCCTGGGAATGCAGATGCTGACACAGTGTTGCCACTTGGCTTTTGCACTCATACTCATTTTGAATAGTTCTCTGTTGTCAGGTGTACTCAGATACAGCATTCATTATGGCAGGATTTAACTCGCACCAAGATAAGTATTAAAACACACACACCTTGGTATATCCGGAAACAGGAGCTAAAATATCAGCGCATAGGTGTACATTCGTGAGAGGTTTCGCAAAATTTAATATTGCAATTATTTCATTTTAGATCGTTATTTAGTAGTTTTGTAGATATTAACTTTCTGTACCCCAACCCCATTGAAACTTATTTGATAAATTGGAAAAATGTACTATTTCCCCAGAAACAATTCATATTATTTCAAAACCATCTGCACCATTATTTCATGTACTAAAATTACAAATTATGCAAGACAATATTTAAAATGGAACATTACCAAGCAGACATGCCCATTACAAGCTTCAAAAAAAAAGTTTCAAAAGTCACAGCTACTCCTGTGACATTAAAAATATGAGTGTTTAAGATCTTAAAGGATTGAGACCTAGTCTAGATATCTTGTCCAGGAACCACTTTGTGAAGCAGAGTTCTCACTAAGAAGCAGCACTTTCACGCACGCAAGACTGGAGAGCTTCAGGCCACTGATTCCACAGCAGAAGTATGATCCTCAGCCAGTAGAACCAATTACACCCAAAAAATTATGAGCTAGAGTGGCCACCACTCAGGTGACCAAGCACGAGAGGTGAGGCTAAATTGGTCACATCTGACCTTCAGATACCGGTGGGTAAAAGGGGACAAAGTAAATAAATGGCAAACATTGGGGTTCAGCTGGCTCTAATCTATTTCACAGCAGAGACCTAGTAATCCCAGATGGGAGTGGAGTGAGAGAAGGAGGAGGCTAGGAAAGCAATGTTAACAGCGGGGGCTTCTCCCCCTGGGTCTGTGGCCCGCAGTCACACTGGTGTCACTCCCTGCAGCCACATGAATACATGTGGGCAGATGAGCAAAGCACCTTACTTACACTAGACAAGACCTGTTCAAACTGCAGACACAAGCACATTGTCTTCAAAGACACGCACAGACACACATATAGGTTTGACAGTTGTGTAGATTTCACAATAACTCCCATTACAAGGAAGTACATGAGTCCTAAATCAACCCCTACAAAACTCAAACACATATGAACTTAAAACTTTGTTACAACAACCTTTAAAAAAAAAATGCATTTGGCTATGTGGCTATACCCCTGTCATGCGTATATTAAAAAAAAAAATGCACATATACAGGAATCTCTGTTGGTCTCTTTGAATTTTGTACAATTTTTACTACTACTAATATATGATCCAAACCTTGTCTTGGTTAAGCAACCCCAAGCCCCTCATCTCTGAAAAATCCCCACTGAGAGTGGCTGTGGATTTCAGCCTGGAGCAAAACACAAACAACCCACCCCTAGCAGACAGAGATCTTTCACTGTGGTCAAATAAAGGCAGCTGGCCCCAGCAAAGGGGGAAGAGATTAAAGCTGAAACCCAGGACTGGAGACTGCTAACCAACCCCCAACCAAGTTTAAAGACAAAAGTCATAACAACGGGCTAAACAAGGAATAAGGTGTTAGAAACACCATATACTTAAGACTGGCACAACCATATGCGTAGCCATCACCTATGGACACACAACAGTACCATGATGAATGTTATTGTTGTGTGTGTGGGGGGCAGGGGGCATTATGCAGTAATACAAACAAAGGCAAACCACATAGCAGCCAGTGCAGATGTGGGCAACAGAGTACTCCTCATGCCAATCTATGGCACCCTCAGCTGATCCCCAGGTTCCCTGTGTCCCACAGCTATGATGTCATCATTGTCCACAGCAGGGAAATGGTGGCAATAATGGCACCAGCTGTCAGGAATTTGAGGCCCATTAGGATCAGATATCAGTAATAGCAACATGAACACCAAGAGAACCAAGAAGCCACAGGCTGACAATACAATCCCCACTGATACCACTGAGCTTCACCTCTGCATTGCAATCGGCTGCTTTGCGAGCGGCGATCGCAAGCGTCACCCACCAACTGTTCACGTGACACTAAGAAGCAAATTCACCAGCGATCAATTAGCGACGGCCCCGAGAAGCAAAATTCACTTTTTAGCTCACCCGTGCTTCACACAAAGCATCCTCAGTTTGTTCAGTGGAAATCCGGATCCGAGGTAAACAGGAGCAGCGACCATTCCCATTTCACCAAAGATCCTTTAAATAGCTGCTAAATTGGTTATTCATAATTAACAGGATTTACTGCACGCTCTACTCATAGTAAACATATTTTTATATCAATGAACACACTTCTACTATTGAAAACTTCTTCCGGAACATGCAGTAGAACTATCGGAGTTTTATCCAGATTGACTTATATTGTAACTTTTGCTACTTAACAGTGATTTATCCTAGTCATACATCAATTCTGCTCCATGAATTCAGGGCAAATACTACACGAAGGAAGTGGGATTTGAACCTGAGCACTAAAGGTGGGCGCTATAACCACCACACAGCAGACCACCTCCTCCTAAGCGCCTATCCACGCATCCTTCATTGTTTGAATCCCTGGAGCAACAGCGATGACGGGCTCCATTCGGTGTACTTGCGGACATTAAACGAACCCTTTCTAACCCGGTCGTTCAAACGACATCCAATCGCGACACCCAGCGCCGGTCATTTGTTCCGGTCACTGTGTCCCCGCTTGGCCAGCTGACCTTCTGGGCTCACCTGGGGTCACGGGCGCACGAGAGCATCCTCTTGTTTCCTTTGTGTCCCCGCGCCAATACACCACACACAGTGGGGTTGAACCCCAGCTGAACTCAAGAAAAGCAGCATGCGGTTAAAACACGCACATTTCATGTATAAGTGCGAACGTGAAGCGCTCAGCGCGCCAAACGAAACAAAGAACCCGCACAAGCGTGAGGCAAAGCGCGCTGTTTCTTCGGCTGAAGAACGAGGTCTGTCAGAGTCTAACTGACGAGCCCTTTGTCCACTCGAACCGCAGCGTTTTAGCCGCCTCACCCCTCGTCAGCGCGGTACCAATTCACAGCAATTACGAGTTCCCCCGTGACAGCGTCCTGTTCAAACAGTCCCCGGAGAGGAGAGCGCAGGAGCGGGCGCCTACCTTTCCCGCAGGTCTCCGTCCGCTTTTGAACGCTTGGGCGACCGCCACTGCCACTCCGCCAGCACACAGGGAGGGAGGGAGGGAGGAAGAGCGCGCGCGCGCCGCCACTGCCGCCGCCACAACCTCGGCCGGTTCACGCGCTCGCCTTGCGTCAAAAGTGAGCCGCAATCAGCGGTCTTCGCAGCCAATCAGAACTTGGGCCAGAATTTCCGCGCCGCTGATGGGCAGCAAGAGGCGGCAACACCGTGGTAGGCGGGACCGGTGCTGATCGACGCCTTTAAGCACCAGTTAACTTTCAGCACCGCCACGCCGAGCCAATCGCGTGCCAAGCCACGTTTTGCTCTCTTCAAGCACGTTGTGAAAAATTGAGTTTACCGTGTCGTCCAAGGTGGGAAAGTCAACCAATTTTATCCTAATATAGCTGCAAGGAATGGGAAATGTGCCACTGAAAACCATACTGCGAGGGTTCCCAGAATAGAAATAAGCAGTGTAATCCCTGCGATCGCTTACATTTCCAAGGTAAAGCGATCTCTTATTTTTCACAAATGACACAACAGCAAGAAGGCTTCGCGAACGAAACGTTTATTTTAAGAGGACATCGGTGCTTCTGGCAAGTCAGCAAGCAGAACAAAAGAGAGGAGGCAGAGTTAGAGCAGAACCCTTAGTGTGCGTGCTGCTGAGCCACTGGCACAAACGTGACGGCTTTAATTCACAAATGTAACACCACCATGTAATGGAGTTGAGGACCAAAACAATCTCTCTGCACCTCATCGCTGTATGATGCTGTCAAAATCAACTCTGCAAAAAGAAAAACAATACACAGCCCGAGGCAAAAATATAAAATTGCAAAATGCCAGCATAAAGTTGGAAATGGACAGCTTGTTATTTCATTCAAAAAGAAAACCTGGGAAAAGAAACATCCTCTTCCCCAAATGTCTTTCTAGGGACTATAAATAATAATAATAATAATAATAATAATAATAATAATATGAACAACTGTATCTCCTTCCAATTATTGGTAAGAAAAAAAAGTTTGGGGTTATAAATCCACCATCCACAGTGGCCTGGACTGTAAAATGATGAGCTGCTTTGTCATCGAAACAGTCACTGTTGTTCATATTCGAGGTCCCAAAACACTTTATCACACAGAGGACGGCTTTCGTTCAACGGCTCGCTTCAAATGCATGTCGACGCAGAAACGTTGTCATTTTTCCTTCAAAAAATAACATTTTGCTTGTTAAAAATAACAAAAAAGAACATGTGATTGGTGCATGTTTGTTAGTTTATATGGTAGTCAATGAAGTGCTGTGCATGTACTGTATAGATTTGTGTGTGACACAAAAAAGAAATTACATTCTCACTCGAGGTGTTTTTTGTACAACCAACCATGCCAACAATTTCAATATTTTTCACTGTAAATTAAACCTTAGTGTAAGTGCTTACACATTTTCAAAAAATGCATGTCCGATTCAGAGCCGCAGCGCTCCAGACCTGACGCTGGAAGCATAGGGTGTGAGGCAAGGGAAACCCTGGATGGGTCACCACTTTGTTGTATGAAAATCACACATCCACTAATGGAGTGACGCACACAGGAAAATTTCGAGTCATAGATCCACCAGAAACATATTGTTGGAGTGTGGGAGAAAACCAGAACACCACACTGCCACCCTAATTGAACGCAGTGGCGATTTTTCTTATTCATCTTCATTCTTGTTTTTGTAATATGTTAGCAAAATATGTCAACGAGTCTGAGAAACCAAAATATTTTGTCATTAACATCACATTCCTTCAACAAATAATACATGAGGACCACAGCCAAATGAATGGCTTTTATGACAAACCTCCAGAAGGCCAAATTCAACGTACAGTCCATGGACTTTACTCAGAGATGCTATACTGTTTGTTTAATATGAAAATACGCAGTGTTGTTGCAGATTTCTATCATCTGGAAGAAGCATGTGAAACACAGTATATACAGGTTATCCTCTATCAGATAGACCGATCCAAATGCAATGAAACAATCTATATGAGTGCAATATTTGCTTCAAGAAGTCTAGATCATTTTATATTAAACCAATTTTATCATTTTAATAGTTTCTGGAGTCAAAAGAGTATAAAAATAATCTAGGGATGTACTGAACAATTTCTCTGAATGTATTGCATTTCATGCTGTGTTTCAATGTCACCCTTCTTCAGTCCAGCTAAGATCATTGACAGAAGTACAGTCAGGCCTTCACTGCATCTGTCATGATCCTGCTTGCTCCTTTCTTTCCCTTTCTAGCATCACTGATTCCGAGGCTTCCAAGGCACCAAGAAGGACCCATTGGACAAAACCCAAAATGCAGAAAACAGGTGAGCTCATGACTTAATGATCTGATAAGGTGTTATTGACAAGTTCTTCCTTTAAAAAAACTCAGAACGACTTTTTAAATCCTGACCATTTCTTTGGCCTCATCATGCTGCTCTACAGTATATGTGGTCTGCGACTGCGGAAAGCTCAAACTACTGTTAATGAGATGAACGTAAGCTGAGCCAGGGTTGGGAAGCTCACTGTATATATTACTGCCTGGGAACGGTGAGAAAGTAGGGAGCAGCAAACAGGACAGCTGGCCATGCAAATGCATCTCCATTCCCGTCAGCCCAGAAACGTTCCCATCGCTCTGCCAGGACGTGGAGACAGCAGCACTGTGATGACGTTACTGGCCCTTGAGCAGCTCTTGCTGTTACCCCCTTCCCTACCTAGGTTGTCAGAGGTTAAAAGCAGTACAGCAGTATGTATGCATTTTGTCTGTTAGATTTTTTTTCTTCTCCCCACACAAAACCGATGCTGAACATTTTTGTTGAGTTTTTTTCATTGCTTTTGCCATGCTTAAAAAAGTCTCGCCTTCTTCTTGAGTTCGTTCTTCTTCCACAGAGCGAGGCGATCAAACTGCTCGATGGTCATTCCAAAGACGCGATGGAAGTCTTCAGGGGACAGGTGTCGCTAAACAAACAAACAAACAAACAAACAAAATGTTAAAAGATGAAACACCTTCAAAAGTGCAGCGGGAAGCACCATGCAGTTTGGCACCCCAGTACCTGTAGGTATGGTTATTTCTTAGGGCAATAAAACACACTGCTTATACTGATTATTACTTCGTTTAGCTGAAATCTTTTATTCAAACTGACCCTAAATTTGCACTAGGTCAAGTCCTCACTGAACCAAAAAGGCACTTTCTCAGTAACCACTGATCTACAGGTTCTACCCTAAGATCTCCAGTGTAAAAGTGTCACCATTCTTCCACAGTGGCTTGGACACCACAGCATAGCAGCTGGAGACAGTAGAGATCTGGGTCTACCACGCGTCTAGATTAATGAAATGAAATCCATTGTTTCCCACCAAATGATTTCTTTGAAACCCATATACGTACATCTTGGTGAAGTCATGGCTGACAAAAGAGGTTTAAACAAGTAAAAGAAAACACTGAACTTGGGAGAATAACTATTTTAATAACCTGTGTTTGTGACAACCTCGAATCAGCACAAACCAAGTGCCCTCTGATGTCATGAGTAAAGTCATAAGCCACCGAGGCCAGGACACCTGCCCTTGAACCCAGTGGCCTCATTAACCGCCTTGAAACGGAGAAAAAGGGACACATGACCCCAACACAGCAGTGATGGTACAAGTGCCGTTCTTCTTTAGCCTTAACCCTCACTCCAAAGTGTCCTGTGAAACAAGAATGTAAGCGCTGAACTAGTAACAGGCTCACATTACAAAGTGCAATCATCCCTCATGTATAAACATTTGGTTTATGAGAAAATCAGAAAAGGTTTTCTTTAATTCCCGTTTCAATTTAGGAAATTTATTTTTGCATTCACTGGGTCTGAATTTCAATTTTGTGCCCCTCCTGCCAGATGAGCAGCAAAAAAGCATACTAAACGCAACCAGTTTAAGGTCCGGCTGCCCAAAATACCAGCAACAGGCTCTCAGCTGGAAAAGACAGGAGGCAGTGGCTGTCATATGTGAACATCTACCTGGCGAACATTTACATCAGACCGCTTCTTGGTTTCTACACTGAAAACTAATGGCAAATGGAGGGGTAATGGGAGAAAGCCTTAAATTAGTGATAAGGAGAGATGATGGGGAGGGGTACATTAGAAATGGAAAAACACCATCAACATCATCAAGATGGACAGGAGCCAGTAGTTGTAATAAGTACACAAATAAAATAATTTGTAAAATCTGTACAAAGTGAAAATGTAAAAATTAATAAGAAACACACACATAGACACACAGTGCTGCAGACATTAGTGACATCATAGTAATAGGGAAATAATAATAATAATAATAATACCTTTTTACATGGTGTTTGCATGTTGAAAAAGTGTTCTTGGGGATTGTGGTGGTTTGGCATAAACTGTGTATATCTTGGCCCGTGACATGGTGTTCATTGTGTTGGATTGTATCAATTTGAACTGTGTTTGATGACTGTTATGGTGCTGTTATGGGCGTGAAGTTGGAGACCTTGGGGATGATTAACTGTCGATTCTTGATTGGGGTGATTTTTATTGGATTGGATCATTGTTGGAAGTGGTGGATGTCTTAAGGTGGGGATTTCTGGTTGGAAGTGATGAAATTTGAGAGTTTTTGTTTTTTGGGTGGTGTCTTGACTGTTGAAAAAGTGGTTCTGGGGGTTGACTGATGGCATGTATAGTGAGTTGGTTTTTTATGTTAAATTTGTGACGTGCTCAGCACAAGATAAATGGTGGGTACATGAATATGAGAAAATTTGTGGTTATTTTTTATTGTGGTTGCATGTAAGGAAAGACTGAATGGTATGTGAATGATTTATCATATTATATTATGCTTTGGAATTGCTGATGCGTTTGTTGGAAAACATTGAGCTGTTTTTTGCTTTATGTGTAATTTGGAGGAGTATGCATGTGATAGTTTCAGGTTTACATTGTGAGTTTTCTTTGCATAATATAAATGCCTTTTGGAATTATTGCTGGACTTGATGAAAAACTTTTAAGTTGAGTAATGATGGGGATGTACGTTTGATATTTAGTTGTGAGTGTTATTTCACAAATATGGCTATAGTGTGGAAAACTGTGTTTTGTGTGAGTACTGATGACTTTGGTTGTACAATGTTTTAACTTAGATTTTTATTATGAAGGTACGTAATGTTTCACCGAATGTTAGATGTCTGTGATGCCATTTGTTAGATGTGTTGAGATTGAATCTGATGAGACACTGACTTTGATACAAAGGGTGATGACTGTGTACTCTGAATTCCAGGTACAAAGTGTGTGATTTAAATGACATTGTTTTGTTAGATATTCTGCATTTTATGTTTTTCAAGTTGTGTCTCTAGGAAGTGGGGATTTATTGGCGCATTTAAATATTTCTTGTAGTGCAAAAAAGGAAAAAAATACTTTTTACCTTTCCATTTTCTAACCTGGCCAATGCCAGGTAACTCAGCTAATGGTTAAATAAAGTAAAGAAAAGCACTTTCCCTAAATGATGCCACAGTTTTGCTTAAACACCACTTATAATTTGGATGAATGAATAACAAGAAGGGCTACGCTAAGGGTGGCTGCAGAGCTTATCCTTCACTGTCTGAATAACTTGCAGCTTCTGTACCTTTTGGCTGATTATAATATTAACTAATGTTTAATTTGCTCATGGAAATAGATTTTCTGTGAAAACGACATAAAACAAAAACACTTTTGTTATGACTGAGGAATGTTAAAATAATTAGCAATGGAAAGAAATCCTAGGGTTAAGAGACCAGAAGTGGAATTCTGAGACAGACGACAAAACGCCTTTTGTGTAGTTCCTATAAGCACTCTCCAACTGGCTGTAGTCTGTGCAGCTTCACTAAATGGTCACCAGTGTGGTTTATACTAACTCCCCCCACCCTGAAAGAAGAGGTCTTAGAACACCCAACCCTGCCAAAACAGTCTGCATCACGACAGACACAAATGAGTGAGGCCAGAACTTGACTGCCGCCACTGGTTTATGGCAGCCAGACTCATACAGTCCACAGACTCCCCAGCATGCGGGCTATGAACAGGACAAGGACAGTGAGGTGACAAATCTAATGGCCTAATCTGCTGAGTGGGATTTCCTTCACACCACAGGGGGACCACAATGTTTAGCTGAGCTGCAATCTAGAGCCCTTGCACATCGTGAATACAGAGGGACAGTGGGAAGAGAACACTATTTTCAGAGAGAAGTAGTGGGAAAGCGATCTTAGCTGAACTTTGAGCTCTCTATAATGTTCTGCTACTAGAAGCCATGGGCAAAACACTGCATGTTCGAATCTTGGTTAGAAAGTTGATTCACCTTGCATGATGGTTCGCTTACAATACAGCTTTCACAGTTAATTCAGTCACAGAGGCTGAGAACACGTAATGCAGAAAACAGTGCAGGCTGCTGCCAGAGAGGAGCACTGTACCTCCAATCGGGTTCGGTCCACATCCCTGGGGAGCTTGACCCGAGCCCGGTGAGTCACAGCCAGCATATCATAGGGGTAGATCTGGAATAAACACACACACACACACACACACACACACACACACACACACACACAAAAAACGTAGCTTTCAGTGTTAGAAGACAGTGCCATTTCTACGGAGACAGTAAACCTCATGCCTTGTGAGCTCTTGGCCTGACCGCACCTCTATATGGCACCTCTCTGCTGGACCTCCCTTACCTTGTACTCTGGAGCAAAAGAAGAAGGAGAGATCAGGCAGCACATTAGCATCCATGTTGTTGTTCAAATAAGAGCCCAGAGAACAAACAAATATTACAAAAGTAATACAAATGCAAATGGTATTTTAAGTTGTTTTTTTCTGCTTGTGTATGAAAAGCCCATAAACAGTAAATCCATTAGGACTGGGCCAGTGCACTTTCCCACAATACTTTTCCTATCTTTGGCAGTGTACTGGACTGACTAAGAGTGTCCCACTGGTCACCACTCCTCACCATCCATCTGGATGGACACCACTAAACACCCTCACTTTTGTAGCTTTTTTGGGACAGTGTGAAACACAAAAAAAATACTAGTATCTGCTAGTATCCTCCCGATTGGAGGTACAGGCCTGTAGCAGATACTAGTATTTTTGGTTTATAGATAATTTTGCTTAAGTAACTTTAATATTTTACCTTCATAACGTATGTATACATTTTGTGTATTTATACAGCAGCATAATCTACTTTTTTCAATGCAGGGTTTGTACCCTGATCAAAATTGCTACAGGAGAAAGTGGGATTTTAATCTGGGTCCTCCCAGTTCAATGCATCTGCTGCAATCACTATGCCAGCTACCACCGTCATACATACAGGACATAGTAAGTAGATATTTTCTCAAACGATTCCAGTTACTGATGCAAAAGTTGGAAAAATACATCATAAGCAAAAATTTATATATGAAAACTGCACGGTATCTGTACCTCCAGCACACTGGTAACAGTAACCATTACACCTTTCCCGTTCGTATAGTTATTGAGATGCAGTGATTTGGGACACTAAATATGGACAGGCTGAACACATCCAAGGCTTACCTCTTGTGCCCCAGCTGGAGTCCTGCTCTGGGTCATCCTCAGCAAGGTCTGATGCCTGGACAACGGGGATACAAAATCATTTGGCTCCATTAGTTTCAGTTACATGCAAGTCACCTGTTTTCCTCTTGTACCTCTTCAGAGTGGATGGGACCATCACGTGAGACAGAATTCCTGTACACAGCTGTGCTTCGTAGTGGATTATGGGACAAGCAACGCAGCAAGCTGACGATATCAGTTCTGTTTTGGTTGGCATTTGTATAATCGCTAATGAAGATGTGAGCCAACAACAGGGGCAGTTTCAGCATTCCTACTAAAACCTCATGAAAAAACCATCGAGAAGGCCTGGGCAAATCCCCTTTTCTAATCTAAATACATTCTTGGGGCTCATCCAGCTCTTTGTGTCAACTCTTCATTAGCTGTTCAGTCATAGTAACAATTTCCACCTGACAGATTCAGAAAACTATAAATGCACATTTACTTAGACACAGTTTGTGTCAATCCTCTCACATCTTTACATGTATAAAACGTTTCAGAAGGTTCTATTAAAAATTATCTATTGAGACACCACCAAATTCCCTTGAGAAACAACATGGGAGCAATACTGCCACCTACTGGGATGGATATTTAACAACGTACATTCCCAACTTCATCTTGAAGAGAAATAAACAAAAAAAAAGATTTCTTGAATAAAATCAACTTTCTAAAATCAAAATAAAGAAACATTTTGAAAAAGGAAAGCGGTCGCATTTAAAATGCATCAAAAATGTTTATTTGGAAACTTAAAGCCCTGAGGGGCTTTAAAAGCAGTAATTATGGCAATTACCCACATTTTCACAACCCAGAAGCCTAAACCATGGGACATGCAATGTCTCCAGCATTTTAATGCTTAAACCACTGGATTCACAAGTTAAATGAGGTATGACACTGAGAGGTGAGCCATCTGAATGGCACAAGCTCCTGCTGTACAGGCCAGCAGAATGTCTAAGTTTAAATTATAGTAAAATGTGGGACCAAGCTGGCTTGGCTCACTGGCAGGATGTTTGGCATAAGTGTGTCTAAAAGCTCCTTGGGGAACCCTTCATGCTCACCATTATACCAGAACTGAATTATCAAAGGGCTCCCTGCTTCATTGGGGCAGATCATTAACAATTTGTCTACCTGTTCACCTTACAGTTCAGGTATTTCCACACGCTCACACCGATGGAGGTTCTGTGTGAATTAGTAGTCAGACAGGGGCAAATAAGTGCAAAACTGGATGCTGGTTCTGATGACAACTGCAGCAACTGTGGTCAAACAGAGGCAGTACTGCACATTTACCTTATAGATTCCATTTCTGCCATAACCTGGCAAGGAGGCAGACTTATTGTAGGGGAAATCTGCAATGAAGATGCACATGATGATCAGTATGCATTTGCACATATGACAGAACAGCAAGTACTGAACCTACAACCAAGTATCTGCTTGGAAAGGTGTTGATGAATAATATTTATTGTTGTTGGAGAAATCAATAGAAATGGGAACAATCAGTAGGCTAAAAGGTATGAAGGTACTTACTTGGCTGGTAGGTGTCAGTCAGTGGATGGTGGGTGGATGAGAGATGTACGTGGGTTTGCTGGTGGATAAATACTTAGTGGACTAGTAAATGTCTGTGGAGGTATAGGTGGAGCTTACTAGGCTGGGAAGAGTCAGTAGGCAGGCTACGTGTGGACGTCCTGGGATCAATGTACTCTGGACTTGACTGTCCATCAATGTCGCTCTTTAAGATTGTCCAGCTTGTTTTCATCTGCAGGCAGAGAATTCTGGTAAGACAATCATCCTAAAATTTTGGTTTCAGCTTCAGTGACCTGAACAGAAATTGTGTTTGGCATCTTGGTCAGAGGTAGCAGCCCATCTCCTGCAGCATGAAAGTCATACTGCTCACCAACAAGGCATCAACAAGGGAAGGGGCCCAAGGACTCTGGCTGGAAACAGCAAGCACACACGTTTCAAGGTTTCAGCAGGGGATTAAGGTTCTCTGAGAGATATGGGATTTGACAGGGAGTCCAAAGCCACACCCTCAAGCGTGAAATATGCTGGAAACACTGTCTTTTCCTGGAGTCGAGCAACAGATGTATGTGTGCAGTACACCTCCTGCTGAAGCAACTAGACAGGATCCACAGCTAAATACACAGCATGTCTGTGTTAGTTTCACTGTGAAGGGAGCTAAAGGTTCAGGTCTGCATAATATGTATGAATAACAGGCATTAGAAACATACTGTACTGTAGATTAATGCATTTAAGAAGATTCTCTGAAGGGTTTACACTAAACAGCTATTAGTGGAGCTGTTAAAAAATAGGTAACAATTATAATTGTCACGGAGTTATATTCTTAGGCTCACATACCTTTCTGTCCAAATCATCGCCTTCCTGCCACGATGTCCTGGAAGCTGGAAACATAGTGCACATACAGGCATGTCACGCTGATCCAAACCTGCTTCAGTCGTATTTTACATACAGCCTCACAGCACAGTACAAGTTACATTCATTCAGCACTGAGAAATTAAAAAAAGAGGTGCAGCATGCAGACACCTGTGTGAAATAAGAACATCACGAGGAAACACAGGCAAGAAAGGTGACAACAGCAGTGATCCCACAACAAAGACACTGATGGAAATCCTGAATTGTTGCTTTCACATCATTGTATGTATGTATGCATCAGCTGCTGAGTAAAATAATGAATAAAACAGGAAGTAAACTGCATCTAACTGCCAGTATAACTACAAATACAGCATTTACAGAAAGCAATTGTTATTTTCTGCCTCTAACCAGAAATGCAAAGCAATCTTGCTTAGAGGTCAGAAAAAATGACCGTGGTAAAAGAAATGCTTGCAGCTGTCAGGAGACAGCTCCACTCCTTCAGTCACTACCATCAATATTTACCGATGACAAATGATACAGTAACTTCTAACACTACGATGTTATACAGTCACACTGTGGTTTTCAGTTAATGTACTATATTTAATTAACAAATAAGAAAAATGGATGGAAACCAATAGCAGAAACAGGAAAATTAAGAGACCACAGAGAGATTACAAAGGCAGCACACGAACTGCTCCAAGTTCAGACTCAGAACTCTGGAACTACTGGAAACGGGCACATGGAGATGATGATGACGATGATGATGATGATGATGATGATGGGCACATGGACACATGAATCAGAAGTGAAACGTAAGCCAAGGGGGCTCAGGGTGCAGGAGCTATGTGTCCTGTCACTGGCTCCTTTTCTGTGGCAGCTTCCAGCTCGAGCTACAGAGACCATGGAGGTTTTTTGTGCCATCCTCAGTGTGGAAGGTTTGTCCACAAGGACATATGTCAGTTATACCAGCATTAAAAATGAATCTCTGCCTTGGAGAAACCCACTTCCTTACTGTGAAATTACTGGCTGTGGTTTTAAGACCTTAGGCAGAGAGGGCTGAACATACAATTTTTTGTTATCCTAAATTCCTTAGAGGCTGTTTTTGTTACCAAATTAGACAGATGTATTTTTACTGAACTAATGCAAACTAAGCATCTTTCTCAAGCTTACAACTGCACGACCTTCACAAAACTTACATTTGAAACCTTAACAATATGAGTATGTGTCCTTAAACTGTGCACACATGGTCTGCAGGGTGTGAACACTGTAGCTCGGGGTGCCGAAGCTTCCAGAACCTTGCAGAAAATGAGGGAGACGGGGTGTGGAGAGCCAGCATGCCACCACATGCCCACCATGCACACACAGGCTCACGGAGCGGGGTGGACTGTACCATGCTGCTTGTAGATAGGGGGCTTCCTATAGATATTGTCTTTGACCGGGGTGTCTGAAGATGGAGCGGAGACAGAGAGGCAGGAGAGCGGCCATTACTGAATGAAGGAGCAGCAGGAGGAGAGCCAGCATGTGCTTGACTTGGTGCAGCTTCCCAGACTTCACATGCTCACTTGCAGATGTGTCTCAGAAAAGTCCTAATAAATGTACTTCAAAAATAGGGCTAATTCTCAGCAGTTTTTTTCCACCCTGCAGGCCTGACTGTATTCAAACAACTATTTAGCTCCTTAGTTAGGCTGATTAAAGTTAGGGGCCAATTACTTTTACATTTGCATGTATTTATTAATTTATTTTACATTAGTATATGTTTTTAATTACACTCATTTATTTTTAGGCCTGTGAATAAATTCATTCATTCATTCACTCGTTCATTCATTTTTCACACCAAGGAAAAGATAGAGATATAAAGATATAAAAACAATACTGCGTCACTTCAGCTCTCTCAGGTGTCATTCTTACACTGCTAGAAGGGACAAAAGATCTGATTCAAATTTAGTGTCAGAAAGCTGCAGACAGAGAAAATTAGATGGGGCAAATACATTTTTACAGCACAGTATACATTCTCTCTGAGCTGTTAAAATGTATCTGTTGTGACTTTATTTTGCATACCTCGGTATCCAAGGATCAAACCACGCTTGGAACTGCTACGATGCCAAAAGCATTTTCCCCTTCGGAGACATGAGTCACTTAAATAAGACATGTGCATCCCTTATGCTTTTGGAGTTATTTACAAATGGCCTAACGCTGTGAGAGAAAAAGAAGCAGCCACATGCAAAGACCATAGAGAGGATCATTTATGACAGATTAAAACCTTAATTGCTTGGGCTGCTGTTACTGTTAAACCCATTCGCAAAGTCAGGTAAATTTTGGAGACAAGCTGGTTCTTGTTTGAGGTAACATCATTTGGAGGAATTTGCCTGTCCTGCTTATATCCAAGCTTGATGCAAGCATGACTTAAAGCTGGGGTGAGAGGTCAGGTGAGCTCATGGACACCGGTCTGGAGATTGAGCGCCATGGTAGTGGACACAGTGGGGAAAGGGGATAAACCATGAGAAGCTGAAATTCAGAAGGCCTCCGATCACAGCTGCATGTCGGCTTCACCTCAACAATTCATTTAGCACATCATCTTTCTAAAGACAGTCACTGGGGTTAAAAAAGAAAAAAGTAAGAATAGAAAGCACTCAGGAAGAGATTTATTGGAGAATCAATTTGCTCCTGAAAAAGTATGGCTCAAAATTGAACGCTCAACAGAAAGGTCAACGGTAAGCAGGTAACAATGGGTGTCACAAGGTCCTACCTGGGACATGGAAGTGCCTGGGTGCCTGCACATATGTGGAGGAGGGAGATTTTCCATCTGAATATGTAGATAAACTGGGGGTGCTCCGCCCACTTTCACTACCTCCAGGGGGCAACAAAGAACAAAGAAGAGAGATAAAACATGCAGAACAAGGAGGGCAATGGAAAGGCAGATACGGTGGATATTCCATCATTATGAGCAGTACAGGTAACCCAGCCACTTGTGAGGTGGAAAAGCACCAAGATGGAATTTAGGATCAGTTTCCAGATCCAGATGGAATTTAGGATCAGTTTACCTTGAGGACCCATTTGATGTGGATGTGTTGGGCTTAAGGTCAAAGAGGCTTGCACAGAATTAAATAATGTTAATTCAAGAGTAAAATATTAACATTTCCACCTAAATTAATTTAAAACATTTTTATTTGCCACATTTAATCCTACTTGAGAGACTATGATTTACAGGAATGTTGAGTTATGTGGATATGATGCTTGAAGACCATCACAAGCAGCTGGATTATGGAGTCACCAGCACAGCACAGGTCAGCATTCACACACTGCACACAGGCATTATGGGCACAAAGAGGAACTGTTATTAGAGTAAGTCAACCCACCATGAGGCACCTCTGAAAACGCCATGGCTAGAACAAAAGGTGAACAGTTTTGGGCACACATGCACGCGCGCGCATGTATATGCACACACTAACACGCACACTGCTGTTAGCACCTTTAAACATCTACAAGGCAACTTGAGCATACATCTGTTGGCCTTGGTCCTGGGCGAGACCCAGGATACAAGTGTGTGTGTGTGACCACTGCATTTTCAGCGGCAGGGTTCATTCTGACGGTAGTTCTAATGTGACAGATAAGAAGATGTGGTGCAAAGGGGGAGAGACGGACCATAGTAGTAAGCTGTGCATTACACAGCAAAAACAGCTTGAGCTCTGCATTATTTAAAAATGTTGCACTGAAAATAAAGTCAACATTCCAACTGTCATCCAAAATTGTGCAGCAGGAGACAATTCACATACATCATCGCCTTTGTTTGGTGGCTCATTTCTGTCTCTATGAAACATGACGTGTTCAGGCTGCACAATTCAGCCTCGCTGAAGACTGAATATGACACCAGGCATGTTTCTACTACTTCAGTCTTTGCCTTTATCCTCAATGGTGAGCTTTGATTTCCATTACTCTGCTTTTTTTTCAGGAGAGCCTTGTGGGCAGGACTGCAACTATTTAAGCTCACAGTCCCTCGTGTCCAGCAGGAGGCGGTAGAACTGAGCTGTGGTTCGCTCTCCATCTAGTATTTCATCCATTCAGGGGCCTGGCGTGTAAGTTGAGATCCCTCCTGCAAATCCTAATATTTTGATTGCTACAGAAAGCCGCAGTCTGGTTGTTCACAGCCTCAGTGTGAGTGGAACCAATGTCCCCATTTGTCTTCGCAGGTTCATCCCACTGCTGAATGTTCCTTATTTCAGGTTCTGGTTTAAAATTGATCTACTTATACCTTCCATGGATACAGACCAAAGTCCTGTCCTGCTGCAGCTATATGTACCACTGGAACCGTAGGACTCACTCACAGCATTACTCCCATTAGTCACAGACAACAAGGCATACCGACTCTACCCACAAAACAAAAACAACAATACACTGTCAAGTGAGCAGTCATGAGTGATCACAAGTGGTCACAAGGGGTCACGAGCGATCGCGGTTCCATTGTCCATGGCTACATCTCACAGATGGCTGCGGTCAATACACAGAAACACAGACTGTGGTACGATGTGCAGCGTGTCATCTCCTACATGGCCTCCTCTGGACCCCCGTCATGCACCACAGCACACGGACTGGAACACGCAGGGGGGCGGAGGGAGGAACGGCCCAGGGCACACACAGGGAGCGCTCCACTGGGCAGGGTGGGATGGGGCAAAGAACAGAGGAGGGCGGTGCTTTACCGTATGCAGACAAACTGAGACGCAGGGAGCTCCTAGGCCTATTTTCAAGGAGGGGATCCTGCTTGTACCCTGGGTAGGGGAAGGAAAGCATAGGAACGTGGTTCTACCTGTTTCAGAAGAAGGTTCCAGAACCAGGACCCTACGGGGTGGTGTCCTCCTGTGCTACTCAAGACAACTCTGTACCTGTGTGCCCCCTGCAAACTGGATCCACTACCTTCCCTTCCCATGTAACCTTTCACAGCAAACACAGGTCATGCATGCAGCTGGTGGTCTGCTGGTGGTGTTTTGTTCTGCACCTGCACCTCCAGCCCATTCTACATGTTTTACACCTAGTAAGGGCAACCCAACACATTCACGCATCGAAGAATTAGTAGGGTTATGCTTGCAGTACCCTGACAGAGTCTGAAAACAAAAGGCAGCCATCTTGGCCTCACATAAGGTAGGGGCATTAGGGGTGGGCAATCCCAGCAACCCTAGTAATTCCAGGAATCCCAGCAACCCTAGTGGCTAGGGTTGCACTGCTAAACTCAGTAACAATCAGTAACAATTTACCTTCTAGTCTCTCAAAGACGGTTATAAATAGCTGATGTGGGTCAAACTCCTGAGCACACACACATAAACTGTGGTCCACGAGAGCTGGAACTGCCCATCTCGTCATACCCCAAGACCCCCTGCACTGCACGGAACACACCCCCTGGCGGGGGGTACCTTTGAAGTAGGGTATGTAGTTGTGCTGCTGTGGTGCAAGCAGCGCAGTAGTGTTCAGGGGCAGCGAACCCATGTGGCCCCCCTGGGGGGTGTAGCGCCCAGCACCCTCAGAGTAGATAGACGCGCACAATGGGAGGGAGTAGGAAGTCCCTGGCAGGGCTGCATAGCCACCTCCAGAACACATCTCTGGGCAAAGAGGGCAAAGCTCTGGTGTTCAGATGGGCCACAAGGAGCCCTGGCTGCTGCAGAGCTACACAGCAAGTGCAACACACGCACTAACCAATTTCATTATCATTAATATCTGCTTCACTCTTACTTATTATTAAAACAAGGGAGATTTGTGTAACACGTAAAAATGGTACTGTGTATGAATGTGTGCTAACCACTTACCCATTATTTCTGCACCACCAGTAGGTCAGACTTTTTAATTTACCGTATTTTTCGGACCATAAGGCGCACTTAAAATCCTTTAATTTTATCAAAAATCGACAGTTCGCCTTATAATCCGGCACGCCTTATGTATTAATTCTGGTTGCGCTTACTGACCTCGAACCGATTTTATGTGGTACACGGTGCTCAAAAATCTGTCAAAATGTTTTAGAATGACTTTGGTAAGCTACGAGGCCGCAACGCTTGATAGATTGTTGGAGCATTACGACTACCGTAGTCAGGGGCCTCGCGGAGTAATACGTACTCCATGCGCGCCCATCTCACCGATACTATCAAAACCCAAGTGAAGCAAACTAATTTGGAGCTTGCCATCATTCCGGGTGGATTAACCAAAGAACTCCAACCGTAAGATATCGGTGTCAACAGGTCGTTCAAAGTTAAATTGCGAGCATTGGATGACAGAAGGCGAACACACATTCACCAAGACAGGAAGGCAACGCCGGGCGAGTTACGCCACTATCTGCCAATGGATCGTGGATGCCTGGGCTAAGGTATCAGTCTCAAGTGTTGTCCGAGCTTTCACGAAGGGCGGAATCATCACTAAACAGCTAAGTAACAGCAATGAGACTGATTCGGATAATGACGAGAGAGATCCGGGCATGCTTGATGCTGAAATCGCCCAACTGTTTACCTCAAACACTGAGGATGAAGAATTTGATGGATTTGTGGAAGAGGAATGAACTGAAAAAGTGAGTGTATTGTTTTGGATTTTATGTTACAACTGAACAATTGCGAATGAGTTGAATAAAGTTTGACTTATCTGACTGTTTTGTTTTGCTGAATGCGCTTTATAATCCGATGCGCCTTATGTATGAAAGTAGACCCATTCATTGATATTGCGCTTTATAATCCGGTGCGCTTTATAGTCCGGAAAATACGGTATACTGTATCTACTCACTATTAATTATTAACACAAAGTTCAGGAGGAGCTCAACTGTTACTGCTGGTCAGCAGCCCCCCCAAGAGAATCCACAGTTACAACGATGGTGCAAACGCAAGTACTCTCAGTGCATTCTTGGGCCTAAGCTCGGGACTGTACCTGGTCTGCTGTAGTTCTGGGGCGAGCGGGATGGGGTGTAGCGCCCATACCCCCCAAGAGAGCTGTTGGAACTCGGGCTCGAGGGCCTCCTCTGTCGAGGGGACTTTTCCCCATCGCCCTGCCAATGAGAATGATAAACACAGTGAAAACGGTGAAATGAATTCTACTACTGCAGAAAATCACAATACACTGTAACATGTACAGCTGGTCCCCAAACATTCGAGTAACAAACTTTTCACAGCTAAAAACTTTTTAAAAAAAGCACATAGTAGTTACCGTAATGGCCCAACTATGAGATGGTATTTTTTCTGGGAATTACATCTAAAATAAGCCAGGGTCATCTAATCGAGGACTAGACCTATAAAGGTCATAAAGCCTTATAACACCAATAGTTGGCGCCACTTTTCCACTGGCATCAATTATCCACAGAAATGATCAAGTTTGTGAGTGTGAAAGACTGCACAATCTCAAGATGGTCTGGAAAAAAGAAGTTCAAAATTAGGCCAAATTAACTAAGGAATGAGGAGGAGTTATGATGCCAATTTTAAGATAAAGGTGATCAATGAGACAGAGGTGTCAAACAACTCTGAAGCAGCCAAGAAATATAAAGTTACAAAATTTTGTGTTCAAAGGTAGCGAGCTCAAAAAGAATATCTTAAAAATGCAAATACAGAAATATGCAATATGAATAAAAATGATTTTTCTTTCTAAAGATAAGATATAATGTTCCAAAAACCTTTTTCCAAAAAATTAGTGTTGAAAAAGAGGTTGTTGTCTTATATTCGGGATCATATCAAGGACAAAACCTTCATCTAATGTGCTGACAGTCAGTGATCACAAATAGTAAGCACTGGAGTAAATTTGCTAACATCCTGCTCTGGTCAGGGTTCTTGTTTGTGATTTTTTTTATTTACAGTGTGGTATAATCACCGCTGCCAGGGGATTCAGAGTGCGCAGAATGGGCACAAGGCATCCCAGCTCATTGGACAGAAGGGCTCTCCACTGGCCTGGTCTTCACAAGCTGCTAAGTGGGACATTAGGAGACACGGTCTCCATTCTGTTCCCATCGTAAAAATTCCTCTATTGCCTCCTACCCTGTGACATTTATGCACTTTATTAATTTAGCAAACATTATTCTCAAAGCCAATGTGCAACTCGGAGTAAAAAAAGTGCATTTCACCAACAGAGAAATACACAGAGAAATAGAGACATGCGATCTTTGAAGAAAATTACACTTCACAGCTGGCTGCACATAGAACTGACCACGAGTTCCAGCTCCCTCCATGTCACAATCGGCTTCTGAACTTTTTGAGTGACCAATTTTGTCCCGACTAAGCTTGTAAGCAGGAGACCAGCTGTATGTTCTACTACAAAGCACCAGGAGAAGCAGAATGATGCCAGGGAAATGCAACTACTTCACCTTGGGTCACATCATTTGCTTACACCAAGTGCTTAGTTCTAAATATGAATTATGTGCTACTTGTATTAACAATGAGCATTTGTTCAATCAATGAACTTTGAATGAGTTTTCAGCATTTGAATGACTTCAATATTGCTTATAACCACACAAAATGTTTTTGCAATTTTTTACACATCAGTGACTCTGAGAGCATCTCAGCATTTGTTAAGCAGGAAAGCCATTCCCAAGCTGTTTTCTGCGAATGCCACTAATGGAACTAGGACTGCCTTTTACCTCGGTTGGAGTGGGAGAGAGCAACTGGGGTGACTGCAAACAGAAGGGAAAGAAGCAGATGAGTCGTGTGATACAAATGGGCGACACATCTAGACAACCGCATGTGCCACATGCTGACTCGCTGTCACAGCCGCATGTCCATCAAGTGCGATTTCCACAGTGTGATGGAAACAGGAAACAGTTATAAAGTATTTATGAAAAATGACCTTGGTAAGCAACATGCTTGGAAGATCAAAAGCCAAAATTTCTGCAGGTGCTAAACCTTGGGGGCCTGCAGCACTGCCCTCAGTCCAGTGGTAGCAGTTGTTTCTGTACCTCTCCGTGGTGCTGCTCATCGGTGGAGTAGCTGATGTAAGGTGAATAGGTGAGCATGTCTGGACGGTCAATGTTGTAGATGGCTTTGACTTTTGGCAGGGCAGCCAGGTCCTTGTAGTCCAGGAGTTCATCACCCAGCTTTGCCTGGAGTACAAAGAGGCAAAATACAGATGGCCATGGAGAAGCATCATGGGATTGCACTCCATTAAGCTACAGTGGTCAGAAATAATACAAGAACAGAAGTTTTTTACTAGATTATATTTACACATATGCAGGCAACGGGGTAACAAGAAATTATTGGATGCTTTAGTAAGAAAAAATTTGCAGATGACAGGCAGAGGTGTATATAACTGTTGTTAAGATGCAGCGTCCACGCACAGTGCACAGTAGGACACAACTCTGGGTCATACCCACTATCCCCACCACCTACAAAGCTCCTCATTCCTCTGTTAGGGCTCTACTGCCCTCTGCAGATCACTAACAGCTGTGCACTCACATAGATGACCCTGTTGGGGGAGCCCGATGTGCTGGATGCCGGCACAGAAGTGATGCTCTCAGAAGAGGTCCTGGTCACCTGTAATACACCAGTGACACTCAGTGAAAATTGTCTTGGTTACAGGTAAAATGAGGTAAGCTACACCAATTAGGGGAAAACATACTGTGAGCAGTAATATACTGTATATGTACTAAAAAAGTCAATGACTCAAATTTAAGCTGAAATGTAATATCCAGGAGAAATGTAACTCTCGGGCTGGTGAAAATGGTGTAGGACCAGAAAGCCAATTTTTATCTGAACTTTCATGTAAAAGCAAACCCTCTAGAGAACAGAAGATGCAAAGCATGGCCGTACCAGCTGGTTACCAGAGGGCCCTAGAGACAGGTCGGAAACATTTGGCAGCTGCTGCCTTCATATCACAGCTCACTTTTGTGGCTAAAGCATGGTACATTACTTTTGTGCTTGGCAGATGTTCACAAACGGGGCACATCCTGAGATGGAGGGTGTGACCTGGCAATCTTCAGAGGACAACATGCATTTGTCTCTACTGTAGTGCCATCACGTGAACATGAGTGCCTGCAATGTCTCAGGAGTGGGCAACTCAGCATGGAGAGGCTGAACCTGTATGACAAATGTCTCACCCCACAGTTCCTCTACAACAGACAGTTGCTTGGACTGCTCAAGACTGTTGATATAATCCAGTCATACAGTGTGGTGAAAGTGCTGGACAGTCACAGCTCATCCCCAAACTCATGGTTCTCTCCTCTCATAAGCAGGACTCTCTGTTTGATGATCTTGACTCTGCCCTATGATCCTGGGATAAGCCCTGGACCCTGCTTAGCAGTAAATGGTTAACAATATTGATGGATAAATGCTTCAGAGGCCAGGCAGGATGTAACATTGTCCTCACTGGGGCCTCTCTCACCTTGCTCTTCTCCTCTGTCCTTGCAGCTTGCCGGCACAGTGGGTGCCAGATGGAGGATCCTGCAGAACAGACAGAGGGAAACTGCAATGGAACATATGGCTCTACATTTGTGCATGCTGCCTTTGATGCAGGACTCATCTAAATAATAATGTAGTTCATCTGCACAAGAATTAACTGGAAAATGCAACATGTCACAATATTTTAAAGAATTTTCAAAAAAAGGGAAAAAAATCAGCAAAGTAACACATACTGATAAATTATTTGAAGTGACTACACTTGTAATATAGAACTGATAATTAAATTTAAAAATATAAGAATACTAACTGTTTATTAACACTTCAACAAGGCATTGCCATATTTTGCAATATTACGCTGTGTTTTGTTAAAATAATATTTTATTTACACATAAAAAGGTTGCCACCATGTCGAAATTATTAAAAAAAAAAATCAAAAATACGATACACTGTAATAACAGCATGACTCCCCCCCGAGTATAGTTAGTTCATCTAAAAAGTGGAGCAGTAGGTACATATCTGCAGCCACAGGGTTACAGGTTCCAGACCCCTACAATTTATGCTTAATTCGAATGTCTGTGTATCAGTAATTTCAATTGTAAAAATGGTGCACTTTGTCATCAACACCAGCAACAATCATAAAGATCACTAGCAGCTCAGTTCCTGGGCTCAGCTTAGTAACATAAAGCAAGGAACCTAGAAGGAAAGTGGTTTACCTTGCAGGTACATCTCTTCCCCTTCTCCAAACATCTGGTCACACCTGGCACAGCGTGCGCATGTTGGATGGTAGTGTTTGTCACCAGCCTGGAAGAGATGGCAGCACTAAAGCAGAGCCTTTCGTTTCTGCACAATACAGTTTTCACTTGAGTATCTGGAGAGCTCCAGCAACAGATGCCCTGATAAAGACTGCGCTGTGCACAACCATGAGAAAAACAAAGAGGAAACATCCACGCTGTGGGTCCCAATACATTCCAAGATTGTTAGCCAATGATGTGGCATCAGGTTTATTTAAACTGACCTAATCTGGCTAAAGTGAAAGTGTATCTACTCTTACCAGGGTTACATTTCATTTGGTAGTCTGAAAATCCTAATACGGTTTCAGATGGCAAGACCACCATCCATGCAGGGTGATACAGTGCTTTTATTTCTAGTGAGTTTATTATTAGAGTAATTTTCATTTTAGAAGGGTTCATTTTAAAGTTTTTTTTGCACTTTTTACTGAAGATGACGACCCCAGAAATGGCAGACCAGCCTTTCACGCCATTGCTGGACTGCAGGAAGGCTCACATCAGAAACACCATCAGCTTTGCTTAGAAGAACCTGGAGAACATCAGCAGTTTCTGGATCTCCTTTACTAGGAATGTTTTCCTGGGACTTTTGTTGGGATCTTCTGCTTACAGAGAAACAGGCCAGTTCACTGTTTTGACGTGACCACTGTGGATGAAGACACCTTTTGTGAGACCCTGAAGAAATGAAGGGACTTGGGTTAGCACCCTGTTATGTTTCCCTACAGTGGTGGGGGGCAGGGCCATCTCTCACAGTTGCCCCCAGCAGATACTCCCAGAGGCTAAGGAAGCCCCCTTTCAGCTGGTGAAAAGGAGAAGGAGGCAAGAGACATTAGGGAACCAAGGTCAAAGGCAGTGAGGATGGAGATATCAGCAGTGGGCAGTGGTAGCAGGCACACTATGGAGGGGAACAGCCCTTGTGTCCCCAAGAGGCGTGAGATCCACTCCCCCTCATCCAGCAGTCAGACATAAGGAGGAACAAGTGACCCAGAGGAAGAGAGACAAGAAAGGGAGTGGTGGATTTTTAACATTAGTCCTACACTGAAGGGCCGAGTATGATTCCCATACCTGCTGACAAAGAGGAAATAGGCAAAACTGTAGGTAAACTTTCTCTACCCTGGATTTGCGTTTGACTGTTTTTACTCTGTTGGTTCAATACCATTTTTTAATACCAGTTTTGTCTATAGTCATTCTTATGGCTAGATGGGGGTACTGTCTGTGTCTTTGATGTTAATGTAAGCATAAACAGTGGAATGGGTGTGTCCATTAGTTTGCCTGTGTTGTTCTGGATGTATAGCTGGTCTGTAATGTGTTACATGTTTGCAGGTAATGAGCCTTAGAGGCTTGCAGATGTGGTGTTTGTGTTTGACAGTTCGGTAATTAATCTATGAGGTTAAGTTTTTAAGGATGATTTGTGTTATTTGTGAATGAATACTGTGCTATGGGAGAAACCATTCTCTGTGGCATGTGTTGGTGATGTACATATTATATACTGTATGTAACTATTGTAAGAATTAAGTACTTTAAATGTGAGATATTAATAGCGATAAGTGATTTTAAGCAATGTTATTTGTGAATGTACTTGCTTATTTTGAATCATCGAGCCATTTGAATGCATGGGTGAACTATATTTGAATAAGAAACATTATGGGTTGTAGTTTTTGTGAAAGTATTCAAGTAGAGAAAGTTTTACAACACTTTCTTGTGAATGATTAATCCTCTAAGAGTTTACAAACTTTGATCAAGTGTGTCATTTTAAATGTAGTGTTTTGTTACTATGGAGATGTTTACTTGGTGCTTGTAATATTTTAAAAAGATCTGAGTTGAAAAAAAAACACCAAGAATCAATTTCATATACTGGAAGTCTGGATTTTTGTACCTTTGCTTGACAACATAGTTGTGCATCATGATCCTAACGAATTTAACAAGGAAAGTTCACTGAAAAAACGAGTGCGTTCAAATACAAAATGTTGGCGTTGTAATGGCAACAACAAGCCGCTAGGAGGCAGTGAACACCAGAAACGGACGGAATTAATAGCACTTGATGCAAAACTGAAAATTGTGAGAATGAGAAGATTGTCTGACACAGTTTTTCCAATAAAATGAATACAGCTGGCCTCTACTAATCTCACCCAGGTCCGATCAATATTAAACAACACACATGCTGGGGGAAATGCCTAGGTCAGAAAACAGAAATGTAAAAAGTAATACCAAATAATACAAACCCAAATCAGAAAAAGTTGGGACAGTATAGAAAATGCAAATGAAAAAACACACTGATTCTTACATTTACTTTGACTTTTCTTTCATTTCAAACAGTATGAACCAAAGATATTTAATGTTTGGTCTGGTCACTGTTTTTTTTTACTGTCCCGACTTTTTCTGATTTTTTTTGGAATGTGTTGCAGGCCTGAAATGCAGGAATGGATGTATATTAACAAATGAAATGTTAGTTGACCAGACAAAACATGAAATATCTTTGGTTCATACTGTCTGCAATGAAAAAAGTCACTGTTTTTTTTATTTGTATTTTCCATACTGTCCCGACTTTTTCTGATTTAGGGTTGTATATCACTAAACTGTATTACCCTTAAAATGGTGCATTTAGTACGTAACTGTTGTTAGTGCTGTGGAACAGGGGGACTTGAATGTCACAGAGTCACCCCCATCTTCACCTGATGTGTATTATCTTCAGTTTGACTTTATCTAAACAAATTAGCTGGGAACTAACTAGAAGCATACATACCTAATGTGTGAGAGTGTGTTTCACTAAGCAAAATCCTCAGTTACTGTGAGAAGTACCTGTGTGTCAAATTTTAAGTCTGTGCCTTGAAATACAAAGCCACCCAAATAGACAAACAAAAGGGCAATGAATTTTAAAGATACAGAGATCAGAATGACATTCTAACAAAGACAAGTGGTTGAATATTGTTTTACTCTCATATATCATTACAGCTCTGTATTATACACTGACAATAAAAAGTGCTTTGTGAATAAATAATGAAGGCAATTGACTATAATAAACTGATTCAGAAAATGAACTGGAAGAATATGTCTGCATTTTTCATCCTTGTATGAATCATGAAGGGCTGATCCAGGCAAAACAACCAACCTCTGAACACATCTTGTCCTCATTCTGAAATCCTTACATCACTGTTGTCCAGTTGGCCTTTAACCCCAGGTGACCTGAGTTTTTACTGTCACATCTAAAGGTCCCCAGGTCAAATGTCATCTCATGATTCAGTTCCCTTAAGCAAGACCCTGAACTGAAGTAAACGTTGCTCAAGGGCAGCACAGCAGGTGGTGGGATTCAAACCTGGGTCCTATAATTCCAAAGGATATGACTCAAACCCCTCCAACCCCTCCACCACCTGTTGTCACCTATTGGCATTTGGCTCTGCCTTCTCAACCCTCTCTGTCACACCTATTTAACTCTCCCCACATCTGCTACATGCCTCAGTCCAACCCCCACCCTCTTGTCTACATTTTCCACACTAGATTCACTCTAAATGCCATGACATTTCACAAAGGCAAATCTGCCCAACGGAAATTTGTGAGACCTGTCTATCTGCAGACACACTGTGCCATCGTGTCCATTGTGCCAGCTAGTCTGCTTGGTACATCATGCAGTTAATGTCTTGGGTGCTACAAACACATGTGGGGCCTAAGAACCTGGGTATTGTTTCAGAGAACTACGGACAGAAGTTGCCAGGAACTTGACAAAATACAGCTTTGAGGCGACTTCCCAAGGCGTATCTCATGACCTTCGCTCATTTGTGGGGAAAGGGGCCCTCTTCAGTTGCTCTCCACTTCATCATTGTGTCTGGAGCTAGGTGGTACCTGTGTATTAACTCTTCACTATAGTTCTACTGTTTACCACAATAGGTCACAGCTTGAAATAAACCTGCAGATTCCCACCATAGCAATGGATAACTCTCATTTATGACATTTGCACAAGTCTGCATTTTTGCAATAGGGGCAACGGGTGGTACAGAGGTTAGAACTGCTACTTTGTAACTGAAGGATGCAGGTTTAAACCCCACCTCCTGCTATAGTAGCTTTGAGCAGCACTTTTACTACAGTAAAAATGGTTCTTAATCTGTCTTTTACTAATAACAGACCCAGCTTTTCAATGATGCTCATTACTCAAGAAACATAAGGAGGCTATGCATCCAAAGCATTGAAATTTCAAAGAGAACTGCTCTTTTTTCTTGTCAGTAATAATCATCTCAGTCAGTACATTTCCTTCTACTTGTACAGGAGAGGATGATTCCAGTAAAAACATTCAATTAACCAGAAGCCATCCCACCGTTAATGATCCATTAATGTGCCAAAGGACAACCGGATAAGTGATTCATGCTTACAAAAAGAGCAAAAAAAAAAGACCATGGTGAAGACACAGACTCAACTTACCTCTAACACCCGCCCAGTGATGTATTTTTTGCAGTTCTCGCACTGGATTCCATACATGGCGTGGTAATCCACCTCACAGTACGGCACACCGTCCCTTCAAAACAACTGCTGGTTAACATGAGCAGCAAAATGAGATGCTGAGGTTCAGCTGAGCAGGTTGCTGCCTGTGACCACTGCTGCACCACCCAGAAAGATATTATTTAGTAAATATGAATTACACTACACATGCAGTACAGTTTACATGCCTATTTCCCAATGTCACATCAATACATCACTACTACCTAACTCCGATCTCTTTTAAAACCAGTGGCTCTGCACATGGCAGAACAACAGTTGGTGCCCAGTGATGCATCCTGAGAAACCAGAGAAGCTCATTGGCACCTCTTTGGGCCCAGGAGTCACAGGCTCCATAGTCGTGGACAGATTACAGTCTGAACAACACTTCCTCTGTATTGTTACAAATCTTGAATGGTAATGGATTAATAGCTGACCAGGTGCCTTTTCGTTCAAGAGATCCAAACACCCACACTTTAAGACCCGTATTATTAGGCCGACATTCTGTGGTTCTGGAGTTGTGAATGATCAGCTCAGATGCAAGGCTCTGTCAGAGGCACTTGAGATCATAAGCATTCAAACAAAGGATGTTGATAATCTTATTCTTATCCTATCCACCCTACTCTGTTCACTATCAGCCTTTTGTCTACATTTTAAATTCATTCTTTCTAGACTGCTCACAGGAAAAGTGCCCTCCCTATCCCCACATGGCCCTGGAAGAAACTTTGTAGAAATCTGAGCCAATCTGCTTTCTGACTTCTAAAATGTGTTGTGATATATGACCATAAATCCTTTAGGCCTTTGATGTGCTAAATGGATCTGCAGTCTTCTGCTCCACATCAGCAACAAAAAACTAGCAGATTTCAGCATAAGGAAACACAATCTGGTCTGTGGGGTGGAGGTCAGTGCACACTGGAAGGACTGAAGTAATTCATGTTGAATGCGTGAGTAACATACTGGATAGACTGACTAGTTGGATGGATGAATGGATGATTTTCTGATGATTAGTAGACAATGAGTAGGCAGAAGGATGATATATCTGCTTAAGGAGAAACACAGCAACAGTATATGAGGCTGTACTGAACGTCTTGCCCTGGTGCACTCACTTGCTGATGTACTCCGCATTGAGCACTTTATTACAGATCTGGCATTTGAAGCAGCCAAGGTGCCAGTGCTTGTCCAGTGCCACCAAGGACTGCTCATTCTTGAATTCTTTCCCACAACCACAGCAGTCTGGAGGAAAAAGAGAACACTTGTTTTTCACACATTGCTACTATCCAACTGAACATTCTCAACCTCATTTCTCAACCATCTTTCCATTTATTACTCATTGTCCATCATCTGTCTATAAACAATATAAAAAATAAATCCATCCTCACTTATCTACCAATTTGCTTACTATTTATATTTTCACCAATACCATAAATGCATTTATTAACCAGATCATTATCACTATTATTATTCCCCTATTATCTTCAGGCCTTCACCTCCACACTGATCTATGGGGTTTTCTGTTTTGCCTTTAGTATTATTAATCCCTATCTATTTTTATCCTATCTCTAAATTAACTTAAACTTCCATAAACTACAGAGGTCTCCAACTTGGCAGATTTCCTGCTGTTCAGAGGTGAATCTGGCAGGTTCACAAGCCCTATCTAGCACAGCTGCACCTGATCTCTTAAACTGGAGCAGAGAAAAAAGGTGCTGCAGTGGAAGGGGAGCTCACTGAGTCCTGACTGAAGCTTCTCACTGACTGACCTGCATTCTGTCACATCAGTTTGCTAAAATTCCAGACACCTTCAGTCCTGTCCCTGTCCCAGTTCTGATCCTGATCTGGATCTTCACCACCCTGTTCACGGCTCAAGAAATTCCACCCCTGCACTGATCTTCCCCAATAAAAAATCCACACTTTGGTTGCAGCCTCAGAGTGTCTTTCTTGTAGCAGGCTAGTCTAATTTTGAACCATGGCGATTGTAAAATAACACTGATCTTAATATCTTAATTATTTATTAAAATCTATGTGTTTTTATTCAAAAACAATCTTTGTAATGAAGCTGTGGTGATACATTGTGAGCAGCTGGCCCATCTGTATGTTTTTTGAACTGTGTAGGTAATCACTGTAATGGTTGTAGGTGGGATGGGAGGACCAAGGGTTGCATCACCGTGCACAGTGATGGAAGTTGAATCTACTTTACAATCAGTCCCCCTACAAGAGGGCTGACTGTAGGTTCTCTGATCCTCTTTCTCCAGTGTGAAGCTGTATCTTATAGGATCCATCCATCTGATTATGTGCTCCCTTGCCAACAAAGCCAGCAAAGAGCTTGACTTTCCACTACCACATAAAAACTGCTTTCATTCATCAATGGATCAATCAATTTTCATCAATGGCAACTAGATCCATTCCTGCAGAGCCCCAAGGTGAGTAATCCTTAGTATTATGTATAACACATGAATAACAGTCATTTAATGGTCTGTTTTAAGTACCAGTTAACGTGAGGAGAACTCAACACAACAGCTGTGGTCATTCAAAGTGATATGAACTCTCCAAGCAGATCAGTTCCAGTGGAGTTGTATGGGGACACAGAAAAACTACACTATTACACAGAAGAACTACACCATTTTCCATGTTGACATTCAGTTTCAAAAATAGTTGCTAATACTATGTCCAAGTAGCAGGATTACACAAAGAGAAGCATGACTTGTGTGGATAACAGATAACAAGTAACAGACTCATAAGCTGATGAAGTTTGGAGAAACAGACCCTTTTAGCTAAAGGACCCAGGCTAGATATGTCCAGTCCAGTGAAGCAAAAACATATGCAAGACTTTTCATCTGTAGCTTCTGGTAAGAAGATGTGTGAAAGAAAATGACACGGAGTGGGTGTAGAGATAATATATGCACCTAGCTGATGATGATCGCAAAATATAACCCTAACCTCTCAGTATTACATAAATATCAATGGAACATCCTCATCAAAATTTAGTTTTTGGGGATTTGTATACAGTACCTTAAGAGACATTTTCTATTAGTCAATATGCACGGTCAGCATAAGCCTGGGAGCTGAAGAGGCGGGACTCACTGCGTACGGCTTGTATGGGTGCTGGGCTGTTTGCTGGCAGAGGTTGCGTGCACTTCTGACAGATGCACTCCTTACCATTGAAGGTCACACGATCGCCAGCAGGAAATGGCTGCCTGTGAGAAATCACAAAAAATTAACTTTGTTCAAATGTAACAACCATCAGAAAACTGTAAAAATGTCCAACACAACACACGCACTGGAAACTATCCTACAACACTGGCCACTTTATCACGAACACCCTACCCGTGCATGGATATTTGCCCTGCATCAGCTTAAATTCATCAAGGTATCAGTTCATGTTGGTAGAAACTGTGCACAACTTAGTTCATGCTGACTTCATGGTCACCGTTCCTGCCAACTTATCTGCACCATGTCCATCCGATTTTATCACATACCAAAGGCACTTTACTGCTTTACTTTACAGCATGATTAATGCATTCAAAGCTTTGCTGTAGTCAATGAAACATGTGTAGACATTTTTGATCCACTTTTCAAAATGTCTATCTCACATACACGATGATGTCTCTTGTTTCTCGCTCTTTCCTGAATCCTACTAGCTCTTTGATTCTGGATAAGGTAGTAGATGCCACGTAGTAATGCTGAGTAGGATCTTGCTTTATTGTGGGATCAGAGCAATTGTGCAACAGTTTTCACAGTCGGTCATATCACTTTTCTTTAAGATTCACAGACATGACCAAATTAATTTGAGTAATTTATTTTGCATTATTTTCTTGAAACAAACCACAAAAAGTAGACTATACTAACATGAAGGGTTGCGTACATTACAGAACAAAACCTAAAACATGTCCATATTTGTTTGTTATCTTGTTTTTATTCTGCTAAGGAGGGTTGTGGTGCTGATGAAGGACAGACCAACATCATAACTCTAAATAACCTTTTACTTCAGTGTTAACTGTCACTCCTGGCATGACTCATGTTGACTTTAACAGCAGGAGAGGGCACAGTTAAGGACATGGTGCTGAAACATTAAAGCTACTACTTCAAAGTATAATTTAAACTGCCACTGAATAAAATGTATAAGTATACAGACTTATTTCCACTGTAATCTGCCACCAGAGAATTACTAAATACCAATTCACAAATCACAACCTCATTCACATTCTGACTCCATAGTCCACTCAGCATTTAACTTTTCTCAAATCAATATTCCTTCAGTGCCTTGTATATTGGCTGCTCCGAGGCCTTGCTGAACACATTCCCACTTGTGCATGTTGTACAGTTGTTACAGTATGGATGTTAGGATACTGGTGTAAATGCTTCTCCTGACCTGGAATGACCGCTCCACTGGACAATACTCCACAACCAAACCTGTCAGGTTTTGACATTGTTATGCCTATAATCCACCTAGTTTACAGAGCTATATATCATTTTCAGCTCCCTACCTCAAGTTTGCTTAAAGTGAAACCAATAGCAGAGCTTTTAGATCCCACAAATTATAGAAACATCTATCTGACTTTGCTCTGTACTTCGAGAGAAATGTATTTACATATATTCAAGTTGTCTAAATTGAGCTGTTTCAGCCGCACTCATGCAGCATGCAAACACATTCTAGACAATTGCGTGTTTCCAAGTTTGTGGCCACAGTTTGGGGAAGCTCCTTTCCTGCTCCAGCGTGATTGTGCCCCCACACACAAATCCCAGATTGATTTGGAAGAACCTGAGTGGCCTGCACGGAGCCCTAACGTCAACTCCATTGAACACCTTTGGGATGAACTGGAATGGCGACTGCAAGCCAGACCTTCTTGTTCAACCTCACTGATGCTCTTATGGCTAAATGGGCACAAATTCCCATAGCCGTGCTCCAAAATCTGGTGAAAAGCCTTCCCAGAAGAGCAGAGGCTGTTGTAGCACCAAAGGCAAAACAACCCCATATTAATACCCATAGGGTTTAGAATGAGATGTTCAACAATAACATATTGGTGTGATGCTCAGTTATCCACATACTTTTGGACATATAGTGTATTATACCTTGTTGGCCACTATACAGTATACATTCTTCCCAGGAAATATGATAACTATTATATTGTTGCACACATCTGGATTTTAAATTTAAAACCTTAGAAAATGCTTGTTTTAACATTGACTTGATTTTTTTAATGAGAAGAATGTTGTTAAAACACAACTTGTGTATTGTGAGTGCCTGCAGCAACCAACAGAGGTATCTGTGTTCTTACTTGCAGACAGCGCAGACGAAGCAGCGTGGATGGTAGGTCTTCCCCAGTGCAGATACCACCTCACCCTCAATGAACTGGTCACAGCTGAAGCATCGCGTCCCATAGAGCCTCTGATAGTCCACCGTGCAGATGTACTCGCCCTGGCGTACAAAGAAGCCACCCTGGGCCAAGTCGCAGCCACATACTGGAATTTGGAGGAGAAACAGAGCATGGTTACCATTCTTGGGGCAGAACAAGACACAAAGCATGGACAGATGAGAGAAGCAGTGAAAAGAGAGGCAAAAGGGATTAGGGGAAATTATAAGAAAAAGAAGGAGCAGGAGATAGACAAGAGATTGACTGAAGTTTAAGGATAGGACATGGGATGACAGAAGAAGAGTGCAACAAGTGTGAAGGAGAAGGGCAACAAGAGAGAGGAGAACAAGAAATATAGAGAGGGTACACTGGAAATCACAGAGGAAGCAGAGAGAAGAAGAACTGAAAAAAGAAAGGAGACAGTAGAGGATGAAGGGCTTACAGAGAGATAGGAGCATGGGTAACCAGAGGGTGTGTGAAAAAGGGAGGTCACAGGATAAGACACATGATTGTGCTTCATCTCTTCCTTGGTGGGTGTTCTATTGTTCAGTGTCAAATAAACTGCCTAATTTTATCCATCTGCACATGGTCCCATCCAGCAGTCTAACAACAATGACACAGTCCTGTATCAGCAGTCCATCTCCTTTATGATCTACTCAGGTTATGCTAAAGATCCCAATGGCTTGATAATAATCCAACATGTTTAGACAGACAGGAAACTCACAAAAACTGCATTTGCATTTATTGACTTACTAAATGCTTTTCTAAAACATGACATACAATGATGACTGACCAGTATACATTATAACTGACACCACTATCCAAGGTGATCTATAGTATTCACTATTCACCCTATAGTCATTCACATATTTACACATCTCTTCTGTGGTGCACACCACCATGTCTGTCACACAGCCAATCAGCTGCTGCAAAACCTGTGGTCTACGAGTCAGATAGTCCAGAATCCAGGAAGCACTGAAAGGGTTCACCTGTATAGACTAAAACTTCTCTCCCAGGAGTCCAAAATGTATGGTGTTGACCCTGCTCAAAGAGCATCATCCTCACAGTGCTGCCTGCCCTGCCCAAATGGCAGCAGGCTCCCATCAGATGCCATCGTACCATCCAGCATATTCCCGCTAGTCTAACTGGACAGGGTCCAGTACAATCCTGACCAGGGTTTATGGTGTGCCAGAACCAGCCTTTATAGGGTCTTGTTGATGGGTGGAGTCTGAGCACCCAGCCAGCTAAAAGGTGGTTATTTGGTGTAAGATTTCAAAAACAGTACAAAGTTGAAGCTCCATTTATATAAATAGCAAGATGTCTAAGTCTTCTTTGTGAAACGCATGAAACACAGAAGTGCTGTATACATGAAACTGGGGTTTGCTTGTGCTAAAACACACTCAACCACACATGCACAAAGCTCTACACACTGATGATTCTCCACACTTTGAATCACTTCCAAAACTTTGTGTTTGTCTATCAGGTTTCCTGTTTAATTCAGCCCGTGTCATCATTCTGCTTGGAGGTAAAAGGTCGACCAGACCAGCACTCCTTGACAGATTTCAATCCACATTCCTGTGAGGTCTTAGAGCTCTTTCCATGTTCACACACCAAGAACCTTCAGAGTAAATGTTAAACTGACAGCCTTGTTGGGTAAAGAAATAGACAAGGGGCTACAGAGGTACACAGTGCTGTTCACAGCCAAGTCTCAATGAGATAAAAGCAAAAGGAAAGAGGGCCTGCCTGGCAACACCACTCATCACATCTTCATGTTTTCCTAACCCACTGCCGTTCCCACAGAGTCCAGGATGTGACATAACCGAGTTGGGTGTGTTGCACTAAACCTGATGTCATTTCTGTGCTACTGGAAACAAGGCCATTGGTGCTGCAGGTGCATTGGGAGAAATAACAAAAACAGGGATCATCTTCTGCCCTTCAGTTTACACTGCACTGAGGAAGTGGCCCAAAGAAAAAACAATAACAAAAAACCTCTATGGATCTGTGCTGTTTCAGCAATGAAGGAATCAGAACAGTATAAGAGTCCCCATTGATTAATCCTATTCTCTTTTCTGAAGCTCAAAGATTCAGTGTTCCAGCAGCTCCTGGGACAAACTTTGCATTCCAACTGTGTACAGTAATGGGGAAATAGATAATAAGAAGCCCATAACCTGTGGGGTCACAAATGGTATCTGTTTCAACCATCCATTCTCAGACAGAACAAAGGCACCTGCCAATATTGACACTCCCTCCTGAGCCCCACCGTTACAATGTTTGTCAGGAAATGGTGGAGATAGTTTGGATGCTGTCCCACAACTGGCAAAGGTGGACAGAAGCATGGGCCAAAAGGATAGCAAACCCATCAGTCACCTCACAACAAGGTCACGTCCCTGGTCCTGAATGAAACAAGGCTGTGAAAAACTCCCCCACTTACCACATGAACACAGGTGAGTGCCAGGTAGACACCCTCTAGAAAACACCCCCTAATGATCCACGGGCAACTTTCCCAGTGGGTGGTTTAAATTAATCTGACCAGTGATAAACGGCCATCAGAATGCCGAAATCTCGGCGCCACTGATGGTGGCAGTAACCGGATCCACGGTGAGTATCTGTAACCATGGATTGTCTTTCACTGGGAGGCTATTTATACCAGCAGCAGGTGGTCCCGTTGGCAGAGCTGTGATCTCATGGGCATGTTCTCAAGCAGAACCTGTCCATGGACCCTTGGCTGTGAAAACGTAAGATAAGCCAATGCAAGATGACGGGAGTGAGGTGACCATCAGCTACTGGGGCGGTAAACGTTAGCGCAACGTAACAAGAGCTGCCATGTAGCTTGTTGGTGAGTTGTTTATTAGTCTGTGTGGCTCATACTGGTCTTCTCTGGGGGCATAGGTTCAGACACAAGGATCAGTGTGACCTTCACAGCCACATGACACAATGGGGAATGGGGCTGTGTCACATAGACATCCTATGGGTGCCCACCACACCACACGTAGTCTGGCACAGGCAGACCTAAGGTATTGGTTTCCTCAAGCCACACACACCCACATGCACCCCACGAGGACCTCGCAGCTCCAAGTTAGGAGAGGCTCATGCAGCATGCCACAGTCAGGGATAGCTGCTCCCTGCAGGAGAATGCAGTTCAGTCCAGGCCTGGGTGTGGCTGGGGTGCCCTTCTACTACAAAAACAGCCCGGTCATCACCCTAATGGGACTTTGGGATGACCATAGAGACAGCATGTCTGGGGCACCTGATCTTATCAAAATATTTTTCCCACAGTTATCACTATCAGCATGAAATCCACCACAACATTCACTTTTCCACCCATCACAATGAAACCCAAGAACATACAGCTTAAGGGCCAGGGTGGCATTGGTCCACCCAGATAGACAGCTAACCCACCCGATCAGAATTGAGGTAATTTTATAGTTTGGACAAAAAGAAGAGAAAAAATAAATATAATTCAGTTATTCTGAATGTAAATGAAACCACAGATATGTACTGCACCTTTCAGAAATGTGGCTGCTATCCACATTCTTTCCCCCATCCTCCCAATCTTTTTCTCTCAGTCCAGACAAAATTAGACAGCAAAACAGATCTACAGCAAGAAGTGATTGTAAAGTAGAGCTCTTTAATTGCCATTTTTAAAAACCAAGGATAGAACCCAAAGAAACTCCTGCTGCATCGCTCCACTGAGGTACAAGTTCAAAGAGCAGCAACAAAAATCACAGTTGAGAGTACATACCTGCTTGAGGATGCTTATTCCTTTGAATGAAAAAGTCCTGACCTGCCATTTTGTTCTATATGCTGAAGTTTGATTTGATCAAAAAAAAGTCAGCTATAACATGAAAGTCGTTAAATGACTTTTGGGAAAAGAGTTAAACATATTTTTATGCTAAGATTCAAGAACAGGTGCACCTGTTTTTAATGCACCCAAATTCAGATTTCTGGACCCCCTACTGATCACAACCAAATTGTCATCATATAATGTCAGTAGAGAATGCAGAGAAAAGTGTAAATGTGTGAGGCTAAGGTAAGGAAATCCGTTAAGTATCTCAACGGGGTGGGAATGTAATTTGAGAAGTGAAAGAAAATATTTGTGCACAGATGGAGGAGGTGTTGCAAAAAGAACCCTGCTACAGTTAGGTGTTATTATCACATTCTGACAGGGTCATAATACTGAGTCTCATCCACTGGCTTATATGTGGACACCTGTGGCAGCTCATTCCTGGATGTGCACATGCTCTGCATTATCCTCATCTGATTCATTTCCTATATGTTAAATATCCATAGTTTACACTGGGTGCTCTCGGTATGCAGTAAAGTCAGACTGAGAGAGCAGGTAAAACCTTCCAGGTTGGTTGACAGTTGGCAGAGGTGACAGGTACAACACTTCCTAGGCAGTACAGGCTGTGTTGCATGATGTTCAACAGCTGCAGTGTGTAAAAAGAGCAGCCAGCGTAGAGGGGTGTTAAGGGCTAGAAACAAAATCTTTGAGGTACTTAGGTGGTGATGGGAGGGATGGCAGTTGGATACAGTTTCATACAGTTAAATTTTGTACAAAACTGCAGTACATTAAATTATTGAAAACTTGGGTATACAACATTTATTTCCCTCCTAAGGATAAAATATACACTGCCCGGCCAAAGAAAGTCACCACCTGGATTTAACTAGTGTAATGATCTGGGGTTGCTTCAGTTGGTCAGGTCTAGGTTCAGCAATGTTATGTGCCCAAAAAATGAGGTCAGCTGACTACCTGAATATACTGAATGACCAGGTTTTTCCATTAATGGATTTTTTCTTCCCTGATGGCATGGGCATATTCCAAGATGACAATACCAGGATTCATTGGGCTCAAATTGTGAAAGAGTGCTTCAGGGAGCACGAGACATCATTTTCACACATGGATTGGCCACCACAGAGTCCAGACCTTAATCCCATTGAGAATCTTTGGGATGTGCTACAAAAGACTTTACGCAGCAGTCCGACTCTCCCATCATCAATACAAAATCTTGGCAAAAAATTAATGCAACTCTGGACAGCTTATCAAAACGATGCCATGGCAAATGCATGGCATAATTAAAGCTAAAGGTGGTCCAATAAAATATTAGTGTGTGACTTTTTTTGGCCAGGCAGAGTATGTACACCGATCAGCTATTAAAACCAGTGACAGGTGAAGTAAATAACATTGATTACCTTGTTACAATGGCACCGGTCAAGGGGTGGGGGAGGGGATATTAGACAGCAAGTGAACAGTCAGTTGTTGAAGTTGATGTGTTAGAAGCAGGAAAAATGGACAAGCGTAAGGATCTGAGCGATTTTGACAAGGGCCAAATTGTGATGGCTAGACGACTGGGTCAGAGCATCTATAAAAAGGCAGGTCTTGTGGGCTGTACCTGGTATGGAGTGGTTTGTATCTTCCAAAAGTGGTTCAAGGAAGGACAGCCGGTGAAGCGGCCACAGGGTCGCGTACACCCAAGGCTCATTGATGCCTATCTGGTCCGATCCCATAGAAGAGCTACTGTAGCCCAAATTGCTGAAAACCTTAATGCTGGACATGGTATAAAGGTGTCAGAAGACACAGCGCATCGCAACTTGCTGTGCACAGGGGTGTGTTGCCGCACACCGATCAGAGTGCCTATGCTGACCCCTGTCCACCGCCAAAGGCACCTACTGTACAATGGGCACATGAGCGTCAGATCTGGACCATGAAGCAATGGAAGAAGGTGGGCTGGTCTGACAAATCATGTTTTCTTTTAGATTGTGTGGACTGCTGGGTGCAATTGTTTACCTGGGAAGGAGATGGCAGCAGGATGCACTATGGGAAGAAGGCAGTGTAATGCTCTGGGTGATGTTCTGCTGGGAAAGCTTGGGTCCTGGCATTCATGTGGATGTTACTTTGACACGTACCACCTATCTAAACATTGTTGTAGACCACGTACATGGCAACAGTATCCCCTGATAGCTGTGGCCCTGTCAAACTGCAAAAATTCTTCAGGAATAGTTTGAGGTACATGACAAAGAGTTCAAGGTGTTGTCTTGGCCTCCAAATTCCCCAGATTTCAATCAGATCAAGCATCTGTGGGGTGTGCTGGAAAAACAAGTCCGATCCATGGAGGCCCCACCTCACAACTTAGAGGACTTAAAGGACCTGCTGCTAATGTCTTGGTGCCAGATACCACAGAACACCTTCAGAGGTCTTGTGGAGTCCATGCTTCAATGGGTCAGAGCTGCTTTGGCGGCATGAATAATACACAATATTAGGCAGATGGTTTTAGCATTGTGGCTGATCTGTGTATATTTGCTGCTGCTGGTTCGAGGACTCATCTCAAGTCCACATTTGTACACTTACTAGCTGAATTACCCGGGATAGCTTGGGTAAAAGAGGTGAAAAGGTAAAAAGTAATAACCAAATATATATATATCACCAAACTTTATTAGCCTTAAAGTGGTTGCATTTATCATATCAGTACTATAGCAATGGGTGGAGCTGTGGCTCGCCCATCATGCTGTTGCTGTATATTTTGTGCTCGGTGGGCACTACATTGTGACGACAAAGTTGTGTATGTGAATGTGTCTGACCGAATATCTGATATCCAGGTAGTATGTGATAGATCAAAACAGTCTGAACTGTGTAAAGACTATTTAAATGGATTTTTGAGTTTACTATTAAGAGGAAGGAGAGTTGTTTATAATTGTGCAAGGTTTGACATTGAAGTATTAGTATGCATATGTGGTACATTATTTTCTCTTTTTGTTTTTGTTTTGGTTATTTTGATGTCCTTTATGTACTTTGGTTGTACCATTGTGTACCATTTACATTATTTTACCTATAAAAAGTTTGGGCTCAGTTATATAACCAGAGAATAGTGGGTTTTAAGACAGTATTGTGTACAGAGGTAATACCATAGGTTTCCTCTGCAGCATGCAAGGCTGGGTAGCTGGATCTCATCATGTAGTAGTCTCAATTGCAACCACAGCCACACTATATTTTTTAGCTTATTTGACTGGAAACAAGCAAACATTTCTTCTCACATAGTATCCACATCTCAGTTTATAAAATGCTGTGTTTGCAAAGTATAGTCTAAGAAGCTTTTGGCATGAGGTTTTCTGGAACAGTTGTCATGTCATATTTTCCCATTGCCATGTTTCTGTTAACACAATATGTGACTTGAAAGCAGGCATCATTTCTAGCACATATGTTTAAATTTAAATAGTGCTTATAACCTTTTATTGGGCAAATAACCATATTTGGTAACTTAAATGGACATCCAAAATGCCCTCCCCATGCCTCTCCGTGAAGGGTTGAAATTTTGAATTTCCAAGTATTTCAATTAGTGCCTTATAAAGGGTTAAAGACAGTAGAGAAGCAAGAACTTTTTAGGACGTGTTCAAGCCACCTCCAGGTTGCAACCATGTGTCCTAACATTACATCATTTTTATCCATTTTAAATAGGCCAAAAGCCAGACTGCTCATCACATTTTTTTTCTTGTTCATATAATGCCAGCATGAAATCTAGACATTTTTAATCTCTTTGTCAGTTTCTCTCCAACTAGTCTAACTCAAAAAGAAACCCCATTATGAAATCTCAGAGTACTGCATTATTAAATAACCCAAAGACACACCATTTGTCTATCTGACTCTTATGCGCAGAAAAAATTACTGCAGCTCATTTCTGTTTCCGGCTATCAAGCACAAGAATGATACTCATTTCATTGCACTTTGATTTAATGGAGGTGGATTCAAGTGTAAAGTTTTGTGAAAGGAATGAATGGCGAGTTGAAATACAAACCCAATGGCCACAGGCTCAATTTCTGTGTTCTACATAATCTAGGTTTAGATCTCACCTCTTGCTGTAGTGTAGTGCTGCTGCTGTAGTACCAAACCTGTATTCCATCCAGCCATCCATTATCATTAACCACATTATCCTGGTCAGGATCATGGTAGTCTGGAGCCTGTCCCAGAATCAGTGGGCATTAGGCTATGAAACTACAACCAGGATGGGATGCAAATGGCCTGACATCCACACAGTAACATCCACATACACACACTATGGCCAGTTACAGTGACCAATTAACCTAAAACACATGTCTTTGGATTATGGGCTAACCCACGCAGACCTAAGGAGAATGTGTAAATTCCACACACACTGAGCTGGATTGAAACCCACAGCCAAACAACCCAGGCACTCTGAGGCAGCAGTGCTATTTGTTACACCACCAGGCCACCCTCTTACCCTGAACTGATACAGTAAACAATAAATCAATGCAGGTTGCTCTGGAGGATGCCACCAAAATTAACAAATTATGGAGACCAGAGCTCCTCAAGCCAGCCAATGCTTTGCATGGCAGACCCTTCAAGAACTGCCAAGTCCATGGATTAACTCAGTCTGCTGGGGATTGCCAAATTCACACAGCCATACCCCTACCCCTGATAAGCAGTTACCTTTTGTCATTTTCCTCTCTATAAAATTACTGTGATGACTCAGTAATTATATCAGGGGAGTGACACTGGCCAATGACAGCTTTTGAGAAAAGATCAAAATCTGAAATTTTGTTGACATTTGCATTGAGAATGTTGTGAATCATGTCATACATGCTTTTTTTGGAGGGGAACAGAGTACGATGGGGGGGGTGCACCAAGAAGAAGAGCACTGCTCTTAGTTTCAATGAAAAGGTTTGGTTCTGGTAGGCTGGAATTGTTTTGATGAAAACACAGAAACAAACCCCTCCCCGCAAGAGTGAAATGCTCTCATGTCACAGTAAGGAAACCACATTCAATACAGGACTTACTAGGGAAATTAATTGGGTTCTGTTGCTTTACATTTTGTCCCAAAAATATCAAAAAAGTTATTTTTTCTATATACACATCTGATACCCAGACAAACAGACTGGCATATAGCCACCATTTCCTGAGGATTGTAAATATAAAGCATTCAGTGGTCATATTTTGTTCAGTATCATAAACTTCCCCTTTGTTTTTGAAAGTACATTCCTTCAGCAAAACATTGCCATCACCCATGTGGGACAAAATGTTGGGTTCGGGTTCTCAGAAACACTGAGATGACAATTTCAACACCAGTGGCTAAAATGTCTCAGTGATGCTCTCTGTGATGCTCATAATGTTGAGTCTGGTACCATGAATGCCTATTAATGGCATTCATTTTCATGCACTCTGACAAAGGAAATGTGGAAAAAATGGTCAAAGGAGTAAGTGATGGTGTCGTCATGGGAATCTTGGATGGTTTTTTCATCCAGAACGTTGCTTGTTTTGTCACCCAGACAACAAATCTGGTTTATTTATATATCCCTAAATGCCTGACATGTCCTTTCCCACCCACCATACGTGTTAATTAACTTGAGATTCTTCCCAGTACTGAAGCAGCATAACTATACTGATGACACTAAAAATATAAGGATGCTATGATTAACTTTATAGTTCATGTGGATGTCATACATTAGTAATGTTCAAATGTTTTCAGTAAATTATACCAGCCTCTTTACAAGAAACGATTAATAATTTAGCACTTGTTAACATACTTGCTGGACATGTCTATTAAAGGAGTGAATATTAAGTCTATTAAATCATCAACTAATGAAAACAACAGGTTTAGATATTTGCACTGTTTGGTAAGAAGTCAATTAAAGAGCAGAAATACTGCTATTGTTATAACAGAAGACCCATGCCTGGATTTGATAAAACAACATTCTGACTAAAATCTGTTTGCCACTACTAACTATTCTATAATGTTTCAGCAGCTTTAGAAAATCCTACTGTAAATAAAGGTTTGCAGCAACCTTATTTTAATCCATTTCAGCTCACTTTGCCTGTTAAGTCCAGATTGTTAGACCATTAAGGTAGTTAGGATAGTCCCATCTGCTTTGTGAACTATTTCTCCTTCAGGCTTGGGCATTTTTAGCACATACCATGTGCCTTTGCACAGTGCTATCTGCCACACGGCAGCGTTCAGGAAGCAGCCGCACTGTCTGACCCCAGGTTGCCCGGCAACAGGGGTCACAATCTTCAAAACAGCAGCACAATAACAAAGCACACCCCTTCACAGACCCAACAGGAAACCAGGGCTCAGATATTTGATAACATGACGACACTTATCCAGGACAAGCCTAGTCCACTTCTTTTTATATCGTTTAACTGAGAGGGAAGAAGCGAGTCCATCTGGTAAATGACATCTCTAAGCTGCTGTTAATTATTTTGACTCTGTTACCCTTTTGTCTAAAAAGAGTTATTTTTCAGTTTATTATCCAAGGTAATTTACTGAAATTTATTCATCTCATGGTTTTCTTCAATGTGGCTCACAAAACTTTTCTCCAAAGCAATTTATAGTGTCAATCTGATTTACCCAGATAGTCAGGATTATTTTATGGTATCAGTTCAAGATAAGTACGATATTAAAGCAGGAGGTGAGATTCAAACCTGGTAGATGCAAGGGCACCATGCAGTCCACTTTACTTTAGGTTAAATACTGTGCTTAGTCAGTTTCCCTAAGTCCCTACTTACTGCACATCACATTATACAAAACTACTGCTATTTACCTAACACTGCCCTTTATTACCTGCCCAGGTGATTGCCTGTCTTTTTACCCACCAATCCCACTGACTCTCTGAAACATGAAATATGGGGTCCAAAATGGCAAACAAATGGGCCTGCTTTTTGAACAGGTGAGATGGTAGGGCAACCATCACTACCTGAGAGGAGTGGGGACAGCAGGACTACCTTTGCAGATGAAGCACTTGATGTGGAAGTGCTTGTTCTGGACACGCAGCACCTCTCCCTTGCAGGCCTTTCCACACTGATGACACAGGATAGGGCTGCTTGGCTTCTGCTCCAGCGGGCTGTGCACCGCCTGCTGCTGGAACGCTGCCGTGGAAAGGGGGGGCAAAAAGTGGAGGAGAGAGTGAGTGGCTTCTTGTGGTCACATGCCTGCTACACTGAACACATGATCCCACTTTATACAGCATGTTACCATAAATACCTGTACACACATAGATATGAATGTACATGCTGTCAAAGGATCATATCATGCTTTTTGTCAACCATGAAGAACTTCGACATTCTATACAGTGATAAAGAGACAAAACTGAACTGCAGGGTTATCAGAACAATGATGTTTTAATCAGGTTGGTTTGGAAATTGTTGTTAAAAGTATAGAAATGATGAAGAACAGCAACCAGTCAAGCAGCCTTGCAACAACTATACCTATCCATATAAAATCCCTTACCCAGCATGCCTCATACTTGCTGTTAACTTTGTTATTTTAATATGGTGTGGCACCATGTTATCAATAATATTACATTCATCAGACAGTTTTCTCCAAAACAATACACAAGTCATAAGTCCATTCCATAACAGATGAAGCACTACAGATATAGACACAAGTGCTGAACCACAGTCAGTGTGTCTAACATCATCCTTTTTATCACATTACATCAGTAGCTGCATAGAGAACTGATACGCAAATACAGAGATGACGGTGAGCGATGACACAAGATTATGCAGCAGTATGGAGATCAATAGAGAAGTGTGTCTCGCAAAGTGATGGGTTTTGAGACCATTCTCGAACGTTAAAAGAAATTTGAAGGGACAGAGGGAGGTCATTCCACCACATTGGTTCCTAAACTGAGAACCTATAAACTTTCAGTGTTGGAGCCCTTGTGAGTAGAACTACCATAGATGAGGAAGCATACTGCTCTTGTTGGGCTCTAGGGGGTGGTCAGGTTATGTTGGTGCAGCTCCTTTGACCTTCTTGTAGAGCATATCTTAAATGTTGAACTTGATATAGACAGTTTTTTTAATTTTATTTTAATATTAGTGGAAAATTGCAAATAAGACATTCTACTATATGTTACAGGCATTTCATTATTAAAGGTGGTTGTGTATAACAGGTTTCTAATTAACTAAATGATGTTTTATGGTCCTCTATGAATGCATATCTATGAGGCCATGGCCACTGGGGAGGCCCTGTGCTTTACCTGGTAACACAGTCTTTCAAGTGCAGCATGTCTTTAAATAGCACAAGCTAAAGTGAAGGCATCCAAAAACTGTGAAACCTGCTCTATGTGCCAGGCATGTGTGCTAAATCACTGGGAGGGTTGCCCGCCTTCGGTCAGCACCTTTCATTTAGCTCAAAGGAACACTGCCACGCTTGGCATGACTTTTGCACACAAGGAAGCAGGGGATGCTACTCCCCTTTAAAAGTGTCAAAAAGGATAAATACAATGACAATGGATCAGAATCTAAAAGAAACACAATTCTTCTCCAACCATTACCCCCTTTCACCCCATTGTTCCTGCATCTGGTGTCTCCATAAAATCTGCATGTATGTCTCATAAAAAAACACATCCCTTCACTATGGACAGCAGCATGACAACAACTAATGTTATGCATGCAGTTGACAAAAAATTCAACCAAGTTGCCTTTTATCTCGTTTGTCCTCACTGGATGCCCACCAGTAGCATTCGGGATAGGTGTTTTATGTCAAAGCACATGGAGGGAGATGTGCAGTTTAAGAGACATTCTAAGATAACATCTAAAAAATAAAAAACTATTGAGCAGCTGCAGACTGTACAAAGTCTGCATGTTTTAAAGCTGTCATCTTTACACGCAAAAGGCCCAAGGCTCGAATCCTACCTCTTGCTATAGTACCCTTGAACAAAGTGCTTACTCAGAACAATACAGTAACAATTACCAAGCTATATAAATGGGTAAAAGCAGTGTAAGTAGCTTAACATTGTAAGCAACTTTGGAGAAAGTCACCAGCTGTATAAATAAATAAACATTACATTTCTACTCAAGCAAAAAAAAGTTGTATTCATAAAAAGTAATAGAGACTTCAAAGAGTAATTCTAACAGAAAACATGCGGTTGATTTAGATCAGATGTGTAGGAGGCACTTTGGCACAGAAAAGAAGTCAAACATATGCATAAACTGAATATAAGGCACAGTCTTTCAGAAGTCAGTTTACAGTTTACAGTGAAAGTGATCATGAAATGATTCACTGCTCCAATTTGTCCCATTGAAATCTCTTAAAGGTGTGTTGACCAGAACTGACTAAAGTGAACTGAGCTCAGACATCAAAGCTGTCCATTATCTCAGTTTCACACTGTGTGAAAGGACACTGATATTTATTATATACACAGCCAATTCCTCTGATGGACCAGGTACACCTGCAGCAGTGGCAATCATTTTCTATTCCAGGAAGTTGGCCCTAAAAATAGAATCCAGCCTCAACCCTTAGGGAATCCATACTATCCATCAGCATCCCTGGTATTAACCATCTGCTAAACTGAAGGTGGCAGGAGGCCTTTTCAATTTCCCGGTGAGTAAAGCTTCCTCTTCTACAGGAGGCCCAATTAGTGCATGCAGTCACTTACTTAAGGGACACAGAGCTGGATGTTCTTATGGAAAAAAAGGTCAGTGAAGGGGGTAGACCCTTGAGAACCTTCAAATATGACTTTCAGAGCTTTTCATGTTTATAAAGAATTTTTATCATGTCAAACTAGCACAAATGCACCTCTGAAACTTTCAAAGGCTTTGTCAATATATTTACACTGATGTATAGAACTTTCCAACAAGTATGTTTTTAATAAACATTCATAATAAGTCACAACAATGAAATGGGATGATGAGTGACAGATATCTATACATGCTAACCTCTGTTACATATGCGCCCAACATTGTTCATATGATCCATCAACAAAGCAGTAAAATACGGTAAAAGTGCAATATGCAAGTACTTCATTTTAATTTAATTTCAAATGCACCTCTGAGAGAACTGACTTCCAAAGCCATTCTGTCTATCGTGCTTTGTGCTCACTGGTGATGTAAAGGTTTGACTGTTGTACATAACTGGAGTGGGACTGCCAGACTAAAAAATGAGATCAACTCCATAAGATATATGTCACAAGGCACCAAGGTACGACAGAAGCTGGCACCCAGCACTGCTCATCATGGGAACCATTAAGTTGCACGATGAAAGGAAAAAACTAGCAGAACAAGCCTGTGGCTTTTCAAATTCCACCATGCTACAAGCGAATTGCTTTAATCTTCTGCAGAACTCAGAACATGCCCTTTGTTACTTCATGTCATTCATGATCACTTCACTTCCTGGTTTGTTACTTTAACTTTGAAAACACACTACTCTCGTCCGGCATTAACACCAAAGCACAAACACCCTTTGCCAGTGCAGGTCATGCAGGGTGTTCAGTGCACCCATGCGTACAGTTTTGGATTTATCATCGGCTAAACAGCATCCCTGGACCCACTTGGTTTACGGTAAAACCCTTACTCTATAGTACCCCAGTGTCCCTGATGGATCATAAACCTCTGACCTTTGGCTTTAAAGTAAATCTATGACCTTAAGCCCCATACAGCATACTGAAGAAGTTTGTCATGAAAGAAGCATAGATAAATGGGGGAATCAGACTGATTCTGGTTATAGACACTGCAACAAATATGGGCTGTTTTCCACTCCAGTGTAGTGGGTCAGAGGTTTGAATCCACAGAGAATAAAATAGCATTTCAGTAACAAAGAAAACAATGCCTATAAGTGCCTCCAAATTCAAACAAACTTCTAAATGAAAATGCATACTCTCCCAAATCAAATTCCTCATTAAAACTTATATCCACTGGTGTCAGATATGGAGAGGAGCCAGCAACCTTCTTCCAATGAGAGTGGTGTTATGTTATTTGTCACAAAGCCTTGGCATAAGCTCAGAAAAATGGTGACACAGTGTGACTTTCCCTGTGGTGACTGGCTCTGGGGGCTTCTGCCTCTCCTGACGGTCCCCAGGTAACCAAATAGTTCCCTGATGATGCTGGAACCAAGAAACACATTGTTTTGTTCATTTTAACCAAACTCATACATGACTTCTGATCTCTGCCCTCCACATGGGTGTGTTTTGTTTTTTCTGGAACAGCCAGCACCCATCCATGTCCAAAATAAAGGTCCTGTACACAGAAACAAGTGCCTGCAATCTCATGATAGCAAAAGATTGACTGTAATGAACAACACAAAAATGCCTTCCTGGCTTTACCATGGCAGAGAGACACTTCCCATCAAATGTCCCTAAGTGCTTCCACACACCCTGTTAGTGCAGGAGAAGGAAGTAGCATAATTTCGATATCCTCCAGCAGATGAGGATGAGGCCCAGGCCGCATTATTTATTTGGCTGGGGTTTGTGCTACAATGGGAGATCCAGGTTTGTTTACTTGGCACTAACACAACAAGTAACTTGCTGCCCTTCTACAACACAGGGTGGTGGCTGCGTCAGCCAGAGGGTACACCGCCACCTTAGGTCGGTCATCTGCCAGGCTGCCATCTGTCCCCTGAGCACCCCCCAACCACTGACGAAAGTGCCTGCAACCGCCAAGTTGACCAGAGCATCAACAGGGGGTATTTTTAACAGAAATGCTCACCCTCCCCTACTTCCCTACCAGCTGTGTGAAAATGTACGGACAACCATGGAAGAAGATTCCTACCATTGGAATGAAGGAGCGCTACTTGATGTAGGAGATTGTGAACCAGAACCAGAAATCACACACAGGAACCTTGGCACAGGTGTGTGTGTGTGTGTGTGTGTGTGTGTGTGTGTGTGTGTGTGTGTGTGTGTGTGTGTGTGTGTGTGTGTGTGGAGGGGGATGCTCTAACAGACAAACAAACATATAGATAGATACACTGATATTTTACTGAACCCAGACAAAACTGAACAGGGCTATTAGTGATAGAAAATAGCTATTAGTAATAAAGACATACACATTGTGACATCAAGGGCACCAAGATAAAAAAGAATGAATAAACACATAAATGAATTAAGTAAGTCAGAGACAGTGGAAAAAATGCAAATATATCATGCAAGGACGTGTTTGAAGTCCACCATCTCTCTCTCTTTCACACACACACACACACACACACACACACACACACACACTTTCATCAGTCAAAGCAATTTGTCATCAGACTGGATGATACAAACTCATAATTCTAATAATAACAACTAATAAAGCACCATAATTGAGATAAAAAGTGGGATTAACATGACTGATGTACGTCCATTTGTACAGTAGCTCAGAGCCCAGAAATGACTGGGAGCAGCGTTAACATTTACTCATCAAAAACAAGCAACACTGTAAGCTAGCTAAAGGAGTGTAGTGTGTGTGTGTGTGTGTGTGTGTGTGTGTGTGTGTGTGTGTGTGAGAATGAGGAATACTGACAATTCTGTCGGTCCCAAATATCTGGCAAGTACTGTAAATATAATCGTGTTATTACAGCATAACGATTAATAAATTCACATCTGTTTTATCATTATTGAAAATCATTTGTATTAATACAGCCCATGAAATGGAATTATACTACAGTATACTTATATAGCGACCGCTTCCCCTGAAAAATGCACGATACCAGCAGTGTTTAATAGTTTATGACTACCGTGCGTTCGCTTCTGCTCTCGAGTTCTGCCATTAACTGCGAAGCGGGAAACCGAAGTCCTTTTCTAAACACACAGTAAAGCCCAGCGAAAATAACGGGTCACCGCCCTGTTACCTTTCTCCTCCGGCATCGCCTTTCCTTCTGCGCTCGGCTTTCTCAAACTCTCCGTTTAACGTGTATATATGTATATATATATATATGTTTGACGTACTTTTATTTCTATTTTAATATCCGAGGTGCATCGCATCCTCCGCGCTCGCAGCTCGCGCCCGATCTCGTCTCTAGGCGCGGCTGGAGGCACGCGGAGGCGCCCCGCGCGCCCCGCCCCGCCCCGCCCCGCCCCCCTGGCACAAGGCTGGGTCGCTCCCGTCAGTCAGAGCCCGCCGGGAGAGAGCGAAGCGCGGCTCTCGCAGCAACCTGTTATAAATAGAAGGTTATGGAGCCAAATGGATCCTTTCTGCACGCAGAGAGCGCTCCTTGCTCGCGTTCTGCCCCGCCACCCTTTGCTCGGTTTCCGCGATCGTAGCTGGAGAGCTCCCGATGTCGGCTGGCAAGGGATTCTGCTCGCGGGTCGGTTGTTACGTCAACCGCACAGAAGCGTATGTGACAAGTTTCAGCGAGGAAATGATGGGAGATAAAATAAAGTTTCTCGAGTGCATCCTGAAAGCAAATAATACTTCATAACTACATAAAGGACGAAACAAAGCGTACAATATCGTTAGGTTATTAACGTAATACAGGATTTGAAAATGATTGTTGAGCTCTGTGCTTGAGTGTATATGGTAAACCTGATAAATATACAGAGACTCTTGGACTGTATACAAGGGTCCAGCCATTTCATTTTCCACATTTTTTGAAGGAACAGAGTGAAGAGGTGAGAAGCTTGGTTCTGTCTACAGTGTGGATATGTGTGGATTCCTAGGTCTGTATTGGGAGTCTGTATCGCATGCGATGCTGTGCAGTGAGGGGGAATAGGAAAAGAGAATTTGGGGGTGGGGGGGAGGTAGGTATACGTAATAAAGTGGATCTGAGACCTCCTCTGAATCTGTCTGATGCAGGCATCCATTGCTCTTCACGGGTCACTCAGCTGAGTCCAGAGGTACAGGGTTTGACCAGTTGCTGCATATAGCTTGAATTTTACCATCTGCACTCAGTGCTGAAGGTCACAGAGCACAGAACTGCTCAGAAAAAGAAATATGCCATGGGCAAAATGGAGGCATCTGTAAGCCGCCAGGCCTTTCGCACCTCCAGCTGCTTTGATTCAAGCTCTCTCATGAGTCAGGGAATGGACAGTACTTTCTTCTGTCCTCCATCACTCTACCTCCCTCACCCTCAACAGCTTGGAAGGAAAAACACGAGTAAGCCTTTAACACTGGACCCTCCACACGAGAGCTATCCTGGTAACATCTGTCTGCAGGGGCTCCAGGCGTCCGACTGAAGGCCAAAAAGCCAACATCTCATCTGCTCCTAAACAAGGAAAACTGGAGCCCCCACATGTCTGGACATGGTTTCCATACTCATGCCTGTCCAAAGATGCAGAAACTGAATGTACAACAATTGTAAACGTATTTAACATTAGTGTTCAAGACAGTAGTATCTACACAGAGCTCACCTGCATCCAGCAAACTCTGCAGTGGTACTGAAGGTAAAATGGAGATGCTGACTACTACCTTTTAAGGAAGAAGGAAGATAACTGCCCAACAAATGATCTATATTGTACAAATTATGATTTCTGCATGAGACCATCCCCAAAGTGCACAGTGGTGCTATTCACTTTACTGGGAGCAAAGGATCTAACAGTGTACAAGTTATAAACTCACCGGCCACTTTACTACAGGGTTGGATCCTCTTTTGCCCTCAGCACCTCATAAATCCATCAACAGGGTTTCTGTTGGGCTGATAGCTTCACACAGCTTTTGCAGTTTTTTGGCAGCATATTCATTCTGCTAACATCCCAAACACATCCTAAAGATGGTCCTCTGGTTTGAGAAGTGGGGACTGTGTAGGCCACTGGAGTAGAGCAAACATACTGACATATTTGTGGAGCAATCCTAAGATGCCGTGTGTTTTGTGTAATGGCCCATTGTCCTGTTGGTTGTATCAGTCTGAGAAAGCCTAGACTGGCAACCAAAGATGCACCTGGTCAGTATGAGTTGCACACTGGTACTCTGTGGCTTTCAAATGATTTCCCAGTGATACTATATAACAAAAAAATCTTTAAAAAACTACTATGAGGCAAGAAATCATTCCCTACCCATTATACCACAAGCACCACTCAGTACAAGCCAGGTATACCTAATTAAGTGGCCACTGAGTGCATTTCAGAGTTTGCTAATTTACGTCAGTTAAGTCATCTAATGTCTTTATCCACACCATCCAGCAGAGCTGTACATTTTATTACAGCAATGTGGGGTTAGGTACTTTGCAGAAAGGTTCAAAAACTTGCTCCTTCTCAGAATTTCAACCTTTGACCTTTGACTAAAAGTCCAGTTCTTTAACCCTAAATACAAATAGTTAAAATGCAACAGTTGCAGACACTTATAATGATCATTAAGTTGTGCTGTGCTGTGTTCAGTGCCCTAGGCACTCGCCCCTGTGACTGTCTCATAAGCATACGCTGGACAAGTCGCCCACAACTGGCATGCCAGAGGGGAAATGCAGGTCAAACGCCCACAGCTGTGACTTTCTGCATGGGGTCACTGTCACCATGGCTCAGCTCTCACCCCTCCATCACTGCCTGTTGGCACCTAAGCAAATACTAAGTCCAATATAGAAAAGAACAGTGCAATGTTATGCAAAAATGTTGTAGCGGATAGATGTAATACACATTTTACCTTTATCTATAAGGGGAAGTTTCAGCTTTTCACTGTTCAAAATAATGAAATGTTTCAAAAACACTTTCCAAAGATGCAAGAAACAACTATTGAACATCATAAGATCAACACCAGTACACCAGGGTAACTGGATGGGAGCTATGAGTGTTGTGCATATGGTGGTGGCACCAGCAGCAGCAGAGCACAAAAAAAATGATAATATTAATTATTATTAATAATATTCTGGAATAAAGTAGCACATCTGAAAGCCCTGATAATATATGCTGCCTTACATATGCAATGACTCCTATTAAATAAAAAACAATATTAAATAAAGACACAATGATGGTTCTGGAAACTGGACTGTGTAAAGAACAATGAAAATGAATATGAATGTATTGTTGATTTCTCAGCACTTCCCAAGCATTGGGGCCACTCAGGTCACAGTGAGTGATGCAAATAGTAATCTTTTTCCTTTAAAATCTAACAACGTGTTGCAAAAATAACATAAGAAAGCACGGAGGTATAACTAGCAGAGACAGTCTGCTCGCACACCCCGCTGCATTTCTCACTGTCCACCCTGACCAAAGGTTAAAGGTCGAAGAGGGTTAAACTGTAGAGTTCAGTTTCCTTAGCACCCCCCGCAGACTCAATCACTCTTATGAACAATAGAGCTTGCACAACACATTCAAAAGTCTAACTTTCTCTGCTTATAGCTTTGCCTATATGTACCTCTGCATAGCCTCAACATCCCGTCGGTGGCACAAAGCACCTCACTGGACTTTATTTTACCTTTATTAGTCACATTCCTGAGAGCCCTCTAGACAGGCAGGGCATTCTGCTATTTTCACACTTCTGTCTCAAGGCCACTCTAATAACCTGTTTGCAGTTGAACTGCTGAATTTCTCACCATACCTCCATTACACTCCTGGGGAGGATTTCTGACAGCCTCTTAAACCCTTGTCAGACAGCAGCGCCAGTTCTGATGTCCCTAACTTCAGCGAAATGGAAACTAAAAATAGCAAACTTAAGCCTTGCTAAATATAAAACAGCCTATTTTAATATGCAAAGCGTGTGGTAATCTGTTTTCTGGACACAGGGTATTTCACACAAAACAGAGGAGGCAAAAGAGAGGTCCATTCTGTTCTCTTGTAGCCCAAAGAGACAGTGTTGAGGTCTCAGAGGAAAGCTGCTGCACTCCTTCCAGGGCTTTATCCTGCCATGCCGCAGTGAGCTTCTTATGTACCGCTTCTTAGTCCATGAAAGCTTTTAGACTGAATTTTACATTCAGAAACAATGGATTATAACACGAAAATGCATACTTTGACCTCTGTAAACAGAAAAGGTGATTTTTCTCATTTGTCCTTGGTCCACTGTGGGGCAGAGGTGAAGCTCCCATGTTACTGTAATATAATAAAAAGTAAAAGAATTATCACTGAACTCAGCTCACACATCAGAAACTGAATATTAAGTGGCCAGCAGATAATTTCAGATGGTTCAACAGAAGTTTATCAGTTCACATCCCATTGTCAAACTGCTGTGGCTTCAGTTAAATGACCTGGAGATGTGTCCACACTGAAAAATTTAATTTACACCCTATCTGTGCACCCAGAGTAGGTGATGTATTTAGAGCTCGAAGGACCAGTCAATGCTATCTGCAGCCCTGTGTGAAGGATCGACTTTACTCGCCAACACCAGCAACTGGACTGGATTATAACCCAAAGAGCTGAGTCACACTTCGGGTCCCACCCACTAACAGAAGTTTCAGTAAGACCTTACTAGGATTGACAAGGCTGTAACAGCAGGTAGGATTGCCACAGGTAGCCCATAGGGCCCAGGTGTCACCAGGGAAGAACCAGTTTTTGGACACCTGGGGGGGTAAAGCATTTTATCCTGGAAAAACCCTGAACTGCTTCAACAACTCTGAATTTTATTATCATGTCACAAAAATCTTCTCAGCTTCTTATCATGGAGCTGAAGGGGAACGCCATTAGAGGTAGAACTTTGAGTTTTACAGTTTTACAATATCTTTCCACACCTTGGAGTGTACAGCTTAGCTCTTTCTCACATCCAAGAGAGCAGATGCGTTGTGATCTTCAAGCTCTCCGAATATCTGGGCATACTTTCGGCTCATATTCATCTGGGTGTGATTTACCACCGGTTCGGTTGCATTCTCACATCAACTTGGCAGCACTTGGTCTAATAGAAGTCAGATTTTTTGAATAGTTTCATAGGGCTGTGCCAGTTTAAAGACTGTTGTATTATAGAGCAGCCCAGGTACTGGTGTTTAATTTATTAGTCGCTGTGTTTGATTACCAAGTTTAACTTTGAATAAAAAAAGGTCAGTTTGAATGCATCATAACTTATTAGTTAATAAATGCATGAAACAGTCAAGAACTTCCACAAAAGCGGCTGTGATCACTCGGGCTGAGATTTATACATTAGAATATGGCATTGGGCTTTTACTGCTCTTGTGTGTTATGTAATATACAACGCAGCCTCTTGTTTACTACATGAAGTTGTACAGTTTACCACGTCAATGAACAGTGTTCAGCCCACAAACATACTGACATCTTCACTTTAAACTTATTTACAAAAGTTGAAAGCAGGTGTATTGTACTCATATATATATATTGTATTGCCAATCAACCAGACATAGTGGTGGTTGATAAGGAGCAGAAAACAGCAGTAGTGATAGATGTGGCAATCCCAGCTGACAGTAACATCAGGAAGAAGAAGCATGAGAAGATTGAGAAGTATCAAGGCCTGAAGGAACAACTGAAATAAATGTGGAAGGTGAAGGCCAAAGGACAGAGAACATGACCGATTAAATACCAAAATGACTAGTTAACCAGTTACAACCAACAGCACTACAGTGGACACAAAAAGAAACTTGCAGTCATATGCTGTAGGAGGGCCTCTAAGGTTTTAGTCTTGTTGTTTCTAGATGTGCCTCAGCAACATTGTATAGGACTCTCTCTCTCTCTCTCTCTCGCTCTCTCTCTCTCACCATATATATATCTCACCATAGAGATTCTCTGTCTGTTTTGTCATTGAAAAAGGGAGAATGCAGTCATGGTGTCCTGATCTCTACCTGGCCAGTACAGTAGATGCCACTTTGGTTGATTCCGTTCCCTCGGGACTTCAAGGATCCAGATTTATTATTTATGGAATCCCACCTCCTGCTGTATTGCCCTTGATAAAGGTACTGACCCTGAATTGCAGAAGTAAATGTTACCTTTCTATATAAGTGGGTAAATAAATGCAAGTAGCTTATCTTCCCAGAGAAATACATTATATAAGTGAATAGGTACAAATGACCCTCCATTCTACTCATCACAATTTTTTTCTTTCATTTTAAATGAAAAGTGTGGGTGGACTTGAGAACCTCCCCATAGGATTTCAGTCTTTGTGATGAAATCCCTCTTAAACAAAGATTACTGTTGTCTAGGGCAGAAGAGGCTTGCAGTGAGATGGTTAAACAGTTTGTCTACACCGCTGGAAATTAAAAGAGGATTGTGCTCATTAACAAGATTACTAAGGACCTTAATTCACCAGCTAAGTTGAGAATAAGGACAAACCCTGCTGTGTGAGAAGGTACCACCAGTGTTATGGCACCAGTGTTACACTGATGGCCTTTGTTTATCTTAGGCCATTTAGATAAGTGTAACTTGAGTGGATCCATTCTTCAACTTAGATCTTTTACAGCCCATCTTTGCCAAAGTTATTTAGCCAATAAGGAAAAAAACAGTTTCATGGACATGAAGTGTGCTAGAAGCTCTCTATGGTCATATTTCAAAGATAAAGGTGACACAGATAGGCAAAAAAGAACATCGCTGTTTTTAAAAAATCAGCATCAGCATCGTTTAAACTCATTACTGTAGACGGTAATAAGTTTAAGTTTCATTAAATTCTTTATTGAGTGTTGTTTCTGACAAAAAGTGTTGCTGTTAGCCGAGAGCTAGCGCTAATTTGCAATTGGCAGTAAACAAAAATGGAACACAATTTCCACAATTCAAAATAAACAAAATACAAGGTCTTAGCAAGACAGTGGTTGCAGGAGAATTCACAAGGGGCAGCGGAAACTGAGCACCGACAGGAAGACCAGGTAGGAACTAAATCCCGTTCATGATTGGATGGTTCCTATGCCAATCAATCCTCAGTCTGAAGACGGGGGCGGAGAGACCGCCTATGTTACCTTGCTGAAGCGGCCACAGGCGTGACAGTAGGTTAGGTGTTTTAAAAGCATTTTTGACTTACGATGGGGACCATCTGTATTTGGTTATAACTCTGTAAACAGTAATAAATAATGTCACTCCTTTAAGCCGTCAACACCATCACTCTCTATCAAGAGATATTTGAAATTTTTTGACGTTTGTGAATTGTCCTCAAATGGACACAGAGAAAATACCCTTCCAGAACCTGGAATAACTGTGATTTTTTTTTTTTTATAAGATAGTGCAATGGTAATGGACAGGTTGACAGATGAGATCAGACAGGAGTCACTGTGGACTATGATGTTTGCGGATGACATTGTGATCTGTAGTGAGAGCAGGGAGCAGGTTGAGGAGACTCTGGAGAGGTGGAGATATGCTCTAGAGAGAAGAGGAATGAAGGTCAGTAGGACTAAGACAGAATACATGTGCATAAATGAGAGGGAGGACAGAGGAATGGTAAGGATGCAGGGAATAGAGTTGGCGAAGGTGGATGAATTTAAATACTTAGGATCGATAGTCCAGAGTAATGGGGAGTGTGGAAGAGAGGTGAAGAAGAGAGTGCAGGCAGGGTGGAGTGGGTGGAGAGTGTCAGGAGTGATCTGTGACAGAAGGGTATCAGCAAGAGTGAAAGGGAAGGTCTATAAGATGGTAGTGAGACCAGCTATGCTTTATGGGTTGGAGATGGTGGCACTGACCAAAAGACAGGAGGCAGAGCTAGAGGTGGCAGAGTTAAAGATGTTAAGATTTGCACTGGGTGTGACGAGGATGGACAGGATTAGAAATGAGTATATTAGAGGGGCAGCACAGGTTAGATGGTTTGGAGACAAAGTCAGAGAGGCGAGATTGCGTTGGTTTGGACATGTGTAGAGGAGAGATTCTGGATAGATGGGGAGAAGGATGCTAGGGATGGAGCTGCCAGGCAGGAGGAAGAGAGGAAGGCCTAGGAGGAGATTTGTGGATGTGATGTGGTGAGGGAGGACATGCAAGTGGTGGGTGCGACAGAGAAAGATGCAGAGGACAGGAAGAAGTGGAAACAATTGATCCGCTGTGGCGACCCCTAACGGGAGCGGCTGAAAGAAGAAGAAGAAGAAGAAGAAGAAGAAGAAGTGGACTGTGGTCCATGAGTCCTACTGTAGCAAGCAAAATTACTCAAGGGTGCTTCTAGGGGTAGGAACAGCAATTGCATGTAAGTGGTTTTTATTTACAGGTGAACTTCATTTTATCCAATTAATTTGTTCCTGAAAACATTACACATATTGAAATTGGATATACTGGGATCTTATTTTGCATTATTTTAAATGGGAAAATTAATGATGCCTTCCCACCCCATTGAGAAAACCCAAACCAACTTTCCCAAACATCACTACATCATTGTAAAACATACTGCAACACCCCATGCAGCATAGCAACCACCTCATGCAACAATGTTGCATAGCATAGGCCACACAATTGCGCAGCAACTGTAGTGCAGCAGAATGCCACAAAGCTGCATAGGAATTTGCTTAGCAAAAAACTTATGAGAAAAGAGTGAAGTGAATAATTCAAATTAAACAAGACAATTTACTGTGATGAACTCCTATTATAAGAACAGTTGATTGTGAGTTGTGGTGAGTGACTTTCAGTTCTTTTAATAACTTAATAATATCCAGTACTAATATATTCTTAATCATTAATACCTTCTTTTCAATTTTTTACAAGCTTTTTTATCTGTTTGGCTGGATTTTCCTGGATTATAGTTCATTTATGAGTTTAAAAGACTCTGACATAATATAATAAAAAAATGATAAAATACTGAAAAAACACTAAAATATGCTGCAAAAACATATAGAAACAAAGTAAATGTGAAAAAGGTTATTAGTAAAGAATGTCCCTTACAGCTTGTTTTACACAGCAGTGGGTAGCATAATACTGATAAGTATGGGACAGAAAGAAGTTTCTGGCATGACGTGCAAATGTAAAATTTTTTGACTTCTTGTAGTCAAATTTCTGTATTTACTAACCACTGCTTGCATCCTTTTATACGTTTGGTGAATGTCCGGAAACTTACCATGGCACTGAACTTCACAGAGGCAGTCCACGGGACACACAGCAGTGCTCCCTTGCCCCATCATCCATGCATCTTTGAAAATTTAAAAATGTGTATTTTTGTAAACTCATAATTTAAATATTAAATAACAACAAAAAAGTAACTGACAAAAAATTTAACTGAAATGTGCTCACTACGTACAGTCGTGGACTGGCTTACTGCAGGTTGTATGCTAGACTGGAACTTTAATACCTAGTTGAGATTTCACAGGAAATACGGAGAACACCGCCATGGACTGAGTCCATTGTTGGCACAATCCCTGTGCGTGAACAATAGAGTCTGGGGTTAATGAGCCTCAAGGTTGGAGTGTGGTCCTCAGGCTAAAAGAGCAAGCTATTCATACACCTTTCCTGGGTGTAACCTCCTGCTACTGCTTTCTGTAAATAAATGCTGCATTAAGGAAACTGTCCCTGTACCTTCATTCTTTCCACCAAAGCACACAGCTGCACCCACTACATTATCATTTTAACAGCAGGGAACAATGAGAACCTCTGGACTACTGTCTGGATCTGAGACCCTAGAGGAAACGGGTTCAAGTAGGATGAGGCTTGACCTTACCAAAACAATACCACCCTCCAACCAGTGCCTATACACAGAGACACACACAAACATGCAGACCAGACATGTTTAGTGTCTGAAAAAGGAGCATTGCTTCTCATTTTGACCCAGTTTCCCTGTGCCGAAACATATCATCCAACATCATCAATATGTGTTCCAACAAGATTTAGTGACAATTGTGTCTCTGCTCCCTGAAGCCCTACCAGCCAAACCTTGTGGCCTTCTATAGGAACCTGGTGGGAGAAAACCCCTCTGGAGGCAAATGCAACCCACGCTATTATTCAGCATCAGCTATGCTGCCAAGCACTGCCGCAGACATGCTACAAAAAAGCCCCCGGTTCGGCTTATCTGCTGCAGACTCCGGGCTGCACATGCAAATAAGCACACTAACACTTCAAAGCGCCTGCTGCATGACCCACATTTATATCTCACTGCTTCGTTTCCCATAGGCCTGTATTTTCGATGACTATATGCTAATAACTTGGTAATGAAAAGCAGGTGCCAGGGGGTGTCTGCGGTGTTGATGCAGCCAAAAGGGAGACATGGGGTCCCTCACAGACCTGCTTTCAGCAGTGTGGTGGCTCTCGTGTGATACCAACCACAGCCCCCACCCTCCTTCTCAGCACCACACCCTAGACATTTATACCTGAGCATGATACAAACCACATCTACATTACCAGTTTTCTAAGGTATGCTGGGTCTGTACAACACTAGCTATTTGCAGAAATTTCATTTTGTGAGGGGGAATTGTGAACATGAAATGCCTGATGTACATGAAAGTTTGGATGCTACGGATACTGTTAGAAAGCCATGCCATACTTTGAGCTTAGGAAGAACAAATACCTTAACACAGGATAACACGGGACACTGTAGCTTGTATGCAGTGAAGGCATTTAACTGGCCTGTTTGATTATGCACAGGTGTGTGTGTGTGTGTGTGTGTGTGTGTGTGTGTGTGTGTGTGTGTGAGAGAGAGAGAGAGAGAGAGAGAGAGAGAGACTGCATTAATTATTTATCTGAGCTATGAGCCACACTCACCATGAGTAGCAGCTCAAACACTTTTATAAGAGCTACGCGCTGGAGAACGACTGTCAGCAACCAGTTTCTTTCCAACATCTGCTAGACTGAGACCCACAGCTGCTCAGTTATGCATCTCGGTCAACAGTGTGACACAGAGAACAATAAATCATAGACAGGGTTATCTGTGTCTGGTCACTGCCCAGCTGGTGGATCACAAGACCTCACTTCCTCAGATTAAGTATTTATGTTACCATAGAAACATGAACAAACAAACATGCTGCTCTACCTACAGCTTGCTGACATGTGCGTGAAGTCCCGTGGTTGAATCGTGGAGATGAGGCCTCAGTAGCGGGACAGTGTTTAGCAGCATTTGCTAACACAGCCAGTAAACCGGACACCCAAACACCACAGTAAACACCAAGTACCATGCACCTCAAATGCTGGCATTAAATTCACTTGGCCTTTCATTCTGATGGAGAAACTCATTTAGAGTAGTATCTGCTTGTCCAAGTTTGCTTATTCACCTCCTCAACAGAGGCCTTTTAGAATTCCCTTTTAAATTTTCAAAGTGTGTTTATCGTAGAAATTTAGGCTCCAATACCTCTCCTACAATGTACAAATGGATAAAGGTGCACATACAAGTAAGCAGCAGTTGCTGATTTACAATGGACTGCTGCTAGTCTACATGAAATTCACATTAAAATAAAGCTGCAAACAAAAAACGTTTCTGCTGTGTGATATGTCTGGAACTAACTATAAGCGTTTGTTGGTATAAATAGGTTTCTCACAAAAAACACCCCTGAGGTTTCTGGGAAGAATGAGATAGGCTTTGTTAGATTACCACAGAATGTTGTCTAAAACATTTTAACTTTACCGACAGTGAGGACTAAAAAGCACAAATTGAGGCTCAATAGAGTACTGAAATTAACTAAATTAAATATTTGTGTCAATATAGTCATTATTTGTTTGAATAAATGAGTGTTTGAATGCCTACTAGGCAAAATATTACTACATACAGTGTATGAACGGAGACCAACTAATCTGTAATGTTCCATTTAAATGAAGAACTGCAGCAACATCAAAATAAAATAAATCTATTTTGAAGACCTCAAAACCATTTGAAGCACTAAGATTAATCTGTGCTTCTATGAAGAAAAACATTTTATAATAAAAATAATTTTTCTGCATTTTAAGCTATTAAAATCAATAATGCTTGGCAACTTCTGCAAAACGGTAGCAAGAAATGAAGCAGTCTCTATGTCTATGAAGTTCAACTGCTGTCTGTTTGTTTTTTTGTTTTTTAAGCACGGGTTTGTTTTTAAAGCCACAGATTTGAAATTTGGCACACAGGTATTTTCACCCTATGTCAGGTTTAACCAAGTTCGTTTAACTTCAAAAAGGCTTCTTACTATTTTGAAAATTTTAAATTTAGTCTTTGACAGTGCTTGAAGAAATGGGAGGAGTGATGTCATATAAATGAATGTAAATTACGCTGGCAGATTTTCTTAATACAAACATGCACGCACACACGTACACACACACATGCGTTTTCTCATACAAATATGAGCACAGCTGCCCCATATGCTCTATAAAATCACTTAGAAGGTAGCAAAGTTTAGCAGTATAATATATTTGTTGTTACTGTCTGCACATCAGTCTGTGTATAATGTACACACCATATACAGATATACACTGATGCACATTTTCTCTGAGCAAATTAAAATGTAAAAAATAATAAGAAATTACACTCACACACGGCACTGCACACATTAGTGATGCAAGGTTAATAAAGTTGCTGTAAAGTGATGTTAAGTGGCATTTGTTTGACAGCAATAACAATACTTATGTACTAATTTCTAGCACTTTAATAGAAAAAGAATTTGGTAATTATATAATGTGTTTTTTCATCCTGCCAGTGTCAGGTAACTCGGTTACATGGCTATAGTGGATGATTGGCCATGGTGAATATTAATGAGAGAAGAAATGTCATAAAAAATTTTCTAAATACAGTCCATTAAGAAGATGAAAACATCATAAATGTAATGTATATTTTACAGTTGACTGTACTGTCATACTAAAAAAGCATAAACATCATCATAATTATGATGAAATTCCTTTATGTTTACTGCAGTGTAACAAAAATGTTCTCTAAGTGTTACAGTATTTATGGATAATTGTTAAAGGATATGAAATTGGGTAATGCCAGCCAATGAACAATTTTAAAAGTACAGCCACACACACACACACACACACAGCAGTCACAAGTATTATTAGCAACACTACATACACTCTCTGTCCTTGAACAGAAACATTCAATGAACACAACCCTGTTCTTCAGGAAAGAAGACCATATGCTGTAAAATATCCCTCCATGCACAAACACACACAGAGGAGATCTGGGGATTCTTCCACTAATGCATTGATACTTGCAATGTTCATGGTGGGAGGAGAGAGGAGGGGTGAGAATGACCGATAAGCAGTGGAGAGGGAAGGTCACACTGCCACACTCATAACACAAGCTTGGCTACAGGGAGGTGTTTCCCACCTTCAGGACGGGCTCGCATTGTACATGTCAGAGTGGGCAGTCTGCCCCCAACTGGGTAGTGGTTTGAGGCTAAGGGCTCACTGGGACAGGTCTCACAGAAGCAGGTCCTTAGACAAGGTAACGGTGGCTGCATGGAAAGGACTAGTCAGTCCCCTTAACTTCACAGAGAGAACATTACAGAAATACTGTGTCCAATCCAGTCGTTTGACTAATCGCTCAGTCTAATGCATCACATGCATGACTTTTTAAATCACTTTGACATAACAGTAATCTTATTGTTTTAACACATTCAAATAAAACATTTTTATGCCAGAAGAGTTGTATATTTAAATATATAAATTGGGTTTTTTTAGCAATTTGAATTGAACTTTGTCAGTATCTCTGCTTCCTCATTTTTTTAAACAAATATCAGAAAATATACTGTATAAAAAATTATTTTGCAATGTACTAGACAGAATGGTTATTCCAAGGTTCGGTCCCCCAAGGTCCAGTTATGGGTACATAAGCTGTATTTAAGATTGTTATTTAATACACTGTGTGTATATTTCAGTATGTGTGTTATCTGTGACTAGCCTATGTCCTGTGTGCATTTGTGTGTGTCCGTTCGCACTGCTGGCAGGTGGCTATGCAGGGTCTGCCTTGTGGAGCTGAGTAAGCAGCACGGTGGTAACCATGTGGTACCAAGTACATGAAGAATGGATACAAGATGCTCACATACAGCAGTGTTTTGCACTGTGCACAGCTATTTGTTCATGTTTGTACACTTATACATTTGTGTCCAGTTAGTTATGCAAAGTAGGTCTAATGGACATTGTGTTGTACAACACGTCAGTGTTGCTAAATGTCTGTTGCTGTATAAAGAGGGGAGAAAGGCAGAGAGATTATTATGGTTGTTTAGTTATAGTCATTTCACAGTGTTTTCAGTGATATTTGGGAAAGCTGATCGGGCTTTTTTTGAGGGGGTTTAAGTGGATTATAATTTTTCCTGTTTAAAATAATGGAAAATAGCCTCCCTATTTACGTTATCCTTTCTTAATTCTAGTTTTCAGTAATGCATTAGCAATGTAAATTGGGTTATGACCATATTTTAGTCATTCTATGTAAATTATGTTATAATAATGTTTATATCGCCATATCATTGACACAGCTAAAAAGAATAAACAGATTTTTTTTCCAACCCCAAACCTTTATAAATTATAATTCCAAACTAATAACTTATAAAAAGCACTCCAGCAGACAACAGAACAAATAATACGCTGGACACTATTAAAAAACAAATATGAAAACAACAAGACAGGATCACAGATCAACTCATGGCTGAAACTCAGCGGCTTAAATACAACTTCAGCCCACCATCGGAAAACGTTCAATCTGTACAGAGAATTACAGCAAAAAAACTTGAAAATGATTGTGGCAATATGGGACAAGTTCATTGGACTGTGGTAAAACTGTTGAATGTTAACTGAATCCAACTAATGGGTGATTGCTGGCATGACTGCCAAGGCAAGGAGGAATGAAAGTGTTCTGCCATTGCATTCTTCAGTGCATGTTGGGGGGGCGGTGCAAACATGTAACATGTAGGGTGAACATGTAAACTAGACACACCCTAAGCTGGAGTCAAAACTCACACTGGGTAGGCAACCCAGGAAGTTCGAGACACCAGTTTAACCTGGTATGTTGCCTCATCCCTATATTATTTATAGACCAGAGTGACGCTCCAAATCAACCAACCAGAGACAATGAGCTCTACAAAGCACAGCAAATATGATGCATTTTACAGTCTGTCATCACCAAACCCTCAATAACTCAAAAAATTGCTAAAGACAGCAGCAGTTAGTCAGTCAGTGCTCATGGACTGCGGTTAAGAAATCACGTGAAAAGCTGTCTAATTGAGGCCCGTGTCCTCCAGCAGAATAGCCAACCTTTGAGGTATCAGATAAAATATTTGTGCTATGTCACCAAGCAAAATCCACCTGATGAATCTGTACACATCTCATTTAGCCTGCAGAAGACTGACCTCATCACATGCAGATAGATGTAAAAAGTCAGCAGGCAGCTGTTAAATTTCCAGCCCTGCGACATTAATCACCAGTAACCATGGCAACCACTGTCCCCATTCACACAATGCTCATGTGGCAGGACAACTGGTAAAGGTGACTTGTGATGGAGAAAAAAGCATCCTCTTCATTCCCATGTCTCTCAGAACTGTTGCGATCATATCAGTGTGGCTGCCTCCATGAATCATATACCAAACAGACATTTTGCTATGCAGTTTTAGAAGAGTATATTTGGAGTCACACATTGCAATACTGGTGCTCATTTACGTTTGTCTCATTTTTCATATTAATTTGTTTACTATCTGAAATATTCCCAGCTGTTTTTAATCCACAGGGTTCAGCTTCAAATTCTGGTAAATGACTAGCATGACTCTCTCATATACTCTTAAGTTTTGAAAAATGTGCAACGTATGTGTCATTGTTTACTCATCATGCTCAGTACAGTCATGGAGGACCATGATATGTCTTCCTGCAAAGTCAGTACTGTAACCTGTAGACTTTGCCACTGAGGATATATGCGCAATAAACTGGAAACTGCATAGCAACATAATAACATGACACTTTCTTTGATTTTGAAGGGCTGACTATTACTGCGATTACTTTCAGAACATAAACACAGGTCATCTACATCAGAGTCATTACATTGCCATGTATAAACTATCAGAGTGGAATGATATTTTGCAGTCCACAGCTTTAAACATTATCTGTACGTGCAGTTATCAATTAAAAAAAAACAGAATGACTGTTATGATTATAAAAGACCAGCTGCATAACTGACACTGACAAAGGTGAGAAATTATTGCTGGGGATAATGTGGCACTAATTTTTTCAAAACCCGGACAAAACTCACCAGTGCTCATTTCAAAGGCTGACTGTCAGTGTTCAGACTCGACATTCAACTGTATCCGTTTGGGCATCAGATGTTGCTGGCATGTTGGTGACGGCCCCTGCAGAAGATGCACGAGAAATCCTCACAAATCACAGAGAAACGCTTTTTCGTAGTCATCAAATTGATTTTTACCCAATAGTAAATTAAACAGCACAACAGGAGATCGTGTTTTTTTCCGCACAAAATTCCACCAATTTCTACGCAGAGGGCTGGGTGTGCGCATACCGTCGCAATGGCTCTTCTACCGCCTCTGCCTCAGCACCCTTTGAGCCACTTGACAAATAGTCGCTATGACAGGTCCGAGGCGCGTTCTGGGAAATGTAGTTTTGTTATATCAGCCCGCGCGTTACAGTGCGCTATTGTTTTTCCGAAAATGGACTACAACTTCCGCGTAAACAGTTAGCGTTACTAAAATGTGACTCGGCGCTAAATAATGCAGAAGAGGAATCACCATGACGGTGCTTTGTGGTTGTTGTCGAATGCTCCGTCAGGGGTGACCCGGTCTCAGTCGATTGTGGCTTAAAGGCTATGGCACCCTTGTTTTCCAAATCACATGACGGACACAGCCACGTGCCAGCTCTCCGAAATGATCTTACTTCAAGACACAAACAGTCTCCGGTCTACGATGTATATCGGAGACCATCTGCATCCTAAGTTAAGGAGTTCAGTAAGGCTGAGAGAAGTGGACAGAGTTTGCTGTCTTTTGATATATACGTGAGTGGCAAATACACGATTTATTTTGTAAAAAAAAAAAAAAAAGACTTCATTACTGATACACGAAGGAAAACCAGTCTTTGCCTTTCATTCAATGACAAGATGCACGAAGATACGCCACGATCCGAATGAATAGTCTTTATTTCAGTGAACAGCCATAAAATGGCAAATCTTAGTTATTCAATTAAAATGTAAGTTTGTTCTTAAAGAGTCCACCGCTGCATGACCCCAACCTTCTCTCCACTGCAGCTGAGCGTCATACAAAGAAATCTATAAGACCAAATCATAGTTTTTACAAAGCAGTTTATTTTACACAGCAGTATAGGAGCGGTTGAGGGTAATAATCCTGATCAAGGGTAAAACGGCAGTAGCGGGGATTAAGTCTGAAACGGCCTCCAACGAAACGTACTTCTCTAAAACGTGTGGATTTCCTCATCGAGGTCTAGGAGAAGGAACGGGTCAATCCGTATGCTGCTGAAATCAGCAGAGCGACAGCAGGGGGCGTGTCGCAACTAAAAAGCGACGACAATATGGCGGCGTACATCGAAAGCATGCCTTTACAGTTTCCGAATGTGTTGTTTATACTTTAATGACATGCGTTAGAAGAATTAAACTGTGGAATTGAGTATGGCCGACGAAGAAGGCTTCGCAATTGAAGTGATCGTTGACAACGGAGACGGCAGAAAAGCACCGTCATGTCCTCACGGTATGTGGCGCTTTACATCACAGTGTTTTTTTAAAAAAAAAGCTGCGCCAGGTATTCGTTGTTGCATTCGTGTGTGTGTGTATCGCGTCTCAGGGCCCACGCTGCTCTTCCAAAGGCTGTGCCGAGGACAGCACTCCGGGAGGCGCTTCTTTGCTTGCTCGGCGTGCCGGGACCGAAAGGACTGCAACTTCTTTCAGTGGGAGGACGAGCAGGTGAGACCGCTCTGTCCCATGTCCTGTGGGCCCGCAGCCCCATGTGACCCCAGTGCGACATATTTTTCTCTTTAGGTGTCGGAGGCCAGGCTGCTGGCGCGAGAGCACGCCAACGAGGCGAGGCGGCCGCGCGCGCCTCACGAGGGGTGGAGCTCGAGGTGCGTGGTAACTCCGCGGTGCATGGGCGCAAGCTATTAAATAAAATAAAATAAAACAAAAATTCCACGTTTATTTCATGTTTGCTGCGCTCCTTATGAGGATAAACGTTTCAAACTCGGCTGTAGGCACGTTTGTGACGTCGTCTTTCCATAAAAACACGTCCGCCCCACAGATACGTCGCTGGAGTCGAAGACGGAGGCATTTAAACACGAAATACAAAGTTATGGTTGTTTTAAATTGAAATGACAATCTTTGCTGCAGTACCCTTGATAAGCGTACTTGCCCTCATTTGGGACAGTAAAAATGACCCTGCTGTATAAATAGGTGAATCAGTAGGGTACGGGTAGACGTTCTGAAGAAAAGAGACTTACTAAAGGGAGGTTTCCACCTTCTTGGAGTAAAGTGTTTAATGTTGTCTTTTTCAGGTTGGGAAGGTTTGTCTCCTTGCCCTTGGAACAGAAGAGGTTCTGCAAGGACTGCCAGCTGCTGTTGCTCCCTGGCGAGTGGGGCAGCCATTCCTCTCATGCGGTGCTCCCTGAGGTGACAGTAGAGCGTCTGAGGCGGCCCAGCCTGCTGCTGCGTCCCCTGGAGAACAAGAAAAGCAATGCACAGTACCTGTTCGCTGACCGCAGCTGCCGCTATCTTCTGGACCTGCTTCACAACCTGGGCTTCCAGAAGGTGCTCTGCGTGGGAACCCCCAGGTGGGAAATGCTGTGTTTCGCATGAGTTTCGTGACTTTGCCACCTTAACAGAACATTTTAACTGTGATGTTCACTCTTTGTGGCAGAGAGTGTAGCTGTGGTGTCTCCATGGGGTCTTGTGAACAGCCTGATGCCTGAAGTGGCGCTATCTCTACTGCTGTACTGAAGGATCTCCTCTCATAACGGCATTTGTGTGCACCCAAAGAGAAATGGAAACATTTTTTTTTTTTAGTCAATGTCGACTCTTTTTTGACCACAAAAATAACATTTCCAGAACATTCTCTCCTGTATTTGTGTAGTTAGATTTGAAAAGGGGGGTGTCCATTTTTTGTATTTTAGTCTATCTGCGTCGTTCCTGGTTGTCCTTTTCCGCCAACTTTCTCAAGCATTTTGATTCTTCTTGAGAGAATCTGAACCTCTTATGACCTGTCCAAAGTAATATGACTTCAGTTTCACCATTTGTGTTTCTAGCAAGAGCTCTGGTACTATAGATGGAACAGTTCTAACCTTTGTTGTTGTTTTTTTGCACATCAATACATTTAGGGATCTTTTCATTGAAACTTGGTCAGTTGTTCATCTTTGTTGATGCCAAGAACCAGACATTGTGTACAGCTTCTATACCAATCAGCCACAACATTAAAACTACCTGCCTAACGTTGTGTAGGTCCCCCTTGAGACACCAAAATAGCTCGGACCTGTTGAGGCACAGACTCCACAAGACCTCTGAAGGTGTCCTCTGGCACCCAGTATCAAGATGTTAGCAGCAGATCCTTTAAGTCCTGGAAGTTGTGAGGTGGGGCCTCCATGGATCAGACTTGTTTTTCCAGCACATCCCACAGATGCTCGATTGGATTGAAATCTGGGGAATTTGAAGGCCAAAACAACACCTTGAATTCTTTGTTATGTTCTTTAAACCATTCCTGAAGAATTTTTGTGGTGTAGCAGGGCCATTTCCATCAGGGAAGTGCCATGAAGGGGCGTATGTGGTCTGCAAGAATGTTTAGGTAGACGGTACATGTCAACGCAACATCCGCATGAATGCCAGGACCCAAGGTTTCTCAGCAGAACATTGCCCAGAGCATCACACTGCCTTCTTCCCATAGTGCATCCTGCTGCCATCTCTTCCCCAGGTAAATGATGCATATGCACCCAGCCATCCATATGATCTAAAAGAAAAGGTGATTTGTCACACCAGGCCACTTTTTTCTATTGCTCTATGGTCCAGTTCTTGATGCTCACATGCCCACTTTCAGCAGTGGACAGGGGTCAGTATGGGCACTCTGACCGGTGTGCAGCAATGCAGCCCCACATACAGCATGCTGCGATGCACTATGTGTTCTGACACCTTTCTATCATGGCCAGCAGTAAGGTTTTCGGTAATTTGTGCTACAGTAGCTCTTCTGTGGGATCAGACCAGATGGGCTAGCCTTTGTTCCCCACACACATCAATGGGCCTTGGGCCCCTATGACTGGTTCACCATTTTTCCTTCCTTGGACCACTTTTGGGAGGTACTAACCACTGCATACCAGGAACAGCCCACAAGACCTGCCATTTTGGCGATGCTCTGACCCAGTCGTCTAGCCATCACAATTTGGCTTTAGATCCTTACACTTGCCCATTTTTCTTCAACTTCAAGAACTAACTGTTCATTTGCTGCCTAATATCTCCCCCCACCTCTTGACAGGTGCCATTGTAACGAGATAATCAGAATTATTCACTTCACCTGTCAGTGGTTTTAATGTTGGGGCTGATTGGTGTATCTCTACCTTTAGCACTGCAGTTTTCTCCTTTTCCAGTTTTAAATTTTCTGAAAGAATAGGTACTACTCAAGGTATAAGTTTTTGCATATATGTATGAAATTATGTAATATCTTTTACTGAGTTATAACCAATTTTTTTTTTTTTTTTAATTTTTAAATGTATTTGAGTAACTAGAGCTGTATTTCCCCCATACAGTTCTATATCCAGGAATGCAATACACTCACAGGTAGAAGGATACCTATATTAAACTTTCTGAAACTGTAGAATAATGTTCTATCGCATTGCATTTTGTTAACAACCAGTATTGTCCCATGATGCTTTTCATTTTAACCGTGTTGCTCAGTGGGTTGAGAACTTAACTGACTTTGGCACTTTTTTTCTTTTCCCTTTTTGAGGTCTGTTAGCTTTTTTCTTGTGATAAAAGAGTTCAGTTTGTATTTGTTTGTGTGTGAGTGCATGTTGCTTTTCACTGCAGCCTATTCTGCAGGTATCATAGGGTGAAAGAGTTGCTAATCATCAAATCCACTGTTGACACCTGTCTTTCTTCGGTGCTCTTGTGAAAACTTGTGTTTTTCAGGTACAGTTAAAGTATTACAATTGTCTGATGTTTGTCTAGTCGGAAGATTTTGGATATGGGCACAATTTAAGATTCTTGCTTTAAGAAACTTTATCCCACTTAGGCTCCACGAACTGGTCAAGCTGAGGAACTTGGAGCCAGGAAATGAACCGATGAGGAGTCTCCTTCTGGACATTGATTTCAGGTGAGCTTTTATTGAACAGCTGAGTAAATATTCACCAAAGACTTACACAAACAATGCAATGTATACAGAGGAACTGTGTTACAAAGTTAACTGTTCAGTGCTTTCATTTAGTTTTCTCTATTGAAATACTTGTAAAATTGTTTGTTTTGAAATATTTAGTTATAGTCCTATAGCAGCAGTTGATAATTCTGCCTCTGGTCCCCTTCAGGTAACTGGACAATTTGGGATTAATTATGTTAATAGCTCAATAATAATGTTGCACATAGATATATTTTCTGTAATTTAGAAATTTGGCTGTGGACTGTAATTTATGCTGTGTATTTGTTTCAGTTTTATTTCTGTTTTCCTTATGTGGTGTAGGGTGTTGACTGTGAATTTTTTTTTTTTTTTTTGCAAATATGGCTTCTGTAAAGTAGCCAGAATCTTATGAATGCTGTGTTAACTTGCTCCAAAGTGACAGGATTCTATAATAATGGTGTAACAGTGGGTTTTAGTATTCTTGTAGGACTGATCTCTTATGTCATTAGCACTTAAAGCCCCAAGGAGCAGATCTCCATGTGGCTTGGCCAGGGCTGATTGCCCTCGGGCTTGAAAAAACGAAAAGCAGGGAAAACAGCCTCTGTGAAAAGGTGCTGGGTACGATCAAATAAGGGTGTCAGGGTGGCCGAAAATTCCTGCAGGAGCTTCATGGAGCTGGCATCATAGAATTCCAGACGACTCTTTGTATGATCCAGGAGGATGCCCACCCTACGCGGTGGCTCGGAGCCCGCTGGCCGACATGTCATCCCTCGATCGTTGTGCCATGCTGATAGCTTCCCATCCCGTAGCTCCAGGCACCATGAGTGGGCATTGCGACCTAGCTTGGCACCCTTACCTTGGCCCTTTCGCTCAAGGCGCTCATAGGTAGCACCCAATGCCCAGGCTCTGCAGCATCGCACGTCCACCTCCCAGTACCAACGACCTGTTGTCATACCAACAGAGCCCAAAGCGCTGTACACCTTATCAAACTGCATGGGCGTCTCTAGTGCAGGCTTAACGTCATTGGAGAAGTACAGGTGTCTCCCTTCTTCTGACAGTACAATATGTCTGTGACAGGTCTGTCTGTCAATCTGTACAGCAGATGCATCTGGAAAAGAACAGGGTTCATAAATAACGCTCATTATTCAAACATGGCCTGAAGAGTGAATTCTTTGATTGTGATGGACAATTCTTTGATTTTGAGGACAATGTTAAAGCCTATTATAAATTATTACAAATATTAAAATATTTTTTTATTTAGAAAACACTTTTCTTCAAAGTGATATACAATGCATAAATTGAAATTGATCCAATTCACTTTCAGTTTATTTTTCTGTAATGTTCATCTTACTTAACTCATCAGCATAGCAGAGCAGTGTAACACATGCAAACATGGAAATTTAGAGTCACAAATTAATCTGAAACACATGTCTTTGAACTATGAGAGTAAAGTAGAATGCTTAAAGAAAGCACAAAAATGGAAAACATACAAACTCTACTCATACTTGAGCAGTGCTGTGGACACCAGTGCCATCTACTGCACCATGTAACACATGATAATAATAAAAAAAATTTGGTTTAAAAATTTACCTATCATTAAACTCTTTCGCTGTAAGTCTGCCTCAAGATTGTTCAAAATGTTGCGCAGTATTTTCAGTTGTTTCTGAAAGCGGGCTTCATTCATCTTAATCTGCTCCGCGACTGCTTCCTTCTTCTTGTTACAACTGAGGATGCACAAGATCATGTCAATTTGGGACTGTTGAGGATGATATGTATTTGTAGTTATACGGTATGTAAGGTTTATTATCAGGAGTTGCAGAACTAGAGGAAATTGGTACCTTAAGTTCCATGAACATTCCTGAAATGAGACAAAAAAAGAAATGTACAGAGAGTTTGATCCAGTTATTTACAGTTTCAGCAAGCAAAAAAACAAGTGGTTTGGTTTCTCATTGAGTTAAGTCATGTTGTCTGGATATAAGATCTTGTACTACTTCTCTAGGAGGTTTTGTCAAAATCTAGCTTTTATAGCCACCACTAAACCAATGAAGGCATCAGCCCTACTTTTCATCTTGATTTTCCCCTGGGGGCAGCAGGTAGCATAGTATCATTCACTTTGCATTTGAAGCTTTGCATTTGAGCTCTCACCTTGCATTTGAATGATACAGTACCCTTGTTGTTATACCCTTGACCTGAATTGGTACAGCAAAAATTACCCTGCTGTACAAATATGGTAAATCAGTTTAAATCCCGCCGTACCATAATTTTCCTTACAGAAATGCATTGGCTAAATCCAAAAATAGTGATAAGTATACTATAAGTGTTGAAGTGGCTCACCCGCATATCTCTGTTCAGCTCCAGGGCTTGGCGTGTGTTGGCGATATCCCTCTGCACCTGGCACAGGTGCTGCTTCCAGTCTCGCAGGATTTCACCAAGGCGTGCATTGGCCTCTCTGTGCTCCTTCTCCACAGCATCTAATGCAGCTTGTTCATCCTTCTGCAGGGCATGCTTCATGCTCTCATACCGCTCATTCACCTGGAACTTCATTGTCTCTGCACTCCTCTGTTCGAGCCATTGCAGTGAAAGAGGCATGACATGGCCAACTCCATTTGTTATTTATAGTCTACTTTGTCAAACCACTATCTTCCACCTTAAAATTTGTTCTTTAATTTTCATCAAGAGGGCAGTGTGCCCTTTTTGTTCCTTTTAACTCATGAGAACATTGCCAACATGACCCACCATCCCATACCATCCTCACTGATTTATCCAAATGGCTTTTACTTTCACTTTACCATACTTGTCTTTACCACACTGAATCACTGGGTGTCCTCCTCACCGTTAGGTCGGCGCTCCTTTTTTTCAGTGACTGTAGATGTGCTTCAGCTCTGGATTGCTCCGCCTCCAGTTCTTCCAAGTGTCTAGAGAGCATCTCCTGATTTTAATAGGAAATTTTAATAATTAGGAGGGAGGACATGTGCATCTCTTCCAGTTTGATGGAATTTGTACGGCTACATTGAGTAGGACATTGCTGTGAGACTCAGTGACTGAGGGGCACTGTGTGTGAAGTGTTTTCATTTATTTCACTGCTGCTTTTTAACTGAAAGAAATGCTAATATGCCAGTTCTGGTCATGTATAATCTCTCACTTCTATTTAGTGAAAACTTTGTGTCTGTCATTGGTGCTGTTATCAGGGCTGTTACTCTTCTGTACAAGGTCTAACTGGTTCATAGATGTTTTTCATTTTACAGGTTACAAGCTGTTACCTTGGCCTGAGTGCCACCTGCTGAAATGATCTTTCTGATTGTCTTTGGTGAGCGTGGGTATGGCTGGGTGGTCATCTCGGCAACAAGTGTCACTTTCGGAGAAGGGGGACGTAGGCTGTTCAGTTGATTTTCCGTTGAGACAGTAGCTGATGCTTTGCCCCACTGCAGCGATATGCCCAGGTCATCAGCCAGTGAGATTTCCTGTTCATTCTCTGCCATGGTAGGCTGCAAATACAAAGATACATCACTGAGCTCACGCCATACTGCAGAATGAGATGGATCTGCTAATCCTCCTGCACGATATATATTTTATGATCAAAACTATGTGGACCCCCCCTTCTAATGGTGGAATTGAGCTGTTTCATCTGCACCCACACAGCATACAAACATATTCTAGAGTACTGTTTGGGAAAGCTCCATCCTGCTCCATTATGACTGAGCCCCTGTGCACAAAGCAATTTCCATAAACACATGGTTTACCCAGGTTGGTGTGGAAAAATTTGAGTAGCAACCCCACTAATTCCCTTTGGGATGAATTGGAACTGGGCCTTCTCACGCTACATTGGTGCCCAACCTCGCTGATGGTGTTGTGGCTGAATGGGCACAAATTCCTACAGCCACGCTCCAAAATCTGGTAAAAGCCTTTCCAGAAGAGTGGAGGCTCTTATAGTAGCAAAAGGGGAACAACTCCATGTTAATGCCCCTGGGTTTGTAATGGGATGTCCAACAAGCACATTTGGGGGTGATGCTCAGTTGTCCACATACTTTTGCCCATATGGTGTACTTGTACACAATGGCTTTACACATATGCTTTTTACACTTGCCAAATGTTTCAGGTTGAGGTGTCACCTCATTGTCACAGTACATTGGTGATGACTGTGAGTGAGAGTGACTATAGGAATGTATGCAAACAAATTGTATTTTACTCTGACAGCAATAGTCTTTTAATAATGGTAGTCTGCATTTTTAAGAGTTTCTGCATTACATTGTAAACAGGTTCACTAGCACCACAAAGGATCTTACTGTTGATCTAATAGCACATCCAGCTGCATAGATGTTTTTACATTTGTTCATTAAGCAGTTTCAGAGACTTTTCTCCAACCCAATGTACAATTCAGAGTAAAGTAGACCTGGCATTGGCATGTTCACATCATTTAAGTAACTGGCTGTAGAATTAAGTTAGAAACACCTTGAAGTTTAATTGCTTATGAAAAAAACTCAAAACATTTGCATTATCAGCATTATTTTAATATGTGGTTTAAAAGGACATGATTAAAATGTAATATAAGGCAAAAAAAAGCTACTGCATATGAACAGTAAGGTAAATTTAACATTATTAAAGTACATGCTAAAACCACTGAGATTACACTTTGTTTTGAGTTGGCAAAAACAGAGCTGACCTCATGTAACAGTATGAATAAAGTGGAATTCATGAAAATTTTTCACTTAATGTGGATTATTAAAAATGAGCTCCAGTTAATTTATATAGCTTATGGCCATAGAAAAAGAACAAGCCCTCTCCTTTTTTTTCCAGTGTACTGTAACACAAAGCACACCACAACTGAAATGGCCATACTCCCTTAATCATCTTACTGAGCCCACCACTGATTTTTCCCCTGCTTTGTGAGGCTTTTGTTTGGTGAAGCGGTACGTACCTTATTGAGGTCCCTGTGGTGCCTGCTGTCTTCTTTGTGGGTCCTGCCACATTCATGGATATGTATTTGTGGTGGGTGAGGCCTGGTGTACAGTTTTACAGGGAAAGGCAGGTGCCTGCCTGGGCCTGCCCCCTCCTCATAGCCAAACAAGAACATAATCTGTTTTACTACCCTGGAGTACCTGTCGCAACAGCCTTCTTCCCTTTCTCATGAGGTCTGGTATGTGCAGAGAAACACAAAGTCAAAGCTGCATGTTGCTGTTGCAGTCCAAGACCTCCCAGTGATGCTGAGCGGATGACTGCAAGTGCAAACATGCTGTAAAACAAAGAGTTCTTGGTTTGGAATCTCACCTTCTGCAGGCTAGCTGTTTGAATCCCACCTCCTCCTGACTTTGGGAGGTTTTCTAAGGTGAAAGTGGTTTTGCTTGAGCATGTGTTATGGCTCTGTTCCAGGGTACTTGGTGCATCGTCTTGTTTACCTAAGCAGTGGACTGTAATTTTGTCCAATTTATAAATATTTTGGAGGTTATGCCTGGTTTGTAGTCACTATGTGATGCATGTCTTCAAAATACCAAGTGTACCAGGTGCATTTTCTTTTGTTCCAATGCATTTTCCTTTCTTCCTGCAGGTATGCACAGTTTTATGCAGAAGAAGAGTTCTGTCACTATAACATGTTCAACAATCATTTCTTCAATGGAGAGGTGAGATTTACATTGTCTACATTTATTTATGCATCTGACATCTTTCTCTAAGGCAAGTAAAAATGTGAGATTTTATGCTAAGCTGCTAATAATAATTTACCCGTTTATACAGTAGTGTAATTTGTACTTATCAATTCCGGGAAAGTACTTTGCTCAAGGAAACAGTAGTAGGTGATGGGGTTCAGACTCTGGTCCTTTCACTGGAAAGGCTGCTATGTGTTATATGCAGTCCGTTATGTTTGAAAGTAAAGATGAACTTGGTACCTATATTTGTTAAAATGTAGGATCTCCCCACTATTTTTATCTTTTCTGTGATTTATGATTCATCACAGCCAGCCAAAAGGGTATTCAATGCCTTTCTGCATGAGGAGGATGGAGCAAAGGTTGTCATGGTGACAGACCCACCATTCGGAGGCCTGGTGAAGCCCCTAGCTCACAGTTTTTCCAAAATCTCAGAAGCATGGAGAGCTCCTCAGACCTCAGGTTTGCATCCCACAGCTACAGGGTTTTTCTGTTGTGTGCTTGCACTTTCTGGGTCCTCCTGGAAACCGAAGGTTATTTTCAAAAACATTGTCATAGCCATCTCAGCCTGCATGTTCAGCTAACCCCAGAGCCTCAACAATGGCTTTCCACCATAAATAGGTGTTGAGCCTATCCCTTAACAAGCTGTGTATCTGTGTCTTGTCTTTCTAGAGAACAAAAGCCATGAAATGCCAATGTTCTGGATATTTCCATACTTCTTTGAGTCCCGCATCTTGGAATGCTTCCCCACATTCTCCATGCTGGATTACCAGGTACTTAAAAATGTTCTCCAAGCAGGACACATACTGTATTTACTACTTTTATTATTATATTTACTTTATTTAGCTCACTCCCTTGTACAGAGCATCATGGTGTTAGACAAGCAACTTTATCCTGATGTACACATTTAGACATTAAGATATTCTTGTTGTCCCAATTGAAAGTTAATTCCATGATCAAGGGTACTATAGCAATAAAGATTTGTGAAGCGCAGACCTTCAGTTTGCAGTGCTATGGTCCACTAGTGCCTGAAAAACCACTTTAAAATACCAAATGAAATTCATCAGCCTTGTTTCTTTTCTGAGGTTTTAGTATTGTTTATTCAGATTTCCTCCATTGGTGCAGTGTTTTTTGTGGCTGCTCAGACGCACACATTTATTTAACTGAATCACTCAGTAGGTGTTTTTAACATGAATTATCACTAATCATTCATCTTGGCGTCCCATTCATCCTGTCTTTGAAGGTGGATTATGATAACCACCCACTCTATAAGCATGGTAAAACTGGCCGGAAGCAGTCGCCTGTCCGCCTTTTCACCAACATTTGCCCCCGTGATGTAATCCTACCTGAGGAGGAGGGGTACAGGTGAGTCCAAGATGCCAGCCTGATGCTATGTGGATTTCCACTGCTAGAAATTGATGAGTCAAGGCAGCCGAATTTAGTTAAGACTTTACTTTTAATTAACAATGTTTCCCAAGGCCAGTCTCTGTTCTTCAAGAGTGTCTAAGGATGTGAGTTATAGGACCATCACTGGGGTTTTGCCGGCAGAATGCTGATGTTTTCATAAATCAGTTGTAGTTGACACTAAAGGGAGAGTTGTGATAATAATAAATTGATAGTAAGCATAGAGGTGATTGTGAGAGATGGTGTGATTCAAGTTTATGGAGCAGTTAGGACACCAAAGAAAACTGGATCTGATAAAGATGTGCATTGAGACCCTTCTTGAATGTTGAAAGGGATTCAGCAACTCTGAGGAACAGAGGGAGCTCATCTCACTCTATTGGTACCAAAACTGAGAACTTGCTGATATTTTTTACTGGACCCCTTATGAATGGGGCCACCAAGCAGTCAGAAATGGAGGAGCACAGTGCTTGTCTTGTAGTCCATATCCAAGTGTTGAATGTCTGCTAAGCTAAACAATCTTATTTTATCCTTTTCAGGTTTTGTTCAATTTGTGAACGGTATGTTTCCTCTGGCAACAAACACTGTACCGCCTGCAATGCATGCACATCCAAGGTAAGCATTCCTCCTTAGGTGGGTTCTGTCTAAGTATTTCTTGCTTTTAAGATCACTTTGTTCCTCACAAGGAATGTCTCCCCTTGGGGATAAATGTGTTGTGGGCTTATGGCCCTCCTCTGCATTTGTGCAATACTTGCAGTATGAGTGTGCTCCAGTTTCTGTGAACATGTGTAATAAGCTCCTTCATCATTTCTCAGGATGGACGGGAATGGAGACACTGCTCATTGTGCAGCAAGTGTGTGAAACCAAGTAAGTGCAAGGAAGTGCATCCAGCCCACCCTAAAACTTAACGTACAGCAGGAAAACTTTACATACTTTACTTTTCATGTAGTCTGGTAGGAAGGACATATGTATATTGTAGTCTTCTTAGTTTATTTAAACCCAGTTTGATGTGAGCTGCTTGCAGATCAGGTCTCCTTCTGTTTGGCCCCCAGCATGGCTCCACTGTTCCACCTGCAACCGCTGCGCCCTCCCAGAGCACCCCTGTGACACTGGGGAGGACCCAGAGAAGTGCTTCCTCTGCGGCAGTCCTGGTCATAAACGGAGAACCTGTCCTCACAGTGCCACACAGCGAAAAGCCTCCTGGTGAGAAAGCCAGCTTAGCATACAGTACATACACACAGGTATATGCAGGTAGACAAGTGTATACACGGACATACAGTGAATATGCCCACAAAACCGGCACACATGTAGTGACACTCATCAATGCAGGCAAGCATACATTATAAACTAATTGGAACATCCTCACTATTAACCTTTCAAAGCTTCCCCAACCTGGATCTGTGTTTTTGTTGATTTGTCATCTGCAGACCAGTATGCCTTTATATAAACACTGCTGCGTAGCAACCTTTGCCTCAACCTTTCTCTCTTCTCCATTGAGTAGGTCAAACTACCTTCAAAGGAGGATCACCAAAAAACAGCCTGGCTGCAGCACAGTGGCCAAAAGGAGGAAGCCTGCAGCTTCCAAAGTCAAGAAACAGAGTCACGTGACCTTCCCACATCCCACATCGTGAGGGCTACATGCTTTTACATGTCTGTTTGGAAGCACATCAATGCATACCTTCTCTTGTTTAAAGCCTTTCCCAGTTTTGTCTGTTTTACAGAAACAATTCTTAATTTGATGTTCAGCCATGTATGGTAATAGGAAAATCCTGAAAGTATTGAAGATTAAAACTTTTTGGTGAAACACTTTAATTTGAGCTGGAAAGTTGTTTTACTTTTGTCATTGGAGGTGTATAATTTTAATTATTTCCCTGAAGCGCTTGCTGTTAATGTGGGATTCCAGCATATAAACAATGAGTACATCTCATGCGTTAAACATCTAAGGTGAGCAGGTGGCATAATAGTTACTGCTTTTGCATTGCTGTTAGAGGGTCTAGGATAGAATCACACTCCTGCTACAGTACTGTTGATGAAGATAACCTGAATTATTGCCGTAAAAATTACTCATATGTATAAATGGGTTAAATTTTTGTAAGTGGCTTGGTGCTCACGTTTTGCATTTTCTTTTGACAAAGATGTCACATAAATAATACATAACATTAGTGTCCAGAACAGAGTGTGTAGTTGTGCTTTCCCGAACTGCCTTTGCCTCCATTGTAAGAATTAGCTTGAGAATAATTTCAAAGAGAGAAAAGACTGGATGCCCAACTGTTTGCTTACTATTAACAATCTCTTTTATGTTAGTATTAGCATCATCGTCTGAATACGGACAGAAGACTGCATAAAGAGGGGTTTGAACACTAACATCTCCATGAAGTTTGTAAGGCAGTCAGATATCTTGAACAAGAAAGCGTAATGACCTCCATTTGTGGAAATCATAAACGAGGAGTGTTTGCGATAGCTGCAAAATTTTCAGCTGTGGTGAGATGGTAAGATGTATTGTACATTTTTGAGGAGACTCACAAGATGCATCTCCTTTCAGTCACCAGGGGGTGTACTTTCACCTAAACCAGTTTTGTGTTCTCTAACCTGTTGCTAGAGTTTCAGTTATGGTTAAAACTAGGTATCATTTTGTTTGTTTGTGAGGGTTTGTTGGATTGCATTTTAACTACTTTGGGAACAAGAGTGAATCAGAGAAGGCTTATTAAGCTCTTTCTGATCAAAGAAAAGGCAGCTAAATGTAATATCACTTTTCTCAGAGGAGTTTTCTGCACTACTGTCAACTGCAAGTCAGGGGTTCCACTTTTGGTCCACACCGCAGGGTTAAGTTATTTTTATATGTTGGATGAATATTATGCAGACAAGTAGGATTTAGTGAATTTGGCTTTTAGGCCTGTGCCTTTTCAATGGCTGTAGTCAGATACCAACACAAACTATATGTAGTGAAGTGCTACTTGAGCTACTGAGGCCAACAGAATGGGCTGAAGGGATATGCAAGTGGCTTTTTTTGTCTTGAATTTGTGGCACCTGTAGCGCTTCCTTATTTCCAGATTTCACAGTACATGCACTTTCTCAATATTGATGGAAGACCTTAAGGACACTGTGCCTTCAGTTCTTTTCATAATTCATTAGGTTTAATCAGAGCTGGAAAACATGACTATACTGTAAATCACCCACAGCAGCAGCCATGAGGATCCCTGCTTTGGGCATGATGTATCTTTTAGCCTTATATTTTTGTTGTACATTTGCAAGGACAGAATAAATTTGGTACAAGCTCACCTTGAAAAACATCTCTTTTTAACCGTTTATGATAAAAGGGGCTCGGTTTTGTTTTTACGGCAAGTGAGGAATACTTTTTTGAGCCCTGAAATAGAGCACCTTGAATTTGGAAAGTGATGCTTGATGGAAAAACTCATGCTATTTAAAATGTATTAAAATCCATGCCCTGTCTTACTCTGTGGCTGAATTTAATGCAAGCTCTCCCCTTCTCCCAACTTATTGTGTGACAAACACACATTAAAACCCAGGCAGCAGATAAGCAGCAGGCCAAAAATGGAAAGATCCAGAGGTCAGGAGGGAGATGAAAGACTCCGGGGATTTCAGAGAGGCACCTGATCATTAAGTGCAGTAGGTCTGCCCCGCTTCCTCACCCTGTTGCTAACCAAGCAGTAGGTTAATTAGATCTACACCCAGGGGAAGCCCTTCTCCAAAGGTGAGATGGGATGAATTGCTGTTTTTCACATTAACACCTGTCTCAGTCACACACAGAAACAGGAGGGACCCACCTTCAAGCCACTTTCCTTAGCCTCTGCGGCAGATACTGTGCTACATAAGTATTTCTGTTGACCTTAACATCTGGGATATGAAAGCAGTAATGGCCCCTTGTTGCTGGTATTCAAACTGCATGAAGCAGCAACATCTGGGTCGGTCCTGTAGTTCATTAGCATCCATGTGCATGTCTGTGTAGATGACAGATATCCCTCACTTGGCAAAGTGCAGAGCATGTATAGCCCAGTGGCTCTGGTCATTTTGTTCCTTAGCCAGCATCAGGCTCACTCATTGTTAATTACTGTCATTTTAAGATATCTACATAAATTCATAAAAACTAATAATACAGTTTTGTATTATACATAAATCTATATAGGTGACTCAATGAGCAATGCTGCCAGCTCACAGTTCCTGCGTTGGTTGGGTATGAGTTCAACCCCTGAAGTTTATATACCGATCAGCCCCAACATTAAAACCACTGACAGGTGAAGTGAATAATTCTGATTATCTCGTTACAATGGCACCTGTCAAGAGGTGGGGGGAGATATTAGGCAGCAAATGAACAGTTAGTTCTTGAAGTTGAAGAAAAATGGGCAAGTGTAAGGATCTAAAGCCAAATTGTGATGGCTAGACGACTGGGTCAGAGCATCGCCAAAATGGCAGGTCTTGTGGGCTGTTCCTGGTATGCAGTGGTTAGTACCTCCCAAAAGTGGTCCAAGGAAGGAAAAATGGTGAACCAGTCATAGGGGCCCAAGGCCCATTGATGTGTGTGGGGAACAAAGGCTAGCCCATCTGGTCTGATCCCACAGAAGAGCTACTGTAGCATAAATTGCTGAAAACCTTACTGCTGGCCATGATGGAAAGGTGTCAGAACATACATTGCATCGCAGCTTGTTGTGTGTGGGGCTGCATTGCTGCACACCGGTCAGAGTGCCCATGCTGACCCCTATCCACCACCAAAAGCACATACAATAGGCATGTGAATGTCCGAATTGGGTCATGGAGCAATGGAAAAAGGTGGCCTGGTCTGATGAATCACTTTTTCTTTTAGATCGTATGGACGGCCAGGTGCGTGTGCATTGTTTACCTGGGGAAGAGATGGCAGCAGGATGCACTGTGGGGGTAAAAGGCAAGCCGGCAGAGGCAGTGCGACGCTCTAGGCAATAGTCTGCTGGGAAATCTTGGGTCCTGGCATTCATGCAGATGTTACTTTGACACATACCACCTACCTAAACATTGTTGCAGACCACATACATCCTTTCATGGCAACAGTATTCCTTGATGGCAGTGGCCCTGCTACACCACAAAAGTTCTTCAGGAATGGTTTGAAGAACATGAAAAAGAATTCAAGGTGTTGTCTTGGCCTCCAAATTCCCCAGATCTCAATCTGATCGCGTATCTGTGGGATATGCTAGAAAAACAAGTCCAATCCATGGAGGCCCCACCTCGCAACTTATAGGACTTTAAGGATCTGCTGCTAACGCTTTGGTGCCAAATGCCACAGGACACCTTTAGAGGTCTTGTGGAGTCCATTCCTTGACAGGTCAGAGCTGTTTTGGCGGCACAAGGGGGACCTACACAATGTTAGGCAGGTGGTTTTAGTGTTGTGGCTGAGGCTTGCCCATGTTTTGTGTGTTGCCACCCTGTGATAGACTGGAATCCCATCCAAGGGACAGTATTCATAGCCAGTGATCAAGTTCTTTATGGTTTGTGCGGTAAGAAGTAGTTTTTGGTTTTTATGATCTGTCCCGCACCAGTAAAATGTGACTTGCCCACCTGGGTGTACATTTTCTGTTATGGGTTTGTGCATCAGGCTTGATGATGTTTAATCAAAACAGCAGCTCTGGACTCCATCTCCCCAGTCAATCTGCTATGCACAGATGCTTAGTTATTAGGACTGTTATTTTTACCCATACATGGAAAATTTGGTCTCTGATGACTTGTATGCTGCTTGCAGTGCAGTTTACCTGAGGGTCTCCTGGGTAACTTGCCTAATCAGAGCACTCCAACTAAAGAAGGGAATTGCATTGTTGTCTGCTGTCACACCAAGGGGTTAACATTGTTTGCTGCCTTCCAGGTCCATTGAGGTAGAACACAATTAGTAGTGCTCTGCTAGTGGAGTGGGATGTGTCACTTTAAATAATAGCCCTGAAATTCTCATTTGTCCTGTTCAGACTGAAAAGTTGAGCCTTTGGGTTTTCAAAAGTTAGGGCATAAATTTAACTCAATACTAACTTTACTAGCCCCCTACTTACTTAAGTAAGTATTGTTACTGCTGCTAAACAGATTAACGTTGTGGGAAGTGATGTGTGGATTTTAGTCCAGTGGAAAGCCAGAAAAAAGAAAAGTAATAAAATAACTAGTAAATAATTATCACCAAACTATCCATTACTGAGTGCATGTATATCATGTATAACTCTTTAGTGTTGGGTCCTTCCTCCAGCACAACCACACATCACCTTTCCTTGGTATGTGGGTGTGTGAGAGAGAGGTGGCCCACTTGCCTTCATTTTGATAAATTAGCTGGGAATTGCCTGTAGGCACACAATACTAATGTGTGTAGTGCCATGTTTGTGTGTGTGTGTTTAACAATGCTAAAACCTTATTTTGGATAAGAAGTACCTGTGCTAAATTTTAAATCTGTGGCTAAACAGCCATGCGTAAAGAACAGACAAACAGACAGCTAGGCAAAGGCTGAGCTTTATAGATATAGAGATATTGGAGAACATTAAAGTGCACAGTTACGGCACAGAGACCTGGCTCAACTATGGCATGGCAGTGTAGGAGAAAAATAATTTTTTTATCTGAGGCTTATCTCTGTAACATCTCATAGTAATTTACTATTTATACAGCAAAATATACCAACTGGGGGTTAATACGTAAGAGGTGTGTCTTTCAAGCCAAAAGGCAGTAGTTCTAATTTCCGTGCTGTTTGATTTGAAAGAAATGTGAACATGTATAGAACCTTTTATGTAAGGAATAATATGTTCAGAAGCTATATGAATACAATATGAAATACCTTGCCATTAATAGTTCCTGAACCACTGACAAAAATTTACCAGTTCATTTTTTTATTGCTTTTTCTTCACCATTCTGTTTTTCAAATACCTCAAATAGGAAGTACAGCTGAGGTACTGCTGTAAGCCATACACTGTATATTAGATCTGTGGTAAATCAATGTTTATCGAGATGCAACACTGTTTCCTCGCTTTTGAGAGGACTTCATACCATTGAGCCAGTGACAAAGTAAAGGCAGTGCAAGTTAATACAGGTCAGTTAACTGTCCCAACACCACTGCTGTCCACCAAGACCCTGTAGGATGTCCATGTCTCCTGTTTTACACAACTTCACCCATGCAGCGCTGCCCTTTCTTTATTGCACCCATGAAGACTGTCTTACTCAGCATGCCTGACCCATTTGACCCTGTTTACGCTGGAGAATCTGGGAACCAAACCTTGTCATACAATGCTCGACCCAGAATTTCTCCTAAAAGTAGTAAGTGTCCCAGAGTGACAAGGTGACTCCCCTTTTTCCTGGGTGTAGTTATAAACCGGCGTGCCCCAATTCTCCCACCTGATGAGGTCATGGGAAGAGAAGGAGCCCCGTCCCCAGCAAGGCCGTTTCCCAGGCAGCCAGAACAGTTATGGTCCTTTCCATCCCCTCTAGTCCCAAAAAAGGACAAAAATAGGCAGAGTCCACCAGGAGCCTCAAGTTTCAGACCAGTGGGAGAAGTTTAACTGAGGAGAGAGAGGCAAGTAGCAGGGGGAGGAGAAGTGATAGAAGAGAGAAAACATACACACACACGCAAGGAGTCGTGCCTCCTCTAAGTGTGCAGCAGTGCCGGGTGTGGCCGACTGGAGGCTGCATTCCACAAACAGTCATGGGGTGAGTAGCAGGTGTGGAGAGGCTTGGGCTGGGAGGGCAGGCTGCAGCACGGAGTGTGGGGTGAGTCGAACAACATTGCCTGTATTTCTGCAAGCCACAAGACAGCCAGCATGTGACAGCAGACGTGATGAGCTTTAGGCACTGGTCCTAGAGCAGTGATTTATGGAGTCGGGCTGACCTTTTTACCGCCAATTCTCCCCATGTCTCTGGCAGGAGAATGGGATGGGAGGCCCGTAAAGTATGACCCATTTGGTTCTTCCTGGTCTCTGATTGTTATCTACCAAACAGCAGAGTACTTTAATACCCTCAACACAGTGGTTACACTGAAGGACTTGTGCTGCTGTTAGAGAAAAGGACAACTAGTGAGGCTTGAAGTGTTAATATGACTACAACATTATATTGTAGTGCTGAGCTGCTGTCTTGGACTTGAAGGTTGCTGGTTTGCGTTTTCACCTCCTGTTGTAGAGTCTGTGGACAATGTTCTTGCTTTGAAATTTTTCTCTAAAAATGACCTGGTTGTGTAAATAAATAACTGTTGTTGGTGTGATATTAAAATTTGTTTAGGAGGAAAGTGGCAGCCATGTCCTTATGAAAAAGTTTTAACTGAAACTCATTCTCCAACATATCTTTGAAAGAACATATCAGCTAGATAGGTAAACTTTGGTCACATGATACAATGGATATGAAGTTGCTGCAGGATTAGGACTTAGTTCCTAAGATATCTGCTTGCTTATATATGTATGCTGTATGCAGTACATGGTGTGAAACTGATTCTTGATCAACTACTTATTGATGGAGGACTGAAACGCACACCAAAATGAAAACATGTGAGTCGGTCTCCTACAGTACAGGGCTGTTTGGTGTGCCAGCGTTGTTGCAATGTCCGTCACCAGGTGACACGCTGAGGACCCATAGCTGTGTTGCCCTTGGGCCGTGATGGATGATCATTGAATGATTTTTTTCCCCTTTGTTGTCCTCAGACTTGGTCAGCTGACCTCACAGTTGGCCTGAACACTACATACCACTGCCCACATACAACATGGTGGCTTTGGAATCCCTGTGAGTCTGGACCGTGGTCAGCGAAATATCTGACTTCAGGGCTGACCACAACTTGAAAAAAAATTACGGTTTATTGCAGTGAAATAATGACAGGAAGAGACCTCTACGTTCACACCCAACAGCCTTTGCTTAGCGCAATCTCTTGCATCTTTATTTACAACATCACATTTTGTTGTGGTTCTTCTCTTTTTATTTCCCAGATTTCCCTGCAGGGTGTGAATATGTTTCTCTGGTTTAGAAATGGGTAGCAAAGTGTTTTCTATTTAAAGTTCACACAAAAGGCTCCCTAAGGCCGAATGATTATTTCGCTTAAATGCGTTTAAGAAGTATGTCGCTCTCCTGGAAAGGAAAAGGCAGAAGCGCAACACTGCCAAAGTATTCCCTTTTCATCTTCCTCCCCCCACTCTCTTCCAGCCAGCAGTGTGTCTGGAACCTGTCTGGGTCCTGATCGTTTTACTTTTTGCAGTATCTTTGGTTGAAATAAAGTACCACAGAGGTTTGTAAGAGGTAGTCATCATCCGTCTCTCCAAAACAGGTGAAGCAGTGATGCACTGCTAGATCCGTAGAGTCTGCAGTTTCTGCTTGTGTCTCAGAATTCAGTTCCTTAGTAACAAACTTCCCATGTTTGAGCAGAGGGGATCACATTAGACAAAAGCAATGCTCAAGTAAAAGTACTGTCAAGTAAAAAAAAAAAAAAAGTATCACATTAAAACAAAAACTACTTTGATACAAATGAACTTTTCATCATTGTGAGCTACAAATATTCACTCATGGAAAAAAACACAAATATTAAATGAAATTGAAATTGTGATTAAAGTGAGATGCTATCATTTAGTTTAATCAAATAAATATAAAACAGAGACCACAGTCTGCTTGGTTTGATTTTGCCTGGCAAGCTGGTTTGTCTGCAGACGTTTTGGCCTCAAACAAGATGCAATGATGAACACAGTGAAACTGAAGGTAAACCATAAACACTGTTCACAAAGCTTGTCAGGTGATCGTGACAGATCGGTATTCCTGACTGTCAGATCAGGGAACATGAAGGTGTGATGACATTCACGTGGTTTATTGGTAAATACATCCATGGCCAAAAAACTAACCATCCTATCAAATCTTTTCTGGAGAGAGAACATATATTTAAGAGAGCTTTTATAAACGGATGTCCCAAGAATATTACAGTATATGAAGTAATTGTCAGAAAATAATACAGGGTGATAAGTTTTGTAGAAAAGATGTGTCTAAGAAAGTTAATGATACAATGTTTTTAGCAATATATGCTATATGGCCAAAAGTATGTGGACCCCCCTTTTAATGATTGAGCTGTTTTAGCCATATAGCACACAAACACATTCAAGACAATTGTGTGCTTCCAACTTTGTGGCCACAATTTGGAGAACAAGCTCCTTTCCTACTCCAGTATGACTGTGCCACCTTGCACAAAGTGAGCTCCATAAACTCATGGTTTGCCCAGGTTGGTGTGGAAGAATTTGATTGGCTGCACAGAGCCCTGACCTCAACCTCACTGAATACCTTTAGGTAAAACTGGAACGTCAACAGGGAGCCAGGCCTTCTCTCCCGACCTCACTGGTGTTCTTGTGGCCAAATGGGAATAAATTCCCACAGCCGTGCTCCAAAATCTGGTGGAAAGCCTTCCCAGAAGAGTGGGGGCTGCTACAGCAGCAAAGGGAAAAACATCCCCATATTAACGCCCATGGGTTTCAAATGTTCTACTAGCACATATGGGTGTGATGCTCAGGTGTCCACATACTCCACATACTTTTGGTCACATATTGTATCTGGTAGTTTAATATTGTTGTTTACCTTTTTCACTGATGTGCAGCAGAAACTTGATACCAAGTGTTTAGTAAGATACACTATATGGCCAAAAGTATGTGGACCCCCCCCCCCCTAATGACTGAGCTGTTTCAGCGACACACATAAAGCATAAAAACACATTCTAGACATTATTACTTGCATCTATAGGCCAAACAATTTCAATGTAAATGTACCGTATTTTCCGGACTATAAAGCGCACCGGATTATAAAGCGCAATATCAATGAATGGGTCTACTTTCATACATAAGGCGCATCGGATTATAAAGCGCATTCAGCGAAGTCAAACTGTATTCAACTCATTCACAATAACTTTCAACATTGTTCAGTTGTAACATAAAATACAAAACAATACACTCACATTTTCAGTTCATTCCTCTTCCACAAATCCATCAAATTCTTCATCCTCAGTGTTTGAGGTAAAAAGTTGGGCGATTTCAGCATCAAGCATGCCCGGATCTCTCTCGTCATTATCCGAATCAGTCTCATTGCTGTTACTTAGCTGTTTAGTGATGATTCCGCCCTTCGTGAAAGCTCGGACAACACTTGAGACTGATACCTTAGCCCAGGCATCCACGATCCATTGGCAGATAGTGGCGTAACTCACCCGGCGTGAAGTACAGTACGTATTACTCCGTGAGGCCCCTGACTACGGTAGCCGTAATGCTCCAACAATCTATCAAGCGGTGCGGCCTCGTAGCTTACCAAAGTCATTCTAAAACATTTTGACAGATTTTTGAGCACCGTGTACCACATAAAATCGGTTCGAGGTCAGTAAGCGCAACCAGAATTAATACATAAGGCGCGCCGGATTATAAGGCGAACTGTCGATTTTTGATAAAATTAAAGGATTTTAAGTGCGCCTTATGGTCCGAAAAATACAGTATTTACTGGTGATTTGTCCTCTCTACCGTGAATACAATTTCAATTGTTTTTTTAATAAGGTACATTAATATTAATCTTTTGAATTCTCAAACAAAGGCACTAACTGATCATTTACATGTATCCTCCTTATTTCTGCTTATTACACAACTTACTACAATTATTGCTTCTAAAAAATGTGCATATGTCCTCTAACATTCATATAGGACTGGGAATAGCTGGTATTCTGACCTTTCTGAACATCTTCTTGTATTTTCTTGTATATTCTTGTATACAACCTAGTGTAGACCCAGCACCATTCAAGCTCTTGAAATTATGATCTGAAACTTTACTAAAGCTAATATAAGCAGTTTCCTGTCATCCATCTCTAGTGTTTCTTGGGAGGTGATTGCTAATAAAATGGATGTTGAAAAAACCTTGAATATCTTCCATATTTTTTTTTTACAAACATTTTGATGAATTGTTTCCTTATATTCTTAGAGCCAAAAATAAAATTTCTAAATGTTACTTCCCAAAAAGGTTTAGTGAAGTCCATAAAATAGAAGCATTAATTATCTAAAGCTTACCTTTCCAATCCAACTCCATTAAATTTCAAAGTGTATTCCTTATATAGGAACAGTAGCTAAGTTGCCCAGCACTGCCTGGGTCAGAAAGTAGAAAAGTAAAAAATAGTAACACCTTATGTATCACTCAACATACAGTAAGTATTGTTACTGCTGTTGAACAGGTAGATGCTGTAGAGAGTGGTGCACCAATGGGAAGCAAGTGGACACGTGGAAAGGAAAAAAAAGACAAAATATATATTACCAAACTTTATCATCCTCGTGATAGTAAAGTGTCTATTGTCTCATGTTTGTGTGTCATGTATAACTCCCTGCTGCCAGTTTGGGTTCTTCCTCCAGCTCACCCATCCCTAGTGTGTGGTGTTGTGGGTGTTTTTGGGTCAATTAGCTGGTTTATCTTCATCTTTAAAAATTAGGTGCAAACTACCTGAAGGCTCACTGCACTAACATATATAGTGCCATGTACATATGTGTAACTATGCAAAAACCTCACTTAAGGAGAGAAGTATCTGTGTGCCAAATTTCAATTTTTGGCTTGAAAAACAAAACCTCAAAATCAACAAAATAAATAAACAAATGAATAGATACTGAGCTGGATAGATATGGAGGTCTAAAGTCATCTTATTTCTAAATTGTAAAATGAATACCATGAAAGTAAATTAACAGAATTTGTAATAATACAAATAAAAATTGCAATACCATAAAAAAATGCATCAATAAATTATCCAACGAGGCAGCTGGCATGACAACACAGCTCTAAGGCACAGTAGCTATAGCTGACACATTTTTTTTTTTTTTACAAATACTGGCTTAACATTTACTAGTAGGACACCCAATACTCCCATCTTCCAACCTGAAATTACTAAACCCACTAATCATTTCATTTATAGTCCTCTAGATAGAGGACACCTTGAATATATCATTTTTAAATTCAAATTATCAGCATTGGGATATGATGGTGTGAATGCTGTTCTTCTTAAAAATTGTATTTCATTTGGTTGCTTCTATTACACATTTTCAACATGTTCTCTTGTCACAGCCATTTTTCCTGGTCAATTCAAGTGGGCCAAAGTCATTCCAGTAATCTTACTTTGCTAACTACACACCAGACTCCGCGCTTCCATGTTTTTCTAAAATTCTTTGAAGAATTGTTTAGAATACATTTATGGAACAATCCAAAGAAATCATTTTACCACCATGGCCTTGGTCCAGCTGATCACTACTTTTTCTGAAGCATTTGCTAATAATACGTTTATTAATGGAATTTCCATTGCTTTGCCAAAAGCTTTTGATGTTGTTAATCATAATATTGTTTCTACAAGACTATGCTCACATGATATTACATTGTTGAATGGAAACTATTTGAACGTTATCTAAGCAACTGTAAATAATACATCAAATGGAATGATGTCAAGAGATGTTACTTAAATATCTCTTGTGTACCCCAAGGATCAATTCTTGCCCCCCTCCTCTTTCTTGTTCATATAAGTGACTTATGTACTGTATTTCAAACAAATTCTTATGTTTGTGGGGGTGACTAATATTTCTTCTTTCTGATAGTAACTGTAAACTTAATTTATAGATTAAATAGTGAACTGCATTATGCTGATACTTGGTTTAAAGCCAATAGAATGCCCCTTAATGCTACCAAATGTTTCCACATGCCTTTCCAACAGAAAAATAAGTACATTATCATGTTAGAGGAACAACTACCTATCCAGCTATCTAAAGGCCATATTTCATACACTTTATGGCTAAAAGTATGTGGACACTGTATGCTGCATACGTGTGGCTAAAACAGCTCAACGCAATCATTGGGGGGGGGGGGGGGGGTCTTGACGTGTACCATGCCATGTAGTGCATTTGTCTGATTGTTGTTTTAAAACCCTGCTTTTTGAATTGTATTTATAATTTACTCACAAATTCCTACATTTTCAAATGTATTTTGCCTTATATAACATTTCTGAGTTTTATGTGCATTTGGTCAGTGATATAGAACAAAAGAAATTTATGACAAGAGTTCCAATTTCCAAAAGCATTTTACATTAAATGAACCAAATAATTGCTTCTGTTTACATCAGAACATTTTAATTCTTTGGAACTTAATTTTTTGGAGGCCTTTAATGAATGATTAATGGAATGGGTCAGAGGTTTCTCTTGGATTGTGCAGTGAAAGCTGAGTTGGACTGCATGATAGGAGTTTATAAACAGAGCACATGTGCTGTTCATCATCTATAATTACTATTGTCAAAAATAAAATATACAGAGATCTTGGTACATTTTAGTACATGCCAGGCTCTTTTTTGGTTGGTGTAATATGTGGACAATTTTTGTAGGGCTCATATGGGTTTTGATATTGCTGCCATTAATTTCTTGCTTTGCGAGTGTGCGTGCTAAGTTTGGTTTGTTGATCCAAAACCTGCTCGAGAATCCATGTTACTTTTTTTGTTGGTGCTATAAATAACCCAAAACCAGCCAACTTATGAACCTGAAGTCAAACAGAGGATAACTGATAGAAGTGATGAGGTGATGAGACAAGTTGCGAGCCGAAAAGGGACGCTGCCGAGAGCAGTTCGGAGCAGCACCATCAGCCCATGCTTTGCAAAAATTAATTGAGAGGCCAAAGAGCCCAAGTGGATGCAGGCCAACACTAAGTTATGACAACATGACAACATGTTTCCTATCATAAAGCCATGACACACATTACGTGACTAAAATAAGCATACGCTCCAGGATGTCAAAGGTTTATGTCACCGGAACCAATCTAATAAACCTTGTAGAAGAGGAGGATAAACAAAAGTAACAGGAAGAGAGTTTTTAATATTTAATACCTTCATGTGGACGTTCCAAACATTACTCTGTACCTGTCGTGCAACCAGTAATGACTTAGGGGTTCCGCTTTGTCTGACTGCTTGCTTTGGATACAGCGCCTGCAGGTCCAGTTCAAGGTTTACAAGACCTGCCTAAAATTAAAATAATAGGTCTGTATTGTATATATGGGACTTCCAGTTTTTAGCAGCTTCTACCAGAAGTGACTGGTTTCCCAGGTAGAGCTCCAGTGTGAAATCACTACTAACCAGCGGTTCAATTCAGCTGTCTTGGGAGGCAGCGGAAGGGAAGGTGTTACTGACCTTGCTGACTTGAGTTTTCGGCTTTCACCTGGAAGCTGTGAGTAACACCTTGTCTTCCTGTGTAAAGTTTCTGAAGATGAGCTTCTCTTGCAAGAGTTTGAGCACAACAGGGCCCTAGACTTCCTGGGCTTCCATTTATCATGGCAGCCTACATGAGCTGCTGAAGGGTGTAATAAGCCTTTGAGAAACTACATATTAAAGGATGCTGCAGCTTTGACTGAGACTAACCATAATTTGCTTATTAGCTGCCTTGAAGCACGTGCAGCTGAGATGTTATTATCATGGGCTCTGAACCAATAACCATGCAGGATTAAACTGCCACATCTCCCGATGTCTTCAGATTAGAGGTCATGAAGTTTTGCTGAATAGAAAGAGGCCTTTTAGGAAATAAGAAATAATCGGTACAAATGCATGCATACTAACTTTAATTGAATGACAACTCATCCTTCAAACTGCAACCCAAGTGCATCAGTTATTTAAAAATGCCTCCAGGGAAATTCATTCCCATCCTCTTTCCACATGAGGCTCTGGGGAAATAAAGGGACCGGAAACCTTATGACTGAGCTGATCCAGAGCGTGTATTTTCTGTAATGATCTCCAGACTTGCATTCTGTCACCTCCAGGGTGTGTACATGTCCGACAGTAATTGAGTGGCACAGTCTTTCATTACTGTCCTCATCCAGATTCAGAAATCAGAACCACTTTGAAGGACGTGGTAAATAGAGGCCTTCACCCCGCTGGGGTGCCATTTGACAGGAAATGATCTGTCAAATATTCTCTCATCCCTCTTAATAACTTCTGTATTACATATTTAAACTTGAAGTCATTGTAATCATGCAGGAAGTTGATAACTATGTATTTATTTGTCTTTTTGGGGTCATGAGGGAAGTACAGTTGTTTGATTATGGAGAACATCACGCTCCTCAATATTATTCTTCCACTTTTTCAGCCATTTCTCTTACTCTGAGCAATGCGCTTTATTTATTTTGTTCAGACAATGTTGCTGTCCACATTGAATTAAATACAGTGCTTCAGTCAACCTGAAAATCACGTTTCCAGCTCCCTGCTGAAAACATCAATTTTTCAACAGATATGTAAGTTCTTTTCTCTATTTGTTATTTGGCTAATATATTTCTTTTTATAGTTCTATAGTTTAAGTAATATGACACCTCTTATTTGCTTGGCTTAGAAACTGGTTTTAAGGAACTGGCAGAGAAGACTGTCTGTTTTGGTTGATTGAATATCAGCTGGGTTTTTGTGTGTGTGTGTGTGTGTGTGTGTGTGTGTGTGAGAGAGAGAGAAATTATCAAACAATCCAGTCACCAGTTGCAGTTATATCATGTGTAACAATACATTTTCACACAATTCTCCTTTGCAAAATATTTGGACCTGTAATTCCTGCTGAAGTGATAAACAGCGAGAGGTTGATATGTAATTTCCTCCCAGTATAAATGTACTTGTACAGAATGCCCAGATGACATGATATATGTTTAAGCAGTGTGATGAGATGAATCACTGTGGTGTACTGTGTGCGCGCGCAGGATCATAGTAAAAGGAAAAGGTGAGTCTCCGGTGAGGAGACCCAACCTTTGCATCCATCAAAGAGTACCGACATGCAGCCGGCAGTAGGTGGCGTATTGAGTGCAACGGAGCATAATGAACTCCAGGTTTTGGTTCCAGTGAGGAGCTCATGGGAGGATGTTCTCCTGGGGAGGCGCTGGAGTGAGTGAGTCTACAGAGTTCCTCAGCCAGACACCCAGCCCTGGTTGCAATATTTTACCTTAATAACCTAAACATTGTCCAACAAGTGTTGCACAAGGTTAGGCAGCAGGTGGCGCAGTGGTTAGCACTTTCAACTCAAAAGACCCAGGTATGAACCCACCCCCTGCTGTAGTACCCTTGAGGAAGGTAAGTACCCTAAATTGATGCTGTGAAAATGATCCAGCTGCATAAAACAGTAAGTCAAATATTTTATCTTAACAGTGTAAGTTGTTTTGGAGAAAAGCGTTGGCTCAATTAATGGATGTATATGCACTTTCAAGAATGTTTCAGTAAAACATCCAAATGTTTGAAAGGATACCTTGTAACAGAAGAGCTCCGTAAGGATCATGGTTCCAAAAAAGGCTCCAAACAACAGAACAGCTTTTCTCCATCAGCCAGTCCACTTCATGTGATCTCAGTTTTAAAGTATTTTTCCACAGAGAACCTGTTTTCCAGTCACCTTTAAAACAAGCAGCGCTATTATACTGATTTAGTCTGCCCGTCCTTCCAGCTTCTTTAAATGTGACGAGTGACCAGTGACTCGGCCCTCAGTCAGGGTCATTTGATCAGCGACTGGCGCTACGCCTGTAAGTGTTGTGTTATTCTCAGTGCGTTGCCGTTTTTCGGCTCAGCGATCTTCTGCGCACGCACACGCTGGTTCTTCAGGCACTAGAAGTAAGAGGGACAAGCTAGAGCAACAGGGTTCCACCATCACCATTAGACTCTGATGCACAAACTGAATTCCGACTTAAAAGGTCAAGACCTTTTGAGTACTCATCATTTTTCAGAAAATTTTCCATGAGGCTGAAGAGCAGCCAGCCTTTGATTCAAAGCCATCAGTCGCCCCATCGAAAGTTGCATTAATGTCTAAACCCACACGGTCAGGAACATGACAGGGACTGGGGTGCAGCCCATTAGCAGTGAGTGCTCTAAGGCTGAATTATGACACGGTTTCATACACTGACCGGAAACGGGAGTTTTGCTGTTTCTGTTCTGCTTTCAGAATTGCTTAGATTGGATTAAAACCCAGCTGCAGTCTGGTGTCTTGCGTTTGTCAGTACGGGGCAGAACACACGCTAGGCCCCATCATACAGTTACACAAATGCAGCGGGGCCCCCTTGGTGTCACAGAACTCATGACAGTTTCCTAAACACACAGTACTGGTAGGTGTTATAACCTGGTGGGGGGGCTGACATGAGGGACTATGGTGCTCAAGGGGTCTCAGCATCTCAGTGTGCATGTTTGCATGTCTATTAACTTGATACTTCCTGCACTGTTCTAGTTACAGGAGAACATGGTTCCTCTACAGCCCCACATCAGAACAGCGCTGTCTGAAATTTCTACCATTTTAAAAATGGTTCTCCATCACAAGCTCTTTATAAAGCATTAAGTTCTTTAAACAATTGTACAGAGTACTTCACTTTACACAGCGCACTTCCATTAATGCTACCATTATGTTTTTATGCAATAAAGCTGAGGATGTCTGACCCTGTCATTTGTTTCATAGCAGTTTTGGCCCTTTTTTGCCACCATGAGACAGGAATAAAATGACTCTCAAGATATAAATCCCCCTGACACCTTTTTGCTCCACAAATTAATACCGTTTGCTATTTTTCATTGCTCTAAATTGTCTTCTGAAACAATAACAAAGGAGAAGAGCAGACAAAGGGGGGCTGGTCTGACAATGCCTCAACTTTGGGCCCTCTTTCCCACAACATGATGTAAATAAACAGGTACATACAGAAAAAAGAGCATTAGGGACATATATTGCGAAAGTGGGAGTTCAGACAGGGGTCATTGGTCATGCTGGTTTTGAAGCAACAATGTTGAGTTACTTGCCTACCCAAAGACACGGATAAATATGTTGTTAGCATAGATTCGTTTTTTTTTTTTCCAAATATCACCCTTTGTTGCTCTGGAAGTCATCAGAAACACACTGGTAATTGAGATTCTGTAAAGCATCTTTGGTCAAGAAGAACACTTGATAAATTGAACCGGCTGCCAGATTTTAGGGAAGCCAAAGATCAAATTCCCGTCTGTGACAAAGTAGAGAATGAGGAGCATTTTCATAATGCAAGTCAAAGAGTCTGCAGGACTGATGCTCTCAAAGCCTGACAAGAAGCACCGTGCTCCACACACTGCGCTTTATTGATGTTCACCCCATTTAAGGAAAGAGTACAGGGTGCCCGGCATCAACACTGCACTGCCTGGTGTCCCTCACACATCCCCATCTTTAGCCAACTAAAGTGTTCCTTTGAAATACAAGGCTGTATAAATAAGAAAAATGTTACCCAGTAATATGCTTGGAATAGGTAAACATGTCTGCCCAGAGAAGGAGGACTGTCTAAAACAGCATCCTATCAGATATCTAGGCTGGGTTGGCATCTGGGCCATTCTTCATGCAGCCCACTTTACCTATAAACTGTATAACCTTGCTGCGTATACCATACTTTACCACAGTGTGCCTATGTTTGCTACTTTCTGGGTGTTTTCAGAGGCGCATCATCCCATAGTCTACTAGGGTGGTCAGAAACACAGGTCCAGTCAAACTCCCAAGCATCCATAGGATTCTTGTGTGTGGTAGTTTATCGTCACACATTTTGGAAAAACACATCAGCCAAACCGCATCGATCCCAACAGATGGCTCCCTTTCAAGGGTCATTCAGTACTATTTTCATGACATAGCTTTTTAAAGATCCGTTTGAGCCCTCGGACTCTTGGCCATGATAGCATGAGATCAGCTCACACAAGCTGGAGGACATGCACTACATGGCAAGTATAATGGAATGGAAATACAGTTACACTCTATGGCTAAAAGTATGTGGATCCCCTTCTAATGACTGAAATTAGCTGTTTCAGGCGCACCCACAAAGCATATAAACACATTCAAGACAATTGTGTGCTTCCAACTCTGTGGCCACAGTTTGGAGAAGTTCCTTTCCTACTCCAGCATAACTGAGCCCCGATCCACAAAGTGAGCTCCATAAACACATGGTTTGCCCAGGCTGGTGTGGAAGAACTTGAGAGGCCTGCACGGAGCTCTGACCTCAACTCCACCAAACACCTTTGAGATGAACTGGAGCATCAACTGCAAGCCAGGCCCTCTTACCGGACCACACTGATGCTCTTGTGGCTGAATGGGCAAAAATTCCCACAGCTGTGCTCCAAAATCTTGTGGAAAGCCTTCCCAAAAGAGTGGGGGCTGCTATAGCAGCAAAGGGGGAACAACTCCATACTAATGGCCATTGGTTTGGAATGGGATGTTCAACAAGCACATATAAGTGCGTTGCTTGGGTATCCACATACTTTTAGACATACATTGTATATTTGCTGCAAGCAAACATCTCCATCTCAAATTGAATTTCTGGAATCACTATACTGAATGTGCTCACCACAGGCAGATGTTCTTACAAGGTCATAAAAAAGTCCAGCTGATGCAGTGTAGATGGGAGTGGCATGGAGGGAAGGAAGCAAGGGGAAACATTTAGGGGTCAGACAGATATCTGGAATGGGGAATGTCTTTCTCTCATCTTTGATCCCAAAGTGAATTCTACATTTTCTCAGGCCCCAGTCAGTGCCTCCTCTTTCATGACTCAGCCCTCATTAAGTTGCCTAGCAAGAACAAAGTTTATATATTTTGCATTGTTACTCATTCACAAAGCCACATATCTCACTGTGGCACTTGTGCCTAAGCTCAAGGATGTCCCAGCACCCTCCTGGGATCTGACCTCCATGCACGGTTCAAATGAAGCAAATTGTCACTTAGGTGGCTACAGTAAATGGAGAAATGCTTGCAGGTTTATAGGTCAAAGCAGCAGTTTCTTGGCTTGTTCTGCTATCTCTGCAGCATGTCAGATGAACACCTTATCTGCCCACTGAGTCACAGGGATCTCCCACCTGAAGGGTAGACAAGACAAGGTGGCTTCTGCAGCAGTCACTCAAGCCAAGAAGCAGAACAAAGAAAAGACTCGATTTTCAGCAGCAAATGTCTCTTGTGGTGACCTTTTCTTCCAGAGGTACAGAAAGACACTGGCTCACAGAAGACACTGGCTCAAGAAACTGGGCTGAAACTGCGAGAACCGTCAAACACACATGACTGAGGGGTTGTGAGTGCATGACCACTCTGGCTTTCAGTTCCCTTGATGGAACCATGGCTGACTGGAGTCACATTGTGTTTGTGGCAGTGTTAAAAACTAAGTCACCATTTAATATTCAATCAATAGTAAACCAATTCTTGTAATGCAGTCATGTGGGACTCCACTTATCATAAATTTAAAAATTAATACCTTTTTGAAGACAGAGTAGTGTCTTGCACAGCGTCTGTGTGTCCAGCCAAAGGGAAAATGCTTCTGCTCCACTGAAGTTACTACGGTAAATTCCGGCCCCTTCTTGTGCAGTGTTTATTGTGCACCCATCTAGGAGGGCTTGAAGGGCAAAGTCTCACGACTGTTTACTCACACTGGTAGGGCCAACGCACTGTGGGATGGCCCTCAGGCTGCTCCCACGAGACACCGTGTCAGGCCCGGGTTTGAGCTCTGCGGATTCGAGGCCTTGGAGCCGAACAGAACAAATCTACAGCAGTTCTTTGACTGCATGAAATGCTGGCGGCAGGACTCAGGGACCACTTTTTTCTGAAGGTCACTTCTTGTGCAGAATAATAGTTGTTTTCAGGATTTATATCTCTAGTTTTGGGTGTAAGTGTAGTTCAGAGCCAGACTGGGACAGAAGTTGGCAGCCTCTGTGGTTTCTATCAGGGGACCTGCCCCTGTCACTACTGAAGGATCTTAATCGCTCCTGTTTCCCACAGAGCCCCCATGCAGGGTTACGCTGGGTTGTGTCACATGAGGCTGGGACACACTGGGGTTTGACGCGAGCACCAGCACAGCAGCTGGGTGGCCAGTAGAGGCACATGAGAAGAGCAGGCTGGATAAGAAGTATCCCCTCTACACGCAGACACATTAAGTGTAACCCCTGGGGTCCCACTTAGCCCACTCGGCGCTGACTGGATTGCACAGCGCCAGCAGGGTGCACAGATGCTGCTCTGACATTCCATTTTCTAAGGAGGAGGAGTACCATCTGTTGGTAAAGTAACACCAAGCGACTAAACTGAGTCCAGCTGACAGGATCATGCCTGGGTCCCCTTCACTCCGCTCAGCTGCTTATCAAGGATGTTCCGGGCAGCCTGCCCCCATCCCGAACGAACGACCGAGCTCTTTAAATGCCGAACCGTGCTCAGACGCAGTGCCGCGCATCCCTAGGGACTTCGAGCAACTATGTCAGTCCTGGTTCCTGCAAAGTTAAAATGGGAAGAGCAGTGCTCCCTCTCGAACCCACATGCACCAGGGGCCACAAGGCCAATGCCTTTACTCAAGGCTGGTGGACTCCGCGTTCCCCCCCCTTCACCCTAGGGTTGGGCTACCTGTGGGGGGCGGAGGGAGGGAGGGAGGGAGAGAGAGAGAAAGAGAGAGAGAGAGGCAGGGCGCGCGGAGGACAGAGTCCCTATAGCCGGGCAGCACGCGCGCTGGTGCCGGAAGCACGTCCATCCGCCGCGAGCTGCTCCTGTCCAGCTCACAAGGCGGGTTCTTCTGGCGCCATGGACATTTTCTCGGGGACGGAGAGCGACAGGGTCGAGGCATGGCTGGACGACCACGCCGACTTCACGCACTCGTACTTCCTGAGGAAAGCCACCAGGTGAGCGCCGGGCCGGGCTCCGAAACACCGCAGCGCCGCCTCCGCTCTCCACAGCTCGCCTGCCGTTAGTTGGGAGCGCAGCTGACGCCGAGCCCCGACAACACGTGCGTTCACCGAACGGGGACTTGGCTTTTCCGCACGACATTAAACTTGCACCGGCAGTCGTTTGCTAATGCGTTCGTGTCGTGTTTTGTGGCCGTTTTCGTGACAGAATGAGGACATTTTTGCAGTGACGGGACCTGCGAGTCGCAGCGGGACGTCAAACTGACCGAAGCATCACTGTGGCTGCCCACAGCGAGGAGGACGGAGAGGCAGGGCTCTCCAACACAGGAACATTTGCTGTTCACTTTGTCGGAAACAGAGAGAAATACAAGGAGCAATTCATGAAATAACAGTTTTATATGAAATATACTATTTTTAACAGAACACAGACTTTCTAACCGTGCGCTCTGTAATTTACTGCAGGATCATTTTTACTGTCATTTCAGGGTAAATACCTTGACCAAGGGGATTACAGCAGGAGGTGGGACTCGACCCAAATAACTACCCATTCACTAAAACCATTTTCATCCTTGCACAGTTCATTCACCTGTTAACGTTCTTACTGACCGTTTCTGTCAGTCATTTCCTTGCTGCCTGAAGAGGCAGCTGCTTCTATGATCTCTCGCTGTCCGCCCGTTTCCTCGCAAAGGATCCAGCTGTTCATCTCCTGTCAGAGGCGTCTTCATCCCCCACCCTCTGCGGTGCTCTTCCTTCTTATGTTTATCATATCTCATAATGCTGCACCTTCCCTTCTTATCGCATTTCCTTCTTGGCCCAGCAGGTTGCGCAGTGGTTAGGGCTGAGCTGTCTTCAAAACACCCGGGTTCAAACCTCACCTCCTACCGCGGCACCATTAAACAAGGTTTTTAACCCTGAGTTGACGCAGTAACCATCACCCACCCGAGGTAAACAGCTGCAAGTTGTTTTGGGTAACGGATGTCTTCAGCTACGTAAGGACATGTTACTGCTGGACTTTCATGATCCTCATTTTAACTGTGTTTAAAACAAACCAATAATTCTGTAAATAGCTGTTCATCTAAACATTCTCTATTATTTTATCAGTAATAAGTGCAGGAAGTGCCTGATTTTAAATGGTACTTATTTATAAGTGCAGATACATATGATCAATAGCCACATTAATAGGTACACCATGCAAGTAATAACTGGTGGTTGTGGCGTAATTACATGGGGAACCATTTCTTGGGACACAAGAGGATTTCTTCTTCTACCATCGGAGCATCATTTGAACAAAAGAGAGTGCCAGCACAACCCTGGCAGGTTCATCCATGGCTTTATGGCCAGTCTAGACTTTCTCACACACAGCATCTGAGAATGGTTCCACAAATATGACAGTATCTTTGCTCTACCAGACTGGCTTTCCAAAGCGGTAGACCATCCCTGGGACAAGGTTGGGATGTTAGCAGAATGAATGTGCTGCTAAAAACAGTCTGCAGAAACTGTGAGGCTGTCAGTCGAGAGCTTGAACCCTGCTGTTGAATTCATGCAGTGCTGGGGGCAAAAGAGGATCCAATGCTATACTGGTTAAGTGTACTTACTAGAGTGCTGGTGAGTGTGTGTGTGTGTATCAGTGTCCCACTTACTGATAAATGTTGTTCTTTACACTCAGCTAAAGTGGGACATGAGAAACCAGCGATCCAGTATTACCGTGACTGTCACACATCGTACGCCTCTTTCTTACTCAGGCAGCTGCTCTGAAGAAGTTTAACCCATTAGATGTGAGGGTTTAGAATACAGGTGATAAAAGGCTCGATAATTTTGTTGTATATGACTCACCGAAGATAGTTTGGTAAAGATGATTCTTACAACGTATGTAACTCAGCAAAGAAATAAAATTTCATTTTATTATTGAGGTAAATATTTGGTCAGTGAGAGTGTTCTTGAATGCAGTTTCTTACAGGACAAAGTTGTGCTTCTGTACTCGTGAAAATATGAGCACGTGTCATTTTGTAAAAGTGGAGAGCTGTAAACTTAAACATTTGTTTTAGTCAGCTTAGTTTAAAATGACCACCAACTAGTACAAATCTCAGCAAACTGTGTATGTTGGCTTCGTGCAAATATTATCTGGCAATTTGTTGACAGAGGGGCATGAAACTGATTTTTTTTTCAGGGTATGGAAGAGATACTGAGGTTCCCTTTGAAGAATAATTGCACAAGCTGTAGCGCTAAATATCAGGTTGGCCCAAACTCTTAAAGCACAGTGTTTAAAACAGACCACCATTTTGAAAAGTAGTGTGTTTTGCCTACTCCCCCCATGCTGACAGATATTAATTTTCTGTTGCCGGTGTTGTACTTTCCTGTGTTTGTATTCATGGAGAAAGTTCTGGTGCTCTGGAGGGGTCCGATCATGTTATACTCTGTTCAGTGTCATGAAAAGCCAAACGTGCTGCAGGCTCTTGGGCTGGAGTCCATAATGCCTTCTGGCTGCTCTCCTGTAGAACGCGTCTACACTCTTGTTCCGAGCCAATCTGTCACAAGTCGTATTTTCCTATTCATTGCACTACACCATTCCCAGCGTCCCCATCAGCAGCAGGACACGCAAAGTTAGTGTGAGAATACGCACACTGTTCAACCACTGTCAAACCATTGTGCAACTGTTTCTCTTGTTCATGCACTAAACAGCAGGTACTCCCTCCTTGATCAGTAGCTAAAAGAAAGGGAATTTCATGCTCTGTGGGCCTTTGACAGAGAAGCGGAGCTGATCGTGATCTGTGTTACCTTTCAGGGGACTGGAACTCAATCTCAGGGGTTTTTCATGTTGTCCTTCTTGTATCTTATAGTTCCCTTCGCCGTGTGCTTTGGCTGAGGAACGAGGACGCTTAGGCCCAGATAGCAGCTGAATTTGTGCTCAATCCCCACACACCCAGAGCTGAGGTCTCCCGTTGCATGGGTGGTCAATCAGTGTAATTGTTTGCCATGCTGTGCAACCTAAAGACACACAAAAAAAATTTAAAAAAGAGTCATTTTGAAATAAAAAAAAACAAATTGGGTAGGATGGGAAACCAGTTGAGTATCTTCTTCACTGACAAAATCTTCTTTGGTTTCTTTTAGATCTGGTTTGTATATAAATAATACTAATTGGACAAGAGCACCATTCCCCTTTTCCTTGTTGCTGTGTCATGTTGAAGAAACTCCTTAGTGCCTCCGGTTACTTTGACTCAACTGTCCCCAGTGATGGGTTATAAAATTGGCTTTGATGGTTGTTTGGTATCCACAGGGAGATGGTTAACGCCTGGTTTGCCGAGAGAGTCCACTCCATCCAGCAACCCCGAGAAGGAGCCAGAATCCAAGCGGAGTCCAGTCAAGCTCTGCCTCCAAATGGCCGCCCAGACTGTTCTGCCCCAAGCCCCTCCCCCGGCACACCCACCCGAAAGATCTCGGCGTCTGAGTTTGACAGGCCACTGCGGCCCATTGTAGTGAAGGACTCGGAGGGCTCTCTGACTTTTGTCAGCGATGCGGAGCCACCACCGATGCCACTAAGAGCACAACGGGTAGAGGCTGGCGGCGGGGGTGACCGCTGTGCTCATCTGCTGGAGCTGGTCCGTGAGGTATCCAGCCACCTAGACATCACCTCGCTTTGCCACAAGATCTTCCTGCACATCAATGAGATCATAGTGGCTGATCGCTACTCGCTCTTCCTGGTGTGCGAAGACAGCTCCAACAAGAAGTTCCTGGTGAGCCGCCTCTTCGACATGGCTGAGGGCTCTACGCTGGAGGAGGCCTACAACAATGGCATCCGCCTGGAGTGGAACAAGGGCATTGTGGGATACGTGGCAGCCACTGGTCAGCCACTGAACATCAAAAATGCTTATGAGGTATGTGTGGAGATGGAGGGGGGTCCAATTTCTCAGCACTGCTTCATCTCACAAATTCCAGGCTTGAAAGAGTCCGGTGTGACCAATCCTTAACTTCAGTAGTTCAGCTGTAATTCTGAATGTAGTGAGGCTGTGGCACTATGGGGGTCTCTGTTCTGTTAGGTATAGATGTCCAGCTAGATGTCAGCCGTTGAGTAGTTTGGGTGCACGTCTAATCAGTTCTTAGGTGGTGGTTTGGGTACCCATTTAATCGTTTGCTGGTTGGTGGTTTGGGTGCTCGCTACCAGATCCGATTTCTTAAGTCCCAAACCACAGTAACTATTCTGGGCTAACACTTCTGGGGAAAAAGAAACCATTTGGAATATGAGGGTAAAGGTAAAGTTAAACCAAAGATTTCAAGGTGGAATTATACTAAACAAATCAAAATTAAATTACCAAAATCCTCTGTTGCATTTTTCCATGAGTTTGGCTTTAGGCTGCGGACCAAACGTTACACAACGTCGCTGTAATGTTGTCACAGATAGTGGAAATATTAAGCCGGGAGTTATATTTAGAAAATATATAGTTTGGCTGAGCCAGGTCCGTGATCTGTATATCATTTAGACATTTTCACCCCTTCCACACGGATCGCAATGAACAACACTTCATTTGTACTTGTATTTAATTACCATATTTTTAAAGTGGAGACAAAGGGGAAACACATTTTTCTTTTTCATTTTTCCTTCTCCTGACCTCTTTTTTGCCCCAAATTTCGGGCACTGCATTGGCCATTAACCCGGTGTTGGTGCAAGTATGTTTGGGATGTGGGGGAGGGTTATCTTGGTTTCACATTGTCTTTAAACCTGCTTTTTACTTGCTGCTTCATTAAGTCCATTATGCAAAACAGCATAAACATCTTGAAGAATTATGATGAGTTCCATTAATTTCCATCCTAGGGAAAGCAGCAAAAAGAAACCTCCTGTATATAAGTAATGTATTATAGTGATACACGTTTTACTGGTCAGTACTTGATTGTAAAAATTAAAACTCTTTTACGTTAAATACAAGTGCTTTAAGGTGCCGGTTCCTGCAATGTTTTGCACACCCCAGTCGGACACAGTTTGCCATGTTGCGTCAGTGTGGTCCTTCTCCGATGGTCACGCTGATTTCCCAGGGGGGCAGAGAGTGAGAGAGGGAGGATTTTTACTCCCGTTTTGTGAGTTTTCACCTTTCTTAATGAGCTGCTGATGCGGCCCAATTCCCCGGTCCTTGGTGCCCGAATGCCAGGGAAAAGCACCTCCATCCTGTGTAATTTTGCACTTCAAGCAGGTGGATTTGAGGACAGCATGGGCATTGCCCAGCATGGGGAAGACAGGTTGGGCATCTTGACGATCTGAATGCAGGAGACAGCAAAGCTTTGAGATGCCATTCTGATGTCTGTCACCACCTCTTGACGTCCATGCTCATGTCAAATTGACGGGCCACAAGGTTTCATTTTTACTTTTAAGCATTGAACATGACAAACTGTAGTTATATTACAGCATGGAATGTTGAAGCTGGACATTGGGTTAGGGTGGATCACTGTGGGACAGGGCTATGAGGTGAAAAAGTGAAAAAAGCTTTTTCAGACAAGCCAATAAAAGTTTGATAATAAAGGGAACAATGTATAACGTTTATAAAAACCGAGGCGAGAGCTGGGTGTGACTGTAGCATGAACACGGACTGAAATGGTTCTTGGGGAAAGAAGTGAACTCTGTGCTGGCATGACTTAAACATATTTTATGGTCTACTGCTGTAAAGTCAGAACCTCTTTGGTGATTTAGAGGTCAACTGCATGTTTTGCACTGGCTTTTGCTGGACTGTGGATCTGTACTCTGTGATTTTTATGTGCTTGTTCTTGATGTGAGATGGTCCTTGTGGAGTGGTTGTCATTTGAAAGAATTTAGTCCTGGCATAGATATTCCTGAATTTGTTTTCAGGATGACTGTTGCTGTAATTCTTTGAATATGTAGCTGGAGAAGACATTATGTGGTGATGGTCTTGCGATGGACCATCCGACTGACTCCCTCCATAGACCGGTATCATTTCAATGTGTGTGGGCGGTGAGGGTCCCCGACATGCTGTTGTTGACAGCTCTTCCCAGAGGCCATGCTGAACACTGTGGGAAACGGTGAGGTGTGGTGTTGTGAAACCCCTGACAGTAAACATTGCCCCTCCCAGAAAACCCAGCAACAGCCACGGTGATCTGTGAACCGTGAGGTATCCTTTAACCACAAGCTTTCAGGTCTTGGCGAGCAGTTTCTGTGAGTCATAAGAATTTCCCAGTCAGATATGGGCACTTGAAAAAAATATGGGAGTTTTTTGAAACAAGGACCATGTGGATTTGGATGCTGGAACTGCATGATTGTGTCTACCAAATGTGTGTAATACTGTAAACTCTATATCAGAGTTAAAAAATGCAAGACTAATAAACTCAATAGATGAAACATTCATTTTACTTGAAGTTTCAGGAGTTCTTAAGTGGCCATGATCAGTGTCTCTGGAGAGATCATAGGAGAGGCCAGTGTCACCAACTGCCTTAGACTCATTTCTCCTATTTATCCAATATGAATTTTTTTATCTGAGTTCAGTATGCTGAAATTCATAGCTCCTTGTAGTGCATGCTGTGTAGGAGCACGACTCATTACGCTTCCTGTGTTTACAGGACCCACGGTTCAATGCTGAAGTAGACCAGATCACAGGGTACAAGACCCAGAGCATCCTGTGCATGCCCATTAAGAACCACAGAGAGGAGGTAAGGTGGGGTCGATCAGCCAAGTCGGCTCCACTGTTTTGCACACATCTTAGTCATGTTGTACCGGGTGCTCACTGACATCTTTTTACTTGCAGTGGCGATTCATGATCATTTACACCACAGACATCTCACACTATTGATTTACATAGCAGCAGTTCACCAAAGACTTACTGTAGATACAGATACATCATCACAATGGAATACTTTCTAAAAATCCCAAAAGGCATCCACTCCTGCCCTTCATATTTTAACAGGCTTCATTTCCCCTTGTCATTTTCAGGTGGTGGGAGTGGCCCAGGCCATCAATAAGAAGTGGGGGACAGATGGAAGCTTCACAGAGCAGGATGAGAAGGTATGACATCATGTGACTAGCAGGTAGAGGTGGGACCCTTGTACACAGTCACTTCAGTCAGTAAATATACAGTAAGTATAAATAAACATGCTGGAAAGCATGGTCGTACCAGACCTTTCAATGAGAATTTTTCCCATAGAGAGAAAAGAAGTGCTGATTATGGGTTCACTATCTTCTTGTTAAACTGTAATCCAAACTGTGTTTTTGATGAAGATATAAAACACAGGTTGATCACTTATAAGAAAATATTTTATTCTTGTTGTCCACACCCAAGGGAGAGGTTTATCTCTGTAAGTATGTGGACAGCCAGTTTTTCACTTCCTTATACTGAGAAATTATCTCTTGATCTCCCTGAGAGTTCAGAGGAATTCTGGGATATACGAACCACTTTTAGAACTTATTAGATGACAGTACCCGATCAACTGTGAAGGGGCATGACCTTTTGACCCTTTCCCGTGTTTTATATACATGCACGTGTTTACAGTCTGTATGGATTTGTCCCAATATCTCAACAGGACTTCTCTGCTTATCTGGCCTTCTCGGGCATTGTGCTCCACAATGCACAGCTGTACGAGACATCACAGTTGGAGAATCGGCGCAACCAGGTGCGTGCTCTGTTCCAGACAGAACTCAGCTCCAAGTGCTGCCACCCTTGGTCCCGTAAGTGGAAAACTGTTGTTCAGGGGACAAACTGACAGCTTTGTGGGCTGCTGAGGAAGGCGAATACCTACTGCCGAAACACACGGTTAAAGCTGCGGGCTCTGTGGCGTCGGCTGCTTAGCATCACCATATATGGACATCATTGTTCCACTGTCAGGCAAAGTAATAAACTTAGCAAAGGGGGTAAATAGTAATGTGTGCATGTACTATATGTGTGTATGTTTGTGTACAGGTGCTCTTGGACCTGGCCAGCCTAATCTTGGAGGAGCAGCAGTCCCTGGAGGTCCTCCTGAAGAAGATTGCTGCCACCATTCTGTCCTTCATGCAGGCACAGTGCTGCACTGTTTTTGTTGCCAATGGCGATGCTATGGTGAGTTGACCCCAGGGAAACAACAGCATGCAGCCCGGGTGCTGTCTTTGTGCCGATGCTGTCAGTGTTCATCATCTTCTGTTAACAGTTCCTTGTCTGACAGACTGCAGACAGGCAGCTTTGCTGAGAACAACATCATGGTTTGCAGGAAAAACACTGGAAATAGTTGCATAGAAGCAATTCATTTAGTGCATGAGATTGCAGTAAGAAAAGCATGCTTGGTCATTTATGCAGAAATTTTCAGACTATATACTGAAGCTAGAACAGATGTGCGTGTAAGAAAACTTCTCGGACAAAGAGGGTTTGTTGTACTAGTAGACCAGTGCAGCTGAGTTACTCCCTGTGGCTGAGATACCTGCTGGAGGTACAACTCGCAGCCTCTAAGCTTCATAAATTTTACTTTCCTAGTGTTTTTGAAAGAAAAAGTTAAAACTTTGCAGAGCTCTTGGGATGGCTAATCTGCCTCATGTTTGTCTCGGGCCCTTGTCTGAGTAGCAAAAGGTGCCTGTGGGGCCCACGTCTACACTGGCTCCACTGAGGCTCAGCTCTGAATCAGCGGCTTATTCTCTCCTGCCAAGGAGCCAATTACTGTGTTTCCAAAAGACCTGCAGATTGAGGCTCTATGTTTCACCACATACAGTATCTGATTTATTGCCCCACAATGTCAGTGCCAGGGGCACGCTTCCACCACATTTGTACCCTCTTTACTGCGTGTGTTTAGTCTTTTTTGCCCCAGATGAATTATGACAATGCTGTTGGTACATTTTGCAGATTTTACAACAGCAAGGGATGTTAAAATTGATCATACCTACACCATCTTCCATGAAGAATCTGTCCTCTAACTGTCTTGCAGAACTCCTTCTCCAGTGTGTTCCACATGGAGTACGAGGAACTTGGTGAGCCTGTCGACACTTCCAGAAGGTAAAACGTGTGTTTGTCTATATGTGTGTGCCACCTAAATGTGAGGCAAATGGCGTCCTATGGACATAATGGCAGCTCATACCTGGCTGGCAGGAAGCCTGACCAGGAGCTCCTTTGAGACCCTTGAAAGACACTGCCCTCCATAATACTGGGAAAGTGCAATAGCAGGGATTTTGCCTCAGGCACAATAAACTGTCTCAGCAGAATGTCCTCCAACAAGCAGCTTGTGGCCGGATAACTCCTGAAAACTGCAACACCACTGGTACGTGATCCTCACAGTGCCAACCCCCAAGATCCTCACCACCCATCATGTGATGTTGTGAAGAGGTGCTGAACGGACAGATGATGAGACATCACCAGTTATGCTTACAGTTGGTTTGGTGAAAAAACTGTGAAGGAGCCCCTTGGCTGGTTTGGGGCCAAAATTGCCCTCTCTGAATGGTGTTCAATCTGCAAGATTGTCATAGAATAGCCCCCGTTTCTCAGATGATTAAGGAACTGCAATCTGACTAGCTGAGCATCACCCATGAGGCCCCAGAATAAAGGAGGGAGTATGAATGGTAATTGTGTTTTTGTTTCAGATGCTGATGGTTACAGCTTTCTGGCTCTTTCTGCTGTTGTTAGATTCAGTGCAGTAAAAGTTGTCACCACACAAGTCCACATTACCCATATTTTCCTTCCTGGATCAGAAAGCAGACATTGCTGACCAGTGAATGAGATTTGACTCTAGATAAGATCTGCATGAGGAGGCGAACATGGGGGAAAGGAGCTGGAAGAACACTTTTCCTTTAGCCTTGGTTGGATGTTCTCTGCTGGAAACTTCTGAATGAAGCTGGCTTTCCAGGTGGAGGCCAGTCCACTGTTCACTACCGAGGTGATGGTGGTGGAGGTGATCTTTGGAAGCAGATGTTGGTTCAGTTCTTTCTGCAAAAGATCTGGATCTCTTGGGACTGCTGGCTAAACATCTATCACCACACTCATCGCTGATATACCTGATAAACAGGCATACAACCCCTTTTGCCCCCAGTGAAAATAAGAAGAATTAGAACCGATACTCAGTTCAGTGTAAACCCCCTCAGATGATTCATCCCATACATTTGAACAAGGAGCTTCTGTCCTACTTTTTTTTGTCTTCTTGCCTTTTGTCTCTTCTTAATGCTCCACAAAAGTGGAGCCCACCAGTGTGAGCGCCAGAGACAGGGATCTGGGGACCGACTGACATGAAGCAGATGCTGTAGTTTTTGCGCTGCTCACTTTCGCAGGGGCAGCCTGTCCAGGAAACACAGGAATGTTTACATTTTTTACAGGCGGAAAAAGCTCTTTTATATACAACACACTTCTTCAGTTTCAGTGAATGTCATTTGCCGTGTTTCTCCTGTCCGTTGGCCCCTGGGAGTCAGACTGGCGACGGCACGCTCTAAGGACTGTAAACGGAGGTTTTAGCACGTCACCAACCTCTGCAGTAGAGGCCATTTAAAGCCCCAAAGAGCAAATTATTCATCATTTAAAGGCATTTAGACTCTGGAACCTGGACAGTTTCATGGTGTTATGAAAACTAAGCCCTGTCTGCTATTTATTGCTCTATTTACTATTTTTGTTTTGTTTTTCTTGGTTAAGTGGAAAAAAATGCAACTTACAATTTGAAAGCACTTCTTTACTGTAGCTTTTGTCCTCATCTGTTAACTTTTATGTGAGGTGTTTTTATGGCTTTCAGAGTCAAACTTTGACAAAACACAGACAGTTAAGCCCCAGATTTATTGCTGAGTTCCTTGTCCTCTTGGGCTGCATCTCCATCTCCATGTGATGGTGATTTTCTCGCACCTGTGCAGCTGCGGCCCAGTAGACCTAACAATCTTAATATCCTGCAGACAGTATCAACTATGCTGACCCAGAACCATGATTAGACCTGATCTTTCAAACCTGAGCCACCACAGCTGGAGCGGAACTCTTTGTTGCCAAAAAGAAGTGGTCTTGGACTCAGGCCATGCTCCTTAGAAACAAGACGAGCCTACAGCATCTTTAGATCAACTCTCGTGCAGGACTTATTTATAAATCATCACGTTCTGCTTTATCTCCAGCTTGAGCATCTTGCCTCATAAAGACAGACCCTTGTAGAAGTGAAATTCAAGTTCCTTGTGGAACAAGAAGAAAGGAGCAAGAAGGGAATGGTTGCAGGAACTCACTTCTGTGTTTTCCATGTTGTCCACCCTAAGGGACTATGATGTGAGCAAGATCAACTACATGTATGCACAGTATGTGAAGAACACGATGGAGCCCCTGAACATCAGGGATGTCACCAAGGACAAGCGCTTCCCCTGGACGGTAGGTGTCTGTAGGTCTCCCAAAACCCTGCACTCCATCTTGTACCTCCACAATCCACATTGTTACTTTTTTCCTACTAAAGTTTGCTTTTTTCTACCAGAGTGAGAATGTGGAGCTGTCCTCCACACAGTTTCAGAGCCTCCTCTGTACTCCTATCAAGAATGGGAAGAAGGACAAAGTCATAGGTATTCAAGCCTCCTGACCTGCCCTTTAAACAGCATTTTCCCAGAGGGCAATGCACCATTAAGCATGTTTGTCTCTTGCCAAGGGGATGGGCAGTATTTCAATGAGGGAGAAGTTATAGCACTGTTTGTGTGACCAGAGAGGGCTTATGAGCTGCAGATTTGCAACTGTAATATTCAGTGGGAATTAACTATTCTAGGATGATGACAGCTTTGATGATGATGATAATTGTTGTTCCTGTGACATTTTCACCCTAAAGCTCCTTATGCTGCTAGACCCATCAGTAAAGGTATCTGTGCTCACCAGATCAGTTTGGGGAAGCTGACAAGTACGGCAGGAGTAGTATTTGGGAATGGAGCTCAAGCCAGCAACCATCAGGCTACAAGTCTATGAACTTATTAGCTGCCACCAGTAACACCATGTGCGATTTATCAAGTGGAGAAACTGAGAAACAAGACCAGGACATGTGTGTTAGATGTGGTGGAATTCATCAAACTGGTTTTTATAGCTAAACTGTATTTAGTCAACTCCCAAAGAGTGGACCTGTGCTCCAAACCCAGGACATCATTATACAATAGAGGAACAATGAGCTCAGCTGTCAGTTAAATGTTTTGTTGATGTTACATTCGCCTGAGGAACTGCTTCCTGTTGTCCATCTTATTAATATTTGAAGGCATTTATGTGAAAATAAATTAGATTATGAATTCAAGATGTCTTTCAAAAGAGAGGTCTTTTAAGTTTTAAGCGTGCCATTAAAACAGAAAAAAAACGTGAAACTTCCATTACCCACAAAGAACTGCAGAAGACATTATTGAGATGAATGCAGCTGGCCGGTGCACTACTTTTTTTGATCTGGGAACCAACTAATTTCATTTTGACAGGATTTCTGTTGAGGACAGATGATCGAAACATGAATATTTCCTTTGCAGCATTATGGTCATTAGGTGCTGAAAAAACAGGACTCTTTAGTCTGTTATGGGGAGAGGCTTGTGCTTTTCACAGCCAAGCTCGAAACACCTCTTGCTGAAATGTGCCTCTACTGATCATATAACCACATGCTGTAATGTACGGTACTGTGCTTTCGTATTCTTATGCTGTGTTGGCTGCCGACTAAACCTAATTAAATATCGAAACCCACCATGCAGTATACAGCCTATTGTAAACAAAGAATACCACTTCAAAGTATTGCTTTCAATCAGACTTTTCAGTATTTAAAGATTTCATGTTACTTCTAATACTCTGTTTGTGAAATACAGGAAGTTGTGTTACATCAGTGCAGGATGATACCTGATGCAAAGTATCATCACTGATGGGAACGGAATGTAAATGTACAGAAACAGGCTAGACATTAGTTACAGTAATGAGCTTCCAGAAATGTGCCTATTATTTTATTTTGGCCAATACTGTGTGCAAACTGTCACCCCTACACCTGCACTACCGCTGTTTTGCTTGCTTATTTACAGTTGTGTGAGATACTGTTTGTCCTCTGAGTGTTAAGGTTGGGGGCTACAATATGTGTGGGTACAAAAGAAGGGCTTCACATGAAAAATTAAGATGCTGTTTAGAGAAAAGTGGCTTAGATGCTTCGTACCCATTACAGAAGGAGTAATTTTTACTATGTTACTTGAGTGCAAGTAACTCAGTCAAGGGCACCACAGCAGAAGGTGCAATTCAAATTTGGGTCCCAGGTAGCAATTATGAAAAATGGAGAAATTAACTTTTAAAGTAAAATGCACATTCGAATTGGTGCCGGTGGGTAAGGCTGGTGCCTGCACGTTTTGGTGTAGGTTTAAATCCAGGTGTCCACATTTCCCCATGTCCGCAGTCCATGGAAGAAAGGCAGTGTTAAACCACTTCAGTACCATGAAAACCAGGCTAGGGGTCACCATGGGTTAAGTTCAACTCAGTTCAAGTTTCCCCACTGCATTAGGAAAAACAGGTTAAGGCACTTTTATTTACAGAATATTGTTGGTTGTTCAGAACTTGGGGGATGGAGCCATTTGCCATGCAAAATATTCCAGGTAAATACCGTGTAAAAGGTGATGTTTGCTTATTTATCATCACTGAAGATTCATTACAGTGGTTTTTGAACCCAATTTCCACCAGTTTACCTTATGCTGCAGCTTGGAACCAATGTCATAAAAATAGTTTTGATTTCAATAATCAAGTATTTCTAGTTACGCAAAATATGAACACTGATGGTGTTTTCATTTCCTGATGAGTTGTGCTTTATCTTTTGGAGGTGTTTGCCAGCTCGTGAACAAAATGGATGAGACGACAGGGAAGGTAAAAGCCTTTAACAGGAACGATGAGCAGTTTCTGGAGGCCTTCGCCATCTTCTGCGGGCTGGGTATCCAGAACACACAGATGTACGAGACTGTCGAACGGGTCATGGTCAAACAGGAGGTAACCCTGGAGGTGGGTCCAGTACTGTTTTAAGGCTCAGTAACAAATTCAAAAGCACTTGTTGGTGAATGGAAACTGAGACAATATGTATTTCCTTAACTATTTTATAACTTACATTTACTGTTGGCTACATTTACTAAAACAGTCTGTCCCAAGACCATTGAAATTGAATTCTAAATTTACATTTTGATAGAAAACAAAAGACTATTACAATTAGGAATTTTTCTAAATCATCAAACAAAATCACGTTTCTCAGGATGTGTTATTTCTTTATTTCTGCCAGCTTCTGTTGTGCATTTGGTGTTGAATGTTTTGCTCAAAAAGAGACTATATTTCACACCTTTACATGTATTTTAAGTGAAAAGGCAGACATACAGTATATTCGGGTTCTGTAAGAGATAAAGGAGGTGGCTGGTGGCAACCAAACCGTAGTAACACCATCTCCCTCATTTTAAATAAAGAGCAACTTTTTTCAGACATTGAAAGTTTGTTTTTTTACCTGAGAAAATCTTATTTGTTGCATGGGAAATCTTTCTATTTGTTTTACTTTTCTGCCCTCCTCTATTATAAAACAGATGAGATTTTAATATTGGTTTTTGCATTTTATTATCTCTTGTTCAAATGGCACCAGTAACTGTGTATATTTATGACCTTTCTTCTTGTCCTCCAGGTCCTCTCATACCACGCCTGTGCAGCAGAAGAAGAAACCCGGGCGCTTCAGGTACCACAGTAAACTACTGTTCATTACTAGACCATTACCCGCCCCAACTAACCAGATGACCTCCTCTTGGCTTGACCAGGTGCCAAGGAATTCTGGCACACCAAACCCAGCTCCAGCTAACTGTGTCTAAACAGGGTCTCATGCAGATACCATCTTTGCTGTTGCACCATACCATTTTGGACGGAAATACACAACTGAGCACATAAAGTGTTTACTGGGTACAGCGGGTTCGAAAATTTCTGTATTTTTTATTTCATTGTCAAGTATTTATTTTTGGTAGATTATAAAATGAAATTGGAGGTTGAGATTTGACAAAGACAAAGGAAAGATAAAGTAGACAGTAAAGATCAGCAAAAACAGAGACTGAGACATTAAAGGGGTAAACAAAGAGACGGTCCAGGAGTAATAAGAGATACTGTCGGAAACCAACTGTGTGTCTGCTGTGGTCTCAGTGTGGGCTGGTGGACATGGAAGTGACATACAGACTCCTCCATGGGGCTCTACTGACCCATCACAGCTCACTGAGTATCCCAAGGAAAGCCTCCTTGCCCCTCTGGGTGTGCTCGTGTGTCACTCTGTGCTCTCACCAGATGTGTTTGAGTGATTGCGTACATGACCAAGCATGAAGGGGAGGATATGTGTAAGATGCATATGATCTGTGTTTATGTATACTTTGACACGCTTCCCTCCACAGGTGGCATCCATCCCCTCTGCACAATCTCTGCGACTTCTGGACTTCAGCTTCAGTGACTTTGAGCTATCAGACGAGGAAACCACGCAGGCGACAGTGCGCATGTTTGTGGATCTCAACCTGGTCCAGAGCTTCCAGATGAAGTACAAGGTAGTGACTGCTCAGGTTACCGCAGTCAAGGGTATTGCAGCAGAGCCCCTCATGGGATGTGAGTCCACAGCCTTAAGTGGAAAAAATGGCTCAGACACCCAATAACAGCATAGAATGTTGTATATGAAGTGAACGAGAGGCTCCCGCTAGACCCACTTTCACTGTCCTCATTTCTCACATTTTCACATGTCCATCAATCTCTTCAGTCATTACTTCACACCCTTTGTGTGTGTGTGTGTGTGTGTGTGTGTGTGTGTGTGTGTGTGTGTGTGTGTGTGTCCCATTCTGACTCTGCTTCAGCCTCAGTTGTGGGTCTGAGGAGGAGCAATGATGAATGAAAGTGACACTGAAGCCGCAGAGGAATGGTAGGAAAATGTTTCTAATTAGGGAGCTCCTCAAATATTTAATAAGAGCAAGCACTTAAATGGATTATTTTAACAGCTGTTTGAAAAACACGATTAACTGTCCCAGTGGAGGCCCTGCACAGCGTTAAACAGGAAGGCAGTGGCTCATATCAACTAGGAATGAATCTTAGTGTCGGGCATCTGTTGTTGTTTATTTCAAGTTTTTGTTTTCTTATTTGTCTTTCTGTTCAGCTTCCCCTCCCCTTCTTACTTCCTATTATTATTATTATTATTATTATTATTATTATTACCATCTACGGCACTTGGTGGAATAGTGATTAGAGCTACCACTTTCTGACTCAGTAGTTGTGGGATTATGTCCCTCCACCTACTGTAGTGCCCTTGATGAAGGTGCTTACCCTGATTTAATGCAGTAAAAATTATCCAGTCATCTAAATGGCTGAATGACAGTAAGTAGCTTGATGCTGTACGCTCCTTTTTACAAAAGTATCAGACAAATGAAAAAAATGTTGCTTACACAATGAGTTACTTGCAGGGATTTACCCACCTCTTCATTATGTGTTCTTACTGAAGCAAGAGAGGATGAGTACTGTACCTTGATAGAGTGCTATGATAGTAGTGGAACTTGAACTGAGAACCTTTGGATGACAACACCTTCACAAACCACTTGCTGTCCCTCTCCTGTCTGACCGTGTCCTTCACTCCCACCTCAGAATCTGTGCCAGTGGATCCTCAGTGTGAAGAAGAACTACAGGAGGACTGTGGCATACCACAACTGGAGACACGCGTTCAACACAGCCCAGTGCATGTTTGCCGTGCTCAAGTCCGGCAGAATGCAGGTGAACTGCTTCGCTATGACTCCCTGCAAGCTCCATAGCTATTATTGTCTCTACTGTACGTACACATTTGAGCTTTGCGCCAACAGTGCTAGGTGTTTGAACTCAAGACCCTGCTGAGGCTTTTTGTAGAGGTTTATGATCCACATGACCACCTTCTGCAGCCCCATCTGCATTGTGGTGTCATGTCGAGTGTCTCAACCCTGGTGGATGTCTGTCTCCCTTTTCCCCCGATTAGGTGCTGATTCACAACAGGGACACAGCCACAGGGCAACTGTGTTGCCCCCATCAGCTGTTTTCCATAAACATATTCATATAATTTATTCAACACTTGACTTACAGTGTGATGCTAAGCCAGTTTACATAGTACAGTTATTTTTCCTGCATCCGTTTATGGTAAATATTTTGACCAAGGTAACTACAGCAGGAGGGGTGATTTGAACCCATTTCCTTCGAGTCCAAAGGTTGTGGCTGTGACCACTACACCCTCTGCTGCCCTTAGAGCATCAGTCACTGGATAATTATGGTAAATAATAATTATACTGTATGTGATTGCAGCAATGCATCTTATTGAACATTTTTATTATTGGTTATTAGTTTATTATTATTATTATTACTGATAGTTATGAGGCAGATGCTAATTAATGTCACTTAATCTCTCCTGGACAATGGAATTGGACAATGAAACAGCCCCCCACCCCTCAGTTTCCTTCACTGAAAGCACAAAGATTCACAGCCCCAGGACCCGAATGGTGCTAAATCATTGAGACTTTAATCTATTAACCCTTACTCCACCTGGCAAAATTATAGCACAAACAAACCTCAGTCACCTAAGTTGGCAGACATTGGAAAGCAAAATGTTTTAAAAATGGTGTAAAAAAATGTTGAAACAGTTGCATTTCTACACAAAGCATGAGAAACACAACACAGATTTACATTTTTGCTAAAATAAATCACGTTTATGCTACCAGTACCAAGGGGACAGTAACGAAACAGAAAAGGTAATTGCTGTCATTGCTGCTAATGTCTTCTTTTATTGTGCATTATTGTTATGCACTGCTGCTTTCATCAGGCAATACATTTGCAACATTTTTTGTCACGGAAATAAAATAGATAGAATTTAAGAAAGTTTTAGTCTTTTTTGTGAGAGCAGCATCTCCTCCTCCCACAGAGCAAACTGACCGACTTGGAGATTCTGGCTCTCATTATTGCCACCTTGAGTCACGACCTGGACCACAGAGGGGTCAACAACTCCTACATCCAGAGGTGAGACATATTCTGTGGTCATGCTTTGCAAGTAAGACTTGTCCTCATCTGGGTATAATTATCACTGCTGTGCCACATGGCCAGTGCGATGGCATATTTATGAGTCTATGACCCTGAGAACCACACACAGTTCTCTCTGTACTGCCAAATACTATAACCATTGTATTATACAACACGAATTCATCTCTGTGATGTTTAGTGTATATGTGTTAGTGAGCCATCACTCTGCTGCCTTGTCAGGAGTGACCACCCGCTGGCACAGCTCTACTGCCACTCCACCATGGAACACCATCACTTTGACCAGTGCCTGATGATCCTCAACAGCCCCGTGAGTCCCTGTGTCCTCATCCTTTTGCTCTTCACTCCACTTCTTCCACATCATCCACTTCTTCAGCCATTTGTTCCATCACTCCTGTGTTTCCGTGCATATGAATCTCCAGCTTCCACCCTCCATGAAATTATGGTTCAGGTGATCAGATTTAGTCAAACTTACCTTCAGCGTTTACTGTTCACCCTGTATTACACGGATGTTTTATGCTGCACCTGACACTTAGCAAATACTGTATATAGTTTTGTTTCCATTGTTAAACATTTTAAACAAGCATAAAATTAACCAGGTGTTGACAAACATGTTTGCATGATGTGTCGCTCTGCTCCTCACTGCCAGTTTCTTCAGTGTTTACCATGGTGCACAAAGCCAGCGTTTAACACTTTAATACACTCCCCCGTGATCCTCCATCACACTGCAGCTTGCAGTCCCACATTTTGTTCCCCTGATGCACAGGAGCAGCAGCGCCATCGCTGTATTTAAAGCGGGATGCAGTACTCTGAGGGGCATGATGTATTTTTTATGTTCAATCATTTTAAAGCAGATTTTAATGTTGTTTAATTTTAAAAAAGGATAATAAAATAACGCTTACCAGTCCTGTCTTACATCCTGTGCTTCCAAATTACGGAGACACAAAAAGACCTTGCATTGTACAACCTGAAAATAGAATAATTAAATTACAGTAGAAAAGCTGTTGAAATTATTTAATCAAATGCCCATTGTATTGCAGGAGAACCAGATCCTGAGTGGCCTGTCGCTGGAGGAATACAAGGTCACCCTGAAGATGATAGAGGGGGCCATTCTAGCCACTGACCTGGCACTCTACATGAAGTAGGTGACAGATGACATGAACAGATGCCCCATCAGGTGCATGATATGGGTGGGGGTTAAGGGTGCCTGGCCACCATGCAGGTGCACAGATTTTTAATTTCATGGATGGAACAATTATTACTTCATGGTGATGCTTGCAGGCAGTTTTTATTACTATGTGTTGTTGAATGCTAGGCCAGCAGGTGTCACAATGATTAAAGTTGCTGCCTTTGGACTTGAAGGACTTGTGCTGTAGAACCCAGAAGCATGGTATTTACTTGAATTGATAAGTAAAAATTACCCAGTAAATATTTTCCTCTTCTGCAGGAAAAGAGGTGAATTCTTTGAACTCACCAGCAACAACAAGTTTGACTGGGAGGATGAGCACCATAGAGACCTGCTCAAGTGGGTGGCTAACCTGTCTTCTAGACCAGTTCCTGTATCCAAATCAGATCCACTGAGCTAAAACATGTTACCGCCATTGCTGTAGATGTCATTCCTGCTGTCCTTCTACCACTGTGTTTGTAAACTGTCCTTTACATCTTTGTGCTTCATCTGCACAGGTCAATGCTGATGACTGCATGTGACATCTCCGCCATCACCAAGCCCTGGCCGGTACAGAAGAAGGTGAGCGTTGCCAAAATGTTAGCGCAGAGTGCTGAACTCCTGATGTACAAATGGTTTTTTTGCCTTTTTCAGTGAAACTGAAACAAATGATCAGTGGGCAGGCGGGAAGAGGACTACAGATGTATGACCAATAACACCAGCTCACTAACCAGACATCATTAGTCAAGTAACAAGACTCTTTACCATCACCCATTTTTCTCAAAATTTGACTTGCCTATAAGAACAGTATAGTGACAAGTGATAAAAATTTAATGCTAAAAGCAAGTTAAATACAAAGTTATATATGACAACTAAGGTCAGCAGTGCTGACAGGCAAAGCGTCAACTGCCGAGTGGATAAATGTGATTGTTGTTTGAGGCCACGGGTTTAGAACCGCTGCAGAGAAAGCGGCATCTGGAGTGCAACTGCCACCCCCCTATCTTCACAGCTACAATGAGTTAGCTGCTTGCTGGGAGATGAAGATGCTTCCATAACACCAAGTTTCTCACTGTCATCACGTTACTGAAATGGCCCAGCTCTGCTGGTGGTTGATGTTATGAGGATTTTTTAAGATGGGTCCTCACAAATTGCTGTGGGGCATGGAAATGTTGAGTTCACACTCATTTTCCTACCAGCAGCCTTAGGCACCCCTACACTCCCCTACTGCTGAGGATAGTCCCCAATTATACTATGAAATTAATATACGGAGCCACAGTAAGCACTACAGAAGGTACCTACTGTTGAACTATGGGCCATTTTCCGGCTCTTTACTGATTTCTGGTGGTGCTGAGATTTTCACCAAAAGTTCCGATCAAACCCAAACAGCACAGTGCAACTGACCGCACTCCTCCCTCCCCTGTCCTCAGATTGCCGAGCTGGTCGCCACTGAGTTCTTTGAGCAAGGAGACAAAGAGAGGCACGAGCTCAACATTGAACCCATCGTAAGTTCGCCGGCGCAGTCCCGGTGTGGAACTTGCCTGTGAATCTGAATGAGAACCGTCACAAGCGGGAACACCTGTATGAAGTAGCAGCCAAAGTGCCCCATAGAATTAGTGCACAAATTACTGAACTTTATTAATATCAAAACTCAGAGAAAATGAACACAAACGTGAAATCCACTACTTAATAAGCTGAAACTACATGCCTCTACCATCTTTAAGATACAATCCTGTTGTTTGCTGGCCAGTAGTTGTTGAAACTCCTTGTGCTCATCTAGGAGGATGAGGAAGGCCAGTTAAAAGAAATTTAAAAACAAAAACTGAACTGGAAAATAATCCATCAAAAAAATAATGTAAATGGAAAAGCCATAAACAACTCAGAAAATAACCAGCATTTATTTACTATATTTGCCAATTTAGTTTTTTATTTTACATTTTACTGGTTAATGCATAAATTTGTTTCTGCCACGGCACTCATTGTCTTGCATACTCACCCTAAGGAAGTGCTGGGGGGGGGGCAACAACATGTGACAGAAGTGCAATGACAGTTTAACACTAAAAAAACCCACAAAACTGCCTTTTCCCTCAAGTTGAGGCAAATTTGTTTAGTCCTGCTGCGGTTCTCACTTTACAGTCAGCTTAGTTACACTCATACTCTTCCCTGTAGATAATTGTACAATATTTAATTTTCTTCAAACTTTATGGGTAGTCTCAAGGTTTGCTGTTAATGTTGCAAAATGTCTGCAGTTCTGTGGTAAATGTGAGTGAATGAGCAGCACTGTCAGTCTCCTCATACATGTGGCCAATAAAGTGTGCAATGGACCCTTATCATGCAGCTCTGACTGTTCTCTCTCCTTCACCAGGACCTGATGAATCGGGACAAGAGGGACAAGATCCCCGCGATGCAGGTGTCCTTCATTGATGCCATCTGCATTCAGCTGTACGAGGTGAGGATGGCATTCTAATGTAGAGCACACGCACGTCTGCAGTAAGCATGATGACCTTCGTGTCCGCGAACAGGTGTACACGCCCATGTGTATATGTTGTTTATCGCGTGTGACCTTGTTGGTCTCTGCTAAACTATTTACATAGACCTGTGAAGCCAGCATGGTCAGAGGAACAGTTGTACTCCATAAAGCTGCTTTAGTCTAAAATATACAAGTGCATCGACTACTAACCTTGCGGCTAATCCATGTTTTTAGTGTTCAAGCTGGCTGTCATAGTGGGTGGCTTTCACATGCAGGCCGACTGTGTGCAGCTTCCCTTATCTAGTTTACCTAATTGGTAGTTACTACCTTCTGAATTTGAACAGATGTTCCCCCAAAATGCTGCATTTATCAAAGCATTTTGAAATTCCTACTGCAGGAATTAAATCCACTGAACAATGCAGTCAATTACACAGTTAATGGGAAGAAAAAAAGCCTGCACACAAACTGGCTGGTCCATGACAGCCACTAAGCTGAGAAACACCGTAATGTAGATGATGATGACGACGAAGAGCGAGAGTCACCATCTGTGCCCCCTCCGCAGACCTTGGCAGAGATGTCTGAGTTCTGCTCCCCGCTGCTGGAGGGCTGCAGGAGGAACCGGCAGAACTGGAAGACTCTGGCCGAGCAGGGGGATGAGACCCTGGTCAACGGAGCGATTTAGCAGCCTGTATTTAGACCTGTATGATATTTCTGCACAAAGGGGTTTTTTTCTGCCAGATAAACACCTGGGCATTTATCTTTCATGTTAAGTTCTGCGGGGATTAATGTAGAATAAGCTGATATAGCAAGCAGCGCCAATGAACAGCCGGAGTCATTACACACACACGCACGTGTGCTGCATGGCCATGTCCCACATGGACTCTGCAGAACAGCCACTGCAAAGGACAAGTGCACAACTTCCAGATATCACACTTAAATATTTATTTGGTTTTACATATTTATTAATTTTCTAAAAGGTGAGTTTGGCGTGGCAGAATGTAACACATTTGTTCTTTGTAAAATCACCAAATTAAGTATATATAAATGTATATATTTCACATCGCTGTGCAGAAGTGCTGTTGTGTTTGGATGCTCTGAGGTGGTGTTTAAGGACTTGCCCTATGGAGCAAACCTCATGCCCTGCCAGTTCACACACCCGGCTAATGCACTGCAGTGCTCCAGGTGAAACCTCTTTTGATGTCCCCGTGCCGCACTGCGCTCCACGGCCATTTGAAGAGCCACAGAATTATGCCAGTGAATGCAGCACATTGTTGCAGCTCCTTTCAGTGCAAGAAGGTCTATTTACATATCACTAAAAGCTCCATTTAAAATGCTCAGCACAAATTCGGCATGCCTTTCTACAGCAACCAACCAGCTGCCTCATTAGAGTTGATCAGCTGAGAGCTTTTAGCAAAGGGCCCCCGCAGGTTCGCCACCACCCCACAGAGACAAGAAGAACCCCATTTCCAACACCGGCCTTCAGAAACCACTTTCATGCATCATTAAGGCACCAATGTTTGCACAAAGCAGTAACCAGGAGTGACAACACAAACAGTTCTGCTCCAGACTGTGCAGCACTTCTGCTAGATGTTACCAGAACCTTCTGTTACAGCACTTGCATTTTGTAATGCCTGTGAAATTCTTCTTCCTGTTGACTGATAGCTACGCACGCCAAGTCCAGTTGACAGCATCCAGTGCCAACCACATTAACATTTCCCCACTGGCCAGAATGCAGCACTTGACAAACTGCCACATCACCCCCTCCGTTTGTGTCAGATGGTTTCCAGTGTAACCAGGTGAGCTCACCTGCACACTACAACAGCCAGTGCAGTGAAAGTGCACCTCTGTTCACTTGAGGTTTGCTGGGTAACAGTGGGAGCCTCCCACCCTTCACTCTAAACTTGCCTCGACATCATGGAAGCATGGAAGAAGACTGTAGACATAGGTGTGAATATCAGTCCCCTGCACCTGATATGAGGGTATCTTATGTTGTTCAGTGCTAAAACACACTCAAGGCTTTTTTTTCCTGCTTGTGTCGGTGTTTCAACGGAGGGCAGAGCATCGGTTCTGCGTGTTCTATTACCTTGTGTGTGTCAATACAATGGAGGGAATTTGCCTGTGTTGCTGTCGCTGACAAACACAAACAGTGAACTACAGTCAAGATTCACATCTCCAGGTTGTGATCCGCAGACACAGGGCTGCACCAGTAGTGAACACAGCCATACACCTCCAGGGTACTTATTGCAGGCCACCATCTTCTCTGCAGGTCTTACTGGTGCTGTTCAGCCAGCTCTACCCAAAGTCCAGTAGGTTCTTCACTAACTGTATGGGGGAAGCACCTCTTAGGGTGTAGCTTGTCTGCTACAAATGCACAGCAGGGATTTAGCAGAAGATCACAAGTTCAAAAAAATAACAAAACTTATGACTACATTTTGGTCCAGACTGCTAAAATAGTAAAGCTCTCAAAACATCTCAAATACAGAAAAAAAATTACAGGTAAGAAATTGAAACTATTCACAAAGCCAAGCAACTCCAATAATGAAACTTCTTAAAAGACACCATTCTCCAGTTGTCTAAATCTTGACCAAAATTATACAGCTTAAATAGTCTAAATGAGTACTGAAGCCTAAGAACTGAGCTCGCACCAGCGTCTGCGAGGCGTTTAGCGCCACCTTGTGGCTGTTAGCTATAAACACGGCATTGAAACACCCGCAAAATGGTTGAGAGTACAGGTACGTAGCAACGCGTCAATGACGGACCACATATACAACGGTGGTTTGTAGCCTAGAAGCAATAGGCTATACCACATACAAGCAAAAAAACGGACTTGATGCTGTGCATGTACACCATGATGTTCGCACAATGACAAAATTGCCGAACAACGCATTTCTCAGAACGTATCCCCGTCGTTAAACGACGCATGACATCAAGAAAATGAAGGGAGACGAGATGAGACAAAGTTCTTTAATCTTGATTTAAAAAAAAAAAAAAACGGAAAAAATCTAAAACAGTTTTTGGAGAACTAAACAGTAAGGCTCAGGCCACCACAGAGACTATTTACATGGGAGGGAGGAGAGATGGATACAGACAGACTTGATGGGACAGAATAAGGCTGAGGGCACAGGTATTTACATGGTTCACAAACACATAGCGATCTAGACACAGTCAGTCCTCTTGTAGGCCACCATGCTGTTCACCTTGTGGATGGTTGTGGTGAAAGAGCGCAGACGCACCTCCTCCGAGTCAATGATCATCTGGGGGCCGGACTCCTCCCACTTCTCAGGCACTTCCAGATCTTTGTCTGTGTAGACCAGGAGGTCAAATGCACCTGGCATGGAGGTGAAAGGATGTATCAGAATGTTGGAAACACCTATGTAACACAGACGTAGAACTGAGGGGGATCCAGGCAGGAGCTGCCATTGCATCATGGGTAATGTCATACTTACATGGCGTCTCCAATAAGGGCAGGAAGGTCACTGTAGCTGTAATTTGCCTGATAACAGAGCGGATCTCCTCTTGGATTGATTTTATGGACTTCTCTCTAGGAGCACTGTCAGACAAAGTATATTGCTTGCATTAGCGCGTAAGTATATTGCTTGCATTAGCGCGTAAGGTCATATGCAGACAACTTCACGAAATTGCCCAGTCTTACACTGGCCTTAAATATTACCGGAAAGGGACTAGACTGCCCCAGCAACGCGGCTGGTAAAGTGGTCTCGGCTCCTAGCAGCCAGAGTCGTGCTCAGGCATACCTGCTCTCCTTGGCACTTTTGTCGCACTCGATGTCGAACTGCCAGCGCTCCAGCACCTCGTTTGTTTCCAGGCAGGAGATGACCACAACCAGCTTCTGCACAGTGCAGTCACAAAGCCACTCTGTTGGAAAAACAGGGTGTTAGAAGACAGGCAGTCTCCTCAAGGCTTTCCCAAGCTGGCCATCTCACACAGGAGAGAGGACCTTTACATCATACGCACCTTTGAGCTGGGAAACCACATTGTTGAGGTAGGTCTTCAGCTTGGGATCCACAGTAAGGTACAAGCTCATGTCATACTGAGTTACACGTGTGAACGTCTCTGGGGGGTATATCCCCCTCTGGTACAAAATGCTGTTGATCCCAAAGGCTGCAGGGGAAAAAAAGGGACAATGCAGAAATGCATCCTTACATTTATAGTATTTTACTTACACTTTTCTCTAAATGTACGTAGTGTTAAAGCACTGGCACTAATTTACCCATTTTTACAGTCTGGTAAAGTTCCCTGCGTCAATTCCGGAAGTACCCTGCGCCGGGTTTTACAGATGGAGGAGGGATTCGAACCCGTGTTCTTTGGGTTGTCTCAAAACGCCACCTTCTGGCCCAAATAACCACATCACCTATCGTCGACTTGTATTAGACATGTTCATTACTACTTACAGCTACTTAGGCTGTTACACACGAAATATTACCGTTTTAAACCCCCGGTACAGACTTTTCCCTTGAGGCACTACGGCACAAGGTTGGTTTCGAACCCGTGTCCTTCCAGGGTGTGGCAGAGACTGTGATAACTGCACCACATGAAATTGTTCTCAAGTAAACGCTGAAGGGAAAATTTCTCTGACGAAACGACACCGCCGACGAGCGAAAAACAGGCATCCGTGGCCCCGGCCTTCCTCGGAAAAACACCTCACTATTCGCCCACTTAAAACTATTCCTGGCTGCAATACTTACAGAAGAACTCTGCGACGAGCTCAGCGCTGCCCTTCAGCGTTATGCCTTTCAAAGTGCTCGACATTGTTCGGCCTTTATGCTCGACACTTCTTCTCGCGTCTTGGTCGCCCGGCCCGCCGCTCAGTTTGAATCGCTCGCCGTCCCCCTTGCGCCTGCGCACTGAGATATGCGCGGCTGGTACGCGCGTGCGCAGTAGGAGCCAACGTATGCGCGCATGCGAAATACGAACCGAGCGGTGAACCAAGCGCAGTGCGGCGCACACTTGATGACGTCACAGAAAGTAACTGTAACTAAGTGCATTTATCCTTTTTACTTATTAATCCGATTTTATTTTCTATAACATAATAGTAGGAATTGTATACATATTTTCTTACAGTGTTATATTTTACGGACGTTATGTTTACTTGTGTTTTATATTAACTGTTGCGCATTGAAAAGATGCTTGCACTTTTTCCCAATTGGTTACACACCGTGACTCAATGGCTTCACCAAGCGACCAACTGCTCAGGCTAGCAGCGCAAATCCATACACTTTGGCCCCATAACTTCAAACACGTTCCTGTTGCGTGAGCACAGTTTACAATTCTGACAAACCCGTTTCGCGAAACTCGACACGCCTCAGCGGTGCAGAAGTAGCACAGCTTTCATCTTGAGCTGGCCTGAGTTAGCAAGCAACACCCAATGGGCTAAAATACGAAAGCGAGCATCACCTGTGCGAACACAATTGGGCAAAATGGTTAAGTCAGGACGCAAGATGGAACAAGAAATAGCACAGAGGAAGAAACTGATATAGCAAATGAGATAAAGCGGGGGCAGCTTCATGCAGCTGGGGAATCACTGAAGAGCAGCACTTTTTGTAGTGTCCATCTGAGGCCACTGGGATACCCTCAGTGGTTTGTAGATGACATGAAGTGTTCTTGAAATACCCAGGCCAGGTGCTGGTGGGTTTGCTCATGGCTCCGTGCCCCGGTTTTTCATGGGTTGTAAGCCTGACAGCTGCGGCTTAGCACTCCCATCGAGGCATTACGACACACTTGCTGCAGGATGCCTGGAGAATCGTCCAGCTGTGTAAACATCCACTCTTGATAAGTAAACCTTTATTTCAATATGGCAGCGTTTATTCTCAGCAAGCTTTATACACAGATTTGGGTGGCCTTCAACGGTTTGGTATCTGGTCCACATCAAGTAGACATTTAAAATCTTGTCGCTCTGTTCTGGGTACAAAACAATAAGCAGTCTGATGTAGAAGTTAGCAAAGTTACAATGGTAACTTTGCTAGTAATACTCTATATTTTTTTTATTAATGGGTAACTTTGCTAGTAGTCAACTATAAATTAATTAAAATAGCTTAATAATTTGGCACTTTGCCCTCAATCATTTTTACTTTTACTCAAGTACTTTTTACCTTCACTACTTTTTAAAATTACTTTTGAGTATTGCATTTGATGAGATCCTGCTGACTCACCCATGCATTGAATTTTACATGTATTTTAACCAATATGCCCAGTTCTAAATTTTGGGAAAGTTCCTGTTACGTGTGGTTCTACAGGTAAGGTAAGTTGTCAGTGTTTGTCGTCATTTTAATGAGCCAAGTGAAATAACACAACTGCTGTATCACAAAATGGGACAGGGAGTCTGTGTGTGGAGTTTTAGTCTTTGAAGCAGTGGAAAGTGCAAAGCTGGAACAAGCACCGGTGTTTGTGATGATGTAGAGAGAAGCAACACTGCAGCTGCAACAAAAATTTGTTTTTAATGAATTCCAAATGCTCTTCTATTCACAGGTGTGCTGCCCCCAAAGGTGCAGAGGGAACCCCCTAGTGACCGATCTTGAATGGAGTTACAGAATATTACATATTAAGGCAATTAATCCAGAATATTTACATTTTTGCTTTTTTAGAGGAACAAGGTTAAGTTAAAAGTCAGGTACATTTTCTAAACATCTTCACTGAAGGCTTTCATGGGGTCACAGCTCACTGGCTGTTTGGACACAAGACTTTGTATATTCACTTGGGTTTCCTCCCGTGTTTCATGTGAAGTGATGACTCTAAATTTGTGTGTGTTACACTGTTTTCATGGGTAGATACTTGTAAGAGGGGGTAAGTGCACTTTAAAATAAGAATACAGTATTTGCAGTGCAACCACATTGGGTCATATGTAGCCCACAGGTAAATCAGGGCTATACAGCTTTGTAGTGCTGTGAATGATTCTTTCAGCAGGTTTATGTATGGTGAAAGAAATTCAGTGTTCCAAGTAAAGCAGCTCCCATTCAGCGAGTGTCCAGTCAGTGCTGTTATGGTGTACCCTAGTTCCCAAAGAGTGCTGGGGCACTAAAAATAGACCTGTTCAGACCACAGTCTTCCTCTGTAGAAGTGTTGGACCTTGTGCCGGCAACATCGATATTGTAGAGTCAACAGTATGACCTTCACATTGTGCCTCGAGCGTCACGCTCTCTCTGCGTGTCCTCCTGTGGCTTGACACCACCACAATGTGTCCTCTGTGTGGTCACTGGCTGCAGCAGTATGATGAGGGGGAGGGTCGCCCCAAAAGGTTTTTGTTTAAAGAAGAAACCCCAGGATCCAAACTGTTCCTGCAGCTAGACTTTATCCACAAATGTCATAAATCCTAATGGAAACGTGGTGCGTCCACCACAGGAAGCTTTTTCTGAGATGGCTCCATACTGTTACTGTTGAAGATAATTCAGCCTTTTGGTCTTTGACTCTTGACTCTGGGAAGCTGTAGAGATGAAAGGAAGCAAGCAAGGGGTCAAAAAACAAAAAATGAACGAGTCCTGCTGAAGCAGGGTCTGTATGAGGTACGTGGCCTTCCTTTTGCAGTACTGCGAGGGGTAACAGATGCTATCAACCTTTAGATATCTCTGAGAATAAAGAACTGTTAAAAGGCCAGTGTGCAGGACTGTTAATGTCAGTGTCTTGGAGGCTGTCTGTACTTCACAGGGGAAGAGTTCAAATCAAAACCCTGTAAAAAAGCAATAACTACTCACTCATCTGAACTTTAAAGTCTTTCACAATTGATTATACATTTCATTTTCCCCCCACCATTCCAGTTTCTGAACTTTGTGTCTATACTGGAGCAAGAGGCCCTGCATTTCAATTTCCTGCCATAAGTTGGCGGTAAAACATTCGGCATAGAAACGGGACAAAAATGTGGGGCTGCTTTAATTCATCAGGCTTCCACGCTGTTTACGGCTTGTTTGGCCCCTGGGTATTGATCTTCATAAATAAGATGAGGGACAATGCAGCGATAACTTCCACTGAACAGGAGTTTTTGGAGACAACATATTTTTATTTTTTGTCTCAAACTTTTATGTAGTTAATTCAGTGTTAGTCTTACAATTTTTTTAAAACTAGAGCTAAATCTGAGACTTTTGCGTACAGTATACAAAATAAATGAATATACCCCCTCTGAACATGGATATACAGAGGCTTTAGAAAGTACTTAGATGCCTTCACTTTCCGCACATTTTATTGTGTTGCAAATTTAATTTTATGTCATGGTTCAACAGATTCATCTACTGACCAATTTCCCTTATTTGGCCTCAGCAGACAAACTGGAGTTTTACTATGCAGTTTTTACGTACTCATTTTTGCAACATGGCCTTCTATCATTTTGTTAGAAAAACATTCTTTCCTGTTTAGTATTGCCATGTTTTGTTGGTAACTGATAAACCAGCGTTTTTCACAGGCTACCATCATAGATACTCCAAATATTTCTTACTGCTAAACATGGATAGCTGGGTTTTTTAGCTTGTGGAGGTGCTGTACTCATTTATGCGCTATACTGTAACCATAATATGTTGGGAGTCCTGGCATGGGGAGGTGGGAGGTTAAGAACCTTAAGAGATTCCTCTTCAGTCCACTCCTGTTTCTGTTGTTTATTTATTTATCTCTAGCCTTGTATCTCTCTAATCTATTCTCCCACTTTCAGCTCTTTGTTTTCCCTCTCCTGCTCTTTTCCTTCACCTACATGAACCTCCATGAAGTGATGGGTTTGGCAAGGTTAGAAATATAGCCTTTATCAATCTGCTTAGTAATATTTCTCCATTTTCTCAAGTCAAAAGGCTCTAGTTGTACTCTCATTTGCATTTTTATTATTCAGAAAACTTGAGCATGACGTTGTTCTCCACTCAGCTCCTTAACCTTTCACTTCCTTCTCTTCCCTTTGGTATCTTCTATTATTTTTCCTTGCGCTCCTCTGCTCTTTGGCTCTCATTCACGAAAAGGAGTGAAAGGAGCACCTGGAGCTCAGGAAAGATGCATAAATGAGGCAGGAGCTTTATTAAATACCCCTGCATCTCTCTCACTTTTTTGTTAATTGTTTGCTGCTCTCAGTCTCTTGGCTTTACTCTTTGTTTGTTCACATTTGCCGCTGGTGGTATATAAATGAAAGCTCTTTAAAGAGTAAAAGCTTTTACAACACGGAAGAAATCCTGGTCCATAGCCAAAACTGTCACTGGAGGTTATGGAGATGCGACGAGGGATTCCTCCCCACCCCTGGTTACTGCCCTTTGGAAAATACGAAACTGACAGACTGATTTCATCACCTGAAAAAGTGTACCACAAGTTGCAGGACACGCAAGGAACCCCCGGGGCCCCCATTTCGATGCCGGTAGTGGGAAGAAAAAATTGCAGTAATCAAACAAGACGTATAGCCTCCATCAAGGCTAAGAAGTCCATGGAGAGGTCAGTGCCGTTGCCAATTTAAGGCTTAAAAAGCTCAGGGTGATGTTGTCATTCAGGAAGTTTTATTTGTCCTTGTAAAAAGTTTTAGCACAACAAAATTATACATCACCCACACGTTTTCCATATATGGCTGCTGATCCTTAAAATCCTTTTTATCTGGAATTTTTTTGCTGCCAGCTGTGCAGATCTCTTGTTTACATACTTTTATTTTTAACGTGACACCGGTTAAGACTTGCACCTCACTGTACCGGCCGCCATGTTACTATACAGCTCGTCTCTGCAGTTACTTAGACTACGGCCATCGTCCAAGATTTTTGGAAAAATTTGCACTGCTTTCAAACAGCAGATTGTGATATCCCAAATGCCAATATAAAGTGACAACGTGTGCCTGTTGCGCGTTATACAAATATGCATGTTATTGCAAAGACTTGCAACGTAACTTAATACATTGTGGTAATTCTCATAATGCATGCATTCTGTTCCGAAACCCGTGTGCAACTTAAACCATTTTTTTTGGGAGAAATAATAATTAAAACGAAACCGTGGAATATTATGAAAACTAAGAATTTTTGCGAGATTGGTCAACAAGCCATTCATTATTCTTCCTTTTTCTTTATCTATAACTGAGCCTTTCTTTTTTACAGTTCCTGAAAACAAGTAAAATCTTGTGTCCTTGTTTAATGCAACAGAACAGCGAAGGTGAGCAGACTCACCCTGAATTCATTGCAGGGGGTGAACTGAGCTTGCTGTAAGTTAGCTGTGCTGAGACATGTTGGACACGCTGTACCAACACACAAGAAGACACTGGCGCTGGGAACCGGCCTGTGCGTGACAACTAATATCCAAATTCTATCAAGAGCCAGCAAAACTTTGCAAAGAATCACTGAGCCAAATTGGCTTCTCTCAAGAGCCGCTGAGACGTTACTGTACGAACGACGTCAAAGTGCAAGTTATCAGCAGCCACTGCAGCAGCTGACAGTGTGACGTGGAGGGGGGGGCTCTCAAGGGACTCGAGAAGGAGGCCTGATGGAAGCTGGCTGAGCAATATTTTCCTCCAACATCTTGTTTCCAGGACAAGGTGATTGGAGGAGCTGAAGCCAACACAGCGATGATGGATGAAATGCAGGAACACGAGCTGGTTGAGCTTCAACTGGGACATTTTGACTTGAGCTGCTGATTTTAGTCACTGTTCTGCATGGCACTTAGTTTTGGTTTTAGTACAAAATGCACACATTGCAGGGGATAAAAAGCTAAGGTCAAAATATGGTGGTCATTAAATCAAGTGGCATTCAAGAGATAAGTCAGTTCCACGTTCTATCTGACAAAGCTACTGAGTAATAAAACACTTTGCAGCTAACACTTTGAATCCCGTTTCTTCTGAAGGTGGTCCGCCATTATTAAACTGAACATCTCCATTTGCAATGAAACATCTGGTTTTGTTTTAAGGTTGTTGCCCGGAGTGCTCAGCATCTTCCATTTTACTCTTAAAGGTGGCACAGCCCTTTGATCACAGTCATACTTTCTCCCCCCATCTGTGTTAACATGCAGAAAAGTTAAAAGTTAGTAATGGAAGTATAGTTACACTCTATGGCCAAAAGTATGTGGACCCCCACCCCTTCCAATGACCGAGTTGAGCTTTTTCAGCCGCATCCATAAAGCATACAAACGCATCAGACACAATCATGTGCTTCCGGGTTTGTGGCCACTGTTTGGGGAAGCTTCTTTCCTGCTCCAGCATGGCTGTGCCCCCATACACAAAGGGATCTCCATAAACACGTGGTTTGCCCAGGTTGGTGTGGAAGAACTAGAGTGGCCTGCAGAGAGCCCTGACCTCTACCCCACTGAACACGTTTGGGATGAACTGGAATGCCAACCGCAAGACAAGCTTTTCTGCCAGACCTCAACATTGCCTTTATTTTTGAATGGACACAAATTCCCACATCCACATACTTTTGACCATATAATGTATAAAAAGAAGTAGTTTTACTTAAAATTAGCATTACAGACTATTTGGAATTCAGCGAAGCTACTTCATCTCCTCTGAGACAAAAAAATTAAATACACCTGGCAGCTGCATGTTTGTTCCTCAGGGAGAGGTGGATGTTCTGACACAACAGTCATAATGCAGCCAGCGATCACCAGCTGCCTGTAACCAGAGAGGCCACACCAGGGAGGCATACCAAGGCTGAACATTTCAAGGTTCATCTGTTTGTTAAATTTGCCCCCAGGAGATACCTGGGAATGACAAGAAGTACATTCCCCCCCCTACACATCCAGTTACACCACAACATGAAGGTGTTTTATGTTAGTTTACTTTTTTATTGCTTTTTATTGCGAATGTGGTGCACCTACAATCCAGATATAATAGTAGCAGTAAAATATGATGCAGTGGCATTAGAATAAAATTTAAAAAATTGAGTGAATGCCGGATTCATTCTAATAAGTCAACACGTAACATCTATTCAAGCTGCCACAAACATCTGCAGAGACTCACTGCTTTACTAGAAACCATCACCATTTTTTTGTGAAGTGGGCTAGTCTGACAGGAACACAGTGCTGCAGAGCTGCTGTGTGACTTTGGGGAATGAGCCAGATATCTGCTGCTTGAAAGGAAAGCACTCCGCTCTGGAGGAATGAGAGGATGATCAAGAAGGTGTGGTGATCTGGCTGCTCCCATCCTGCACCATTACATCACTGGCTTCACTGAGTTGTATGAATCATCAGGAAGTGAGGAGGAACCCCGGTTCTGACAGATGTTGCCCTTTCTAACCCAGTTTCAAGGAGGCACCAGAGTGCAGAGCAGGGCAAGGGACAAGCTCTGCCAAAGGCGCACACCCCCTTTTCACAGCAACACCAGCCACAGCGCATCACTGACCTCCATCTTACATCCTCTGTGGCAGGAGGAACAAGGGCATCCCATGGTAAATATGTCAGCTTTTATATATATAGTCAGCTGCATCATGTATTGGAAAAATACAAAGATGGTGAGCTCACTGCACAATGCAGTTTTTCTAGATATTCTAGAACATCTGTAGATGTTCTACAAACATGATTTGGGGCACAAATTGTCTGTGTAGAACAAATAATTCACCTTAAGCAGCACAAAACAAGCACACCACCCTTTATTGTTCTACATACTGTACATTACAGTAGCGTGGCACCGCAGTGTGGTGAACAGTACCATTTTCTCATGGCATCTAGGCTGTTGGGGCTTTCATTTTGGAGCTGGTTCTCTCTCTGTGGGGTTCCTCCCACAGTCCAAAGACATTTTTCAGGTTAAGCGATGGCTGTAAACTGCCAGTTTGCGTGTATGTGAGAGCTACGAGGGTGTGCTCCCTCCAAACTTGACCCGGTCATTCCGGAATAGGCTGCCACAATGGTGACAAGAGGTTAAGGATAATGTGCACAAGCGTGACTTGGTGCCAAAAAAGACGGTATTTGTCATTTCCTGGACATCAGTGAAATGCGCCTCATACTCCCAGCACGTTTGAAATCTCCACAACAGTTGGTTCACAGGGGTGTTTTAGTGTCTCGGAGACAATGAAGTCATGAAGCTGTTTTGTGTGCTGAAGCCACAGCAAATCCATCTGTGAGCTCATTCAAACAGAATGAGACCTTTTCCTCGGCAGGGGCTGGTAGCCAAACGCTCGTCCCACGGACACAGGGAGGAACTGCATGACGCCCAAGATGCAGAGAAAAGTGTCAGATGTGCAGCGCGTTTACTTCCAAAGCTTACACACATTTGCCTGAAACTGGCTGCTGTGTTAAGAGAAAAGAACCGCAGGATAAACAGGTAGTAAAGCATGGGGAAATATCTCAGGTCTGTTTATTTTTGAATTGCTGTTGCTTCAGTAGAAAATACATTTCTTAATTTGTTTTTCCTCATTCAAAAAAGACAAAAAATGAGAAAGACGAGGCACACAGTGACCCGCAGACACTAAAGCCAACACAGCGAAACTCCAGTTCAGGCTTTAGGCGCTTCTGCGCTTCTCCACAGGGTGCAAGCGGCGCCCATACCAGTTGTCTTCGTGGGAAACGGCGGGCTGCCAGGAGGGATTAAACCAGACAACCTACTGGGCTTCGAAAGGAGGAGCAGCGCGCAACAAACAGGGTTTCTCCTGGCGGCTTAGTGAGGGATTATTGTTATTATTTATAACATCTTACAAACATGTACAAGGTGGCAAAGTGTCTATCTTCTTACTGTATTTATTCAAAGGACCGCAGAAGCGGGACTCGAACCCAGGACCTTGGGCTTGGACTCATCCGGGTGGAGACGGAGCTCGCGGAGGACCCCCTGCTGCAGCCGAGCGAGCCCCCCCCCCCTCGGTGAGCGAACGCGTTCGGGATTTTCGGAGGAGCTACACGTGGTGTCGTCCGGGTGTCGCGGTGGCGTCTCTAAGCGCTCGCTTCTCTTTGCTCCGCGCACGTCCTCGCCGCGTTTGGCAGGCAGCTTCGCGCAGGTTTACCCACCTCTCGCAGCTGGCTAGTTTTCCGAGACCGAGGTGAGTGGGACTCGAACCCGGCACCTTCCGCGTACGCCACGCCGCGCCACCATGCTGGCCGGACTGCTCCTCGCGGGGTCCGCGCTGTGCCTCGCGCTGGTGACGTGCGGCTCCATTCCGCGGGGCGAACCCGCGTCGCCGCCGCACATCGTCTTCATTCTGGCCGACGACCAGGGCTTCCGGGACGTGGGTTACCGCGGCTCTGAGATCCACACCCCCACGCTGGACCGGCTCGCTGCCCAAGGAGTCAAGCTGGACAACTACTACGTGCAGCCCATGTGCAGCCCGTCGCGGAGCCAGCTGATGACCGGACGGTGGGTCCGCACGGGGCTGGGGGTCTCGTCCCGCACACACCTGTCGTCCCTCTCCGTTCTAACCTCCATCGAGGATGCGGCCACTTGGCAGCACAGTTAGTTGTCTGCGCGTAACAGGAGGAACCTGGCAGCAACCTGTCTGTAACCCAGTACTAACCTTATAGCTGTGCCTAAGCTGTCACCATGCACAAACCCGGAAGGTTTATAAAATCTGAGAAGCAACAGCAAACAAGAGTCTCTCTTTAAAAGCAGCTATTAAGTCACGAAAAGGGTGTAACGTGTGTAGCGGTGACGGTTATGTTACTCATGGAGCGTGTTGTTACATAATCCAGCCTCCTGTGGACCCTGCGGCCACGCGCCGCTGTCTGCGGGGGTTTACCACGGTGCAGTGACCGGTTAAATGCAAGTTTCCCGGCCAGCTGGATGAAGCTCTTCTGGTCCACGGCAGAGGAACGCAGAGCCAGAGGACATGAGGAAGCGGGGTCCGCTGTTTGTAGTGTGTTTATATCTCACATCAGCTCAGACCCATTCTGTACACGGTCATCCTGCGGCGCTTCACCGGCTGCTCCGTGGTGCAGAACGTGCAAGGACGTCTTGGGCACCTTTCCCCGAAATTAACTAAAACAGATGCTGGCCTGGTAAATGGGACTAGCAGCTTCCCAAGGAGAGCCTAACATCTGGAGTGGCTGCTGGGATGCAACCCAGGGAACCGGGAGTGACCAGGAGCAGCTACATGTAACCAGGAATGACTAAAAGCGTGAGATGTTAAATACTCTCTGAAGTGCAGGGCTGTCTACCTCTCTCTCTGTTTCTCACACGCACACTGGACTGACTGTAGGTTTTAAACATTTCTCTGTTTTCTGCAGAAGGTCTTTTGATCAGAGTGTGTGTCAGGGAGGCTCGGTTCCGGTCCTTGTCTGTGGAGCTGATGTTTCACAGCTGGGCTTCTGCAGCATCGTGTTACAGTGTTTACAGTGGAGTCTGTCTGCTGATCGGTTGCAGTCGAGTCCCCAGCGCAGCGTTCATTGCAGCTGCTGCTGCCGCCCGTGGAAACGGTCAGAGGTGCTGCTGATGTAGTAAATGGTCAAACAGTGCGTGGTAATGGTGGTGATAATACTGTGCGAGGTGTTCCATGGCCGTGGTTAGTGCCTAAATTCAGTAGTCTGACAGCCTATGGAAAAAGTTGTGTCTGAGATCGGTGATGTTGACCCACAAGCTGCAAGAGCTCTGCTGACACACCACTTGTTGTAAGGTGGTCTGGATGGCAGCCAGTAGTCTTAGTGGTGGACTGGGCAGTATTTACTACACAGTGCAAAGCTCTTCTGGTCAGAAACAGGGTAGTTCCCGAACCAGCCTGTGATGCAGGAGGTCAGGATGCTCTCTATGACACATCTGTAGAATTTGGGGAGGACTGAGGATTTCTGATAAGGAAGTCCAGTTCTTGTCAGTCTCATTAGGAAGTGGAGATGCAGTTCTGCCTTCTTCACCGGGTGAAGTTCATAGCGGGTCTATGAAAGGTCATTGCCTCCACAACATGTCACAGTAGAGTCTGCTGACTGGTTGAGGTTAAATTCCCAGCACAGTGTTTGTGACAGCTGCTGACCAATTTACGCAGAAGTGGCCAGAGTGCTGCTGAGGTGTGTCTGTAGGTTCTTCTTCTCTGGCCTTGCAGCTCTCTGGGGCCACTGGTGTGTTCACCGGTATACTTTTCGTTTGGCCTATCCCACATTTCCAAACAATATACATAATGTTTTTCACTTTCTTTGACTGTGTTTTTATTCCGCAGTACATTTACAGATTAACTTTAAATGTTGCAGTTGCAGCAGCATTTTGATAACAAAACTGTGCGTGATTATAATTTCTACCGACGAATGAAAAGCGCCATTTTCACAGCAGCCGGACCCTTGTCAGTGAGCCCTGCAATCCGGACACTGCCTCTAGATTCACTTATGACTTCTGATTCACATCGACTTCTGAAACAAACAGCATCCAATTCATAAATGCCGAGTGGCCTGGCCCTGCTCGCCGGATTGATCACCAAGTGTCCGTGCTGAGGAGTTACGGTGTCTTCATCCATCAAGGCCACCTTCTTTCTTTATTTTGATCCCTAAGTTGATTCCCAATGTAATTTTTATTCTTTTGTCATGCACAATTTACATTTACTCTTTTAAATGTATAAATTCAAATATAAGGTTTAGTTAGAAAAGTATTTGAGCTGCAGTTAAGGTTTTGTATGTTGCATCAGGCTTCAGCTTGTTTGGATCTGATCAGGTACGCCACCTGCTGGTGCAGGTGTGCTCAAGAAGGAGAGGAACGCCTCCATGAAAGCTCGAGTCCAGTCCAGTTCTCAGCGAACCCATGTGAGGTGCAGGACATAAGGAAAGATTCTAGATGTCCAGGGGCTGAGCAAAATGGCTCAGACAGCACCGGGAATGTGGGGAATGTCTGCATAATGGGGCCACTTGGAGACGCTGCAAGGCACCGATCGCAGGACCGTTCCAGCATTGACCCCATGTCCAGGCCTAATGAAAGGCCCCTGGGGCACTCTGTGTTTTACAGAAAAGCACTTGGCGAGTTGTGTTTAATATGCACATTTTTTGCGTGTTGAAGATTGATGCTGCCGGTAGCCTCACTGCCACGAGGCCCAACGTGAAGGAAGAAGAATTTGAGTATTGCAAATAGCTGAGCTTGAAGATGATCACATTCTCTCTTCTAGTTCAAGATGTTTTAATGCAGATGTCTTCAAAACATATTATTGCTAAGAAGTATTTTGACAAACATTGTTAGAATTAGAAGTATCCTTCCATCCATCAATTTTTGTTAACCCCTTAATCTTGACTGCAGTATACAGCGCAATAGAAAAATATTGTCCTCCTTTCTGTTTTGTTCACTTCTGTAGGCCGATTTATCATTCTTAGTGTTGGCTTAGTGAAGCGAACAGGTGTGTTATCATCTGGATACTTGATGATATGGTTGCTGCCATATTTGGGGACACAGTCATGGGTTAGAAGTTTGACTGCAAAATGATAAAAAATGAGAACCACACTTAATGCAATTGACCGTCAGCAACCCAACGGAATGAGACTTCAGCAGCGATGGGGAGAAGGAAGTGGATGTGCTGGAATAAATTAGTCTATATCAGAACATTAGCGTGGGATTAGAGAGAAGAGCTGTGGAGGGTATGGAGGAAAGAGCTGAGGATGAGCACGACCCGACCTGTCAGTAGTCCAGACCATATCAAGTGCAAAGGGAAGGGTTAAGCAATCTGCGTTGAGCCGGGATGGGGTACAACTGCATAGGCGGTGACGCGTTTCAAACATAGCGGAGGCGAGAGGTGAAGTCCGTGGAATTTCGGGGAAAATAGCATGACGGGAAATCTATTCTGCCAGAGGTTCTGGTGAGACTGTACCGCGGTGGCAATGGTGTTCTCACTGGATCTCTTGTGTCATAGTGGTGTGGGTCCAATGCGGAGAGGAAGATGCAGACCTTCATGGTTGTGTGGTGTCGATGGCTTTAAACCTGGCTTAGAATTCATTCAGTGCACTTGGCAAGGATAAATTCCTATTATCAACATTGGTATTCTTATATAGTTATGCAGGCTGCAGTGATATCCCTAAATGTTCCTTCTTAGTGGTGAAAGGTTAAAGCAGAAAATGATGTAGTAATGTGGTTGCTGTTTTATCTCCTCAAGGGGCCATATGGAGTGAAAGCAAGTTTTCCCAGAATGATTCCACTTCCCATCATGTTACCTGCTAGTGTATCCTGTGATGCAGTGCAGGACCCTTTGGAATTTTCACAGGGACCATTAATACCAGCTCCCGCAAACCCTTGGCAGTTGAGTGATCCACCAATTGAGCTGTGTTTACTTCACCTAAGGCCAGAACATTTGTCAGTTGGTTACGTAGGGAGAACTGCGAATATTTTGTCAGAAGCCTTTGTTGAGGTTGTCTTTTGGGCTTCAGAGTATAAGCTATACAAGTGATTCACTCTTTTAAAAATTAGCCCGAGGCTGGATAAACAAATAGAAATGAAAATGTGGGACTGGAAAGTTGAATTGATGCCCTGACGGTATGAATGCAGGAAGCCAAAATGCCAGATCTTGGCTCCAGACAATGCTGTGTTTATTAGGGGTTATTATGCAATATTATGGTTATTATGCCAGGAACCTCAGGTCGTAATGGCTTTTAAAGGGCACCTAGAGAAAATCAAGGCCATTTGCAGCCTGACTGTGCAGCTCCCCAGTGATGGTGGTGAGTGCCCTGGTGTTTGTAGGTGTCAGACTCTTCGTTCGTTGCGTAAAATAATGAAGGTGCCAGCAAGGTGTCCTGGCACAGGTATTCTGATCGTGCCTCCACATATAAGCGTGAAGATTCTGGTTGAGCTCTAAAAAGTAAATATGATCATCAGTTTCTTTATGCATGTATTCCTTCAAGGTGTGAATAGTTACCTATCTGCCTATTCAGGTAGTCTCGGACCATCAGTTAATGGCTTGACTGGAGAATCTGTGGTTTCTAATAAGGAATTAAAATATCACAATTTAATTTTTTGCAGCACAAATAACCCTCTGATCCAATGTTCCACTTAATGCATTTGTAGCGGAATCTAAATCAGTGATTTTTTTGGCAAGCATCAGAGATCAGAGTATGACAGAAAGCCTCCGGCAGATCTGGAACGGGAAAACCAGGAGAATCCCAGTCCAGTCACAACCTGGGAAACCCCATTTTAGGATTAAACTGATCTCCTGCTCTTACCTCTTGACTGCTGGTCTCCCTGTTGTATGGTTTGCACTCCATTAATCCTGACATTTGATGAACACAGCAGCTTCCTTTGTCAGAAAGCTTTGGCTTGTAGAACCTGTTCTTCTCTAAACCAAACACTCAGCGATTTAGTATGAAGCACTCCAGTGAGAACAACAAAACAAAGGGCTAAAGCCACCGCGAATTTGGTGGCAATTTGTAAATGAATGCAATGCAACATCTGTGCTTTGTGGTTGGTACTTGGATAGAAATAAAGAAAATCAAGAAAACAAGGGTACAACGATAACCAAGAGAAATTAGGACAACATATTATACCACAATATATAAAAAAAAATTCAATTGTGTTATTGACATTAAAATTTGTTTTATTAGGTGTGTTTGTTCTTATTCAGTTTCATTACAAGGTCTCAGCACAATAATTTCAATGTAATAAAGTACATAAATGGACTGTGCAGTTTGGGGCCCTTTGTTATGGAGCAGATTTATGGACCTTGGGTGGAGCTCTTTTTCATTTGTTTGCGGATACAAACCTACAGCCCAGGAGCTGTGAAGCACCCGCTGCATTGCAACAAAATAAAACGGCAAAATAAAAACAGAAAATAATGTTAGCATAAATTTCTGAGGAAAGGCTGTCGTAAAGGGGCACGCAGATATTTTGCACTTAGGTGGTTTTTGAACAAGTGGGCCTTAAGACTGGTGATTTTTAAAAAGTGTAGTCAGAATTGCTTGTCAGTGACTTGCAGTTTGACTTGTACTGAAAATTAAAAAATAATTTGGGTGTTATTTTTCATTAAAATATCACAAGGAAATAAATATTGAAGCATGGTTTTGTTATCCAGTAAAATGTGTGATTTTGTCAAGGGTCTGAATATTTTTGCAAAGCACTATGACCTGTGTAGCCTGGCTTTTCAATACGATGCAGAGGAGCATGTAAATGAAAAAAAAAAATCAAACTATTCAAGACAATTTCTTTTTGTCCTTCCGAGCTTCTGAAACAGAAAAATAATCTACGTTGTAGAAAACAACTCAATTGCAGGATCCTGAGGTTGCACACTTTACAGTCCTAGACAGTTTGCTTGGTAGAACATATCAGATCATCTCAAGGTTAAGTAAATCTCAAAGAAGTCCTGTGCAGGAGCCCATTCAGCTGGCTTACCAGCCCACTCTTCTCCACGGGGTGGACTTAGAGGGGTGGGGGCGCACAGGAGAAATGCAATCACTTGCACCATGACATCACCTCTGTCCATATTTTTTGTCCTGTCCTGTGGTGACTGGAAGCACCATCAGCCTAATGTTCACATATTTTTGCCCCACCTCAGGTACCAGATCCACACAGGTCTCCAACACTCCATCATTCGTCCTACTCAGCCCAACTGCCTGCCCCTGGAGAACATCACGCTGCCACAGAAGCTACGTGATGCTGGCTATGCCACGCACATGGTGGGCAAGTGGCACCTGGGGTTCTACAAGCGTAGCTGCATGCCCACTCAGCGTGGCTTCGACACATTCTTCGGCTCACTGCTGGGCAGTGGCAACTACTACAGCCACTACAAGTGTGACAGCTGTGGCGCGTGTGGCTATGACCTGCATGATGGTGAGGCAGCTGCCTGGGACCAGGACCGTGGGCTCTACTCCACCCTCATGTACACACAGAAGGCTGTGGAGATCCTTGCAGCCCATGATCCCCGACGGCCGCTATTCCTCTATCTGGCCTACCAGGCCGTGCACTCCCCTTTACAAGTGCCCCAACGCTATCTGGAGCACTACAAGTCCATCCCAAACCTGCAGCGGCGCAAGTACGCAGCCATGGTGTCCTGCCTGGATGAGGCCGTGCACAACGTCACGCTGGCGCTCAGACAATATGGTTACTATGACAACAGTGTGCTTATCTACTCGTCGGACAATGGCGGGCAGCCGTTGGCTGGTGGCAGCAACTGGCCGCTGCGGGGGGGTAAGGGGACCTACTGGGAGGGTGGCGTGCGTGCTGTGGGGTTTGTCCACAGCCCACTGCTTCTGAACAAGGGCACGCGGTGCCGGGGGTTGGTGCATATCACCGACTGGTTTCCGACGCTGGTGACGCTGGGAGGTGGCTTACTTGAGGAGGACCTCGATTTGGACGGCTACGACGTGTGGGAGGCCATAAGCGAAGGTCGCCCATCACCGCGTAATGACATCCTACACAACATAGATCCTGTCTACACCAAAGCCAAGAGTGGTTCTTGGAAGGCTGGGCTGGGCGTGTGGAACACAGCAGTGCAGGCGGCACTCCGCGTTGGAGACTGGAAGCTCCTCACAGGGGTCCCCGGATGCGGCGACTGGGTTCCACCGCAGACTTTCTCGCCACTGTCGCCAGACCGTCGGTGGCATGGGGAGCACGTGCGCTGGGACCGTGGCCAGTCTGTGTGGCTCTTCAATGTGACAGCGGACCCGTACGAGCGTGTAGACCTGTCGCGCCGCTACCCACACGTGGTCCAGCGGTTGCTTCTGCGCCTGGCCCAGTACAACAGAACGGCGGTGCCTGTTCGCTACCCGGCTAAGGACTCACGCTCAAACCCACAGCTGCGTGGTGGTGTCTGGGGACCCTGGTTTGAGGAGGAGGAGGAGGAGGAGGGTGAGGCTCATGAGAGCAACCTGCTGCCCAGCCAGCTGCTCAGGAAACAGTGGAAAAAGAAGATAAAGAAGAAGCACAAGTTTAAAATCTGCTCCAGAGTTTGGCGTCCCCTTTAAGTGTTGCCAACTGTCCAACCTCAACGACCGAAAGTGGTGCCCAAACAGATGGGAGTCAAACCTGAAACTGCAGAGGCGGTTTAACATTGATTTGATGCCCCAAAAACCACAATGTTTCCCTTAGGCCATGCAGACAGCTCACACAAATACCATGCTTTCCTTTGTCAGGAGTTTCAAGGAAACTTTATTTTTGTTATACAGTATTTCATTGCATGCTTAATCTTCAGGGAATTTCCGATTATTAACAGATTTTTCAACTTAAATCAGAATCAGAATCAGAATCGTGTTTATTGGCCAAGTATGTGAGCAAGCACAAACAAGGAATTTGATTCCGGTAGATGGTGGCTCAACACGCAAGGGTATAGAACAACAACGTATGAAGACAAAAAACAACAGCAGCATGTACAGGCAATGTGTAGAAACATGTGTAGACAATATATAGACAACATGTAAACTGCAAAGGCTAAGAAATGCCATCCGTTTTGCCATTCTTGGTCACAGGGAAAAAACTGCTTTGAAAAAATAGTAACTGAAAGAAGTGATGAGAGAACCCTGAGGTACAATGATGAAGAAGTGCAGCAGAACCTTGCCCTCTTTCCTGCCTTGGTTGGGTCTCATCTGGGACCACAGCAGCACATTCATGCAGTAGACAAACAGGCAAGGTTTTCTTCTGTGTTCCTGTCAGGTGCGGTGTGTTTCAGTGACAGGAAAACACACACTATGCCCATCCCTCCTTTATGGGGCTGAGCTGGGATTCACTCCACATCTCGTTTTACCGCAGAGCAGCTATTTCATAAAAATGGTTTAAGTGGAAAATGCAGTAAAGCTGCCTTTCCCTGGTGCGTGGTGGGGGGTTCGTTCTCTGTGGTTATTTGAGGCCAGATGATTCTGGGAGGCACATCACGTGATGCTGCTGATGTTGCAGCATGCAGTATGACGCAGGATGAGGAAAACAAGGGTTCAGTTAGACTGTACACACACACACACACACACACACACACACACACACACACACACACAAAGTCAATTGGCCCAAAATGCACTGCAGTGATATCAGTGCTTCACCAGTAGTCTGACACCAGGAAACTAAATTTGTATTTGTCAGAATCATTCATTTAAATGAAGTTATATCAATGAAAGGTCCTCAGCCCCTCCATTTTCTCCTCGTGTCACAAGAGAAATGTTGCTCCCCAGCTAAAACTTCACTGTTTGCTGTGATTCATTTTTTGATATTGCATTTGTACTCTTGATCACTGCCAAACATGGCACTATTTGACCAGACACAGAATAGCACCATCAATTTTTTCTACATTTTTCAGGCAGTAGGGGTCAGCAGATGGCATAGCTGTCACTGCCTTTGGTCTCAAAAGACCCCAGTTTCCATGCACAGTTGTTCAGATTGATAAATGAATAAATCCATCTAAGCAACCTCTCACTGTAATGGTCAGATAAGTAAATACAAAAAAATGTACAGATCACTGTGGGGGTGGACCAACAGCAACCAGAAAAAAAACTGAAGCTGCAGTGATTTTTTCTCTGGGCTTCCCAGCAAACTGGATTTCAGGCATTGGTCAAATATATCTGCACTGATGTCTCACGCTTTCTGTAGGACTTCATCCTCACCTTCCACCTCTCTTTCTTACTCCCATTGTTCCTTTATTTCTTTCCTTCTGTCCCTCTCTGAGCTGCCTGAAGGATGACCGTGCAGAAGGTACCCAGTCTGTAGTTCTGATGCTCCAGCTGTGTTTTGAGGGCTGTGCCCTTATTCCATTTCTGTCAAGGGAAATACGGGAGCATGTGCTGCATGTTTTGGCCATGTGAAGAAAAGTGGTGTAACAGCTCAGGGCCATGGAGAAACACCATGGCTTTGATTTTACTTAGTGTGGGGTAAACCCAGTGTATCTCCTCGTGCCTCGGGTATCACTGACATAAATTACTTGCAGCTGTTACTGAAGGCTCTGGGCTTACGTAGGATGTCTTCCTGGGAGCTTATTGTTCTATTCAGCAATAACTGGTACCATAAGTACTTTGGCACACATCTGCGTATGTATCTGTGTAGGGGGGTAGGAATGAAGCAATTCATGTCTTCAGCTGCTGTCCACCATTTAGACTGACATATTGCAGCGGTGTCAGTGACCTCTCAGGGATTTCCTGCAATGAACATCTTTCCCTGTATGGAATGTGGCCCCTGCTGTCAGACCCCCAACTGCAACTCCGTGGAAACACTCTGCTTGTCACACCCCAAAACCAGCCTTTGCACCACCACCTTTGCACCACTGGAATCATCCATCACTGCACCGAGAAGTCAGTACTAATTCAATGTTACCCGAGGGAGCTTTGAACCATGGCTCAGACCTCTCCACCAACGAAGGGCCAGGGAGATGAGCTGGAGGTAACCCAAGCAGAGAGCAGGAGCCGCAGGGATGTTGCTCATCTGTTTTAATGACCTCAGTGACAAGTTCTCACCTCCTTCCTCAAGGGGGTATGGGCCTGCCTCGCACCTCATCATCACCTCTTTCATGGTAAAATGGTGTGTAGACAACAGGTGATATAGTGATTAGAGCTGCTGCTGCACCCAGGTGTGAATGTTTTTCCAGTTGACTGCAGAAAATGTTTATTTGATCTGTTAAGCCCCAATATTGTGGTAAGGCATGGCAAGGAAAACCCTTACTTTCACTGTGTTTGGGAAAAAACTTTCTCATATCACTAAGTGTGAACTGTATAATACAGTATAGCATAGCAGTATGGAATGGGAGGTTCAACAAACATATGGGGGTGATGCTCAGGTATGCACACACTTTTGCCCATAAAGTATACAGTATATGTCTATATCTGAAAAACTGACATCCCAGTTAGATGAGGTTTTCTACGTATAATGAGGGTCTTACATGTAATGGGAATGAGAGTATAATAATAATAATAATAATAATAATAATAATAATAATAATAATAATAAGTTCCCACTAGAGGGCAGTCTGACCCCATTAACGCATCAAACGTATAAATCAAGACGATGTATTATGTTCTAAACTGATTAAAGTCATGACAAAAGTGAGAAAGAAAAATGTGAAATGCTAAAATAAGAAACAACGACAAATGCGGCTGTGCAGTTCAGTCATTTAAACGTGAACACCTGAGTCATGTGAATTATGAAAGAGGTTCTGCAGTTTTTTACAGCAGCGAGAGGAAGCCAACAGTCTCGAAAAGGCACAACAGCTGGAACACAAATGATGAGAAAACTGCTAAATTATTTGCTTAAAATGGGAAGGAAAAATGTGTGAAGGATGACCATGGCTCGGAATCAAACACAGAATCTGATTTTTTGGCCAGGCATGCTCAGATACAGGAAATTTGGCTTTGGTTTTTTGTGGCTGTCACTGTACTTTAAGGCAACACAATATACATGCATACACAAGTGCAAGAAATACAAGAATAAATATTATAATTATCAGTATATTTTGTTATATGGCGCTCAGTGTAATATTGCACAGACTAAACAAACAGCTGTTTGTGTACGGAAAGAAACTTTTCTTATATCTACTTGTTTTGGTGCACAGTCCCTGCCACTTGGAAGAAGTTCAAAAAAGCTGCAAGCAGAGTGAGAGGGATCTGTGATTTTCCCTGTCCATCTCCTAATTTGGGAGGAGTACATCTCCTGGAAACAGGGTAGTCTGGCACCAGTGACCATTTCTGCAGACCCAACTATGCAGTGCAGCCAGTCCTTCTCTTGTTTGGTGGCTGATCCAAACCAGACTGTGATGGAGAAGCTGAGAACAGACTCAGTGACCGTTGTGTAGAACTGCATCTGTGGCAGGTTGAACTTCCTCAGCTGGTGCAGAAAGTACATCCTCTGCTAGGCCTTTTTTATGACTGACCAGTGTTGGTTTCTCACTTTAGATCCTGAGAAACTGTAGATACCAGGAACGTAAAGGCATGCACGACTGATACAGTGCTGTTAAGAATGAAGAAGGGGAAATATTGGGGGTTACTCTTGAAGTCCAGTCATCTCCACAGTTTTGAGCGTATTCAGCTCCAGATTGTTCTGACTGCACCAGAGGGCCAGCAGCTCAACCTCCCATCCAAATGCATACTTGTCACCATTTCCAATGAGTCCTCTGATTGTGTCATCTGTATATTTACATCGATTAAAACCACCTGCCTAATATTGTATGGGTCCCCGTCATGCAGCCAAAACAGCTTTGACCCTTCAAGACATGGACTCCACAAGGCCTTTGAAGGTGTCCTGTGGCATCTGGCACCAAGACGTTAGCAGCAGATCCTTTAAGTCCTATAAGCTGCAAAGTGGGCCTCCGTGGATCAGACTTATTTTTCCAGCACATCCCACGGATTGTCGTTCAGATTGACATCTGGGGAATTTGGAGGCCAAGACAACACCTTGAACTCTTTGTCATGTTACTCAAACTATTCCAGATCAATTTTTGCAGTGTGGTAGGGCCGTTGCCATCAGGGAATACCATAGCCACGAAGGGGTGTACGCAGTCTGCAACAACGTTTAGGTAGGTGGTACGTGTCAAAGTAACATTTGCACGATTGCCAGGACCCAATATTTCCCAGCAGAATATTGCCCAGAGCATCACACTGCCTCCGCCAGATTGCCTTCTTCCTCTGCTAGGCCTTTTTTATGACTGACCAGTGTTGGTTTCTCACTTTAGATCCTGAGAAACTGTAGATACCAGGAATGTAAAGGCATGCACGACCTGTGCATCCTGCTGCCAGATAAATGCGGCACATGCACCCAGCCATTCACATGATCTACTGACTGTTCACTTGTTGCCTAATATCTCCCCCCACCCTTTGACAGGTGCTATTGTATCAGTGATCAATGTTATTCACTTCACCTGTCAGTGGTTTTAATGTTGTGGCTGATTGGCATACTGTATATGGAATGGGATAGAATTATACAGAAAGAGGGACGAATGAGTGCATGTCTGAGTTCACCTACAAGTACCGATGTTTGTTGACCAGGATGCTATATAAGAACAGAAAAGTGGCCCCAGGAATGAACACAAAAATGAATTAATGTGTCTGCATCCCAGTCAGAGTCTTAGAGTTTATTCTACGAACAGATGTGTGTTGTTTAAAAATATTGTTAATAGCTATGGGGCTCTGTTAAAGTGGGTATAGGGGACAAGCTGAAGAGGACTAACAAATTCACAAACACATTACTACTGTGCAGAGAAGAGCAGCATCCTCCAGCAGAATGCCTAAATACTGGAAATGTACTTCACACCAGTGTAGAAAGAGGTGATGCCCGTGGTACCAAGGTGCCACTGCTGTAGAACATGGGAGAGACTCTGTTGTGGTATGACTGGACTTCACAAACATACACTACAATGTCCCATAATGCTAGAGGACAGAGTATTAGCATATCCTGAGCAAAGACCTCGTTCTGGACCGGTAGTTACAGCAGGATAATTCATCACCTCTGTGATTTTGTTTGCTGTGGCCAGGAAAGTGTGTGAAAATGACAAATGTACTTGACTCTCAGAATGACCATCATTCTTCATAAATTGTTTTCCTGTAGGATGACTATCTGTTCCAGGATGTGGATACATTTCACCTAGACCAGTATAAACTAAACTAACTGTCCAGAGCAAATGACAATTAACTTCACCATCAAAAGCATGCAGATTCCCCCCCAGAACAAGGAAGCCAGCAAGAAGCTGAGACATTTGACAGTAGCTTTAAGGGAGTCCTGAAGGGGTGGCTGGGAGCAGGAGATATGTCAGGACTTCCAAGCAAATACACTGAGTTGATGTCAACATGGCATCCTGCCGTTGATCCCTTCTGGTCCGCAAAGCCTAAATATTAACAGTTGAGGGTTTTGAGAGGAGGACAAGCTGCTGTCTCCACAGATGGCTTGGAATGCCTCAGTGCTTCAGCAAAATCGGTGTGTACATACAGAATAACAAGAGGAAGATTCCTATCAGTTGGTTGAGGTGACAGTGGTTGACTTGTGGAAAGCAGTGACTGCAGACAAGCAGGCTTCATCATAGCCACACTGGGAAGAGCCAAACTGGAAAGTCTTCAACTGTAAAACAGTCAATAGGAAAGAAAAGTGTCATTTGGACACAACATGGCAAAAACATAGCAGCAGCTAACCTTCAACATGGGCTCAAGAGGTGGAAGGTGAGACGTTATATATGTGGAGCTTTGGAGAGTAGAGCCTCAACTTAACAAGTACATGATTCAGGAGGTGTACAACATGTTGCCAAGCCTGTCCACCTTGTTCTGCTCGAGCAAATTTGAGTTTCTGTCATATCTATTATGGCTAAAGTGGTGAAAAGCATGGAGAAGATCCAAATGTAAAGATGAGAACTATATGTAAACAACTTCATGCTAAATGCTACAGGGATTTTGCAGAGAAATCTGTGAATGTGACCTACTGCATGCTGGACACCACAGGCAGTCAAAGGAGGAAGGTTTGTTACTTGAAGGCTTGCCAGACGCAACACAAATCTGGTTCTTCAGTTTACAAACCCAGATCTGTGAAGTCCAAAATAAAGTATTCCAAAGAAAGCCTACATCTGTGTCTCCTCCTGTCTCATAAACCAGTGTAGTTGTCACAGCCCTCAAAAAAAGACTACAGATCAGGAGAAGGGACCCAGGCATTCAGAGTGGGTCCACATGGTTACAAGATTGGATTTTATCAGTGGTTGTTGGGTTATGGGTTCTGTTGGATGACCTGTCACTCCCCTAAGACCTTAGGTTACATCACTGATGATGGATCCAGCACAACCCATTATGGAGTGGGATGTGAAAGTTCTTTGTCAGCTGGTTGTTTATCCTCCCCAAAGCAAAGAACAAGTGTTATTGGATCCAAGAAATGGCTGGAATACTGCAAACCCAAATATGACAGCGCTATCTCCTTTATTTCTGATCAGGAAATTATAATTTGTTCCAGATGACTATTTTTTTAAGAAGCTTTCAACCTTTCCTGTACTCACAATGAATGGATTCAAATACTTGCAATATTCTGAAACAAAAATCCGGAAGCTGCGAACTGTTTGAACACAGGCCACGCGAGGCAAAGGCTTAGGATGCAGATACTGGGCACAGCTGCCACCCGGCTTTGCGCTTCTATTTGTGCGAATTTCCAGTATTTCTTCCACGTGTTTTGGTTGCCCTCAGATGGCACTCATTGTGCTCGGGACTTCTCGACTCCGCTACCGTTCTGGGTATTAATATGCGCTGTTTGCTCTGGTAGGAACGGAAGCTTGAATACTGGGTTAAAGGTGCATTGAGTGCTTCCATGTTTTACCTGCATGCTCGTTGTGAGTCAGTTTAACACATCAAGAATCCACAATGTCAGACGGTGCTTTAGTTTTTCTCCTGGCACAACCTAAGCCAGATTTACTTGACATTTTTTAATTTGCCCACAATGCTCCAGCTGAGTGCAGTATCATTTGTGGTCGTTTCAGCTCTTCCAAAACCTGGCAAGCCCTGACTTTACACATTGCTTCGCTAACAGATGATGACAAAAGTTTACCTGTCTTTCGCCGTCATTATGGCACGGGCCACTGATGTAGAGGAATATTTAACTTGGAAAATAAACCGAACTTAAGAACGCTGCATCCGCCCAGAAATTCATACGACGTTAGCAATCGTCTGTCGTTGCATATTTTATGGGAAGCCGTACTCAGCCCACCTTGGCGACAAGAAGAACGCGAGCGGCTTTACCTTCACGTCACACGGCAGGAGGGCAGCCGCGATGACGCGCGTCTCCAGCTCGTTTCCAAGTACGAAACCTCGCGATGTTTCCTCGGAGTTCTCGTGGGGGGCGCCGTGGCTGTTTTGAGACGTTGCCAAACGTCTTTTCTAGAAAGCGAGCAGCGCGAGTAAGACGTTTAGAACCGGCGGCGACAAACCGTGGCAAATACGCCAGTGAAAAGCCCCCCGCCCCAACTGTAAAAACAAAAACATGTCATCTAATGGCTTATGCTGCAAAACCGCGTAATTGTAAAAGAGCAACCGTGCTCCTTGAGCATGTGCATTCGAAGCATGCAGCGACGTAAATCGCGAGCACCGCCGCCCGGCGACATTCGCAGAACGACGGAGAGGAGCGCGCCGCTAGGGGGAGCTACGGCGCCTGCGCGCCGAGGAACAGGGGCGGGAGCCCGGCGCGTTTGCGCCACAGGCGTGCGGGCGGCTTGCGACGCCTCGCAGCAGCGCGAGCTCAGTGCGCGCTTGAGTCGCGAGGGCGCCGTACCGCCGCAACCGCCACCTCTTCTGCCGCCTTATTTACTTTGTTTGTTTGTCAAATATAGTTTATGCGCTCGCTGTCGGTTGCACGCAAAATCACCACCGGAAAGGGGAGACTCGCTGAAGACTGCATTCCGGAGTCAGGTTTGCTCCTTGCACCTGTGTGCCATGGCGGCCACGACCTGCACGAGGTTCACGGACGAGTACCAGCTGTACGAGGAGCTGGGCAAGTAAGGACGTTTGCGATGTATTTTGGCAGCTCTGTTTGTCGTACATGCACACCGACGCTAACGTGTCTCGCACACTGCCTGTCTCACAGTTTTAATCTTTATTGCCAGTAGTGTGCCGTCATCCCCGGCGATACGGTACACTTTGAGCTTTGAGATTTGTGCTAACACCCTGGCGCACGACCCCGCAAGGTGCCGGTGTTGAACAGGAGCGTCTTTTCCCGCACGGGCTGTGGAGACGCTGTCAGGTTAGCCGCCTGTAGTAACACAGGTGATTCATCAGTGAAACATGCCAGGTGTTTTCGCAAGCACCTTCACGCAGACAGCCGTCGCTCCGCTTGTGTAATGCATGCAAATAATAATTTGCCATAAGCAAAAAAGGCGACTTTAGGAGTGCAAGGCGATGGGTGAGATCCTGGTACTGTAGGGCAAGGACACTGGGCTCATTTGCACTATTTCTATTTTCATAGCCATTTACAGATACATCAAAAAGTGTCAGCTGACTTTTCACACTTTTTCCCGCGACTCTTGACTGCTGCTGCATGTCCCTGGTTCAGCAGCTCCGTGTTTCCTCCACTTAGAAGCGAGCCGCACGGTGGAACAGTATTGCTTACATTGAGGCCTGATGGTAAAGCTTCAAGAATTACTGTTTGCTTTAAACAATTTGTTATAGTTTTGTAAGGTAAAATGTGTATATGTTGTTCTCCTAGTCCTAGAATTTGTCTGCCTTGGAGGTGCAGGAGTGGGAGTCACTACAGTAGCCTGTATTTAAGGACTCCACCCAGCACCTTCTTTACTCCAAATGGCCCCATAGCATTTATTTCTTTTGTGGTTTAATGTGCCTCAGGTCTTTTTTTTCTTTTTTTAATAATCCTTTTTAAATGAATTCTGGTGATAGTCTTATTTGCTTTGACTGGACTTTAAAAAGCCAAGTCAACAAAGGATTACATTTTATAGTGCAGTTTGAGCTGTGTTGAGCTTTGAGTCCATCTTTTTGCCTGTCTTCTTTGCAGGGGCGCCTTCTCTGTGGTCAGAAGGTGCATGAAAATTTCCACTGGGCAGGAGTATGCTGCTAAAATCATCAACACCAAGAAGCTCTCAGCAAGGGGTATGTATTTTTACACCCCCCCACCCCTTGTGTTTTGTACCATTGTGGATGTGGTGCCCTTAAATGTTTATGAGCTCAGTTTTAGTTTTGAATGATCCAGATTGGTCTCTAAGCTGAGAGTGGGGACCCAAGGAAGGAGTGGTCCTTTCTGATTCAGTGTGACTGTTTCTTTCCATCTTCTGACCTCAGGCTTTTAGTCACTGAAGCCAAGTGGGATTGGTAAAGCTTCACTATGTACTGTACATGCCAAGAAGAAACCCTCTAAAAACATAATGTGCTGTGTTATAGGTCACATTCATTTGTACAGCAATAGTTGAACCTTTTGCCCATTTTTGAAGTTTCCACGCAGTAAAAGTCTTTGTACTGGCAAGTGTATTGAGGTCTACATTGAGACAGACATTCATTCACCATCTCCAGACCACTTATAGAAGCATTATAATCTTTAGTGCAAAACAGCAGTATCCCATAGAATGGACTGATTTAAGTCAGACTTATGCCATGTTGCTATACAAGGGAACGATAAGGTTTTTCAGGGAAAGTTTTTAGTATAAAAGACAATTTATGAGGAGCCACGTTGTGGAATTGGCTGGAAACCTTAAGCCTGACTATTTAAAGTGAGGTACTCACTGCAGTGTGGTGCAGGGTAAGGAGCTGTTCTGTTTCCAGCAAATGTACAGCTTACTTGCTTCCACAAACAGAATGCCTGAATCTGCCAGTACTGTGAGACTGCATGTCAGTAGGAAGGTTATCCCCTAAGCCAAACATGTCATGTTGGTCTGCTCAACTTCATAGTCAACCATCCTGACTGTCCTTGTACAAACACCAGTGAGGCAGGAGAATACAGAGAGTAAGGAACGGAAAAGGAGATTGTATAACTCGTTGCAATCCACTCTAAGGTCATATCTGATGTGTGTCCCAAATTCAAGATCATGGGGAGGGTTCACAAAAGGGAAGCATAACAAGCCATCCAATGATCCTTGAGGTGAAGATCAAGAACTGATACTTTCAGAATATTAGTGTAGCTTCTGCTGTTTCTAACATTTATCTAGTAGTATCTATCAGTAGTTACAATAAATAAATGCATCAGTTTAACTTCTCTTCCTGGGGTGAGATTACAACATCTTACATTATTGTTAGTATTAATATTTTTATTATTTATTTTCTTTATTCGTTTGTTGGTGTGTGCAGAATGCAGTTTGCTGTAACATTGAGTATTGTTCTCAATGTTGTTGAACTGCTTTGGGAACACAAATACATTTTTCATGCCAATAAAGCACAATGAATCAAGATTTGGGTACATGGTTTATTATAATCATAATTCTTTTATTTTGCTTCTGTCAAATCCGATTAGCTAGGGGTCACTCTTTTTCATTTCTGTTTACGGTGCAGATAGAAATCTGTAAATCTGTCTGCATCTGTAGAATTTATTGCTGGAACAAATCTTTTTGAAGGGAAGAATGTCAACTGTTGCTAAGGTGACAATGATTGTTTTTTTATTTACAAGCGCAGCTATTTCTGTGACATTAATGAACACTTCATTCTGTCTTAACGGTGGGTGTCTGGTTCTGTTATGGAGGGCTATTGCACATATTAAAAACAAGTTAATTTTAGGTGAACTCCAGGGTTTTTAGAATTGCATCTACATAAATGATTTTAATTATTGTATATGCTGCAGCTAGGTTATACTGTATGAATGAAGAATTCATGTGGAATAGCAGTGTGCTGTTCAGTTTTTTTTTTTTTTTTTTTGGACTGTGCGTGCGTGCGTGTGTGTATGCAAAAAAAAAAAAAAAACAAAACAAAACAGAGCTTTACTATGAACATGTGTACATCGCACAATTCTTTCAGATAGGACTGACTTTTTCTTTTGATGTCATTTCCTACTGATTTGCTTTGAATGAAAGTTTTCTTGCTTCTTTGCCTCTTGCTGTAGATGATGAATGAAGATGTTCAGAGTAGCCCACATTTCTTGGATAGACTTATTGCTTCTATTTTGAGGTCTGGGCTCAGACTGGGTGCTGTGGTAGATGGAGGTGTTTGCCAGTGGTTTAAGTAGACTGGCATGACAAAGCATGGCACTTGGCAGAGTGTCAGAAACTGGAATTAGGTCTTTAAATGCAGTTTAATCTATTGTTTGAGTCGAGTAGAAAAATATCCCTTCGTGTGTTGAGGGAGTAGTGAAACAGAACTTGAGAATTAGAGTTCTCAAAAGGTTATAATGAAATTTGGAGAAGATGACTCTTAAGAGAAGAGGAACCAGTTGATTGTTCAGATGGAGATTTCCCTTTCAGTTGTTGTCACTGGCTCATAGATGGTGTCTCTGGTCTCTATAGTGTTTGTCCATCTAAGGTCAGACATTGAAGATCACTGCTATTGTATTTTTTGCATTTTTTTTTTTTTTTTTACCAAGTTTGTTATAAAATTTCTTGTCCAATTTGCTGGCTTTTGGAGGTATCCTCTGCAGGAAAAGGGCCCTTTCTTGCATCTTTGTGCAGGATTTAAGATCTTGGAAGAAGGGCACACATGACAAATATGTGACGTGAAAGTAACTCTTAGGGAGATGTAATCCAGTATTCGGAATAAAAAATAGCTGCATCTGGTGAGATCTGCACAGACAATTGCCACTACCTTTCCAGTAAAGGCATGTCTCATTATGAGAACCTTTTTTCGGCTAATACAGAAGCACAGAAGCTGTGACAGCACTGTGGCATGAGACACTTGGGGGCAGTCATGTCTGAAGTAATTGAGTAATCAGCTGAAGAGGATGATGAAATTGGGAGGGCTCTGGTGGGGATGGTACAGCCCCTTGATCTGTGTATTCAGAAGGGTTTCTTACCCTCCTCGCTCAAGTGACCGCTACGGTCATCCTGGCAATTACAGGGTCATGAGGTGAGTCCTGCAACTTGTAGAGTGAAAGGAGGTGGTCGGCTGATGTTAACAGTATTCAAAGAAGGGAAACAAAATTTTGGGTAACTGCCCATGTTAACATTTGAGTTTATCTAAAATTAAAATATCACAATGCAATAAGGCAATCACATCTCTGACCCTGAAAGGTCACTAAATATCAGTTTTTCTTTGGATCAGAAAACTTCTCTCCTGTGAAAGAGTGCCGAACTAGGTTTTATTTTCAGTGGTCTTGGAGCATTCCTGAAATTTCTTTGCTGATTCTAAGACCTGCTTCAACAGGCTGGTTAAGGCCTAGTTAAGGAATTTTTTTGGCTTTCAGTTGCTTTTGGGATCTCCAAAACATGCATTAGATCACAGCCAATATTCACGTGTTTGACTGCACAGAAATTTGACCTGGTGTTTTTCACTCCTGTGGTGGATTTACAGGGAATGTCCTCAAGAATTATGGACATAGGAACTTTTTTCCAAAGCTATTCATGAAATTAACAAGCAAAGACTTTTACAGACAGGAAGCAACCTTCAGAAGCCAGGATTTTATTTTCTGATAACCATGGAATCCACCTCAAATCAGATGACTCAGATGAATGATTCCCTTGGTTTCTTCCTGATTTCAGAATTTTCACTATCATTTCTGGTTAATAAGCTGAACGGTTCTTTAAGGTTTATTTTAACTAGGTAATCTTCAATTCACAGAAATGTTCCTAATCTTTAGTCTTGAAATACATTCTGGAAGTGGTGAGCAAGCGTCTGGAGGAAACTGCATGTTTCTCTCATATCGAGTGAGTCTACGGCTTTGGGATATACGAGATAGTTCCAAAGTTGCAGCTTACTTTTCCGTAACTTCCATATTTATTTCCTTCTATCCAGGGTATGTGGGAGAGGTATGTTAAATAAAGCTTTCTTTAAATCTGTTACCTACATCGTCTTTGCAAGAAAGGATTAAATCTGCTCAGAGGCAGAACATAAGCTACCCTTAGAGGTCCAAAGTAGAAGCCTCAAAGCTGGGGGATGTTACATCATGATGTTGCATTTAGCCTAGTCTAGCATTGCCTTACCTACCCCTCCTCTATCCTTGATGATAAAGCATTCTATCATTTATTTCCAAATCCTTTAAATCTAGTAGCAGATTTTCTTAGTGCTAACATCAGGGGCTCATTGGGTGTTTTTTTTATTTTTTTTTTATTTATAATTATCCCTACAGGGGTTCCTGAAAGACGTGAGACAGATGGATAGATACTGTGAACAGGGATGATAACTAAGATGGTGGAGAGTTTGGGTTGCCAGTGTCCCAAGAATTTAATAATAAAAAAATCCCATCTAGTTGTACTTGCTGGCATTTGAGTGACCTCCTGTATGGGTTTAGATTATGCTCTTCAAACCTTTTCTTTGTCCACCATGGGTAGATGCACACTTCATTTGGATTCATTTTGGTTGTAACATTAACTGTGATGCTCATCTTTTTTAGAATGTACAAGCATTTTTTTATTTTCATGAAAATAATTGGCCATGGATTTATTTTTAGTACTGGACTAGCTATGCTGACTGTGGACATGGTGTATTTGCATGCATGAGTGTTAGCACTGCTGTACCCTATGGTCAGTGTTGAGTCATCACCCACGTGTTACCAGGAAAGAACAGATGGAGTATTTTTATTTCGCCCTCTAGATTTTTTGTTTGTTTATACCAATGTTTTTGTAAATATGGATGGATTTTAGCAAAACTAAAGATCTGCTGATGTTTATTTTGGCTCTGGCCTGGAAAAAGTTTCTAGAATCATTAATGCTGTTAGCTTTTTCTTTTTTTTTTTTTTTTTTTGCATGTTTGGATACATTTTAGTAAAAACTCATGATAGTGCTATGAAGAGAGAATGTTGAATACACATTGACTATGTAATTAGATGACTATGTAGCAGGTCTGCCTGCTGTGAGGGTCATAGAAGATGGCTGGTGTAGATCTGGACATACAGTAGTTTGGGAAACTTAGAAAGTCTGAGCTTGTTGATGTGGCACTGCTCATCCCCTTGACATCACTGATGTCCATATGCTTTTGTCAGTGCTCTTGTTTGTTGTCACTGAATAAGCCTCCTTAGAAACACTTGTAGCATGAAAATACTACATCCCATCCCCTCTTCATTTCTTACTGTTACTTCTTACTGTTGGCCTGATCTGGTCTTGACTTGTTCTGGCAAAAGTCAGCAAAAAGTTGACCTATCTGTGAGGAGGAAGCTCTGACTCTATTTCCTAGCCTTATGCCAATGAAGTGCTCTGCTGGTTTCATAGCAGAGTTACTTGACAGCTGGGTTTGTTTACTGCAGGTTGCTCCACAGAGCACAGCATGTTACCATGAGGAAACTAAAAATAGATCATTTAAAAAAAGTGATTGTCTTGTGAGGATGTCTCAGATACCGTGTTAATCGGTTTGTTGTAATGAATCATATATGCAAGGTTTTCAGCTTGTCAGTGTTAACATGCTTGTTTTTTTTGTCTGCAGGCATACAGACATAACTGAAGCTTTAATAATTTATAATTATAAAACAGTGACAAATCATTCTTTTTCTGGGCTGTCAAGCTTTGCATAATTCTTGGGGAGAACGGTCTCACCTGGCTTGCTATTGTAAAGGCAGAATGCCATGAAAAACATATGATTTTATTTTAAATGATGTTGCACTTAAAACCGCCCCTGCATTAATGATTTTAAGATGGTTGTGTATCCATGGAAATTGTTAGTAAGTCAGGAAAAATTGCGGAGGGCTGCACTATTAATCTTTTGGTACAAATGGATAAAATACCATTTCATTCAGACATGTAAGGAAGAAACTGATTAAAATAGTAAAGCCTCTTGTGCAATGAATCTTACTTTTTTTTTTTTTCTTTTCCAGCCATAAATTTAAAAACATGCAGTTATCACTTGATTTGTCAACTTGGATTTTGATATCCAATTTTTTAGGCAAGAATGAAAAATCAGAATAACAAAATTTATCCAAAGTGTGTCCAAAAAATAAAAAAAAAAGTTGAAAGTTGCGAGTATACTGTAGTTGACGTAAATGTGCTATCAGCCCAAGTGCCAAGCCTGTCTCATGCTTGCTTTATTTCTATACATTTGTGCATGGTCAAAGTGATTGTGTTCTTTACTTGTTTTAAGTTCAACTTATTTTAAATTGTCTGGAATTTTTAAACAAAGTTTATTATTGAATGTTTGTTACTATCTACAGGATACAAGTAATTACTCCCAAACATGTTACCTAAAAACATTAATGACTCTGAAAAATGCACTAGCTCATGGGACAAGAGGAGACACAGATGCAGGCTTTTATTCTTCCCAATGCTTTATTTTAAACATGTGCAGTGAGGGGTCTGGGACAAGGGAACTGAACTGTATACAGGCTCACAAACTATGGAGGAACTCTGGAATGTGAAGATCCTGGCATTTCATCTCTCCCTCGTGTTCCTGGGCAGATCTGATGCGAACAGAGTGGTCGTTTTAATATCTGTCAAGGAAATTGGATGCAAGGAAGGATGTCAAAGACTATTGGGAGAACTGGGTATGAACAGGAGTGGTCTGGGGAATTGGAGATGTGTATCTGATATTGGAGAATAGATGTATAGTGTATGGTGAGGTGTGGACTTTGTATGTCCCTGAGTCCCCCCATATGCTGCAATGATTTCATTTCATTCAATTGTTTGATAGGGTAATTGGGTTTGTGTGTTATGTCATGTTGAAAACATGGATTGATGGCTATATAGGTTTTGTATTGAAGCTTGGGGTTTTTGTATGGGCTAGGTATACATTTTCCCCCCATTTTAAAGTAATGGGAACTAGGCTTTTGGCACTGGTATTGATTTAGGACTTTTGTCATTTTAAAGTTTAAATAAAAACAGCCATCAGTAATTATGTCTCAAATGTATCCAAATCTATTTTGTTTACATATGTGGCAAAGGCCTATTGGCTTCTGGGATTTCTCAATGCATTATCAGATTTAGTAGCTGTTATCCATGCATCCATGTCAGTTTACCATTTCCTGTCTACATATTCGGCAACATTCCCTGCCTGTGGTAAGTTGTTTCTTGTTTGTATGCTAACTGATGCTTTACCTATTTATGCTGATATCACGTTCCCTGTCACTTGGTAGACATGCTCTGTCTCTACGGTTGGTAATGCACCATGTCTGTGGTAGCCTAAGCTGTAGTCTGCTGTAATCCCTGTCTTTATGGTAGCCTGTGCTCCCTGTGTCTGGGGTAGCTGAAAAGTATTGGCTACCTGAAAGTCTACATTACATGTTTGTTCTGACAGCCCATTTTTTTGTTTGTTTGCTTGCTAATCCATATGCCACATCAGGCAAGACAAGCCTTTATTCAGCATAAATAGTTCCCTTTCTTTCATTATCAGTACATTTCACTTGGAGATGGATGCTTTTTTAAATTTTCGTCATTTAATTTTTTTTTAATTCTGTCATTTATTTTTATTTTCATTTTCCAGTTCACCAGAAGCCAGTTTACGTCACATTTATTACCCAGCTTGTGTTGTCTATTTTTGTTCCTGACGTGAATTCCCTTAGGAATATTACAGCAGTTCAGGGATGAAGAGACACCAGGCTTATATAATGATTAAAGACTCTCCAGGAAAAAGAAATCAATATTTGAGAAAAAGGGATTAATTTTCCTTTGGTTTCATGGGTAACCCGACATAATGACCTTTTTTGAAAATTTGGACGGGTGTTAATATCAAAAGTGTTGAATTCCAAGCTGAAGTACAAGAAATTACACAGAAAGGGAAAAAATAAAATGAGTTCCGTTGGCAAGCTGTGTGCTGTGTCAAAGCCAGATTCGCTTTCTGGAACCCTCCCTGCGTGTCATTTTTAGAGCTCTGTTGAGGAGACGAACTGTAAACTGGCTCAGGCTTACTGGCATGGGATGGACCCAGTAAGCGTGATTCCTGTTGCTTTGATAAAGGTGTCACAGAGGAAATAGACTATTTGCTGAAAGGAAGTAGCGTGACAACCATAATTCTCAGTGATACATGAGCAAGGCACTTACCTGAACCTCTGGCAGTAATTCACGAGTGGAAATTTGTACAGCAAGTAAGCTTTGTGGGTTAGATTATAGAATTTGATTTTTTTTCGGTAACCCGGGGCATAAGAAGGCCAGCTCCACAGCAAAGAAATTCAGTGTTATGTCCATAAATTTGTTCGACCAGCTTCATACTTATACAGTTTCATCAGCAATAACTAGTGTTTCCCTTGCCCCTGCTACAGTATATGTGAATTGTCAGAGAAATGTATTTCTGAAAGATTGTCATAGGTTAGTTTAATTTTGACTTTCAATGTTACAGATTTCACAGTCGTGAAAAGGTAGTTCAGGGTATATTTGTAAAAAGTGAAAATAATGAAGATCACCACGAGTCACATTCATACATCACCTATCTGGACACTAGAAGAGACTAAGGGCCGCAGCACACCCGTTACGTTCGCGATGTCCATATTGCAGTCTCTTGTGTTGTTGAACTAAACCCCCAACTGGACAAGCACAGTATGCTCCAGCACCAGGCCTGTCTGCAGAACAGGTTCTCTCAGGTTTTCTCTGCAACAGGATGGAACGGTAGGGTCTTAATTTACTCACTAAACTAGGCCACAAGCTCTGAAGAGCAGGGTGGGGGGTGAAGTCTTAATTAGGATCTCCTTATCTCTCGCAGTGCCCAAGCTCCACTTGGCATGAGCACAGGGGCACAGTTCTCCTCTTAATTAATGATGGCACTTAGCTAAAGATACTTGCTCTCTATGGCAAACCAGAAAACCATTCCAGACAAACTGGCTCTGGAATAAAAGCGTCTGTGTGGGGGTAGCAAAGTTAAACTCACACCAGTTAAACTATTTAAGTGATTGGTGTCAAGTGGAATGGTCTCTTGGGCTGCAGTGGGTCTGTGATGAATCTGATGACTCACACTGTGGGTAATTTCAGCCCATGCTGGACAGGAAGAATGTCCACAGGAGGGGGCATTCTCCTGAAACAGACATGCTTATGAAATGTTCAACAGTAGCATAAAATAGAGCTGTATGTGTGCATCTCTGGGGTTATTTCTCTGTGCCTGTGTATGGGCTTGGTTGGAATGCAGCCACTCTCTATGAAGTCTAGCTCCACAGGTTCGCCTCGTGTCCTACGAAAAACACTCAGTACTCATTAAGCAATGTTGTCTTAATGATATTTAACCATGTAGACAGAAGTGAAGGCAAATGTAATGATGGAAAAGCACAGTTTTTCTGAATGTTGGGCCACTTGTATATGCACATCACTGGCTGTGTCTGTTTATTCATGGGTCACAGAACTTTGTAGTGTAGGTTTATGCATGGCCTCATGGCATAAATGACTGTTTGCATGATGCCTTAAGCTTAGCACGCTGGGTATTTTACAGTGTTTGGTTATGTAATGTAAGGCATTTTGTGAAATGTGTTGTTTTTCTAAAGCTAAAGCCTTGTTCATAATGAGACTAAAGTGTCTGATGTTAATGTTGTCTGATGGTTAAGAATGTTCACTTGAATTTGTTTATGGCCCTAAAATAGCAAAAAAGACCTATTTTTCAAACTGTTAGCAATTAACTAGCTCTCACACTTAATCCCAAGTACTTTTTTTGCTCATTATTGGGCAAAAAGATGCTTCTGTCTCTTTGTGAGTGAGGGCAGAGTTCCTGTGGCTTACTGTTAATTTGCTGAGGACCGTGAACCAGTCAGGAAATGCCCTTGTCAAATCACTGTTTTATTTCTCCATACCCGTCGGCCAGCATATTAAGAAAGCTATGAAATATACCTTCTTAAATGAGTCAAAAGTTATTTAAAAAGCGTTGTTATAAGTGTTATTATTATGTGAGTACATGCGAGTGTTCAGGCTAGACGTACATAAGCTTATTTTTGGTATGCTGGCTGTTTCCTCTGCGGTTACCACTTTACTGTGCAAAAGGTGCTATTTTACAGCAGAGATACTCAGATAAAGTGTGGGGCTGATACCTCCCTTTTTTTTTTTTTCCATGTGTCATGATAGAGAGTGTACTGAAGAGCTAGGAAGAAGGAGGGAGAGAGTGTTGAAAGCAAGACTAATCTCTCCTGTAACATTGGAATAATACATTGATAATATGCTGTTACATCCTGTCTGGTCAAACAAGATTTCCCTTGCAACATGAGAACACTCTGAGACCAGAGTTAACTTTAATCATGAAGGCAAAGTCTTCTCAAGCCAAAAAGACTGTCATTTGTGTACTGCCATTTGAAGTAAGGTTTACTCCCTTAGGGTGAGTGAGATGAGAAAGTGTCAAACCTGGAGGTTGGCGCATGTCTGCAGTACATCCCCATTTTCAATTGCTGACATAGAGGTGTTCACTCTATCTGCAGTATGTTGCTCTCCTGCCAAAAATGCTACCGAAAGCCAGGACCGCCTTTTCATTCCAGGTTTGATTAAGGAGCTGCTTATGATCCAAATGACTTAGTGATTGGCGTTAATATGCACTAAACAAGTGTTCATGGCCAAGTAAATTTTGCAGAGTATACCTCCTGTCTTCTTGCTGGAAGTCCCTTGTCTCGGCCAACTGCTTCAAACTCCTCCAGACTGCTAAATGCTATTGCCAGTGTTAATAACAGACTGTATACTGGCATGGGCAAAGTTTTCCTGGAAATAGTTGGAATATAACATACAAACTGGACAAACATAATCGCTGGAATGTGTGCATTTAGGTCCTGTTAAAGGATTTTGATCAGTTGATAAATTGGCTCTTGTCCTTGATTACATAACCAGGTATTACTACTAAATCCAGGTCATTACTTGTAAGCAGTGAGTGATTGAGTTTTAATCTCTTAACCTACCAATAAACAGTATTACAAAACCACTTTGAGGCAGTTTTAACACTTAAGATTCTTTGTCTTATTTTTATCAATGCATGCCTCAGCTATACCTTCCTGTTTTAAGTGCAAATGGTACTACCTACCTGATTTTATCTTTCTGATATGGACCTGCATTCTGGTTTTGTGTGTCAACTGGGAGTCTACCCAACCTAGGCTCAGAATCACTGAGTTGTCTTTTGACTTGTTGAAAATTTTTATTTTTTTATTTTTTTATATAAACCTTTTTCACAGCCACTGGTACGGTTAAGAGACTCACTCCTTGTGTTTTGCCAAAAGCATCCATGGTTTCAAGGCCATCTGAAATGTTACACAAAAGGTCAGGTGTGCTCTTCTGATGTCACAGTATTGCTCCAAGGGTTTGTGAATTTGGTCTGTTTCCATTAAGCATGGAGAATCTCCTTTTTACCAAAACATAAAAGGTGTTAATTCCTTCTTTCCTGTTATTTTTCGTAACCATTATATATGGCTGCTGATGATAATATTAAAACTTCCGGTGCCACATTACTTCTGGTGTCTCTCCAAAAATTATACAAGACGGACAACTGTGACACCAAACTGTGTGATCTTTGTTTCCTAAAACGGCTCATTAATGACCTTCCCCATTTCACTTCCAGTGAGTTCCTGTCACTTTTTTCTTTGGAACTGAACACTCATCACCACACTATGCCTTCCAGAGCAGAAAGGCTCCACAAAACTGCAAATAGAGAGTATACTTACAGCTATACCATCAGACTACAGGGAATAGTACCCATTTTGTCTACTAAGGTGTAGTATGTTTCTGCTGCAATATAATTGAGATTAGTTTGAACATTCCATAAACAAATTTTGAATGAAATTTGTTTTATGTTATATATCTTTGTCTGTATCTGTCTCTGCATAGAATTTTCTATAACTTAAATCTATGATGAATATGAATCAGTTGTAAATATTGTGGGTAGTAACATTTATTTCGTGGGGATGAATCTGTGGTCACCTCAGTTGAGAATGTTGCAGTTAAATACACGGTAGACCCCAAGAAGCCCTTTCGCTGCTTGATTAAAAATGCATAGTTACCATGTTTGTCACTTCAGGCTCAAAATAGCAGCCTGGGCATCCTCTTGTGTGTTTAATGAGTGGGCTATTTGGGGACTTTGACCCAGTGAGAACATGTTCCGAGATGGCATAGCTTAATAATTGGAGGCATCGGGGTTAGACTTTTAAGGCTGTGTCTTCCAAATAGCCTGCATGGTGGTGTTGTACTTCCTGTATTCACCAACACGTTACCTGTCTGGGCCTTTCAAGGACAACAAGGAATCAAGAGGTTTGCTTTAAAAGAAATGCAGATTCGTACTCCTCCAAACTGCTCCATACTCCATACCAGTGTTAATGACAGTATTTACTAGGGCTGACCTGATATTGGTTAAGCTCGGGGTACTTTGCAGGCTTATGTAAGATGAACACTATCCAGAAATAAGAAATGTCCTGTATTCCAATTGTCATTGCAGAACAAAAGCTTTTTTTTTTTGTAAACAATTTCTATTTAGTTTCAGGCTTTTTGGCCAATGAATGCCAGACACAATGTTGTTGTTTTCATTGTGGATCCAGTTCTACATGAGGGCAGCAGCCATTTCTAAGTTTGAGGTAAATCTTTTCAGTTAAAACATGAATGAGATGAGTTGAAATTTAGGAAAACTCTATTCCTAATGGCAGAAAGTACTTGCATGCTGCGGCTTGAATTAAGAGGGGTCAGTGTGGAGGTATTGATTAGGGTTTGGTGCTCTAGTTTGTCCCTCCTCATCTCATTGACCACTGTACACTGATCAGGACTGTGAACTTCTTTTCCACTGTACCCTGCTTCATGGGCACAAATTCTGCAATATTTTTTCCTACTGAAATGGAATCCTGATTACAGCTGTCAATAGCTCCACTCTTTGTTTTTGGTAGAAGCAAGCAGCTCATAAACACCATACTTTTGCTGAACACATCAGCACTTAATGTTCTTAGGGGAAAGTCAACAAGCCTAGAAGACAGGGTAGGGCAAGGGTGTTTTATTGATGACTCAGTCTTACCATTTCAGGAAGATTTGTAATCCATAAAAATAGAAGTGGCTGGCCCTGCCCGGCTAGCTCAGTCGGTAGAGCATGTGACTTGTAATCTCAGGGTCGTGGGTTCGAGCCCCACATTGGGCGTTGGTGCGAATCCAGCCACAAGGGGGTGCACCTCTGTGCCGGTCCCAAGCCCAGGCAAAATGGAGGGTTGCGTCAGGAAGGGCATCCGGTGTAAAAATCTGCCAAACCAACTATGCGGACAAGCCGATCCGCTGTGGCGACCCCTGATGGGAGCAGCTGAAAGTCGGCAAAAATAGAAGTGGCTGAAAGCACCTGGGAGAGGTGTAGGTGGGTGTGTGTGTGTATACATGCTTAAGATACAAATACACACACTGTATACTGATTTGTAACAATCTGTAGGAACAGCTGTCACTTCTACATATCCATAACTAACTGGACTTTAATGATTAATTTGCTAAACTCAGGCTGGCTTTGGGAATAGTAGAAGTGGGTATGCAACCTTATATAGTGCTTGTGTTTTTTGCCTCTTCAGAAAAAGTGTAGTTCATGAGATAATCATGTTTTTTTGCTGTCATCATGTTTCTTTGAACCTTCATTTCTTACAAGATCTGGAACACTGAGGTAATGAAACTTCTGCCTAATAGGTGTGTACTGAAAACACATTAGCCATGGGTGCTAATTCCCCCATCTTTAAAAACCCATGTTTATTGTGTAGAGAACATGCAACAAGTTGAATTCTTCAATATATACTGTACTAGTGTCAAATGTCAGTCCTCCACCCAGATTGTTTGTGAATGTAAACAAGAAAAGCCAGTATGATGAAAGTTGAAGCAGTAAGTGTTGTAGAGTGGTGTTGGCAAGCTGGTGAAAACCTAATAATCCATATGCCTGAATCCCGTGCTGATAATTATATTTATAAATGACCCCCCACATTTTCCCTGTGAAATTAGATATCCTTGTATTGCTTATAAAACAAAGTACGGAAAACATAGTACATATGGTACACAAGGAACTCTCATAGCCTGCCTGGTAACAACATTGATATCCTTGCAAATTAAATTTTCCCTGTGCATATGAGCACTGAGTAATTATTTCACATCTAGAATCTGGGGGATTTTTCTGATGGTTTTCATATAACTTTTTTGTAATTAATTGATTTGCTTAAGATAGAGTTGCATATAATGGTTTGTTGAGTTCAGTATATAGAACATAATAGATTTTACCATAATGACTGCCTGCTCTGGGATTTCTCGGTCTGCAGTTTTCGTAAATGTTTTGGTTCATAATGCGTATGTGTCAACCTAATGTAGTATTGCACAGTGCATTTTCATCCACACGCACTTGTGCAGTAGAGGTAGAAAATGCCAGTCACACATTTAATTTGGTAGCTGTATGCATGTATACTTGTGTATTTCTGCCTGGGCATGTTTGTGTTCATCTGGATTGGGTAGGATAAGTGAAATTCAATCTATGGCAGATCAAAGCCTAGACAAAACTAATTTTACACAAATCAGCATAGCAAATTTGTGTGGATGTGTCTTGTTTTTTTTGTGGTTCTTGCATTTTATTTTCAGCTTGCTTCTGTGTGTCCTTGAGAGGATACATTTATAGCACATTTTTCTGTGGAAGTGCACTCACATGCACCTTTTGTACGTGTGTGTTCATTTGCAGTATCTTTGCGTAAACACATTTGTCTGCATATCTGTTTACAAATTTGTGTGCTTGCTTCTGTACGTGCATTTGTATGTGAGACCTTTATGGAGTACGCAAACATTCTTTTCTGGGAGTCCACTCTAAAAGAGATGGTACATAGTGTGATTGTGGTGTGTAAATCGGCCTACGTTTCATTAGGGCATCGGGATTTGCACGTCTTAATCTGGGTTGTGTGTGGAGAGCTTGTGCTCCACAGTTCCACCACCACTCACTGTCTCTTATGTCCAGATGGTCAGATTACATTGCTGCCTGTGCTGCAGAGAGGAGTGTTATTCATCTGTATGTTGACATATTCACGACAGACTGCAAATCTGCCACTGTTTCACCCCCCCCCCCCAATTGAAACATGCTGTGAAAGATCAGAAGGTCAATGGGCAGTCCTAGTGTTGCCACCACTGGGCAGTTCACATAAGACTGAATCAGTGGTCAGTAGAAGACACATGAGAAGAGCCTCACTGCCTTGTAGAAGAAGGCTACCTCAAACTGCGCTGGGCCTTCACGGCACTCCAGCTGGTCTGAATCAGATGGTTCAGACTTTAGACACAGGATGGCATTGCTCAGTTATGTCACAGGGAATTTGAATCTATGACTTCTGTGCTTGACTAACAGGTGCCCCTGTTTGCTTGCAATGTCTAGTTAGGCTGATTGTTTCCTGAATGATGGTTGTGGAGATGTATGACCTGACAGGGGTGATGGTTAGGGTATAGAACACCTCTCATCCTGTTGTTTTATAGTAAGTGAGGCCTGGTCACTGTTCCTGCCTATGTTTCTCCCTTTCTCTGTCCTGTCCTCTAGAGAAAAGGGACAGTTGGTCATGATCGCTTTCCTTAATGTAATCTGAGCGATAGAATCTCATTAGCAGTCTGCTTCAGGGTTGGTATGATGCTCTTCCAACGTTCCATTTGTGTGCATGTGCATCAGGATATCTTAAGGAGGAAGCCATGTTCTCTTTAAATCAAGCAAGAATGGTTTTGGGACTGTTTTGGATGTGCTGATTTAGTGTACAATACAGTATATCATTGCTTTTAAGAATCCTAAGACTGACAAATGCAAATTGTTTACAGTTCAGGGACTTGATGGAAAAGCATAAAATTTAATAAGGGTCTTTTTTTTAATGCCAAAAAATGTATCAACTTGTTGAAACTTAATTTAAAGCATTAGTCAAATACAAACATTACGTACAAGCATTAAAAATACATTTATGAAATGAATCATTACTCTGACAGACAGGAAACATATTTGTGGTGACAGGATGACTTGGTATGCTGTCAGTTATCCTTTCCAGGGATCAGTGCCCTTGGTCTCAGATCAGTGCTCTCCTAATACATGTTTGAGGGTGATGTGACCATAATGAATTGGTTATATGTAGTACTCATATGAGTTTTGGTCCAGAACATTCCATCCTAGTCTTAGAGCTTCCCACATAAACTCAAATGCAAGCCTTCTCTAAGTCCTTGTCTTAGGAAATTTCAAACCAAGAGTCCTAAACCATGGTTTCTGAAAATGGCAAAGTTTGTATGTGAAGTGACTGAAAATACATTTCTAATATTGCCTGCAGCCTTATTCACCTGTTTCAATATAAAATCATTGTGTGTTTATGCATGTCTTCAAAGGGCTCTTCTGTAAAACTGTTAAACATAGTCTTCATCCACATGTAATGGGTGAGTCATTATGCTGCATTTTTTGGTATAGATTTAACAGTGAGCAAGACTCTTGACTGATGCTATAATAAATAGTATAAAGCAGTTAGTTTGGTTGATTAGTTTGAAGGCCTAAGGCTGATCCGTAAATCAGAAGCTAGAGGAGCTGTTTTTTTTTCTTTTTTTCTTTTTATTATAAGGCTTATTGACTTCAAAACCTTTCTTGAGGGTTAGCTACCCCAAGGATGCTAGAACACATCACCCCATTTTAAAATTCTCTGCAGGAACTTGTTTCATTTAAAAAGTGGGCAGTTTTTTTTTTTCTCCCCCTCCATCACTAAGGTAATTATTCTAGTTCAGATCGGTGCACATTTCAACACATGGTACACAACCATGTGCTTGACAAATAAACTCTTTTGACTTTGACTTTAGTGGCAGCAACCATTTCTGTCAATGACTTTCAGTCAGTGACAGTTCTGTGACCCAGATGTGATCAAATGCCCTTTTAATTATTTAATTAATGTTTTTAAAAGTAGGTTTTATAATTCTTTCCTCATTCTGTTTTACTAGATACAGAGGGTAGGAAGGTATATTTACATGCATGGGCAGTTCCACTGCAGTGGTCGGGTACAAGTGAGGTGTGGTGTGAGCCCAGGGCAATGTGATTGGTGCAAAGGGTTGCTAGACAACAGATGGCTGACTGACAGGCTACCTGTGGCAGTGAAAGCAGCCTCTGTGTGAACATGTAATAGCTGACAGTTGTGCAAATATTTACCTAACCAGGCTGTATCTATTTTCTTTCTCTTTGATTATTAGGTACGTCTCAACTTTTCCTTTTTTTCAGGTCTGCCTTGACACGTCTTCAGAACTGTGTAGCTGTGGTGCCCTTGTAGTATGTTTTTGGGTTTTGTGAAGTTTCATAGCATGCTAACTCTGGTTTGAGAAGACCTCTCACTGGAGTATTACACAGACTCAAATCTCAGTCAGAACTGAGAGACTCGCTCTCCCTCCCTAAGGGTGTCCCATGAAGTGTTTTTGTGCACAGCAGTCTATGGATTAGATGAAGAAGTGAAAAGTCCAGTAATGAGGGGTACTACTGGTGCACAAGGATGGAATGAGTGGCCATACTGTGATCCTGTGACAGGGTGTGCCTGTCAGTTGGTGAACAACAAAAGAAACATATCTTACCATTTGGAAGTCTGTTTGGCCCTCTGGCCAGGGTTTCATAATGGCATGGTCCCATTGTTTCAATAACAGTGTTTTCATTACTAAGGAAAACAAAAAATGCAGATGGCAATTTGTTTGGTAATTTTTTATGGCTATTTAATTTTCACTTTCAGATTGAGAGAATTTTTAGTCAGTCACCAACTACCAAAGCTGTAGTCAAGTTCACCACTCTTTTGGTCTTGACTCAACTACAGCAACTCTGCTAGCTGCAGACTGCTGAACTTCTCAACATGGGGACAGTATGGTATTTAGATCCCCTGGGCAGATGAAGATTTAAAACATGTGCTCAGTTATGATAGTAAACTTTGAGTATTGCAATTTCACAAAGATACATGACACATCTTGCAGTTCATTGGTTATGAAGCCTATAAAATGACAGCTCAAATTATGTTTTAGGCATGCAACAATAAATATCCAGTTTTACAGCTGAGGGGGAAAAAACTGAAATGCCATTGAATTTGCTTTGAATAAAAATACCTTGCAAGGATAAAATGCTTTCAAAATGTCTGTATCAGTTTGACACATATTAATTTATGCAACTATTTTTATATTTGTTCTCAGTTCCCAGACATGCTATCATTGTAGTGGTTTAGATTGCAACCAGCCACAGCAGGTTGGTGTCATAAGTGTTTTTCCATGCATGTGTGCACTTACAACTCTGTTGTTCTGCATTCTGCTCAAGCTGCCAGCAGCCTCAGCAGTAGACAGGTGGTGGGAGGGGTGGAGATGTGCAGTGTGTTTTCATCAATATTAGGGGATATCCTTTCTCATTGTTGCTATGGAGATGAGCCCTGTGGTCTGTACAGGACTTGGGGAATGCTATCTTTACATCTGACCTCCTTCTGATAAGGCAGTGACACCCAGTTTCTGAACCTGCTTTCAGAAATCAATGAATGCAGGTCAAAAGGATTGAAGATGCCAACTCATTCAGCACTGATCTTAAGATTAATCTTGGCACATTCAGGACATTTTGTTTGTAGATGTAATATGTTCAGGTCAGGTGACATAAATATATCACCAGGTGTTAACATCAACATGTGCAGTTCAGAGAAAGTTTGAATCTGAAAATGTCCTGTGGCTTCTCTGTATTAATGTATTCAGTGCAGAGCTGGTACAAATCTGAACATGTTAAACGTATGTACTGTGCTAACACATAGATCTGAGTACATTTGGCAAAAGCTGGAGTAAACTTCCACATGTTCAACACACTATAACAGTAGACTACAGTGCATACACATTTTCCATATATTCAGTCCAATTCATTCAAATAAAGCCACTCTGTATTTTCCATGTCCTCGACTAAAAGATACAGAATGCAGTAATGGCTGGCTACCCCCTCCTCAGCAAATTACATTGGTGCTATATAGGGAGTATCTGTAACTCAGAAGTCCAGTTTGTTTGGCCAATGCATAATTGACCACAGTCCAGTCATCAGATCGCCAAACCAATTGGCATTAGTATTCAGCCATTGCCAAGGAGTTTCCAGATGACTTATGACCAGTACAGAAGTATGCTGCAGCTCTGTATGAAGATGAAGAATGATAGGAGTGAAATAATGAGCACAATGAGTGAGTACTTTTCTAGATGTAAAGGAGATTTAAAAAGGTGATGGAAAAAGGACAGAGAAACAGAGTAGGTCACTTGTTTATCTGAAAAGCTCATTTAAAATGGCGAGTCTTCAGGCTAGTTTGAGAAACTTAGACTGATGGAACACCTATTGGGTAATTCATTATACAATTTAGGATGCCTAGCTAAACATTTTACCTGCAGTTTTCAGACATTGCCTATTTGATAACAAGCTTAGTAAGGTAGGACCATACTAATTCCTTTAGTGTTTTATACTGTAGCTTATAAGAAGTATTTTGAAATCACACCTGTAAGAAACAGGTAACCATCAAAGAGAATGAAAATTGTAAATAATGCAGTTGTATTATTAGCACTAGTCATAATCCTAATGGCTGCATTTTAGAATTCTTGAAGGGGGAGATGGTGCATGTTGGGGTGCTGATCAAAAAGTTGCAGTAGTACTTGGATATGAAGGCATGAGCTAACTTTCTGGTGTTAGATCTTGAAAGAAAAGCGCTTTTACTTGGGAAGATTCTTTATGTATAAAAAGAAATGATGGCCCAAGATGTTCCCTCAGACCATCTGTACAGATTCTTTGAAAGCGATATGGGAAAAGAACTGCATTTGTCAATCCTGTTTCATACAGTGTTTTAGTGACACAAGTCTCAGCACGCAATGCATAGTCTAAATACAGACCCCTCTGTAGGTACAGAGTAGCTGGTGTCCTGTTCACCCTGGAATCACAGTGAAACCCTGCCGTAATGAGCCCAAAGAATTTGGATTTCATACAACAATTAGCTTCCGTCCTCTTTAGGGGAGGTATGTCATTGTTCTCTGTGAGTGCCAATGTTTAAACATGGCAAGGAGAAACAGTTTGTGTTCCAGCTGTTCAATTTCCAAAGTTATCCTTTTGTAACCCTGTTCACAACATAGAAAAAGCAGGTCATTAGTGTTATTCTTTTTGCATTAGTATGTATTTATTTACTAAGTATATGCTTTATTTTGTTTTTTGTGTGTATAACTTTGCTCATCCTATTGGTGGCTCCCTCACTGTCCACTATTTTTCTTTCATTGTCCTTGATTGTTTCCTGGATCCAACCCTACAGCAACTAAACCTACTAGGTATTTTAAACACTTCATTGTTTAGAAGCCTTTTCTATGTCATCTGGCTCAGTTTCAGTCATCTGAAGTTGAACACAGCAAGAAAACATGTAAAACAAGCGTTTAGTCAGTTAGTGATAACAGCGTTGATTCTTATGTTTGCTTGCGGACATGTTTTGTTCCTTTTGAACACCCTAGATTTTTGGATCAGAGGTAATGTTTAGGGTCTTTTCAATATTCCCATAGTTCCCAAGCAGGGTGAACTAATTTTCCAAGTTGCTGTTAGACCTGGATGTATATTCCAATTCTAGTTAGGCAGCTTTTAAATGGATCAGGGAGGAACCAGCCAAACTAGATACAAGCTGTGATCATGAAGGTTCACAGTCAACTGTCATTGGGTGGAGAGAAACTCAGGGGAGAGTGGATATGGAGTAAATGCACTTCAGCAAAGCAATGTGAGAAGAAAAGGAATTTTTTTCCTGAAAATTGCCTACAGAGCTGCTGATAAACTCATTCTGACTGTTTGCTTGGTTGATTTCCTACCAGTAAAGTGCTATGAATTTAGGAATGTCATAACTGTGACAATAACAGCTGAGTGTGAGAATATGGAAAAGATTAAAAACGTGGGGGTGGTTGTAATGGGGATAAATACAAAAGAATTTGTCATATATAGCTTTTTTCTCATGTCATTGTCATATGGCTGTACAGGTGTAGTCTTCAGAAAAATGAGAATTAAAAGATATGACTGCTTTAGTGTACTCCCGACATACCTCTCCATATGTCCATCTTAGCCCTGTTGGTATGTTTTATATGTAGGGCTGGTAGTCTGTTTTAAAGCTATACTGTACTATATTGCACACTATGTATCATTTAGATTGGTCACAGATGTTTTACATTACTTTATTACATGATATATTACTTTGGAGAAGATGTAAGAAAGTCACATGGTTCAATTTTTATCTAAAATTGAATGGATATGCTGTACATATCTATGCTAAATGATGGCTAATTTTCAAGCAACTTCCCCACCATTTGTTTTACAATGCAACATAGTGCACTGAAATAGAATATTTACTGCTTCACGTGACCATAGTAAAAATGATTGTTCTGTAACATAGCACATGTGACATGGTTTAATCTGTCAAATACATAACAGAAGTAAATGGCAATACAGTGAAAAGTAACACGTTACAAATACAGAAACAAGTAATGCACTTAAAAAGGGTTAGCAGATTGTATTACTTATTTGCTGTTGATAGTATAGTATTTAATATTACAAATAACCAATATTGTTCACAAAAATGTTCTCTGGACTGTTGATGTTAGTTTTGTTGTCTGTTGTATTGATCAATGAATGCAGCAAACAACTAAAAAATGTTAATCACATGCTTAAGATCAGTGATATGAGTAAAGACCTTTTATATTATATAATATATAGTATATATTTTATATACAGGTATCCCTTTAAATCGCATAAGTCAAAGATGTAATTACATGCAAACTTTAAATGTTTCCCCATTCTATCTATCAGCTACCTATCTATCAACCTCATATTTGTTTGTAATTCAGGGTGCCTACAGCCTTTTGATGGCCCGGACAAGGGTCTTCCGTATAGCTCACCTGTGGAGACTGAGTTCCATGAGACAAGAGTGCAGTCTCCATGGTTCCCCCTTGACAGTCCCCTCCCACCCCCTGCTTAAATAAATTTCATATCCCAATGTTACTGTTACTTACTATACCTTTGCAGTGACACATTCTATTTAAAAGCCTCTAATGAGAGCAGTGTTGAAGTAGGTACAAGAAACACTGGTTAAGTGTGTGGTAGTTATCCGCTATGATCAGTACGGTTGTGTAACTAAACCTCTAGTTAATGATATTTTGCAGCATAGATATTATGCTATTATGGCCCTTAAACAGAGAAGCAAGACAAAAACATGATGGATAGGTCTTATACTCTGTATGCACCCACATATGCTGTAATGAAGTCTTTTGATTGCTTTGAGATGGCGATGATGGTGATTTATGTGGTGTCACTATCAGGTGTCAATGTAATTAGTCCCATTTTTACAAAAATGATATACTATTGTTTAGTGTATGGTGACTGTGAACATGAATAACTTTTTTTTTTTTTTTTTTTTAACAGAAGTTTTACTGGTGGGCATCCTTTCCGCTTATCGATAAGTTATGTTGCTGTTACGTCTCTTCCTGAACCCCAGGTTTCTTCCTCTCTAGAGTATTGCATCTGAAAGATTGCTATTTGCTGGTTCTGTCTGGCTCATCGAGCGTTTGAGCTGCAAAAGAAAAGTGACATCAAACTTTTATCTTACATTTTTATTCAACTATAGTAAAAATATAAATGTATATATTTTAAATTAGGAAATGATTTTGATTGGCTGTGGAAATGTGTCTAAAAACAAAATCTGACTTTTTGAGCAAGCTGCTTCCCTTAGTCATGTTGCTGTGGGTAACTGAAGAGATTGTGGTTACTGGGGGATGCTGTTTCCCCCATGTAAAATGGTCAGAGTGGTCCATGGTTTTCCATAGGGTAATATTGCTCACTCCTCTGTTCTAGTTTAAAGCCCCTTTGTGAGGATGTAATGCATTTCAAAAATTATTTCACATTGTCTTGTAGTGACTCAGCCAGTTGCGGGTTAAGATTGTTTGCGATAAGGACCTGCAGGGCTCATGCTTGTCAGCCCAGTAATTTTACTGTTGCCTGTGCTGATGTGAATTTATCGGTGCAGTTTTCTGCAGCTGATGTGACTCACCATACGCAGAAAAAGGCCTGGCAAAGCTGCTGAAACTAAGTGTTGCTTAACATACAGGGTATATTGCATAAGGCTCATCAGCTGATGAGAGTGCTCCCTGGGGAAGGTAGTGTTTGGTTCAGAGGCATGAACTGAAAACCTGAAGGTTTCTGGCTTGGGGTTTAATTCTGTGCTGCTGTAAATTCTTATTTGTATGAACATGTTAAATTGTAAGCACTGAGGAACACATTTTGGCAACTTGTTAGTTTGTGTGTATAGGGCACACTATGGGAGAATGTAGTTTTTCATTTGATTTTCGAAGAACTGCTCAGCATTCTTTCACTAATGGGGTATTGCCTGTTCAAACTTGTCACTTCATTTTCCTTGCAAGAATTGGGGGAGGTTTCTTTTACTGTTAGATAAAACCACAAGAATGCGTAAAAGACAAGGTGGAGAACAACTTTTAGCACTCATGCTCTAGATGTGGGGTGATAAATACATGGAGGAGGGGCCAAATAATTTTTAGATGCACTTTTGCAATACTGAAAGCTGTGAATATGTACAGTGCTGCAAACTTCTATCCATAACACTACAGAGGTGCACCATCTCATTTTGCTCTAATCACAATACAAATAAGTTTCACTGCAAAGTCTGACTCTCAAAAAAAAAAAAAAATGTAGCAAGTACTTCCAGCATTGCTGTGGAACTTAGTAGCTGCTACTTGTTCTTCATCCTTGTGTCCTAGGTCTTCTCCCTGTGCCAGCTCTGTATGCTCACAACCTTGTTTGTTTCTGCTGTGTGTGTAAGAGTAGTGAGACATTCTCCCCAGGACTGTCAAGATTGTATCAGCAAGCAGAGCTAGCAGACTGTGCAAAGTGGTCCTAGTGTTGTCTTTGAACTCTGCTCATCTCTCACCTGTGTGTGCATGTGTGGATTGGAACTGCTAGGTACACTGTAGCAAATTGAAGTGAGAACTCTGTCATGCCTGAACTCTTTGTGGCCAGATACTGTCACTGTCACCTTGTTTTCTGTCACTGCATTTGTATTTTGCAAATTCTTTTACAAACCCCTCCCATGGGTTGTATGTATATCATTTCCAAGGCATCCTCACCTATAAAGAGTCCTCTGTTTCTTAATTTCTTGGGGTCTGTTTCTGTTTTCTACTCTGATCTTTATCTGTAATGTGTACAGAGATTGCCTTTGGGACTCACTGAGCAGTTAGCTTTTTGACACAAGTCATAGGTTGGCCTAAGTCCTTGCATTTCATTTTCAGACACTGAAAAAGCTGACTTTAACACTGCCCAGGGATCATGTATTTTTGCCTGCTGTCATACAGTACCCACGTCTTGCTAGTTTAATCTGCATCTGTTGCTTAATCAGCATTTAAATGCTCTTTTTGTACTTGGTGGTAATTATTGTGAATAAACCAGGTCTGGCATGTATTTGCTCTTTGCCTTCATTTCCCCAGAACCTTTACAAAAAAATATTGTGAGCTATATCTGTGGGAAGACTTATTTATGAGTATCTGGGAAGATTCTCTGTATTCATGAAGTGTGTGTGTGTGTGTGTGTGTGTGTGTGTGTGTGTGTGTGTGTGTGTGGGGTCTTTTTTTTAAAAAAAAAAAAAAAATTTCCAGGCCCCAGTGTGTAAAAAATACAGTCCCCCAAGCACTGGAAGCTGTATCTCCTCATTAGTTGAATAGATATTAACAGAGTTACCTCTGTTGCCTATGTTTAAATGTTTCAATATAACCAAACTGTATTAAAGTACCTTTAAAGTGGTTGCATTTAATGCTGTCAACCAGTTGGATGCTGTGGAGTGATGCACATGTTGGTACTAGTCAAGTGAAAAGGCAGAAAAAAATAGGATTGATAGTTACATATTTTAAGTCACAAATGTGTGATATGTATTAATTTAAATTTTTACTTTTACGCTTTGTTTACATTTTAATAATTGTTAATTTTACACATATTAAAACTGCTTCCTGCGCCACTGCCTGCTGTTAAAACTTGGCATCTTGGTGTTTTTCCATTTCTGGGGCGCACCCCCCCCCCCCCCCCAATAAGTAGTCCCTCTCGCAAAAAAAAAAAAAAAACAGTGAGGTATGTGTTTGGCATGATGGATGCTGACATGTACCAACTGCTGGCTCCTGTCTTTACCCATTGTGGGTATCCTTGAGGAGCAGTACCTTAAACTGGTTGCATTTAGTACCTGAGATGTGGGTCTGTGCTACACAGGCTCCATGAAGAAGGTCAAATGTGCGGAAAGCATAAAGTAACAAATTATGTCATCAAACTTACTGCGTTCAGTATTGTTTGTATTATGCACTGCTATACTTCAGGGGCCAAAATGCCTCATTTTTTGATTCTTCTGACTGAGTGGCCCACATCATTAATCTGTGTAGCTATATGTGTGAGAGAACCTCTCTGTCTGTCCTAAAACAGACATAATATTTCTCACCAAACTTGGTTATCTTTGAACTGCTTTTAGTACATGAGGTGTACCCCAAGAAGGTAGAACACACACTGATGTGTATAGCGGCATGTATGTGACAAAGTGCATTAGCATCATGATCGTGTCATTTGATCAGCATGCACATTCATAATGCATGATATAATCTATGTAACCGACTTTCAATCTATGTGCTATCTATGCTATATTTATGTGTTGCGTGTGATGTCAGTAGATGCATGGAGTTTAATGAAGTTGCTATAAAAAGACATCAGTTGAGGTGAGAAGAACCACTGTGGCAAATTTAAAGTCTGTAGCTTAAAAGCTGTGCATAAAGAAGACAGACAGACAGAGATTAGGTCTTAAAAATAATTGGTTCTTTATTTAGATATGACCAGGAGCTTACATATCTTTGAGATAAAGGAAAGTTCTCATTTATGCAGCTGTGGCTACAGTGAACACCCTTTATATGACAAGGACCAGAAGAAAACTCATGCAAACAAGGTTTAATACTGTTGTAAATATTTTTACTTTTACCATTTTATTTTTGCTAATATTTATTATATTTGGATATTTTGATTTTTAGTTTTCAAAATGCTTCACTCATTTCTGTAGTGTTCTGCTGAATTATACATTGTTTTACTTGCATATCTTCAAACTACATTTGGAATTTTTTGAAAACACTGGCAAACTATTAATGTACATGTTTTGTTTTTTAAATTTCAAACAATTTTTTTTCAGCAGTTCATGAGCTGTGAAACGGAAAGGAATCTTTAATGATTGTGGCAGCAAGTCATAGTCAAGTGGAAAAGGAGAAAGCAATAACAAAATATACATTATCAAACTTTATTAAGCTTATGCTAGTAATGTATGCAATACCGTGTGTGTATGTGTTTGACTATGCAAAAACCTCATGTATTGTGAAGAAGTACCTGTATCTTAAATTTCAAGTCTGTGACGCGGGGGGGAGTTATACATAAAGAAAAAACAAATAGACAAACAAAGATTGATCTTTATAGAGATAGACTATTGGCAGTAAGATACAGTAAAAGGGAAAAAGGTCACAAGAGTATTTCAAATTCTTACATAGAATTTCTTTCTGTTCTACTTTACAAGGGATCTGCCTTTTCATTACAGTTATTTGAAAACTGAATTATTTATGAAGGTACAAATTGTACTACATTCTATCAAATCAGTGATATAGTGAAAATGACATTTTAAATAGCTGTCCCATTTTAAAATTTCACAGCATTTTGTTTCTCATTAGGAGCTGTGTCAAAATAGGTCAGTCACACATTAAACCATAGAGCCCCATGAGTCTTAAAGCAGAAAATCCCAAGCACTTGAAAATAGGTTGTCTGCTTTTTTGGTGAAAGTGTTTTTTGCTTTAGTGATTTTAAGGTATTTGGAGAGGGAACTATGCATACAGAAAACAGCATAATGTAACATGTTATATCTGAGCGTCTAACACTTGTAAGTCAGAGCTGATGGAATTGGCACATTTAATAAATAAAGCACAGGAATTTTGCATCATGGTACTTAACATCTGGCCTATCTTTCAGAAAAATATGGCAATGTTCTCACTGAGTTTCAGTCATTATGGTTGTGTGTACTTCCAAACTGGCCAGTGATAACTTTTCTTCTTTTTTTTTTTTTCAACCTTAAGGTTATGAGACTCAATGAAGTGGTGAAATAAGGTAATTTCTGAAATGGGAGCCTTAAAATTAAGAAGATTCCTAAACTATGACCTGTGGTTAATTTCGGAGTAAGATTATGGCTTATTCAGCTGATTTCAAGTCACTACAGATTATAACTTTTTTCCTTTCTCCATGGCTGAGGTGAGCATGGCAGACCATAATGGTCTAATATGCATTGTTGCATGGGTATGTGATGAAATCACTAGCCAAAGTCTTCTCTCTTTTGCTTCAGATCTCACCATTTGAAAAAGTGGGCATTACATTGTGCTTGGCAGTAGTTGTATTGATGTCCAGCAGAATAAAACTAGTAGATATTTTTGGTGATACATATACCTTTTCGAGTTTGCAGTACCAGAATGACTCTGTTTAACAGTACTGAAGAATTCTGGATTGCCACTGAACCAGAGCATGAATACTGTAACATCCCCCTTGCATGAGTCCTCTGCTACATACTTTATGTGGTTGTAGGCTTTGGAGGTCATGTGTCAGTAAGTGTGTTCATTTGGCCGTGCTGGAGATTGTATAATAGGCAGCATACCCATCCTTCTGTTAGAAGGTGCATGCCACTTCCTCTGTACTGCAGATTAGGAACACACTGCATAACGCGTTGGAGATGACACAGCGAGTGTTATCCCCAGCTCTCACGTACTCACCAAGCAACCAGAAGCCAAACCCCAGAGGTACAAATCTTATTGGATGGAACGGGAATAAAATGCTAGATAAAGAGGTTTGTTTGGAGCCACTAGGATTAGCACTGGAGAAAAGAGGGAAACCCTGTGGCTGTTAAGAACAGCTTTCCTTGCTCGCAAGTTCAACACCGGCTGTGTTCGCTGTCCAGCTGTGTTCAGTCAGGCAACAGCAATCAAGCCTACAGAATGAGAGCTAGCATACAGAATAAATAGTCCTTTTGCACTCGAGGTGAGGATCTTGTTCATAACTGAGTTTAGGCTCAAAACAAAGTGTTTTAGGGAAGTAATTATTTGGGTGCTCTCTGGGGTTTTCATAAAGCTTTTTAAGTGTGAGAGTATCATAACAATGCTGTAGGACATTGACTTTCCAGAATATACCTGGTTGAAAACACCCAAGCAAGTGAACAGTTCTTGAAGTTGATATGTTGGAAGCAGAAAAATTAGGCAAGCGTAAGGATCCCAGTGACTTTGGCAAGGCTTGCAGTGGCTTGAAGACTGGGTCAGAGCATCTCCAAAACGGCAGGTCTTTTGGGGCGTTCCTGGTATGCAGTGGTTAGTGCCTTCCAAAGGTGGTCCAACGAAGGACAACTGGTGACAGAGTCATAGGTGCCCAAGGCTCATTGATGCATGGGGGGAGCGAAGGCTAGCCTGTCTTGTCTGATCCCACAGAAGAGCTACTGTAGCTCAAATTGCTGAAAACCTTAATGCTGGCTGTGATATAAAGGTGACAACACACAGTGCATTGCACCTTGCTGTGTACAGGGCTGTGCTGCTATAGACTGGTCAGAGTGCCTGTGCTGACCCCTGTGTAATCCTCTGGGCAATATTCTGCTGGGAAGTCTTGGGTCCTGGCATACATGTGGATGTTACTTTGACATGTACCACCTACTTGAACATTGTTTCAGACCACATGCACCCCTTCAACAGTACTCCCTGATAGCAGTGGCCCTGCCACACTGCAAAAATTAAGGAATGGTTTGAGGAACATGACAAAGAATTCAAGCTCTTCTCTTGGCTTCCAAATTCCCCAGATCAAAATTTGTTTGAGCATCTGTGGGATGTGTTGGAAAAACAAGTCTCATCCGCGGAGGCCCCACCTCACAACTTCCAGGACTTAAAGGGTCTGCTGCTAATGTCTTGGTGCTAGATACTACAGAAGCCCTTTAGAGAATTGTGAAATTCAAGCCTCAATAGATATGTTTTGGCTGCACGAGGGTGACCTACACAGTATTAGGCAGGTAGTTTTAATGTTGTAGCTTATTGGTTTATCTTCTTCACAGCCCCTACCGTTGTTTCTAACAGTGTGCAGGTAGTTTGTTCTGTTGTGAGCATGAGTCCTGTTACTTGTCACCCGATTAATCAAATATATATGCTATCCCACAAATCAAAACAAAGAATGATGGCCATGTGGTAAGTAGTTGGCACTTCATTCTGATAATGACTATGCCAACAAGAATTTGCCTTATGCAGTGTTGAAGAAACAAAAATAATTACTTTCCTTTAGTCCTAGAATGAAACCCTCTCCGGCTGAATCTACCGTCATATAGTCAACTCCAGATATATTGGCACCCCTCAAGAAAGTATGCAAAAACATTAATATAATATAATGTGTATATTAAATATGTGTGAATATATATTTTTATATATAATTAAATGAACTATTCATTTAATAAAAATGATTCCTCAAAGTGTTTTATCTTTGGAATAATTTATTCTGTCAAAAAATATGTGGCAGAATTACTGGCACCCTTAAAGAATAAATAAAACCAAAGGAATTTGCGTCTTTGGGGAAAAAATGTTTCCTGTTATTGCTTTTAGTGTCTAGGAAATTTGTCTGTGACCGTTTCCTGGTTTCGCTGGGGTATAAATATAATCAGGGGGCCATAGTAAAGAAGTTTGAAAAGCATGGAACTGTTGAAAATTTGCCAGGAAGGGGATGCATCTGTATATTGCCCCTACGCACAACGAGCAAGATGCTAGGAGAGGCAAAAAGGTGCCCAAAGTCCACAGTTTCAAAACTGCAAAGTTTAGTTGAATCTTAGGGTTTCAAAATCAACAGTGAAACACCACCTCCATGACCAGAAACTTTCTGGATGGGTTCTCTGAAAGAAACCCTTCCTGAGACCAAGACACAAATCCCAGCTTTTCCACTTTGCCAAGTGACAACTGGAATCATATATTGTGGTCAGAGGAGACAAAAATTGAAACTTTTTGGCCACGCACACCATTTTCATGTTTGGCAAAGAAAGGGGACTGTGTATACAGAGTGGCACCTCATACCCATGGTAAAATATGGTGGTGGCTCCTTGATGCTTTGGGCCTGTGGCATAATGAATTCCATTCAATACCGGAAGATTGTGGCCAAAAATCTGGTTGCCTCTGCCAGAATTCTGAAATTGGGCCGTGGTTGGGTCTTCTAACAAGACAATGACTCAAAGCATACATCCACAAAGAAATGGTTGCAGCAACACAAAATGAAGGTTTTGCAATGGCCCTCTGTCTCCAGAGTTGAATCCAATTGAAAATCTGTGGTCTCAAGTGAAGAGGGCAGTTCATAAGAGAGAACCTGGCAACCTCAATGAGTTGGAAATGTTATGCATGGAAGAGTGGTCCAAAATCCCTCCAAGTATTCTTCAGCCTTGTTAAACATTACAGAAAGAGGCCGAGTGCTGTCATTCTTGCCAGTTGAGGCTCCAACAAATACTGAAATTTGGGGTGCCAACATTTTTGGAATCTACATTTTTATGAAAATTTGTGTAGTGAAAGGAAAACTTTTTGTTTCAATAATCTGTTTGACAATAAAAGCACGAGGCTAATCCATTTGTTTAATCCCAAAATATCACTGAATAGATGTGTTTCTTTTTATATATTAATTTTAGCTCATTTTCGTTAAGGGTGCCAGTAATTCTTGAGTTTACTCTATTTTACCCTTTTATGGCACAGAATAACTGTGAACTTTCAATTCTTTGACTTTGAGATGTGGACTGGTAAGAAAGAATGGTGATTGAGAGGTTGCTCATGAAATGGCAAGACATCACCACCATCATCACTGTGCCAAGCCAGTCAGTAGCTGTAATGGGTGTGAAAATGTAAAAATGAATAAGAAATTATGCACAACATACATAGGGCTGCACACATTAGCAATATAAGGGTTATAATGTTTGGCGACTATATATTTTATTTTCCTTTCTACATGACTATTGCCAGCATATGTGTGAAATGTTCATTTTTTCAATAGCACTAACAATTTTTTACTGTAGGAATAATAATTTGTTTATTGTATAATGTGTTACTTTTTTTTTTTTTACCTTTCCACTTCTTGACCTGAGCAGCACTGAGTAATCAAATATCAAAAGGAGCACTGCGGGGTAACACATCTGCAATAAATTAGTGAAGAAACGTCCTTTGATGCAGGATTAGAGGAGTGTCACACCATACGTGTCCACTGATTTTAATTCAACCGGTGAATTTTGATCAGTTTCCAAGGCTTCTTTTTATAATGTGTTCACAAGGAAGTACTGCTGACATTACCTGTCACTGACTTTCAACACTTAGGATATGATGAGTAATGCACCACACTTAAAATTTGAATATTGCAGCGGAATCCAGGAGGTAGAGAAATTGATATGAATCCAGCTCAGCCTACCACTCCCTCCATAAAAACTTTTCCTACTGCAAGAGATCATTCAGATACTGTAAGGAAGATGAGGGAATGTAATGATTGAGGCTATTTAAGTTGTCTGTTCAACTATTGGTTACTGTGTAACTGTTGTGTTATGCTCCAGTAAAACCATTCATTTCTATACAGGAATAAAATTCTAAGCTTCTCTTGCTAAAGGCATTAGGCAAAATCAGTTTCTCTAGTAATGACTCCCCAGGAGGTCCATAGTACAGGTTGTGGACAAATATCATCTGATTGCAGAGAATTCAGTCATGCTTGTGGTGCTTGCTATACTGGAGATGTAGCTTAAATGAATCACTGTTTGTTCAGGGGTTTACTCCCTTTATCAAAAAGGACACTTGACATTGATTTTATGCTTCACGTCTACATTTCATATTAAATTTGGCCACTGTGTTGTATATCTGTACAGCAGAATACTCAAATTACAAGGGTATGTGAAAAAGTATGTGCTATATATTAACTACTAGTTAAATGTATTGTGTATTTTTTGCTCTTTGTAGTTCAAGGTCAATTTCTCTTCTTAGAGACAGTTGAGTTTCCTTCTAGGTACCTGAACTTGTATAACCTATGTAACTTTATTTGAAAAATACAAGAGTAACATGTGACCTAGTGGTTCTTGAGCTGGGAATTCTGCCAAAACGTTACTTCTTTATTTCCCAAGAGGAACTTGGCTGCTGAAATTTTGATGATGGTATTTGACCTAAATTCCTTCAGAAAAAAATGTTCTGTTTAAATTGCTAAAAGGTTCACTTTTACAGTAAATTGAGCAATATCCCTGTTCCTTGTCTCCCATCTTGTACATCATGTATGTCACAAATTCTGTCTCTTTATTTCCCAAGAGGAACTTGGCTGCTGAAATGTTGATGATGGTATTTAACCTAAATTCCTTCAGAAAAAAATGTTCTGTTTAAATTGGTAAAAGGTTCACTTTATTACAGTAAATTAAGCCATATCCCTGCTTCTTATCTCCCATCTTGTATATCATGTATGTCACTTAGCATTGGTGCAGCCTGTGTTATGTACATAACATCTGTGTCCTCTGCCTCCACAGATCATCAGAAGCTGGAGCGTGAGGCCCGTATCTGTCGCCTCCTCAAGCACCCCAACATTGGTAAGCCCAGCCTCATCTTCTGGAGTGACACCGCTCCAATGCTTACAACATCTATAATAGGAAGCAGGATAGAGCCTGCTAGTATATGCACAGATTTGTGACTAACTATGTCATAGCACTGAACTTTACATGCTGACTTGTAGAAAAGAGGTCAGTATGTTACTTTTGTGGTCTTAGAAATGAACTGGACACTTTGTGTATTTCAGGGTGCATGTTCTATGGAACCTCCTTGAGATTTGCAAGCCTACCAAATGAATATACTGCCTAAATTAACAACTCTGATCACGTTTTTGAGTTGAGGTAGGATAGAAAATCCTTGCGTACTGTACTAGAAGGCCAGGGCAGCTTACTCTGCATGTGTAGCCTGATTCCTAATCACTTTATAGTTGAATGTAAGTGGTGGCAATATAACCAGTATGCTTGTTAACTGGATCACCCTATAGGAGAGTCATCCTGTAGGTGGAAGATTGGGCCGGAGAAAGTGAATTCCACCATTGAATTAAATGTTACATAGGAATCCTGGGCCTTTTGCATTTCAGAGAGCTCCCATTACCGACTCAGTGCTACATTTGTCCTTCCTTAGATGGAATAGAAGAATTTGTCATTCCCATATGAAACATCGTTTCTGAGCTTCATGCATGACCTGTGTCTATGGCCAACCCATATAAATACACACCTTACCTCATAATGAACCCTAGCATTAGTCTGAAGCCCTTTATGGTCATTCACTTGTAAGCCTTGTGCTTAGTATTTTAGTATAAGTGAGATATCTTCCCATTAGGTCTCTTTGTCTGATGAGGTGCTTAGCATTTCGAATTCCACACTCGGTTTCATGTTTCAGCTACCATTGCTTTACAGCAGAGACATGGGAAGAGATAAATGAGTAAACAGTAAGTTTAAAGAACGAACGTGTTCATTTTTACCATGTGATTTAACAGGCAACAAACATTACTTTATTAGCATATTATGTTATCGGAGAAGTAGACAGTTGAAAAATACTGGCAGATTTAAATTTATGTAGCAATGCATCCTAATAGGAAGGCAGGAAAAAAAAAGGTTATTTATTTATTTATTTATTTATTTAAAGGATTGAGTCACTTTTCCCCTTTTTCACCCACTATTTCATCTTCTAACATAATGAAATAATTCTAATCTTTTCTAATAGTTATATGGGTTATTTGACAGGCCTAGAAAATAGTCATTCTTTGCTTACATTTTCAGATGACTTCATTTGAAGGTCATAGTTAGGCTCTCCAGAGTGGTCCTTAGACAGTGACCCTGTTGATGTTTTACACTCCACTTTTCCCCCTGGCTTCAGAGACCAGGACTATGTAGTATGCAGCACCAAGCCCTTGGTAGGGGTTCTCTCCATTAAAAGGAAAATAAATATCGGAAAGACTTTTGATCCCGCAGACCTGCCTGTTGAGGCTGAGATGAAAGCTCTGTGGGAAGCACCATGTTGCCTACGCAAGAGCTGCTTTGGGGGTGGCAGGAGGTGCTAAGTGGAGGGGCAACTGGTGCTAATTACATGCTCGATAACAATAGCACTGAGGAATGTCAGGTCTGTCTGCTTCAGAAAAACATTTCGTTTTTCCTCCTTCTATTTTTGGTTCCAGTAACCCAGGCAACGCAAACTGAGCCAAAGCGGGTGTTGGCAGCAACTCGTATGTTATGCTAAATATCCCCCTTTCAGTGTTGATTTTGTGATGCTTTTTCAGGCTGCGTTAGCAGCACTGAAGTAAGGCTGCTATATTCACGTTCTTCAGCAGAATTGTGGCCGGGGTTGTTTTGCCACTTTGATGCAGGAGCCATGAGGTCAGAGATCATGTATGTAGGGGAGACTCAGTATAACGGCAGCAAAACATTGAGCTGGTTACTATAGTGTTGCAACCTTTACTATCCCTTTCATCTGAATTCAGACTGATTGAGAGAGCCGTCTAAAGGTCGACAGCCCTTTCACTAGTGTTTCATGAACATAGTCGTTCTCTGATCCCAGGAGAAAAATCTGTAGCGTGTCCTTAAAGTTGCTATGGTGATGGAGTTGTTACGGGGCTCAGGCACTGGCCTGTCAGTGTGTGGGCGTAAGCAAAGAGGGAGTCCTGGAGAGGGAATTCTCTCTCTCTTTATTTATAATATTGCTCCAAAGGGCATGCCAAACCTTGGGATGCCTTACGTCATGCAAAAATTTTCTGACACATAATCAGCAGATGAAAGTTTTTGTGTCGGTGATCAATGGTGAAGGCCTCTAGCTCTCTCGGTGACTGGCTTGATTATATCATTTTGTCGGCATCATTTTGTCAGGTCAGGAGTGTTACTGAATGAAGTTGGTTAGTTTTCCTATACAGGGCCACTCAAAATTTCCTGCAGGCCACAGTGTGTCAGATGCCTTCTTGCCACTTGCCAGCATGCAGTGTTTTGGTGCTTCCTGTTAGCAGTAAAGAATACTACACAGCTGCTATTAAGCAAGCTGGGGGTAAAATGGGTTAAAAAGAAATCAATCTGTGACTCATTGTAGAAGTCATTACATCTCAGTGCCTCTTTTTAAATGTCATTTTGATTTGTGCACTTCTCTATATCTTGCATTTAAAAAAAAAAAAAAAAAAACAGCTTCTAGTTAACACTAAAATCAATATGTTATATTCCCGCTTGTGCTTCTTTTCCACAGTGCCCTTTGTGAGACAAATATGGCATGCAGTAAATAATGGAGCAATTACATGGGTTGGCCACCTTGAGGAGTTCAAATCAATTTGTGTAAAAAATGAGTTTCTGTCCCAGGTCTGTTGGGCACAGTGTAAAGCTGGGCTTGAAATCGGGGTGAAGGTGTGTGGAAGGCCTAGCACAGCTATTTCTAATCGCTGCGTTTCTCCTCCACAGTGAGACTCCATGACAGTATATCAGAGGAGGGATTCCACTATCTAGTCTTCGACTTGTAAGTAAACCCTTAGTTTTCTTTGTTAGTGTTTCAGTGGTGTTTCATGTCAATACTTAAATTTGTCTCACAGTTGGTAATTAATAAAAAATAGAGTATGAAATGGTAGTTTTTTTGTGTGTTCATAAACTTATTCAAACTTAAGTTTAAGGAAGGATATTGTCTTCAAAATTTAGCTACAAGAGAATTTTATGGGTTATGAGCTCTAATTGGATATAAATGTTTAAAAATTTTGTTTTGATTGAATAGTTTATATGTCCAGCACTATAAGCTTGATATACAATTAAATTTAGCATTAACATTAATATAAAGGCCGTCATAAATGTAGTAGTAATCTCGCCAGAATTTTGCTATTTGCTATCTCATTACATGCACATAACTCGCATTATATGACCAGACTTTTTTTCCATTCTCTTTTAAAGTATTTTGGGATACTTTCCTTTGAGGTGAAACAAAAACAGGAAATACATCTTGGCAGTGGTCCTATGGATGATGTTGTGCTTTTGAACAGATTGAAGATTCTCTGCTACTTTTTTGCACTAGAAGAGTATAGCAAGAGTATTAACGTCCTCTGGACTGTAAGCTTCCCAACATAACCCTCACAGCAAAGGTATTTTTTTGGTGCAGGTATAAATTTGGCTAGAAGAAAACTGTTTTCTCGGGTAAGGAGGTCTGAAGTATGCACTTGGCAGCAGAAAACCGAATGGTAGATAGAATTGTTTGTGAGAATATGAATTGGTGGAAACAGGACACCACGCCTTGCAGGTCCCAGAAACCATGAAAACTTTTTAGCCAGAGAATTCATTCCATTCTCATCCAGAAATGAGCTAATTATGTGACATAGTAGTAGGCCACAGTCAGGAAATGGGAACACAACCATAATTTTTTTCATTGAATTATTGAACATTAATAGAAAATTATGGTATAGAAAAACCAGTGATTCAGGAGTGCAGTTATAGACTCTGCTTCTGTCTTAACTTAATCAAAACCTACATTATTGTTTCCTAGAAGACAGTGCTTTATTCAAAGTGACTTTCATATTGTACCTAATTCTCTGTTTCCTGGAGCACAGCTACCATCAAAAATGGGAACTTGATCCTTATTCTGTAAGCATTGCATTAAAAGGGCTCTGATGTGAACTCATCAGTCCACCTTGCATTTTTCATCCTCTCTTCTGTTAAAAGACTTCAGTAAGGATTTTGTATGCTTTTTCAACTCTTTGAACTCATCAAAATAATATTTTAATTTTGCAAACTTTCTCTGAATGACCAATTCAGCTTATAGTATGGTTTGACAATGTGTAAGACATTATAAAAATAAATTGAATTGATATAGTGATTACTATTTGTAGTCTCCTTGGAGATACATAGATGCAATTATACCAGTAAAGTTATTGAGGGGTATAAAAAGTAACCTGCGGCCACATAAGCTATGTAAATCTCTTTGTATGGAAGCTCCTGATAAACAATTTAAAATTCTGGGTTTTTTTGTTAACTTTGTGTAGAGTGCAATGTGAAAAAAGGTCTGCCCCATGAAGAGATATAGCAATTTCTGGGTAAAACAAAGGCAGTAGCCTCCGCAATGTAAACAAAGCACTGAGAAGGGATCTTCCATTTGTGTCACACTTTCAGATGTAGTCCCACGTAGTCCTCAAGCTGAGGAATTGTCACAGTAGGTTGTGCAAGATGAAGCACTTTGCTTTTAAGAGGACCTTTTTATCCCCTTGCTTACTGCTAGAGTTTTGTAGAAAGTTAAACCTATTATTCAGAGGAAAGAGCACAAACTGTTTGCAAGAGTATTGTAAAGTTTGCAAGAGTTTTCTCTATGAAATGAGATGTGTACGTATAAGCCACATAGTTCAGGTGAACTGGTGACTCAGGACTGCCTTTGTTTGAATGTTTCTTTGTGTCTGTGAATGTTTGTGTTGATTGTTTGAATTTTTAAGTTTAGTATGCTTATGTGTTTTTTCTCTGCGGTTTACACCAGCCTGCCTGTGCTTCCTGAAAGAATTGGGCAAATTGTGGGGATTCAGGTGAAATCAAGGTGGACGTCCAGGCTCTGACACCTAAGCTATTGGCATTGCCATTTCAGGGCTCTGAATTTTGTGATTGTGTTTGACATGTTGCTACAGATACAACAGCAGCAAATATAATTCATGGGACTAAACCAAAAATGTTTTCATAATTTATTAGCTTAGTAGACACCTAAATCCTTCATTTTAGCTGGAAAATTTATTGATTAGGTATAGAAGAGGCAGCAAAAGTGATTCACAGATCTTGGGCTCTGTGAAGTTTGACTTCTCCCTATGTGTGTGGCTTTTCTCCTGGTGCTTTGACTTTCACTCACAGTCTAGAGGCTTGTGTTTGAGATAGGTTGGTGGCTTTATTGCTTGTGGTGTGTGTGCCTCAGTGAGTGTGTACTTGTCCTGAAATGTGTTGGTGTACCTTGCTTCACAACCCGTGCCTCTGGAACAGGTCTCAAGACCAAATTGTACAAGTGGCTATTGATAACTATGTTGTGATGGATGGATAATTCAATATAATTGTTAGTCTATTTATTTTCTGTAGTTCTTTCACAGCAGGGCTGGTTAGATTGCTTAATATAGATTAGCGCAGTGGATACATTTCTGGTTCAGTTACAGTATGTCTCTGCATTACAGTGGAACATTTACTGACCAAATTAAAACTTTTATTGCATTCTAGTGGAATTACATATACCAGGCCCGTGTATATATCAGGGTTTACCTGTACATCGGTCAGTCTGTAGATTTATTTAGGTTTATATTTAGGCACATCTTCTGTATACACTATATGTGTATGATTTGTATCTGTGTCCCAATGCTTATGAGATCCATTTTTACGGTCTTCTGTTTCTCTTAAAAAAAAAAAAAAAATTCATAGGAGGCAGTAATATGCTGCTTTTTGTTCCTTTAACTGAACACAGTTTGAATTGTGTGGGACACCTGATACTTTATTAATGCAGTAATGATGCTAGTGCCTTCCTGCTAGTTCCATTAGCGAACTCCCCTTTCTCTTTGCAACTTTCCATGTGTGACAGCTCTCTTAAGCGTTCTGGTTGCCTTGGTGTCTTGCAAGATGAAGGACCGACTGCTTGGATGTTCTAGGGCATGCCTCTCAGGCACATACCTGTCTGCCTCATTCGAGAGAGCCCACTATTCCCCCTTGCCTTGATCTCTTACATTTCAACTGCCTTTTCAGCCCACCTGCTCTATGAATAAATTAGCATTTGTTTCAGTAGAGCATGTTTAGTCTCTGACCTCTTGTGTGTCACCCCTGTCTGTCAACAACCAAGGCATCTTGGAGACCCAAGTGTCATTTAAAAGGTATAGCATCATTCATTCTTGCCCTTTTCCTGCTAATTAATTTAGCTATTTAGCATTCATTTACCTTGGGTTTTGTGACTTGGTGTTAATATGTTTCTGGTGATTTACCCTTATGTACATCAGGGTTATTTTTACTAAAATAAGTAAGTACTTTGAACAAGTTTACCACAGCAGCGATAGCAATACACGTTCAGTAGAAATCATGCTTTGAATTTGGATTGCACCAAGCCTGTATCTACGTTGTATTTTATGCATCCATCATGTCTACAAAACACCCATTTGTGTCTCCTGCTACTGGTGAGAAGAGCAGGAGGAGGGCAGTTGCTCTTAAAGAGAAACTCAAGATAATTGCGTGGCATGAAGGTGGAAAGCCGGTAATGACATTTAAGGTAAGCTAGGCTATGATGTTTGGTAGGTTAGGTACACTAAATGCAATGTTTATCGCAATGTAACCCCATCGTAAGTCAGGGACTGTCTGTATAAATTTTTTCCGTAGAAGCAGTGGTAACTTTCTAACTTTAAATTACCAGTGTTTTTTGACTAGTGTAAGAGGATTGTGAAGCCAACACTGCATGGCTGTTGTACAACTAAGAACCCTTTGTATGGTCTGAGAGACCCTTTATTTACACCATAGCAATTGGAATTTGCTTGACATCCTGTTTTGGTACAGTCTCCCTCCATAAGGACTTTAAATTAGTCGTATATTTACACAGCTTTTCTTTGCCCCTTTTATGCTCAAATATTGGAGTATATTTGTAGTACAGCACTTGGGTTTCAAACCTGTAACCTGTTAGTCAGAACGTTGTAAATTACTGATGTCTGGCCGGGTGGCTTCCTGCACAGCTGCTACTTTAGGCTTTCCGTGAATACATTGTTGCCATCATATTTCTTGTTCTTCAAATTAGTCTTGATCAGACTTACTCTGTCAAAGTATTTCTTGCTGTGAATAGCACATATATTAAAATTGCATTAATATTTTATCACTAATCAACATATTTCAGAATTCATTAAACTAAGTTTTTTTTTTATATTTTATTTTTTTTTAAATTAGACAACAAAGATAGAAAGGAGCCTTAGACTCCTTATTCACTTGAAAGGGCTCATTGAAAATAAAGTGTTTAACTGTATGATACTACATTAAACTTTATGACCTTCTAAGGTAACTGTAGTCAGGTAGCCACTAAAACCTGAAGATTTCTGCTGAGAAGACTTCACAGTTAAGTTTTTAGTTTTTTAACTGATTACTGACAGATGAATAATGATGGCTGGAGCTGACATGAAATGGTTCAGTTTCTAAACATGTTTATTGGGAAATCAGAAAAAAAAATTGAAGATTAGAATATTTTTTTAATAATATTGTAAAAATGATGTGAAAGGGTTCAACCAACTAAATATTCAGTGGTATGAAGGAACAACTTGTATCACTTTTAGTTTAAAAAAATAAAATAAATAAAATCAACCTTATATTTGCTTGTAATTTGGTAAAGTATATAAAATTTCACTTGTAAGTATGAAAACTCATAAGTCAGTGACCTGTATCTTGAGGGACTCTTGTACTTTAAAACTTCACTGTGTCTCTTGCACATCCTTGAGCATTGGCTGTTATACCAGTGTGTCATTTTCTTGGCTGCCAAAATGGACATCAGGCCCAATCTAAATTGAAAGTAGTGGTTTATTTCTGTCTGTCTTCTCCCTCGGGTGATGACAGATCCAGAAGCTTTTCTCACTTCACCCACGTAAAGCTACCCTAGAAATAATTATGCTAAAGATAAGGCAGTAGGCCGCAAGTCAAAATTTCCCTTGTAAATGATTTTAGCTTGTTCAATTTGACTTTTTTAGAATGGCAGAAGACTGTCCATCTGTTGCTGTTAACAGCTAATGCAACATGATTACATAGCTCTGTGTTAGTCTGTACACTTTAACTTTGTCAATTAGGCTTGCCCTACAAACAGTCATAGGACTATACCACACAGGGCACAATCCTTGGAAGGCCTTTCCAAAATATCATCTGGCACATTCTGCTGTGGCATCCAGTGTTCTCCATTTTTTAGGACAATGTCTTTCCATATAAAAAGCGATAGTATCTGAACGTAATGCAATGACAGAGACTTGCTATTTGTCAAGTGAGTCAAGTAAGAGTTTTGCGAGTTCATGGAAACCAAGAGACTTGCCCCAATAACTCGTGACACAGACCATCTGATCCCCAGGAAACTGGGCCATGCATTTCTCACATTGAAGAATTTTCTAACACAATGCGTTATTCAGAGACACTGTGTAACATCAGCAGGCAAGAACAGCATTGAAGTCATGACCAAAGATACTGGTCAGCCTGTGGTAATTTTTGGCTCTGTCCAAGGAAGACAATATGTAATGGTTTCTACTGTACTGCATTTATCTATATCTTATTGTGCTATGTTGACAAGTTATCTCTGGTGTATTGTTCACTGTGATCCAGTAGAAATTACATTTTGTTTTCTCCTGTATATGGCAGAATGACAGTGTGAACCTTGATGTCATGGGAAAAGAGTGGGTTTTCAGAACTCTTCCTTACCATAACAAACAAGGACATTTTTCATCTTTCATCAGAATTAATTTTTCGTTGACCTCAGCAGTTGTACTCGGGTAACTTTTCTGAGCTGCAGGCTTTGTGTCTGTGTTCTGACTTTCAGAGCCTTGTGACAGTGAGTCAAACAGGGGGTCGCCTGGACCGCTATGCAGTTTTCTTTAAGGAACCTTGACTTTGTACATTTGCATCCAGCCTTGTGTGGTTTTGAGTTATGCAAGATGGATTAAGTGTGTCCTCCTCTGTGTGCTGTGCTACAGAGTGACCGGAGGGGAGCTGTTCGAGGACATTGTGGCCAGAGAATACTACAGCGAAGCCGATGCCAGGTGAGTGCCCTACTGAGATTAACACATGCATTCTCATTGTTTGTTGTTGTTGTTGTTGTTGGGGGGACAATGAGGTGCCAGAACCAAACAAGAATGGATGGTTCTGTCCAGGAATTCCTGCTGAACCATTTCAGCAGAGATGTGACTCACTGCTGCTCTTAATGACATTGAGTTTTGGCTTCGTAGCACACTATGCAAAACATTCAAGCACAGTCATTATTCTATATATAAATTCATTGTATAAGTTTCTGTGACCATCTATCAATCACATTTCAGTTACTCTGCAGTCAGCAACTGAAAATGGGCAGTCTAGGATCAGATGGCTGTTTTTCCTGTCAACCAGTCAGTAATTAAGCCATACACATCTCCCTGTTGTCCAAAAATTAGTCTATTTAAAATGTTGTGATATTCTGATGAATTAAAACAGCTAATTTATGCTCACTCGAGTCTCATGATTTATGTGATATTTGAAAGTATGCATTTTTTGTTTCTTAGTTTGTGCTGTGAGAGCTAAAGATGACTTTTAATGTCCTGTCATGTCTCATCATGATTTTGAATTCCTCTAGTGGTTCCCTAAGACTTTTTTTTTTTTTTTTTTTTTTACATTAAAAGATGAGGCAGCACAATGAAGAGCTTTTTAATAATATGAACTGAAGTAGGGATTAATAGGAACTGTATTGTTTGTCGGGCTGGTTTTTTTTTTTTTAAATTAAAAATATTACAATGGAAAATACCCAACACCCAGATTTTTTCTTAAAAAGAAGAAAGCTATCTTTTGCCTGAAGAGGAAAGACTCAGCTGGAAGATAGGAGCCCAGATTTTTACAACTGCCTTTTAAAGATATTTTATAATGAGAGATTTCATTGTACTTTAAACCCTGTAGCTATATCTTATACTTTACATGGGTGTACAGGTATGCATCGCTTAACAACAGGGATACGTTCTGAGAAATGCATTAAGCAATTTCATCACTGTGCAAACATCATAGTGTACATGCACTCCATCAAGTCCATTTTTGCTTGTATATGGTATAGCCTATTGCTCCTAGGGTGCAAACCACAGTTATATATGTGATTCATTGTTATGTGGCATATATTGTAAATTGAGATATTTTACTGATGCAATTCAGCAGTGAACCTTCTGGGACATAAATCTTGTAACATTTTTGGCCAGAAATCTGGGTCCTTAATCTGCAGCAGGACCCCCCCCCCCCCTTTTTTTTTTTTTTTTTTTTTTTTATTAAAACTGGGTCTCTGGGTATAATATTGCCGAAAGGGATTGATGGAGCAGTTTAATCGCTAAACCTCAATAGCCCAACCCTACTTGTTCCAGTTGTGCTCCATTTTAGCACCATTTTAGACAAGCAGGGAAGAGGGGTTATCTTTTTTTTTTTTTTTTTTTTTTGGAATTTTATTTCGTGTGTTACCTCAATGGCCTCCTTCCTGTATCAGTAAAGGAGTCTGCTGGTACGCTACATATATATTAGTTCACCAGCAATGCCCATCTTTGTTTCTGATCACTTTTGGCCCTGTGTAATCTGCTGGAACTTTTTTTTTAAGTTTTAAAGTAATTTCTTTCAGAAATTTAAGTGAATGAAAATAATTCGGTACGTTTGATCTGCTAGTATCCTCTGTCGGTTTTGTCTCATCAGTTTGTTGACTTTGACTCCTCTATGTGTCTGTCTCTTTTTCAGCTATTTTCCTTTTTTTTCTGATTTGCCTCTGAAATGTTCTCCCTCCCTGCTTCTCGCCCTGTCTCTTCTTCCACAGTCACTGTATACAGCAGATTCTAGAAAGTGTTAATCATTGTCACCTAAATGGCATAGTACACAGGGACCTGAAGGTCAGTATACATGCATAGATCGCCCACTCCAGCTCCATTCCCAGACTAATTAACACCCACCTGCTCCCCTCTCACCCTTCCTCACTTGACCAGGGGTTGCAGCACTTGCCCCGGGGGGAGGGTGGCGGGTGGGATGGGTCAGAGATGTCCTTCATGGCGTCTCTCCCCACCATCCGTAGCCCAGGCGATGTGCATGTAACTTTCCCCCCCGGTCCGCCCTGTGCACGGCTGCTGTGGGGCAGACTTTGGGGGATGGGTTTGGGACTGGAAGGTGTGGCACTCTCAGGTAAGCGGTTGGGCTGTAAATACATGGCAGTCACCAGTGTCACTGCTCCTCCTGGTGGGTCAAGCACACAGCAGCTTGTGAAGTGAACACCACTTCTGTTTTGAGACCCGGGAGTGGACGATGGTGAAGACACCGATCTCGGCATGCTCTGCAGAATTTCAGTAGGATGTGAAGGAAGCCCCATTATGTGATAAACTCTTTTCTTGTATGCCCAATGTGCACATTTCCATGGTGTCTGCTGATGTTTTTTTTTATTTTTATTTTTAAATCTGGGCACACAAGTGGGGCCTTCAACTTTCTACTGAAGATGAGGGGAAAGGGGAAAAACACGTTTTTCCCCTTTCATCAGTACTGCTAGGTGCCGTGAATGTTGTCTTTGCCACCGTTTGTCACAGTGCTCCTTGGTCTCAGTAACAACATGCAGAGAGTGAGTGTGAGCTTGTCACTAACATGAGCCCCCTGGTGTTTGCATGCAGTCATTGCATTCAGCAGATCCTTGAGGCTGTGCTCCACTGTCACCAGATGGGCGTGGTCCACCGGGACCTGAAGGTGAGTACACATAACTGAGGGCAAAAACAGGGACCCTGACACTTCTCACACTGGAGCCTGCGTTCCTCTGTAGTCATTAGTAAGAACCCAGCATACTTGTGTGTGTAAGGGCAGAGATTAAAGTTGATAAAACACTTTAATTCTTATCCCACTTCAATCACGCTCCAACTCTGTAGATTTTTTTTCCCCTAATTTCTGGGTAGGGTGGGGTTGGAAGAAATAGTTTGTCTGACCAACTACTTACAGCCAGCTCAAAACTTCAAGAGTAATGGCCTTCTTGATTTGCTAAAGACATTTCTTTGTGAACAGCTGAGGCTCTGACACTTACTAATTCACTCTACAGTGAGTAACAGGTGAAATGTTTTATTTTTGCTTTGGGTTTTCATTGGTTCCTATTCCCAGCAAGATGTGAACTTTAGGGGTAGATCCAGTCTGCGCATGTCCACCATAACCAGTCTCCCTGTAGAAGTGCATCTCTGATGCAAATACATGGCTTCTTGTTAAAATCAAGGGGTGATTCTGAGGTGAAAACCTGTGGGCTGGGTGATGCTAATGAACTTGTGGGACCACCTAGGCAGAGGCTAGCATGCAGGAACCCTTTACTGATTTGTTCTGGTGTGACAATGTTTGGCTCTCTCCCTGCTCCTTCCACTGCTCAGAGCTGACCCAGGGCCCATATTTGTTAATCAAATGAAACAGGTGTGGCACGGAACATTACTGTGCTGCAGGCACAGCCACGTTTGCATCCTGTCGCTTGTTTCCCATTGGCTACAATTTCTGCTGTTGCCATGGAGTGCTGCAAAAAGGGCAGACAAAAAGAAACAGGAACAGAACAAAAAGCAAGTTAAAATGTGATGAAAGGTATTCATCAGGGGGTGTTATTGGAAGCCTCCAGCACAGCTGTGTTTGCACATCAAAAGATGAAGTACATGGATGGATGGATGGACAGACCCACAGAGACTGATATGCTCACACACACGCATGTGCTCGCGCATTACATGTCCAGACAAGCACAAAGGCAGAAAAATAGACTGATCTAGACCTAAATTGCACTCAAAGATTAACAAGACAAGATGGTTTTATTTCTGAAAATGTATTAACCTTTTGTCACACATGTACACAAATATACTAATAGCTACCAGATTTGCAGCTGTGTTTAAAAAGAAAGAAAAGAAAAAATAAAAAATCACTCGAGACCTGCAGCTGTCATCACCCCATGTTGAACACATGATCAGCAGGGTTCTTAAATCCCCTCTATTTGATATCGGCTCAGCCGTGACACTGTGGTGTAGTGTCAGCAATTGGGGCTTGTGACAGTGCTCGAGGCCTTGTGCCTTGAGATTTATTTCTGTTTTCTACTGACTCCAATCTAGTCAAATTTTGTTAAATAAATTTTTCCTACTCAGCATTGCAGTATTACAGATGATTCAAATTGACAGTAAAATGGTCACTCAGTCTCACTTTGATTAGTGTTCATTATGAGGACAGTTAAAAACTCATATTTTCAGCATATTCAGTTACTGTACAATAACTCGTATAATTCTGCAGGATGCCCCCTTAACTAAGTTTGTAGGTAATGCAATTCCCGCTGCTGTTTAAAAAAAAAAAAAAAAAAAAAAACTAGCAATTTTTGTAAATGTGGTAAAGTTATAATCTTTTTTAAAAATGTAGAACTGAATAAAGTAGTCTGAATAATGCTGCACGTGCGTTGCTAAGTTTAGTGCATGTGAAAATTGTTGTGCAGATAGAAAGTAGTTCCTGGTGAAATACGGATTTTAAAGCATTCGAGAGCAGACGATCCCATTTGTCCCGCCAGTTCCCCCGGACCGATGGTGGGGGCAAGTCAGGGTAGACTAATTAATGGGTTGTAATTACATTGTAATGGCTGCTTGACAGACCTGACAGCGCTTGGTGCATGTTAACCTTGACAGAGGTTTAAATATAGCTGGGAAAAGAGGCTAGCTGAACACAGCAAGATTCCACTACTGAATGTGGTTCTGTAACCTCTACAGATATTCTCTAAACCAGCTGACATCAAACTGTTAGCTGTATGTAAATTTGACTTTGCTGCTATTTACTGTGCTGCAAGTGGTTTGCTGGATATTGTAGGGAAACATGGTTCTGACATGCCAGTAGTACATGTACAATGGTGGACTTGCCTTATATAACATAGACTGTTATGGGCAAATATCATTTGTACCTTAATATCTGCATGAGCTATCAGCTTATGCCGACAAATACATAGAACATTGAGAAGCTGATTTGATTTACAATTGATATTTTACTAGTAGCTCAGCAGACACTGTAATTGAGATTTGAGTTATATATTGCATTTAAATGCAGCTGCTTAGTGTACGTTAAAGAACAAAACATATGGTTTACTTTAAAGCGGTTAACAATGCGTAAGAGCACGTTACCATTTTACCAGCAAGTTACCACATCAGAGTCCATCTGTTATTGTTTAACGTGGTGGTCGGGAGCCTTCTGCATGGGATACCAGTCTATCTGTTTAACACAGTTATAATGATATGATTGATAATTGATGAGGCTTTTTGACCGGAAAAAGGGCACCGTGTGCACTGCATTTTCCAGGATGGTCCAGTACCTTTCTTTTGGTCCTCTTTCATTCCTGGCAGGATCACTCAATAGAATCCACTTTTTGACCTTTTGGCCACTCACCAGTTGGCTTTAAAAGTGGGTGTAACCCAGGACGCGTCTCAGAATATTGCTGGCTACTTTCATTTGGGACACATCTTTTGACTCACTGCGTTTTTAAAAAAAAAAAAAAAAAATCTGTTACACTTCAGATGATTGCAGCCATTTGTGAGTCATCGCTGCCGTGTGATGGATTAATGCAACATACGTGGTGAAATGAGTTGAAGCTTGAAGCATACAGTCTTGCTACCCTTGACTTCTGGTGTTTCCATTTTCTGAGATGAGCCCCTGTGCAGGATGTTTTGTCACCAAGCTCCTCAAAAAGATCATTTTCACACCAGAAGACCAGCATGTTCCCAGGTCCCCAGAGAGATTTTTCCTCAGCGGAGGCCATTTATGAAAAGTGCTTCTAATTATGTGTAAGCTTTAGGTTTCCATAGTGATGCAAAAATCTTCATGAATATTCCGGGATGTAAATGGAATTTTGATGACTTCCCTGAAGGGAACGCTCCGGTGTGCTGCACTTGGAGGCACCAGGCACAGTACACATGCTTGTGCTCATCCTTAGCACTTGCTGCACTCACCCCACGTTCACCATCCTCCCATCTGCCCAAATCCCAGAGGACTTGCACATGATTGTGAACAGTGGGGTCACAGAGTGATACGTGTTGGGTACAGCTCATCAGTTTCTATAACACAGGAAAAGCAGAGTAAACCTGTCCTGGAGCTGAGAAACTTTCATCCCTTGTAGTTGTCACTCATAAAGCAACTCTTCCAACTTCCTCATGGTGGCCTTTGATGCAGAGCTTTGTTAGTCAACAAGAACTCCCTTCAAATAAGTATGTATTGAGACCCAATCTCGTTTAAGTCCTGGGAGGGAATGAGAAACATGCAGTAGCAGTGACTTGTGAGGACTGAAATGACCCTCTTTTCATAACAGGGCTGACATTCACAAATGGTTTTAGTTTCTGGTGGGTCTGTTTAGAGGCAGTAGCTTGAAAGTCAGTGTACCCATTATGCCAACTGTGGTCATACGAATTAGCCATCCTGAAATTACAATCATTGGTATTTGGACACCACCATTTCAAACACCCCATATTCTACCAAATCCACAGGTTCTGAGAAACGTATTATATCTCTTCCCAAATTTTGCGTTTAAGAATGTTCTTGCATATAAAGGAATAAGAACACTATGTTTAACTCAAGTAGAGTTTGCCTTGGCGACCACATGCCGGTGACACACGATTTGCTATGTTTGTAGGCTATGGGTGTAATTAAAACTGCTTGGAAATGTCAGCAAATACATTATTCATTAAAAAATGCCGACTTCCTTTTCAGTTCATCCTATCGCTCTGACAGTCATGCACAATTTGACTCTTTCCCCCAGAGCATGGCATAGCCTGACAGTTTATTTCTAATTGGATGCTCTTAAGATTTCACTCTATACTAGATGTAAATACCTTAGTAACAGAATGGTAAAACATTGTCTGGGATTGTGCTGAATTTCATACAATGAACAATTGAAAAGGAGGTGGACCGTGTTGCACGTTGTTCAGGACTCCATGAAACCTCACCCCTACTGATTTGACCTGTCCCAGATCCATATGACAATTTCTCTGCAGGAACTCAGAACCTCACTGCATTGATGAGAAGTACTGAAACTCTCCTAAACTCTCTTTGTTTTTGATGCAAAGCCAGAGAATTTGCTTTTAGCCAGCAAACTGAAGGGGGCGGCAGTGAAGCTGGCAGACTTTGGTCTTGCCATTGAAGTCCAAGGAGATCAGCAGGCTTGGTTTGGTGAGTAGTTGACAAAGTCTAACAAGTTTTCACTTATGCTGTATAAATCTTTTATGTTGAATTCATGTAACATAATGCATTCTGGGAACTTTGGTAATTTGTGTGCTTTTCTTTATGATCAATCTCTCTTTTTAAGGGTTTGCTGGGACCCCAGGATATCTGTCTCCTGAGGTACTGAGGAAAGACCCCTATGGGAAGCCAGTGGACATGTGGGCTTGTGGTAAAAAAACTGTTGCCCATCTGAACTGACTGACTCCTTTAATATGCTGTTGGTGTCATGTTGCCATACTGTACATATCTTGTAAATGCCACCCATTATCATGTGCAACCTGTAATAGTGGTTTTAAATCCCTCCAGATTGATGACTAACATAACTTCTATGTACAGCACCCTAACCAACTATTTGTGTCTCCCCAGGTGTCATCCTCTACATCTTATTGGTGGGCTACCCTCCCTTCTGGGATGAGGATCAGCACCGACTATACCAGCAGATAAAAGCAGGGGCCTATGACGTAAGAACAGAGCCTTTATACATTGATGCATTCATCGAATTCCAATACAAGACTCATTAGTGAGTTAGTCTGTATTTATGCATTAAATTATTAAATATATTAAATGACAAATTTCTGTGATTTTAAGCCATGGTATTAAGGTCCCCTCATTCAGTGGGTTTAGCTTTGGCTATACGAACATAAATGTGAGTGTGTGTTTTTCTGACAGACCATGGAGTTGGCCCCACTTACTGGGATATTTACAAAGCTTCTCATGCTACACTGAGACTTGAGCCGTTTTTTTTTTTTTTTTTTTAAACATTGCTTTGTGTTCAGCTATGTGTTAAAAGATTACAAAATTAATGCTCATGGTCAAAAAATTGTAGCAATCCACTGAAAATGTAAAACTGAACTTACAGTATAGTGATGTTCACAACATTTCTGCTAGTCTGTTCAGTTTTATTTCATGGTTATCATAATGATTAGTATACAGCCATTTGTACAACCTGTTTGGGTATCAATATCATCATCATTGCTTTTCCTTGGATGCTTTATTTCATTCCTGTTCTTTATGCACTTACTTTTATACCTTGGCATAAGTGTCACCATAAATTTATTTTGCTGGGTCTTCATATGCTTCTGGCATTTGGTTGAGTATCTCAATGTTGTGTACGGTAATTCCAAATCTTTCACATTTGGACTCTTAATATTTTTGTATCAAAGTCACTTAATGATATGAGGTGTCCTCTCAGTACCTTCTTTAGTCTCTCTGTTATCCCCTTTTCCATGGGTACTTAATGACCTTGGGCCTTCCAGTCAGTCCAGCTGGCATTGGCCCTCTGTGTTTGTGTGATGGGAAACCCTAGGTCGGAGGTCGGCAACTTGCGGCTCTAGAGCCGCATGTGGTTCTTTCATCCCTCTGCCGTGGCTCCCCGTAACTTTGGAAAAAACAATGTGAATAAATAATCGCTATTTTATTTATGATGTAAGCACTCCAGAACAGATCAAATAGGTCAAATAGGTTTTGTGGCTCCACGTGAATTTTATTTGCTGGGAAAGAGGCCAAAATGGCTCTTTTGATGTTGAAGGTTGCAGACCCCTGCCCTAGGTGGATGCCTCTCACAGCTGACAACCTGATCTTGGATCAGCACCCCGTGATCTCAGCGGAGCTGAAACTCCTAGTAGGACTCACTGACATCTCAGGCAGTACACCCCTCTAAGCAGGATCCTGTGCTGTCAAGAGTCCTGATACCAATATGATACTGTCTACAATACTTTTGTCACATTTTGTATCACCTGGAAACACATACATTAGAATTTTAGTTATTTTCTCACTGAGATCATTGTTTAGTTTAACACATTTGTTTGCATGTTGTTGGACATACGAGTACTATAATTAACATGTCCCAGTGGGTCATTACACAAAAGACTTTTTACTGTCTGAGAAAAGCACTTTATTCTGGATAAACCAAAATAAAGAGTCTGTTAGGTGGTGAAATAAATTATAAATCAAGTCTATCATCTGAGCATCGAGCTGAGAATGGAACTGGAATATGTTAGCGCACCTCCTGTCAGATGCATCCGCTTTGTGTAAAGTGCTTACAGAGCCCTGTTCCTTTTCCAGTTTCCTGTGAAACATTTCTCCTAAGTGGACCAGTATGTCCTCTGACCAGCAGTACATTCTCTGTTTCTAGGAGGGATTTTCCAGACTCAGCAGAGTCCTCTTTTGCCCTTTACCCAAATCTTTCTTCTTTTCTGAGATGATTTATCCAGTCACCATGGTGTTGCAGCTGGCTGAAAACCATTTAGTTGTTTTTCTATTTTGTTCATTATGTTCTGTTTAGATTGGACTGAAAGGTAAAAATAGAATTATAATGATTTATTTATTAGTGTTTACATTAAACATTTTTAACAAATTATACAACTTAAGTATGTGGTTCTCCTGCTTCTGTTTGTCATTCCCACATATCTACTAGTATGAAAAGATTTCTGTATCAAAAAGGCAGGAGAATATGGGCATGAGAGATTGCAGAGGTCGAAGCCCTACTTGCTTGAGTTTTTTTTGTTATGTTCGGTCATAGAGCCAACTGAGCTGCAGCACATATGTAACATCACACTTTCAAGGTCATGCAATCATGCACCATTGACTGAAACTTTAATACAAAATTATTTGGTGAAAACTGTCACCTTTCACATAATTCATGCATATTGGTACTTATTGACACAATACCCCTCCAACCCCTGGAGGCAGCAAATATTTATCACTCAGGTACAGATTTCATATGCAGTTCCTAAGTACAGGCACGTGCATGTTTCTGTGAGATCTGTTGCTGTGAAAGTTGGGGCTGAGCTTATTTATCCCACTGGCAAAAAAAAAATTTTGTAAATCGATGAAAGTAGTCACATAGACGTATAAAGTGATTTAATGCCGATTTCCTCCTGTTTAGTTCCCTTCTCCTGAATGGGACACAGTGACTCCTGAGGCCAAGGACCTGATCAACAAGATGCTGACAATCAACCCTGTAAAGCGTATCACTGCCGCAGAGGCCCTGAAACATCCATGGATCTGTGTATGTGTTCACAGGGACCCAGATGGTTGCTTCCCATGAGCCACAGACTGGTTGCTTGTTTAACACACCTCTGTAATGTGGAATTAACAAAGCCCTACCACCCTGTAAAAAAGAATTGATAGGCATTCATCGCTAGCAGGTGCTAAACTTTGCACCACATCAAATCAGAGTACACATCTGCATCAACAGACCAACTGAACACTGAAATACAGATAACTGTACAGCTGTACTTGTGACTAAAATCTGCCCTTTTACTTAAGTTACACATTGGGTAGTATTGAGGCCTCTGCTAAGCTCATAAATGCTGTGACATAAGTCAATGCAGTGGGCAGCATAGCACTGCATGTGGTTACATAAACCTGGATTATAATCGTTAGGAAGTGGTACAGAAGAAAATGGTGCAGTTTTGAGTCCAACCCTCAATATTAGCCTCAACTAGGGGATCACTACATTAAACATCACAGCCATTCACTCAAAAGCCAACATGAAGAATAGACAAAGTTCTGAAGACTCACCCCTGCTTTCTTGTCTCCTACTTGCAGCAACGTTCCACAGTGGCTTCCATGATGCACAGGCAAGAGACAGTAGAGTGTCTCAAGAAGTTCAATGCCAGGAGAAAACTTAAGGTATGCCTACATTCATTTGTGTTCCTTTTAAAAACAATAGTTCAGAAGAACTGGACTCTGACACTCATACAATAATCATTAGCCCTATGGTGTGAGTGGTGACACAGTGGGGTTTTTTTTTTTTTTTTAATGTCTGACTTCTGGTTAGACTTAATAGAAGAAGCAGTTGTGAAAGACAACATTTCAAGTTTTCTTTGCCTGGCTTCTTTAGGGAGCGATCCTGACCACAATGCTGGCCACACGGAACTTCTCAGGTAGGCTGTTCCCTTCTCCCTGACCTATAGGGCAAATATTTCTACAAAGGACACAATTTGTGTCCAGAGGTCCCAAGTGTGAACTACCCAAATGACCCCACCGACAGTGTGGGGTTGGTGTTTAGAAGCAGGATGAGACCTTATCGGTGTAGCTCATGTTTGTCAGCAGAGTCAATCGAGTGTCTCTGAGGCTATTTGTTAAAAAGTAGTGGTGATGAGGAGCAGATGGAGTGGATTAAGGTCTACATCTGCCTGTCTAGTGGTGTTTCAGCCTCTGGCTCTGTCTAATCTATACTAGCTTCTTCTGGCAGAGTGCTGGCAAGATTGGTGGCTTACACTGCTCTATGAACTATTGTGTGGTTGTTCTCTGAGCTAGTGCTCCACAGGGGGAAGAAGCTCTTTTGGGTCAGGGATCAACATGTCTTGCTACTGAGATCAAGTGGAGCTTTTTACCCCCCAATGGGGCACATTTAGTGTGGCATAAAATACAGTAAGACCCCAGTTAATGGTCCAGATTCAAAGAAAAGTTCTAACCAAAACAGCAGTTAATGGGGTCATTTTTACAATACACCTGTACACTGGTATCTGAGTGCAATTGGTTCCTAGAAATGGCTCCAAGTCGAATATCAATACATGATACATTGTAGGTTCATTGGTGAAACCCCAATTAATTTCCCTAAAAATATCCCAACACTGGAAAAAACACAAATTACTAGCTATTTACATGTATGTGTACACATGTGGATATGCACACAGCCTAGGACACACAAGTGCACAGACTGGCAAGCTTGCACATATACAAATGATATCCAACTTTAAGATAAATCTTGAGATTAAAAGAAACCCTGATAAATTTAAAATAAAAGATCTGAAACTGATCTCAGTAATACATGCGAGGGAAATGCATGTGACAGCACATTCATAAGGTGTGTAGTACTAGTCCAGGAACTGGAAAAAGTACCAACAGTGCACACCCCTAAAGGGGTGGGACCAGAGTGAGTTACACGATCATCAGAGAGATATATGAAGGAGGATTGTTAGGAGGATAACAACAAAAACGGTGACTTGCAAAGATGAAGTATGTGGGATATTATTGTATAAATTTTTATTTTTCTATTTAATATTTAAGATTTTAGAAGGTTGCATAACTACAGCATTTAGATTTTATGGAAAACATTTTTCTCTTTTTACTGTACAATTTTAGCACCAGAATTTTTCCTTGAAAGGGAAAATAGTATTTTCTGGGTCTTTAGATACCCTGCCTTCCCCTTGAATTCAAGTGCAGTGAGTATTATCATTAGTAAATGAGAATGACTGAAAAGACAGGATGTGTTTGTCTGTATTTTTGTGTATTTATATGTGCCGCCTTAGTGGTGTGTGATATTTTTCCTCTGAAGTCATTTGTCCTCTGCTATGTGAACCAAGAAGTGCCACATATTAAAAATAGTAAATACAGGAAACTGTCCATAATGCAATTTAGAATGCTAATGTATTAGCGTCTAATAGTCAAGAAACAGGAATGTTGCAAGTCATTGCCTCCTGTTTCTCCTGACACCAGTGATGTTAGTCATTTTAACTCAAAATGCAAACGAAATCCCCTCACTCTCTCACACACACACACACACACACACACACACACACACACACACACACACACACACACACACACACACACAGTCCTCTTTACTGTGCTCACTGGTCCTTCTCATTTCAGCCCTAACAAAAAAAACAAAACTGCATAGAAGTAATGTAAAAGAATAATTTTGAAGATGAATATTTTCTTTCATCACAAGGCTTGAAGAAATACAGTTAATATGTAAATAATTCTTTGCAGTTTCATGCGGTTCAAAATGCTGAGAGAATTTCTGTTGGAGTTCTACAAGTATGTTGTTTGGAGGAGTTTACTTTAATGCTGTCACTCAGTGTGCTCTCAACTTTTTTTCTTTACCCTTCATACACTTCCATCTCCTCATCTCACACACTCCTATTATCCTCTCATTTCTAGTCGTATAATGCCTGGCCTCAACACTTCTCCATTTAGGCCATCTCTTCTTCAGTTTCTGTTCTGTCTGTCTTCTCAGACACTCAAATGACTGCAGTTAGTTTCATATTATTTATTTCATCACCTACAGGCACTTTTTTTGGGTATTATGATTCAGTTTTATATGTTATGCTTCTTCAGGGTTTATATATATTAAAGTCATTTTATGTTCATTCATTATCATGTTTGTCTTCCTTCTGGACTTTTTTGAAATATGTAGCAGGATGTGCCATTTTCTGTTTGTCATAGTTTTTAGTAGACTTATTTTTTTTGACAGAAAATTGAAAAGTATCAGATTTGTTTTATTTATGTTTTGTTTTCTTTTGCCCTCTCTTCCTTTGGGATTGTTTTACACATGAGGTAAGATTTCTGAGCTCCAGGGGAGTGCATGGCAGCACACTCTTCACTGCTTCACTGCTTGACTTTGATTGGAGAGAGGAAGGAACATCCTGCTTATCCCCCTGACTTCCACTACTGCGCTACCCTGGACCCCTTTGCTCTGAGGCTGCTTTGCAGCTCCTCTGCTTCTACTTGCTTCTCCTAGCAGCCCTGCAGCTAATACTAGTTGCCAAATTTACAGCCAGAGTAGGTGCCAAATCAGACAGTGCCTTCTTTCCGCTTGCTTGGTGCAGGACTTAAACCCTAACCCTGCCTGTCTGAACCCTGAAAAGCGCATGGTGGTGGTGTTAAGCACTTTGGAACTGGAGGTGGGAATTTAGCAGCTTAGACTTTTGTATTTGTTTGCATGTGGGCAGGCAGACCAGCACAGCCCTCAAACATGGTTTTGGGCCTACTACTTCTGCTATTCAAACTCACTTTTCAAGGACTTTATCCTGAGCTGTTTTCACATGTTCACAAATGACCTAAGCTAGATTTTACATGCTCTGTTTTGCATACATTTCTAACTTGCAAACACAGCTTATATTTATGTGATTGTTGGGGCAACGTGTAACAGTACATTGAATGTCTTCTGCTCTCTGTCTGCAGCAGCCAAGAGCTTGTTGAACAAGAAGCCTGATGGTGTCAAGGTATGTGATGCTCAGATGTGGCTTAGGTAATACACACACACACACACACACACACACACACACACACACACACACACACACACACACACACACAAACTTACTCATTGGATTATATACATGCATTTTTACTGAATCAATCACTTACACATTTTCTTTCCTCCACATTTTCTTTCCTACATTTGTAGCAATTTTACACAGAATCCCCATATAATCCTCATTTCCAGCTTTACTAATCCTGTGGGGACATACAACTCAGAAATATTGCTACAGAGTTAAAAGACCCATTTGAGGGCTATTCCATACTGACTACCTTTATAGTCATACAGTTTGCCTCTAGTTTTTATTCTAATTTCTTTATATTATGTAATTCACAATTTATGTTCAAGTGATCAGTTATATTCCAAAACAACTCTGGTGTTTTGTGGTACAATGACATATACTTGCCTACAAAAGGGTTTATTGTACAAATGTTTTTTTAAAGATATTTTGGCCATCTGAACGTTTATAATCTGCCCTCTCTATTTCCTATTCCCTTATTTTTGGCTCCCTAAATTCCCTACATCCGATAGACTATTCCACATTCACACTGTGAGGAAGTGAAATCCAGCCAGAGTAATGTTGAATTCCATGACACTTGTCAGTGAATGACGTTTCCAAACTTTTATGCTGTTGTTTTATGCCAGGGTATTTCTGCTGGTTCTTCCAACCTTTAAAACCATAAATGCTTTTTAGCATTTTGGATTTCCTTCATCTTTTTTTTGTTTTGCTATTGGTATATTTTTTCATTTTCACAGGGAACTTCAGGTCACAGATGATCAGTGTATTACCATGGAACAAAAAAACACTTGAAATGGGGGGGGGACCTATTTGATTGAATGCCTTATTGTAGGCTTGGATGATATTTTGTGACTAGGAAGTTGAAAAATGTCTTGTTTTTTTAATTTCTGGGTATTTCAGAAAAGGAAGTCAGGTGATGCAGTAATGGTGAGGTTCCCCCTGCTGGTTGTCTTTCTACCACACCTTTCAAATTCTCTTAATGCCCCCTGTGTAGGCCCCCTTGCCCAGAGCTACCCTTTTTATGATGCGGAGTAAAGAAACTCTAAAACAGACCCATGGCAACTCGCCTTGCTTAAAGTTCCCTTTAAAAGTTCCTTGCTATAGAAATGTCCTCAACATCACCCCTTAGTGATGTTTGACTAAGGAAAATCACCCCCATAGCACACCATTCAACTCACCTTATTTTACCCCTGCTGTGCCATTTTAGCCCAGTCAAAGACTGTCATGAACTGGTGTTATCTGAGAAGTATCAGTCTATGAAAAGTACCTGCAGCCCATATATAGCCTTTGTGTTCATGTTGACTAGATGCTTTGCCCGTGGTTTTTTCTTTTGCATAGTTTTATGTCATCTTTCCACCAGGGCCAATGCGGTTAACACACATTGTAGGGGTTATTTGTTTCTTTTTATCTTATTACGCAGAAGGCAAATTAGGTCTGATCTGTGGAACTTTAAACTGGGAGGATATTTTTGAATGAAATCCCTTAGGGAGCACTGGCACTAGGGGCACAAGTACTGGGCCACAAACCATCTAATCAGGTTAAGAAGAAAATCTTTTATAGAGTCACATTACTGTATTATTGCCCCATTAATACTGAACAAAAAGAGATCAGCTTCAGGGTACATATTTCTAACCCTGTGGGATCTTTGAGGGGCTGAGTTGAGTCTGCTCATGCAAAATAGCATTATGGCAGGTCAGTTTTGTATTTTATGAGCAGTTCTTTTGACAAAAGCATCAGCAATGGGGTACTTTTTGATATCTTGTCTTTCTGTCCTGTGGCTACCAACATTTATTTCTTTACTTGTCCATCAGCCCACAGCTTTTTAATTACTGGATCAGCTAAAATGATATTGTCATGTTGCAACAGGGGTTTGAACTAACACTTTCTTTCTGCAGTTGGGAGTTTTTCATCTTTCTTTCATTGTTCTTCCGGGGTGCTGAGGTCTAAGGCTGTTATCTCTGTTCTTGTGCACACCTGCAGATTAACAACAAAGCCAACGTAGTAACAAGCCCCAAAGAGCCTGCTCCCACCCCTGCGCTGGTATACTTCCACTTCTGCCAGCGTCTCCATGTCCCATCTTTCACTGTGCATGTTGCACTTTGGGTTTTTGTCATTTGTGCTCATCTATTTGGTCACATTGTTTTGACTGAAGCTTTTTTAGACTCTGAAAGATGAATGAGTGTCCAAAGCATATGGAGTTTGAGTGGTACTGGTTGCTGTCTGTCTGCATGCTCTGTGCAAGATATGTCATTGCATGTTTATTGTGTTTTCTCTGTGGTCTTTAGCCACTGAAGTGCCAGACTGACAGAAAAATAACAGGACTCTACATGTGGAGAGTGGGAAGGGAGTGTATTACAGCACTGCCTTCTGTTTTTATGTGCTGTACATGTATAGAGTGACCACTGACACGCTTGGTCCAGCTGGGTCGCCTAGTCCCTGCTTTCATATCATCCTGTTGTTATCAATTCACTTGGACTACAGGATATTACTGGACAATGTCCCGATCTAAAGGAATTGGAACCTCCTTCATTTGTCAGCTATGTGAATTGATGTAATTTTTAACTTCATCGCTGAATATTTTCATTTCTACTGAAGATAGACAAATTTGTATTGAGTACCAGTTCAAATCCATTATCAGAATTCAAATCCATAATCTTCTGGTCTCAAGTATAGTTCCTCAACCAGTCTGCTACCCTCTGTGGACATGCAGTACACACCAGGAAATTTCCGTTTTCAGTCATAGCACAGAACTTGCATTCATCTTACAGTTTATTTCCGCTAAACGGCTTTTTGTTGGTTATTTTCTTTGTGGGAGAGAGAAGCTCAGTGTAATCTTCTTTAAATTGGTCCCAGGATTACAAGAATTACCAAATAGTGACTGGATCCTGAATGTCAAATCCTGCTCAGCATGTACAGCGTCTAATCAGTTTGTGTGGTTGTCACCACACATGCCCTCTTCACGCCTTTGCACGCAGCCTGGAGATGTCTATCAGTGACTATTGCCTGAGGAAATGATCCGCTTCTTATGTGTGCAGTGGTCTTGCTGACATTGATTTTAACTACAGTATTTATGGATGGATTTCAGCACTCTAGGGGCCTCAGGAATGCTGAATCTGTTACTGATTATGGTAAAATGTGAATGAGTTGGCGCAACCAATTTGTATGTCTTGGATTGCACTCTTGTCTTGAGTAATGTTTTTGCATGCTTTTTAGTAGGGATTAGAGTGTGCCCTGTGGACTGTATTTTGGCAGCAGCCTGTAGTTCACCATCCATGCCCCCAGCAACAGCATCATGGATGGCGTTCATCTAGACTGTAAACCTATGCTTTCTGGCTGTTTTGTTCTCATTGACACCTTTGTGGCTTGTGCTGTTGACTGGCAGAGAATGGTGTTTGTTGTTTATCTTTTCTTTCTTCCACCTCCTTCCTCTTGGCCAGGAGCCTCAGACAACTGTTATCCACAACCCAGCTGATGGAAACAAGGTATTCACATATGGAAGCATCTGCCTGCTGTCACATAGTGATCAGCTGGGTGGGGGGGGTCCTATCTCTTCCCTGATAAGTGTGGCATAAAATACGTTTTGGTGTTTTACTAATTTGTACTGGTTTGTAGATATTTGCACTCACACATACAGTTCTTGGGTGTGCAGTATGAAATCCTTTATTTACCCATTACATGAAAACACTCACTGTGCAATCCAGATGCTGAGGACTGTTTGTTTCTTTAGTCTGCATGAGATGTAGTGGTTTTGCTGTAGACTTTGATTGTCTGACCTTTGTAGTCTGAACTTTTGTACATTTTATATTTGTGCCACAGTAGCACCAGTCTAGTTTTCAGTGACATTGTTGTAAAATGTGGCATCACAGTATTACTGTACCATTGATACAGAATTGTAGTAGTGGTGTGAAACCATTTCTGCAGTCTTGCCTCTTTCTTTATGCCATTATTGATGTGGCTGTAGTATATAGGTGATTATCTTGTGAGAAAATATTTTCCAGCTTTTATCTTCTTTGGCTAACATTCTGAAACAGAAGTTCTGTGCAAACCTCCTCTCTTTCCTTAATGGGTGAAGCAGGAGTGACTCCTGGGAAAATCACTGCCCAATCAGCTTCTCTTCTCCAGTGATGATCAATTAACACCTTTCCGTCATTATTTTTGTATATATTTAGAGTATTGAGATATAAAAAAAATAATGTGCACTATACCATAAACTTAATTACATTGTACTTTACCAAATTTGTCTTGGTTTTGGTGTACAGAGCAAATTTAAATGCAAGTGAAAATCATATCGCATTTCCTTGTGCAGTGGCCTTTTGCTTCTTTGCAAATGTGCAGAATTTAAGTGTATATTACAAACTTCTTAGTTAATGAAGCAACACAGCTATACCTACTGTAGGTAAATGTGTCAATAAATAAATGCAGTCTCTGGACCACAGGTGTCAAACTTTGGTCCTTGATGCATGCATGCTGTATTGGGTTTCTTTCATGCCCTGTTTCTTCACTGAAACGGTGAACGGGATGTTAACGGTGCTGGGTGTGTCAGGTGCCATTAAAAATGTGGGAAGCTGAGGGGCTAGAGCAGACTGCGTGTCAGTGGAAGGTCATATGTGCTGCGAAAGGGACTGCACGGGTGGAAGTGGTGATGGACAAACTCCGCATTGTATCTCTGCAGGGTGTGGGATGCTGGGGCTCTGTGGCTGAGGCAGGAGAGGACCATGACATTGCTGCTATGGTCATGTGTGCCCCCTGCAGGCCAGCAGGTGGGGTGGTGGCCATTTGCCACAATTTGACTGCTTTGCCTGTGCAGCTCATTTGTCCATTTCCTGCTTGTTGTGTCCCTGCAGGAGTCAACAGAGAGTGCCAACACCACCATTGAGGATGAGGATGTGAAAGGTAAGAATGAGTAGAAGATCCTGGACATCCTTTCTCTGCTCCCTGGTCTTGGGTTCCAATGGCAGCATTACCTTGTGGTTGTAGCTTTACTATAGTAAACATGACATTTTGAAGCAAAGTATATTTGTTCCAGTAATAATAATTTCTCTTAATGGAACAGTAATATTGTGGTTCCTTTTATTTTTTTAGATAAAAAATTATTAGTACTTTGTTTTGTGAACTGCTGTGGCATGTGACAGCCCTATAAATCTTGAACAATGCGATTTGCCTCCATTAAGTCTTTTATTTGTTCTGTGTTTTTGTTTAATGTATTGTTTGCATGCGTACTAGTGCATTAACTAATCTTCATTTATTCACTCATTCATTCAGAAATGATTGTTCATTGTGGCTGTCCCTCCTCCGTTCAGATGCCAGTTGCTGTTCTGATCTCCTTGTTATGTGCTGTCTTTTGTTTCTCCTTTGTTTCACTGGGGAAAAAAAAAAAAAAAAAAAAAAAAAAATATATATATATATATATATATATATATATATATATATATATATATATATATATATATATATATATATATATATATATAATTTTGTATGTGTATGACTTGTCTTTTTTTCTCATGTTTGTATATCATAGCATGCCCTTTGCCTGCTCTATTTGTTTTAACTCTACATGTGCTGGGCTTTGTTGTGCAAAGCATTGTTCATGGATGGAGTAGAGCTGATTTAAACTGGCAAGTTTCTTAATGACTACATCTCAGGTGAAAGTACACAGGGAGACATGCATATTCATCTTACATGTGATGGAGTTTGAGACTTTTCCAAGAGGAGTAAAGTCCTTATAACAGGTGGGGCTGGTCTATTGTGGGAGAAGTCTACTTTAATTGCGCAACCCAAAATACATATGGAGAACCAGGCTCACACCCACACATTTGCTATTTCCTAAGGTATTTTTGCAAATGAAATTGCTTGTTTGTTTTTTCATGTGATTGGCCAGTTATTTTAGTATTTCATGTAATATAAAGTTTTATTTTCTTTAAGGGTGTGGTGTATCTTAATCACACACACATTGTGAATACACAGTTGCAGTCCTTGTGTGTTTATTGAACTTGAAGTTCTTATATAGGAGCCATAACTGAGCAGTTTGGCCCTTTGATTTGACTTTATTTGACTTCCCCTGTTAATGTTATTGAAATATTCCCTGTACCATGGTAGAGCAGATAAGTGCGAATGGCAACAAAGAGAACAGACTTTTATGGATTTGACATGAGCAGATCTACAGTAAAATATGTTGCCTAGTGTTTTTGCTGAGAGTTTGCTGGCATGAAACGGTTAATATGTCAGTTTATATTCTTAGGTTTTCACTCAAAAGTTCAAATTGGCAGTTTGGTTTCACAAACTATGGCAGCATTTTTGTTTTTCATTTTACAAGTGAGTGTTATTCTTTGGGATCTGTTAAACACAAATTGCAAAAGTCTTCTTTGATTTAAGCCCTTGGTGGTGGTGTTTGATTCACAGACTCTGGGGTTCCTATAAATTGTAGTAGATTAATGTCTGTACTAATGATGATCTGACTTGACATATTGCCACACATCACTTTGTATACTTCAGTGTTTCATGGTTTTTCCAAAAATAGAGTGGTGTGAAAAAGCAAAACCGGTGTCTGTTCTATGGTTTTACATATTAGGACATAACCGACCCACATCTAATCTTCATTAAGTTCTAACAGTAGATGCATCTAATAGATTTAATTCCTTCCAGTAGATGCGCATAATAGATTTAATTCCTTCATTCAACATGCAGCCAGATGGCCAAAGTGCACCTCATGAATCAGTAGTTTGTAGAGCCTCTTTTACCAGCAATAACTGACTTTAGGCTGCTCCCATTAGGGGTCGCCACAGCGGATCGACTCATCCCCATATTTGGTTTGGCAGATTTTTACGCCGGATGCCCTTCCTGACGCAACCCTCCATTTTGTCCAGGCTTGGGACCGGCACAGAGGTGCACCCCCTTGTGGCTGGATTTGCATCGATGCCCAATGTGGGGCTCGAACCCACAACGCTGAGCTTATGAGTCACATGCTGTGCTGACTGAGCTAGCCAGGCAGGGCCTCTTTTACCAGCAATAACTTAGGATAATCACTTTCCATGCTGTTATGACCCAGTGTTGCCATTGTTGCAAAAAAAAAAAAAAAATAATAATTTTCTTCTGTATTTTATTACTCTCTTACTTTGGATGCATTCTGGCCTAATCATTCTTATTCAGCTCTCTGATGTTTGACAGCATTCATTTATGCTCAGCACTTTTAAGGTCCCACCACATCTCAGTGAGGTTGAGATCTGGATTTTGACCTGGCCAGTCGAGAACCCTAGATTCTTTTGTTTTTCAGCCACTCCTGTTGTAGATTAACTGGTGTACTTGGATCATGACCATTTTCCTGTTGTATGATCTACTTTAAGCCGAGCTTGAGCTATCAGACTGAGGTAACATTTTTATGTAGGATACATTAGTATGGAAAAAAATGCATGGTGGACTCAGTGACTGTGTGATGTCCTATGATTGCAAAACAAGCCTAACTCATATCACCCTGCCATGACCATCCTTGTAGCTTGTTGTGAGGTTCTTGTGATGATGCAATGTGCTTTGTTTTTCACCACCCTGGTATTGGGCTATACATCCAAATAACTCTGTGGAAAAAGTTCCACAAATTTATGTACAATTTTACAAAGGTAAACCATGCTAACAGTGTTCTTTTTTCAAGGGAAGGGGCTCACCCCTGGCCTTTCCTTCTTTTAAAGTCATACCTTTGTTTTCCTGATGGCAAGTTATGAATGCTTAACATTTACTGTGTTGGAAGAAGTCTGTAGATCTCTGTAGCTTTTGGGTTCTTTGCGGTTTCTCTAAGCATCATGTGATTTGATGCTAGGGTGAATTTTGGGATAGCCACACCTGGGTAATAAAATACATCTGTGGAGTGATGGAATCAATAATGTTTGGAAATGGCTGTATAACCTTGTTGAGCATCAGTAGTTACTTTTTTAGATGACACCTAATATGTTTGGCATGCTGTGTTTACACAAACACTACAGATCTGGTATATGCAGGTGATTTCAGTTTCTTGTAGTCAACAAATAATGTGTTTTGTGCTTTTTTCCTATGGAAGCAGTGAGGCTGACCTTTTTGTACCTGACTTCTGCATATTGACTTTTTTTTGGTTGAGTAAAATACGTTTATTTGTGACATGGGATTATATTTATCTGTTGTGACTTGGTGATTACATGTGATATAGTTACTAATATGTAAAACCATAGGCTGAATGAGGGCATACTTTTCTCTTCACAATGCTGTGCATTACATTTGTTTAATAAAATATTAGTGGAATGTAACCATTAACTGTTGTGGGTCACCCATTTTCTGTAGCATTTTCAGTGTGACACAGAAGTTGTTCCTGTAAAAGGTACAACAGAGAAGTTTTTATTGATTGTCACAGTGTGAAACTTTTAAAAACTGGGTTAAAAAAGATTAATTAGGTCATTATAATTGGATTTATAGATGAAGATGAAATTAAGATATGTGTGATGATGGAATAGTGCCATGTGTAAGGAAGTGATGTCGAAGTTGTGTTTGTGGCTCAGTGGCTTGCCCATCGTTCAAAGCTGATGGCGTCTCTGTGTTTGGACTGGACTCCAGGTCTGTCTACCCTTTCTTCAGCCCAATCCAGTCTACCCTGTGAACAGAAAGACTGGCATCTGAACACACACTTGAGCCTCTAGCCCCACAACAACACCTCCTTCAACTTCTCACATTATAGCTTTTGTTGCTTATACCAGCAGGGGACTGTTTGATTTTCAGCAAAATTCTGAAAACAGCACTGCTGCTGGTCACTCTGGAGATGGATTCAGCCATTGCCTTCCATTCCATTCCATTCATGTCTTCCTTTTCTTTTCTTTGTTGTTTTGTTTCCCCATCTTCATATTTTCCACATACCTGTCCATCACCCTGCCCTCCTATGCCTCCTATCCACAACCCTTTTTACAGCATGCTCTCAGGTTGTCACACGGACCCACTCCTCCTCTTTCTCCACCTGCTCCTCCTCCTCGTCCTGCTGGTACTCTTCTGGCGTGTGGCCAAGCGGGAAGGAGTGCTGCCACTGGCTTCTCCGGCTGCTCATCGGCATCTACCTTATTACCTTCGTTTGCTCATTTGTTGTGTTTCTGTCCATCAATTCAGCTGGCCGGTGTACAGACAGCACTAATACAAAGGGCACCCCCCACAGGGCGGTGTCCAACCAGGTGCCCAGATCCTCAGTACAGTGTAAGTCAGTAAGTCCTGGAGAGAGATGGGGACATCCTGACCTCCCTGACCTCCCTCTAGCCAAACCTTTCTCCAAGTGTTCTGTAGATCCTCCCTCACAGCATGCCAGGACAATACCCCCCCAACTCCTTCCACATACCTACAGTCTGTGCGACAAAGAATAGAACACCAGTGTGACAGGGCTGCTGCGACAGGAGCACTTAATATGATGCAGTCAAGCCACAGTGTTTGGCAGGCATATATCTGAGGTTTGCCCTTCCTGGCCAATTTCTGGACTGCATCAGGTCAACATGGTTATGTCAATGTGTAGCCTGCTTCAATATCTGCAGCATGAGGTCACTTTTGCACATCACTGTGTACATGTGGTCCTGTGGAGTGGTTGTCACAGGTTACCTGCAACCCCATCATTAGAAAGAAGAGGGCACTGCCGAGTTTGAAGATCTGCTCTTTGTTCCTGTGGTTCTGAGCTATTAAACTCAAAGTCTTTGTTGGACTAGGCAGCTGGTTTTAGTTGACAGGAAGGAGGTGGCACTCAGACATGGCTGGGTGTAGACAGACCTGCCTGCAGCTGCACCACTCCTGAAGATGGGCTCTGTGGGCAGAGAAAGTGGGGTTCAGTCTTTGCACCTCTTCCTTTTATCCCTGAGCCACAAGGCCTCCTGGGAGTTTGAGTCTTTGATCACGATAGAGAGGCAATGAGCGGTTTTTCCTTAAGGGTCAGGAGCAGTCAAGCTGCCTTATTTATTTATTTGTTTGTTTATTTATTTATTTATTTATTTTTGTGCGTTGCTCTGGTCTGTCAGTGTAATTAAACCTTTTTGGAGTCCCCTGGACAGCTGATTGTGTTGCTGTTGCTTCTTGTGAGCTGCTGAGCTAGGTAGTACTTCTCTTAGATGCAGTTAGTCACTTGCACATTTTAGAAACACTACATTCTGCTAATAATAACACAATGCTCCATCAGTTTACACTACATGGTGTACAACCATGTACGTGAGAAATAAACTCTTTTGTCTCTTTGTTTACCTCATCTTCAGAACAAATCAATTATTATAAGTTCTGGGATATTTTTGAGATTTCCTGCATGAGTTGTCCCTGCATCCTTATGGTAATTTTGGCAGGCCAGCTATTTCTGGGAAGATTCACAACTCTTCAAAAGTCTTTTCCATTTGGAGAATCTCGCTGTGGTTTGGTGGAGTCCCAGAGTTGTAGAAATTACTTTGTAGCCCTTTCCAGACTAATGACTTTCAACAACTTTTTTTCCTCACCTCTTTCCTTTAACCATAGTGTTCTTGTACAAACTTTGTGGTAACTATTTCACTCTCATGCTGAGCTTCAGTTATAATGAGGTTTAGATTCAACAGGGATGGCGGAAGTCTAGCCTGGCTCTGCTTAATTGGCTGAACCTAATTATCAATTCAATTTGATTGGTTGGTTGAGTAACTGAGCGGGCAGTTACTTTTTGATATGGGTGTTGCATAACTTTGCTCCTTAAATAAATGAGGTAATTATTTAGAAGCTGTTATATGTTTGTCAGGTTCCCGTTCGTGTTACATTTTGTCTGAAAGTATCACAAATAGACAATAATAGGGGAAAATAAGGAAGGTGGTTATGTAATTCACAGCATTGTATTTTGTTATGCTTTTAAAGGTGGTTGGTGGTATCTCACAGCTCTAAGTTGGAAACTGGTCTTTTTTTCACATATGCTTAGTCTGGCCTGTCACTGCCTTTGTGGAAAGTGATATTCTTGTCATCCTTGGTTCTATGCCTCACAATAGAGATGCTCCTTGAAATGAGCCTTTACTTTTTGGCAAATTAAATGTTTATGTACTTTATTAAAAAAAAAAAATACTGAGTAGTTCCCTTAGCTATGTAACATTTGGCTGTCCCAGCAAAATGCACTGCAGCTGTGTGTCAGATTATAAAGTCACAGTTTACGATGTGATTAGTTTGTGTGCATCTGCTCACTCTCTGATGGTAACCAATTGTGGAAGCTGTCTTTTCTAAACAACTGGTAAACTGTTTCCTGTGGTAACAGCAACCACCAGGGATTCCTGGTCTGGCCTCATTGTTAAAAATCAGCTTTCCCCAGTGATGCTGTGCTAGTTCCAAATTGGAACTTCTCATCCATTACATGCAAGCATGCAGACCCACAAGGCCAGTAGTGTATGTGAGGCATGGCTTAATTTGGTCTCAGCCTTCAAGCATAGCCCAGGTTTTTCATTCGCCAAGATATACTTCCATATTTCAGGCTGAGGCAGACCCCTGACCTATTTATGTAAACTACCAACAGGACACAACTAACTTCCAATATTGCATAGCATACAGAAACAAGTGGTGACAGTAGCAGAATGATTATTATTACCATCCAGTGTTTGTGGTTTTACCATCTGTCTGTTGAGGATCCGTGTCCTTGCCGAGACAGACTGCAGGCACTTGCTGCTTGGCTTGATATTGCACTTGGATGTTCATCAATGATGTGTGGTGGGCACGTAAAGCCCATCTGTAAGGGTAATATGTGCTAGAGAAGACTTTGCCAGCTGTCACCTTGCACTGTGAAAGTTTTCTATACTGATCTTTGTCTAGATATCTAAACTCAAATGATGTGTATGCATGTTTATAACAAAATATTACAGCAGTGATATGAAATGATATCCTTAGTTACAAAAGATTAGCATCTCAAGGATTCTGCAAACCTACAGTGACAAAGCTGATAAATATGTGATTGGTCCTAAAATGTCTTTAGTATATGCAGGCACCCCTTGATTTATGACAACATGCCGTAAGTCTCATTTAATACCACCATTTTGATTTATGAATGTTTGCATGTAATATGTTAGATCCTGCCATAACAAAAAGACAATTTGAATTTTGTGTGTGAACCGCACAACCGTTTTCTCCAGTTTGCATTTGTGCATGCCTTTTAGATGTGTATACAAAGTGTAGGGCAGATAGTAACTCTTAGTTGTCAACCTGAATCCGTATGGAGGACATTAAATGTTACAAAAGCATTGCTGTGGGTGGGCAACCAAATATTAGAAATATACAAATACAATAGCCCATCCGAGTTAGTAAACTTAACATAACTTTGCACTATACACCAAAAACAAAATATAGCTGAAACAACAGATACAGTACACAGCAAAGGATGATGGGGAGGGTCCATTATCCCTAGTGGAGCTTGTAATGTGGTGGCATCTTTAAAGTTTGTATTTTTGCATGAAACCATGTGGATGCACTTACACACATATGTACAAATACAACAGTACATAAATACACACACTGATGCAGTTTAGTCTATTTTCTAGTTTAATTCTCTGTTGTATTTCTGTACGTTTATTACAATTATTCAATAATTTATGAGTTGCCTGTTGCTGGTTGTCGGAGAGCATTCTGGTTCTCAAGATTGTTCGATTTTGCTGCCTTGCTTTTGGCAGTACAAATGTGCTGATTGTTGTGCCAATAAAGCACACTGAAATAAGAGATTTGCAGAATGCATACAAATACGTCTGTGTTTTTTCTCCTTAATTTCAGTACACTCTGCATTTCCGCCCTAAGAGTTGTAGAAAATCCTGTTGATCACCACAAGTACTTTGGACTTGTAGCTCTCCCATCATGCTTTGCTATTTGTAGATGTGTGTAAATAGTTATTTTTTTGGTTTTAAGTATAGAGTTGTAAGTACACATGAACTTGAATGGGGAGATGTGTTGGACAGCTGATAATACCACATTTGTGTCTTGGAATGCACATTCAGATTCATTTCAGAGAAAAATGTGAATAAATAGTTGTTTAACTGTTGTGGGGAGTTACAGGAGAAATATTGGTCCTGCCTGTTCAGCATGTTTTGAGAGCGTCGGAGGTGGGTTTTTTGTGGTGCTCTGTGCGTGCTGATGTGTCAGAAATGTTGTGTTGATAAAGTTTGTCTTCCCTCTGTAAAATTTTGTTGCGTTGTCCCTTAAACGTAATTAGCATTACAGTTATTGGGGTTTATGTTTCCGATTTATGAATTTTTGGTTTAGAAGTAGTATTTCAGGAATGCGTTACGGTCATAGATAAAGCAATTGTATTATGCTCACAAAAGACGTTTGCAAAAATCATTTGAAAAGGAAACCCAGGAAAAATTTGCATGTAATATTTGAGAAATCCCAGCCCAAAATTGGTCCTGGCATTTAAACATGCATAAAATATTTGTTTGGAAGACAAAACTTTGTAGTGATTTGTAATTAAATAAATAAATAAATGCTTGTTGAGACAAATATGAAATTATGCTCATCTATTCATGTTTGTTTCAGTATCTGTGCATTGTTTGTTTTTATGTGCTTGACTAGTTTTGTCAACCAAACTCAGTTTCCTGGGTTTCCAGTTTTCAGGTTATAGCCATCTGTCACATCTACATTGGAGATCAAGAGATTCTTTAAGGTATGGGGGCTGAGGAGCTCTGAAGAAAGAAGACTTTTAGAGAACTCTAGTCTGACATGGTTGTGTCTTGCTGTGTACTTATATCCATTATTTTGTAGAAAGAAAAATGTTGAATCACAGAAAGTGTCTTTCTCCATTTATGAAACGTATGTTTATTACCCCTTAGCTTGCGCTCTTAACATGAAAGGTAAACTGAAGTTATTTTTAATATAGTTGTGCTTGTTAATTCTTATGTAATATCATATCCCAAGTGAAGAATAGATTTTTACCATCTGAAAATTTGAAAGTATGCTTATTGTGCTTATTATCTGTTCAACATCATAGAAAATACTCTACCAGTGCATTTTACAATGATAGCTACAATATACCTGCAGCTAATGCTAGAACTTTTTATGAAAGCCGTTCAATGAAACAGAAGGATTATGCTCAGTCATGTTGACCAATCACTTTTGAGATTTATCGTAATAGGAGATCCCAACTGATGTGCTTGATTGTGCTTCTCATCTCTACCCTCCAGCTCGCAAGCAGGAGATCATTAAAGTGACGGAGCAGCTCATTGAGGCCATCAACAATGCAGATTTTGAGGCCTACACGTGAGTTGCTGGCTACTGTTGTCCTGGTGACACTCAAGCCCCATCGATTTCACTGTCAAACCCACTTGAACCTTGAATCTTTTGCCTTTGCATTATGTTAGTCTAGTCTGAGTGTCTGAGGTTTGCATACCAGTGCTCACTTATGAATGTATTTGTACAGGTTGAGTTCTGCTTTGTTGCCCTACTACATGGTTGAAGACATTCATCTTGTGGTCTAATGCCCATCTGAGTTTAAATAATGTTTGTTGCACTTTTCCTTGTTCCTGTGATCTACCCTGTAGGAAGATCTGTGACCCAGGCCTTACATCCTTTGAGCCAGAAGCCCTAGGAAACCTGGTGGAAGGAACAGACTTCCACAGGTTCTACTTTGAGAATGGTACGGGATCATCCCTGATGTGCAGTGCTGCCAACAGTATACCTGTGAGACAGAAATCCTGCAAAGCACTCAGTCCTATAAGTACTAGTAAATCAACATTGATGCAATGATTACCTGATTTGTTTAGAAGTAGATTAACTGACATGTACCTACAGTCATGTGAAAAAGAATGTACGCCCTCTTTCAGTTCTATGGTTTTATATATCAAGACATAAAAAAAAAAAATCATCTGGTCCTTACCAGGTTCTAAAATTATTTAAATCTAACCTCAGGTGTAAAACAACACAACAGATTCCACCATGTTATTATTTATTTAACAAAAATGAAGCCAAAATGGAGAAGCCATGTGTGAAAAACTAAGTACACCCCATGATTCAATAGCTTGTAGAACCACCTTTAACAGCAATAACTTGAAGTAATTGTTTTCTGTATGACTGTATCAGTCTCTCACATCATTGTGTTGGAGTTCTGGCCCACTGTTCTTTACAACGTTCCTTCAGTTCACTGAGGCTTTCGGTCATTCGTTTATGCACAGCTCTCTTAAGGTCGGGGCGGCAGCAACAACTGCTTCTCTAAAATCATTGCTGATGTGTTTCCTCCTTGGTATTGCATTAACACACACCTGAATGCTCCAGACCAGCAAACTGCCAAAACTTCTGCTTTTGTAGAGGTGGTCACACTTGCTGATGATCAGTTAGTCAAGTGCATTTTATTAGCAGCACCTGGCTGCTACTTACCCTCTTAAGTCCTATGGAAGCAGTAAGGATCTACTTAACTTTTCACACACTGCTTCTGCATTTTGGCTTAGTTTTTGTTAAATAAATAATGACACGGTGTAATATGTCTTGTGTTCATCTGAGGTTGTAGTTACCTAATTTTAAGACCTGGTGAAGACCAAATGATTTTTTTATGTCCTGATATATAAAACCTTAAAATTGAAAGAGGGTGTACTTTCTTTTTCACATGACTGCATATATGAATGGGTTGATATATTTATTACTTGAAATCGACGTGTTAGTGTCACATTAATCAATTATTTTCTCAGGTAGTTGCATTGACTGAGAGGATTGGTCTGTTGGTTGGTATAATGACAGATTCTGACTTCTGATGGCCTCTGGTTCCCCCAGCTCTGTCTAAGGGCAACAAGCCCATCCACACCATACTGTTGAACCCACACGTCCATCTGATTGGCGAGGATGCTGCCTGCATTGCCTACATCCGCCTGACACAGTACACAGACAGCAGTGGCATGCCACGCACCATGCAGTCGGAGGAGACACGCGTGTGGTACCGCCGTGACAGCAAGTGGCAGAACATCCACTTCCACCGCTCCGGCTCACCTTCTGTACCCTCCAAGTGAGGTGACTACATACACTACTAAGATACTCTAACCTAAGCTTAGCCTCAGTTCACACTTGTTGATGTAATACTCATGTTCATGTCACACTTATTAGATACTCATCAGACACATTAGTCTATTATTTCACTCCATTCCATCTCTAATTTCCTCTGTGAAAAGACTGATGAGTTCTGTCAGGGAAAGTGGTCCACCCACACTCTAATGTAGTGTTATTACCTCTTGGGTTTTCTTCAGGCCTTTTCCTCTCAGGCCGATCACTTGCTCGATAACGTCACTGAGTAACGTAGAGGTGCAATTGCCCAGTGGTGTTTAACTTTAGTTGCACTTTTTCCACTGTGACTCGCAACTTTTCTCAAGCAACTCATGTTCCTTAAATTAGTAGTTCATTTCAATTTCTTTGTTGTGGCTTTGACCTGTGCATGACAAATGGAAAAAGGAATTGTTTTATGGAGAGAACTAAAATGTGTCTAAAGCTGTACATAACAATGAAGAAGAATACATAGAAAATGTGCTGAAGGTATATGGGGAGGTGTACAGAAACCAAGGCTTTTTATTTTTCTACTGCAGTTAATGCCTCCTTTGGCAGAACAGACAAGTTCAGTTGAAGACTTACTGCTGACCCTGGACCTCTGACTTGGGAGTTTATCGCACCCTCGCCCATCTGAACATCAACCTGCAAGTCTTGTTCACGCTTCATCTACTGGACAAGCTCCAGTCTGAAAGTCAACATAGCTTCATTTTTAAGCCATATCTTTTTCTCCTATATGTAACAGAATCCTCTTCACTGCAAAACATTTTTAAGACAATTGTTTTTAATTTCTTGGTTGGATGGTAAAATTTTAAAAGTTATATACTTTTTTAATCAGTACAGTAAAACATAATGTACTCATGTTGGAGCCATTAATTATAAAGGATGAGATGTGTTTACTAGCAGCTGTCCAAATCCCTCTAACTGTTGCCATTATTGCTTTCTACCTTATTTATTCAAGCTTGGATTGGTCTTATCCTGCTAAAGCTCATATGACAAACTTGTTCAGAAAGCTCTTCAGTCATTGTCTCTGATGGTTAGTATGAAATTCACACTCATCTGTACTCAACTAGTTTGCAGGTCACTGCTCAAACAGTATGATGGTCACCAAACAGACTGTCCTCAGATTAGACACGGGATCAGAGTATTGCACGTGAATTAGGATAGCACTGACGGACTGACTGTACAAGTCATTAATAACAGTTTATGATAGTGCCAGTCGATCTTCACTCATTGTCTCGGGTCATTGTTCGCTGTCAGTTTGCGTGCAATATTACAGAATTTTCAAAATAGCAGTAATAAAAATTAGCTTGCTTTTGTTCTGGTGACGTACAGACTTTGTGATTGATGAGGTTATCTTTGCCTACTTATTTTGGGATTTTAGTTTTACTGTGGGTTCTGTCGGTCATTGTGCTCTGTTTGCTCTCAGATGATATATCAGGTTTACTGGATTATTAGAAAAAAACAAAAATAAAAAATATTAATGCTAAGGGAAAATATAAGTATGTATAAGTAAGGGAAAATATAAGTTCTGCTATGATGTGTTTGCCTATACATTATTGCACAACAAACTGACACCTAATGGGGATAATAGAATGTAATGAACATATACATATTTACAAGGCCACTGTCAGGAACATGGAATGCTATGTTAAAATCTGTGTGATATTTTATCATCAGTATCTTGTTAAATTTATTGGTTGTATTTTTTCCTTTAACTTTCTTCTGTTTTGGGGGGTTTTGTATTGTGTAATTGTTAGGTTAATCTGCCAATTTTTGGATAGTCTTTGGTTCTTAAGTATTGCTGGACTTCTCTGTGGGATTTCACTGTGTTTCGGCTGTTTATTTTTATATATATATAAAAAATATATATATATATATATATATATGAAATACATACATACATGCACACACACACACTGCATGATGCCCTGTGTTAGGCAACCCTTCTGTAGCCTAGTTTCCATGGCCAGAATATCTGCTAATCCTTTGTATGATTTCTTAATTATTCTATTGAAGTTATCCTTATTAATAAACACACTGCTTTATTTTGAAGGTGAGAAGTTGCTTGTGATAAAATGAGTCAGATTTTTTTTTGTGCAAATGACATTTGTGCTTTGTCATTTTGCCAGTGGAATCGATGGGGGGGAATGAAAATACGTGGTTGGTGTGACGTCAAGGAAAATATAGATGGCATTTTAACATCTATCTATGGTAGTCTGTAGTTGTGTGTAAAGTTGGTCTTCCAGAGAGATTTACTATGAACTTCACAATAATCTGATTATATGTCTGTTTCTATTTTCTGATCCTTTTCTGTTCAAGACACACAACTTGGAGGGACACAGTGTACATATCTGTTGCCATTCTGGTAAACAATTGATATCTTTACAACATTAATAAAAATGTGTGATTTATGCTGATCTTGTCTTAGATTTTTTTTTGTCACTGCCACTTCCTCTGCTGCTTCTGTGTATTTAATGTGATATTCTGTGTTGAGATAAAAATATGTAGACGTTTCTTTGTCTTAAATCTGACTTGTTTTCTACAAGTTGTCCTTGTTCACAACTTTATCTTGAAGATGGTAAGGTTTAGTCTGGTTTATGAAATGACACATTTCATTGATTTATGTTAATGAACTAGAATTATGTAAATTATATAAACCTGGCTATTGAGCGTACGTCGGCATGCTGGGATTGCCCTCAGCTTAAATGGTGTAACTTCTGAAACTTCTTGTTTGAATCATGAAATAATGAAACTTATTAAAACTATTTTTCTTGTCAGTGAGCTGTGCAACAGGGTGAGAGGAAGATTCAGTATCCAGGTTTCTGGTGGGCGGGGCCAGGCATGTCCTCATTCTGTGGTGACCACGTATGCCTGTGCGACAGCTACATCTGCCAAAGTAATGAGAAGAAATCTTCAAAGCATCCTTCCAGTAGAGAACTTTGTTCACCAACAAGCAGTTGCTAGTCTAGTTATTTTGATTTGTAGCGAAAGCGTGGATTGATTTACACATTTTTGTATGTTTGCAGGAGCAGGAGGCACTGGCTGTTACAGCAGCAGGAGTGGAGCTTGATGCAGCAGCCTTCAAAGTCCATATTCTTAAAAGTTGCCCCAAGTGCTGCCAAAATGATTATACAGTAGAAGCAGGTGTGTTTGTTTTTAATATCTAAACACCTTTATTGTACACACCATTCTATGTCCAAACAAATGGATTACTCAAGTTTACTCAATTTTTCAGTAAAGTTTATCCAAAGAGCAAAAACACAGTGTTGGGAGAAACGGATATACACAAGAATTCAAGAACCTAAGGTCACAACAGCTAAGACAATCACCAAAATAACAGCAAAATGTTTTGCTGTTTGGGTTAATTTATTTGGTTTGTAATAGTCTTAAAATATAAATACGCATGGGGGTTATTTTTCCCACAGGTTTTGTTTTCACTTCAAAGTGGCAACACTAGTAACAGTAGGTGTGTGAAGGTGAGCCAAAGTCTGTAGTCAAAAGTGGAATGCTTATTCATTGTGATGAAACCCCGTTTTGATAAGAGTTGAACTTCCTTCCTGTTCAAAACTGTGAATGAAGACATTAGTTCAGAATACATTTAACACTTGTACATTTTATTTTCAGTCAGCCATGTACACACTGGAGCGAATATGCCTTGTTAGTGTTTTTTTTAAATTCATTTAATAACTAATACATGCCCTCATAGATATTTATATATGTATATAATTATCACCATGGAAACAAGATGCTGATCGATTAACTTAATTTTACTTCCGACAGTTCTCAGTGATTTTTTTTTCTGCTGTTTTGATTACACTCAAAGTAAACAGTAATGTGAAAAACCATAATATTGTTACATAGATAAAGTTTGCACTGCAAATAACACCACAGATACTTTGTGCCTGCTCAAGATTACACCCAGTAAGTCACTTTTTTTTTTTTTCTTTTCCCTCAATTTGTCAGGTTTGTTTGTTTCTGTAAGACTGTCCAGGTGTCCAGCTTGTATCCACAGACATGTTTCAGCTTGGTGAAACTCATGATTATGGCACTGTTTGCCAGTGAGATGCAGAAGTTCCCCGATGGTCTTTAACTCGGACACAAATGTGATTTTCTTGGAAAGCAGAATTAACAATTCATTCATGTCAACAAATGGCAAACAAAACATCAAATGTACCTAAAAGCTAGGAAAACGGATGTTTTGTTTAATGCAAGTTTGAAAGTGGCTCAGAACGAGGAAGTTCCCAGCGCTAAAACTGCACTTCCTCTTTTCCTGGAACTGTGCTCCAGTAGCGTTTATATATGAGGAGGCTTACTGTCACATTACATAATTCATGAAGTGACACATTAAAAATGAATATGGTTATGACAAAACAGGCTCTGGTTGTGGGAAGTATTTCATTGCTAGCCAGTTCCTCCCAGTGATATTTTTATTTCCAGCAACAAGTGGGAACTGATCAATTTTGAGTGACAAACATGCAACCTATGTAAAGTTACAAAAAGCACTTTTTTAATTTTATAGAAAACATTGCCTCACCATGAATGAAATCATGTATAGCATCAGGTCACTAAAAGTGGGTTTAAAGAACCGTTCAACAGCATATGCATGGCATCCTGCCACTGTGTTATGAGTTTGTTAAAAATTTGTTACTATTTCATGCTCTCGTACCATGTGAACACTCAGTGAACTGTTAACTTTAAGGGAATATAAAAAAAAAATGCTCATTGTGAAAATGTGTTCTGGAAAAGAAGATGGCAGAAGATGTGAAAGGATTGATTTGTCTGGTGAACAGGGTCACATTTTCAGATTGTCAGCCAACTGACAAACTTGTCTGTAATGGGTTTCACATCCACAAAATTGTACTTTAATACAGTCTTCTCCAGTTAAAATTCTATAAACACGTGATGAGAATTTAGTGCGTAGCTCTCTCCCCAGTTGAGTTTGCTGTGTGCAGTTGCGGCTGAACTGTCCGTCACTTGAGCGCATCGCACACCCCTCTCAGCAGCACAAACGGGAGCGGAGGCGTGACAGATGTTGGTATCTGCTAAACATCTGTATATTTATGTACTACTGGCAACCTGGCTTCCCTTTTCCAACCATGTGCCGCATTTAAGGAGTTTTCTCTAGAAGTAGAGGCAAAAATAAAAGGACAATACAATCTGAATCAAAAAACACAAAATTTGACCTAAGCAGGGGAAATGGATATAAAAAATCTGATCATGAAGACATTCTTGGTAGCTACTTTAATGAACTCCAGCTGCAAGTTGCTGTTGCGGTGAGGGTGTATTACTAAGACAGACACATTCGCACGGCTCTTGTCCTGTCCACACCTGAGTCTGGGAGTCAGCACTCAGGCCATTTCTGTGGGTCAGGTTCTCCTGTGGCCTCGCTCTCCACCGGTACACACACACATTGCAAACACGCACACACACACTCCGGCAGTGGAACAGCAGACATTGTTACAGTGACTTCAAGGCTTTGACTGTCGACCCCGTGAAAGATTGGTTCGGTGACTAGCGATTCACTTTGCGTGCAGGTGCCGTGTTGTTGGAGGCCGTGACGTCACAGCTCAGTCGAGTCAAAGCGTGTCTCCTGTATGTACAATGTCCATGACAGTTCTTGTCGAAGAGGGCTGTGGGTGAGGGGGTGCTGATGAGGCTCCACATCTTGCTGTTTTTTTTTCTCTCTTTTTTGTTTTCTACTACAGCAATAGGAACAAAAAATTTGTGGAACCAATAAAAAGTGTCAAGTCAGCTGATGATAGGAGGCCATCTTTGGTCACAACATGGGGGCGGGGGTGAACAAGAGCAAGGGAAATAAAAGTGCCCAACTGTGTGTGTGTGGGGGGGGGGGGGGGCCATGTGCATCGGGGGGGGCCTGCCATGTCACTCTTTTGCCTCCTCCTGCTTGTCCTCCTCCCATTCCTCGTCATCTTCCTCGGTGCAGTAGCGACGGAGCAGTTGCTGCAGGTGCTGCTGGAGGTCGATGGTGCGAGGGGCTGTCGGGGTGTCATCCAGCTGCTCTAGGTGCACCTGCTTGCCCTGGGCATCCCTCACCACAGTCCTCTTCTGGGTGCGTGATTTACGCATCCTCGTCCTTCGTTTCAGGGTGAGCGGGAGGGTGCGCATTGGTGGTTTTAGGGGGTTTGGGGGTTTGCCAGCAGCAAGGGGGAAGCAGAGGAGAGAGACAGAGACACAGTCAAGCCAGGGTAGGGGTAGAAGCGCTGCAGAGGGCCACACGGTGACACAAGTTTGACCCATCAGTCTGAATTGTAAATTATAGATGATAGAACCAGCATAGAAGAAGCTGTTTCCACAGTGGAGCTCATTTATAGCACAAACATTCATCACCAAGATTCTCAGCCAAAGAGATGCAGTTCGAGCTGCTTTGAGGTCCCACCAGGCCACTTCCCATTAAACCATTACACTAAACACAGTGCGACTTTATGATCCCCCCGTGTCTGCCTCTCACTTTCTCTGTGTCTGTCTATGATTCTGATTTTCTCTGTCTCGCTCTCTCTATGCAAAAATACTGGGTCAAACTTTTGAGTTAATGTGGGCTTCAGCATTGCTCGCAGTGACACTGCGCTGCTCAGGCCATGTGAGAGAAGGAGGGAAATGGGCTCCAAGGACAGATACTGGTCCTCATGTCAAGGGTGAAAAACTGAAGCGGCCCACCAGCAGGGGATAAACAGAGGAGACAGTTACCTGAACAGATAGACAGAGAGCAGGTGCCAGAGACACAGAGAGACAGCCAAAATGAGCAGCTGTGAGAGCAGGCAGTGCCCGGGGGCAGTTATCCATAAAAGCAAGTGGTCCATAGGAAAGGAAAAGAATTAAGATTGGAAAAACACGGTCAGTAAGAGAGAGCACTGATCACCATACTGAGCAGTTCATTCCTGTGTTAGAAGGGATATTGCAGACCCATAAAAAGGAAAACCAGCCAAACTGCTCGGTCCAACTATGATGTGAACAAGGTGTTACCATAGCTTGTCAGCTGAGAACTGTGGTCTGTTGGTGGAGGTGCTGTTTTACTTCACCTGGAAACTAAATAAATATTAAATGAATATTGGGCCAGCAGGTGGCAACCACCCTTGAACTCAAAAGAGTGCAGGTTTGGATCACACCTCCTGCTGTAGTAATATTGAGCAAGGTACTTACCCTGAATTGACACTTTAAGCAGTGTAATGTGGTAACTTACTTTGGAGAAATGCATTGCATAAATGAGTAAATGTTCAATTTAAATGTGTATAAAACAGTGGGTAGGACTGTTTGAAGGGGCCTGAATATGTATATTCCCTATGTAGAGACAGTGGTTTCCTTTGGGGGCCCCGCTAGAAAATGGACAGTATCCTGGGTCTTTGTGGGCAGAAGGCAGAAACAGGTCAGTTAAGGGTGAGGTGGGGGTACACACTGCTGTCCAGCCAAACTCAGTGGTGTCTCTCTATTGTTAGTGTACCCACATCTACAGCAAGGCTCCAAACTCATGCTACTTCCCCCAAACCTCTTGATCACTGATCCGTCGTCCTTTACAATCTCCTTCTCTACTAAACGCGGGAGGTAAACCTTCCCAAAGCCGCCCACGTAACTCAAGGCCTGAATGTGATGAGATAAGCAGAAAGCATTTTTATACACGCGTACACACACACCTGTGGCAGCAGTGCAGAGACCTTCCTTAAGCGGCCCACAAGTCTCTGCTTAATACCTTTCTTTCACTTGTCCTCATAACATATTATTATTGTTATTATATTTGTTTTTTAACTTTTTTTTTTTTTAAATTGAAAAGCAGGTCCCATTTCTGACCTTTTCAAAATCGTCTTTGGCTGAAGGGAGACCAGCTGCCAGCCGGGGGTCTCCCAGCTGCTTTTCCATCCTCTCGCCCTGCACCACCGTGGTCTTCACCACCTGGCTGACCTTGCGGCCCTGGACAGGCTCCATCTCGAATGATGAAGCCATGGCCCCGGACAGAGGCAGAGGCTCGGAGAAGGTCACCTGCAGGAGATCACAGTGACACTGGTGGCTTCGATGGCAGACGATTCAAGAAGCAGGTAGGTACTTGGAAATGCCTTTAAGAACAAATATTATACTCAACAGCAGCACAAAAACTGTACTTTATCCTCAGTTTGCACCCTGGATGGGACAGCAGTCCATTGCAGGAGAGCTGCTCATTGCATAAAATACCACAGTGATGTGGACATGAATGCTTCATTTTCTTAAATATATTCTTTAATACTGCGATACACATTAGGGCAGTTTTTATTTTGACATTTTAAGCAGCTCACTACAGGGCTGAGAATTTTGCTACAATTTTGTTCCAACTGTTGTTCTTGCTTTAAGTGTCTTACACTGAATTAATGGTAGTCATGGAATAATTTGTGAAAAGAGATGAAGGTACTTCTGAAGATTTTACATTTGTCCCTTAAAATACCGACGATTGTGTACTCAAAAGTACAGTATATCTCATAAAAGCAAGACATTTCGATTGTTGTACTGTTGTTGGACAAAGCATCCAGCAGCATAGCCCCTTTCTCCTCAGTCGCTACCAACGATACCTTTGAGTACTAATGATCCTGGGTGTGCATGACCAACATGTGCAGCACCAGCTGGTTATAAAGGTGAGCTAAATAAATAAAATGTAAACTCAAAACTGTAAGACACAGGTCTCATTACACCGACCTCTGTCTGGCCACCTTCACTCTTCAGCACTGTCCTCTTCACCACCTTGGAGTAGCTGTCTCCTTCTTCCATGCTGACCGGGTCCTCCTGTAACCCCTCCAAGGTCACCTCCTCTCGCTCCACACCATCAGCTGACACAAATTTGCGTATGATCTTCCTAGTCACCTGAATGGAGCACAAAGATGGAAGGAATTGATAAATAATCTTAAAGCGACATACTGCCGGATACATTGCTCAGGAGCATAAATGGGAATAAGAAAACTGTGCATGCCTTCTTCACCACCATGTTTCCTTGCTCATCGATGAACTGCTCCTCGGTGACACCCTGGGAGGGAACGTCTGGCATATCATCTCCCTGTAGGAAACACCGCAAAATCAAAGTCCTATTCCAAGTGACGGAAAGTCTCTCAGATGACGTATGTCTACTCAGATGGCCACAGCTGAGTGGGGTGACCCATATTCTTCATGCCCTGGCGGAGGCTGCGCGTACTACATGGCATCTGCGTATCAGTCAACACACACAGACAAAGCTATTGTATAAAAAGCAACAGGTTACACAAACCACCGCAGTAAAAAGCATTGTTGTTGTCAGTAGCGTGGCAAAACATGGTAAATACTATTTGTAATAATATATAAATAGTTATTTGCTGCTTTTTGTTTCCACAAAATCCACTTGTTAAAATATACCATCTGAATGGCTGATCCGTGAAAAGCTCTTTAAGATCCAACAGTTTAGACACCACTTTCAGATTCAATTATGCTGCATCGTGTCACCTTTCTGACATGTATGTTCTGCCAAGGTAAAAGTTTTAGATCACACGGTACAACCTCATGACACTGGATAGAACCTCTCCCTTCCATTAGACAAGCAAACAATGGGAAAAGTTTGAAATGCATCACAGCAGATGGAGCAGTATGAGTCAATAAGACTAAATCATGTTGCTGGCCGAGGAAAATATCCATCCATCCATCTACTTCCATTAAACTCTAATCTTGAGCAGGGTCATGGTGGTCCAGAGCCTGTCCTGGAAACTATGGGGGCTAGGATGGAAATTGCCTCAGGATGGGATGCTGATTCATCACAGAAAAAGGAGTAAATATGTGACCAAAAAAAAAATAGCGTGAGCAGCTTTGGTTAGAAAAGAGTGCAGGCTTCTTGTGTTGCTGCACCCCCTTGGGGCAAACAACATTCACATGCATTCAGAGAGTTCCCACCGGGTACCTGAATTATTACTCTGCGTCGGACCACCCTAGTAGTCAACACTTCTTCTTCAGAGCTATCAGAAAGCAGCCCTAGCTCCTGCTCTACGTCCTAGGAGGGGACAGAAACTGATGATGTTGTGGATTCTGATGACAGAAGCCATCTGATCAGAGGTCACTAAAGGCAGGCAAGAGGGCAGCTCCTTCTTTTCCACTTATAGTCCTTCTTTTACTGATGGCCTTACCTTCGACATCATGACTAAGCTGCTTGGTTTAGTACAACACAGCATCACTCATGCAAGTATAGCGTAGCAATGCTGGTATTAACACATCAGTGATGCTCTGCTGATCGTTGTGACTCTCAGGATTCTTTTTGCAATGATAAATCACTGTAAATCCAGGCAAAAATGGATTGATGGCATTAAATCAGAAGGTGTCAAACTCCAGTGCACTGTCAGATGAAGTGGTTAAAGGTAGCTATTTCCAAAATATCAAAAGTCTGGATTAGAAAAGTCTCATTTTCACCTTTATGACAAAAAAACATGCACAAAAAAATATTTTATAAAAATAAAAAGTGCTTTGTTGAAAATCCAACTGTTTGTATGTGATAATGAAGTGAGTTGCAAACATTTGTGTTTTCAAGTTGGTCACCAAAAATCAGGTTTTGATCAGGAATCAGATTATTTTTAATGACTAAACACAGATTAGACCGTGTGTTCCTCCAGTGAGCAGTGAGGACGCACATTCACTCGCTATTGACCCCGGACAGGATGCCAGTCCACCACTGCTGTCGGCTGTTTAGTAAGCAGGCAGTATCTGTATTCTGACTACAAACTAGCACAACTGCACATAGTGAAAACCTCAAGGTGGCCAAGGTGAAAATCCCAAAGCCAAACTAATTTAATAGCTTAACATATTATGCAGCACATTAATATTTGTTATATAAATATATTACCATGTAAGTCAAATGCACAAAGGTAAAGTCATGCTGCAAATTCATGTAGATAATTCCTGTTACTGAGTATTAGGAAATCAGTGGAGATTCCACTCTTGGACCAAAGTGACACTGAACTCCACATGCTCATGTTCTTACCCTCCTGAGAAAATCATCTTCATCCTCATACTTAGCTTGATCTCTTGAAGAAAGCTCTTCTGGAGACTCTACAATGGGTAACATGCCTTCCACTTGCTCTTGCTGTTCTTCACTTTGGCTCCAGGCATCCTCCTCTGGTTCAGAAACAATCGGGGAGTGCTGATCATCCATGCTTTTTGCAAAGAATAGGCAACTGGTATCCTCACTGGTTCTGAAGGTGAAAACTGGGATCTTGTCAAGGTATTCCAACTCATTTTTGCTTGGGTAGGATGTAGACTCTTCAGCATAGTTGACTGCAACTGAATATTTTTTTGTTTCTTCAGGTTCAGAGAAATACTCAGAGCCTGAGTCAAGGGAATGCTCTTCACAGGTAGGATACTTGGGGGCATGGTCTTGGATTAGGACACAATGCTCATCTGGCTTAAACAAACTTTTTTCGGTCTGAGTTTCATGCTCCTTTCCAATCCCCGCAGACACACTAGTGTCAAGAAAAGCCATTTTGGGAAGCTCTGTGTCTGTCGTGGCTTGAATGTGGTCACCACTCACCATTCCGATGTGGTATTCCTGATCATTCACAGTTTCTTCTTGGGAGGTGCTCATCATTGATGGATCTGGGATGGACTCACCTAAAACTGCTGTAATACGTGACCCTGATGATATGTGCCAGGATTCAGAAGGTGACCTGTGAACCTCTGGTATTGTGGGTGACAGGGAAACCTGGCTAAACCCTGGAGAGAGCAGTTTTACATCAGCAAATTTGTCCGTTAGCACTGACAGATCTTCCTCCAGTTTCAGTGATGGGATTTCACCAGACTGAGAAAATGACCCAGAACAATGATAGCCCTCCTGAGATAGTGCTGAAGTGCCCTTGGATACAGTAAAATCACAGGAAAAGCTGCTGGATCCTGGAGACATCTGACTCTGTTTATCAGGTGATTTCAAAATCCCATGCGACACCAGAGTAGTATCTAAAGTTTGAGGGATTCCCAAAGCTGTAGGTGATACGGGGGAAACTTGACTCAGTGCAGATGGTACATTTTCAAAATCAGACTTTTTCCCACTACCTGGAAAAATGGATCCACTCAAATTAAGTGTCACTGTTCTATGTGTCTTTAAAGTGTTAAGCGAGTCTATGCGAACAATGTGTATGGATGATAATCTCATCTGAGATTCAGGAGTACTGCATTGTCGTGGTAACCGTAAACTAGAGCCTGCAGGCAGTTCTTGTGGTTCATGTAACCAACTGAAAGTTCTGACTGATTCAGACGACGAGCCTCTGTAGAGTGCAGGCACCGCAGGACTGCCCTCACACATTTTTCTGGATGCTGTGGAATCTTGACTCTGGTCAGTAGGGGACTTGACAGATTCATGTGAACTGAAAGTCACCTCTGAAGTTGTCACTTTTACTTTGGAGAAGATTTTCCTGAAATCAGTGGCACTTTGACTTTGATCAGAGGGTGACATAGATTGACACTCGGGCAAAGGTGGGGTTTCGGTTATGGGAAGAGAGGCAACTTGTGCTTGACCTTGAATTCGATCAAAATTTGAGGTCATTTCATGTCTCTCAAAGAGTAAATCCTTTGATTCAGGTGACACTGTTTGTATTTCCATAGCTGAATCTGGTGAAACCTGAAAAAATATGTTGTTAAAAACCTAAACAAAGCTTAACGCTTTTAACCCTGAGAAGGTTGTCCACAAAAAATGGAAACCAATTCATGCACCAGTAAAAGCAAACATCTGAAGTCACACTTCTTTCTCTCAAGAAATCAGTGTCACCCTTGGACATACCATGCTGCTCACTTTAGACAACCATCTTGTGTCTGGTCATTTGGTTAGTCTGACAGAAACACTGTGATCCTTTCCACATTAGTGACATTAGAATTCCAGATTTGTTTGTGTACTGTTTGTATAGTTTTTCTCTTTTCTAGCAAAGTGTTACTGTGATTGTCCTGTGCTTGTGACAAGCTCCACACAAGGTCATGCTCGACATCTTACCCTTTCGAGAGACTCGTGACTCATGAGAGCATCAGTGCAGAAGTGAGGTATTTCTTGTTCGCCTTGGACACGAGCCTCATCTGACTCGGTGCCTCTTGGCTTCTCGTTGTCTTGGATTTTGGTGGATACCACTACATCAGCCCCTTTGTGCACTGGCAGCAGAGAGGAGTACACTGTAGAACCGACAGAATCGGCTGTATATGTTTGTTCTTTGGCAATATCCTGCCCAGATGATTGAATGTTGTCAGGAATCATATTTTGAGATGACTTGCTTGCATCTAGTTCAGACTGAAGTCCTTGGGTTGATGCGAGAGTTGTTGGAGATGCCAGATTTATGCTGAAATCTGTTTCTCTGGATGGTTTTGTTGCTACAGTTTCCTGTTCCAAGACTGCACATATTTCACTTGAGACAAATGAGCATAAACCAGACTCCTGTTCTGTTGTGTCTCCTTTAGTTGCTATTTGAATCATCTCTGGTGCCAAAGGATACCCTTTATCAAGCAATACAGAAGCGGGTGGGAAAACACTACCGCGTGGAGTGTGTTCATCGGTACCCGACTTTATAAACGTAAACACATTATTCCGCAAAAGACCTGATGGTAGCTGTACTGACAACAGATCGCTGCCTGTGGAAGACCCTGTTACCTCATTATCAGAAAGCAGTGATGCAGGCGAATTGGGCCGAGAACCCGTGTCTGATGTCGATTCTGCTGAACTTGGTCTACACTCACTGTCTGAACCTGCTTCTACAGATGGGGGCCTATGGTCAAACATTTCTGAGGTTGAAGATTTGGGCGATGCGGACCTACTTTCATCTAAAAGTACCGATTCGGGTGATAATGCACGGTATTCGGTGAAAAACACACTTGACATTAGCCAACCCATACAGTGAGCTGCAGGTGATTCTACTTTTTCAAGTACCATTACGGGTGGTGCTGGTGATGGTGGTCTATATTGTGGCACCGGGGAATCGGATGACAGTGGTTTGTGTTCATTTACTGATACAGTCGAATCAGGTGATAATGGCCTATGTTCAGTCAATAGCGTTAACGGTTCTGGTAGTGAAAGTCTGAACTGCGGGACAGGTGAATCAGGGGATAAAGCCCTGAATTTGTTCACTGATATTGCTGATTCGGGTGAAGATGGCCTGTCTTCATCAAGCACATATTCACAAGACAGATCAAACTCTGAAATCTGTGACTCAGGTGATGTTGACCTGGACTCCACTGCTGCAGTTGTATACCTGCAGAATGTTGCATGCCACTGAAGAACAGGTGAATCGGGTGGCAGAGGCTTGTATTCATTAATGGATGCTATCGAATCAGGTGACAAGGGTCTAATTTCCGGAATTAAAATAGTCGATTCCAGTGATAAGGGCCTCTCAGTGAGGGATTCTGCTAACAGTCCATCTTCTGTGGTCGGTTCAAATGTTGTTTGGTCTCCGTCTGCATGCAAAACTGGAGAAGCTGATGCTGACTTCCATTCAATGGTTGGTGCATCTGGAGAAATTCTATGTTTCATGAAGTCTGCCATTTCAGTGGTTATAGGTGGTACAGGTGACAGAGGACAATATTCAAGTGTGGGAGAGTCAGGTGACAGTGATCTGTATTCGTCTACTGATGTCATTGAATCAGGTGATGATGGTCTGCTGTCACTATTGAGCTTTGCAGATTCAGGTGATAAAGACCTGAATTCAGTAAGGGAATCAGGTGATAGACATGTACACTCTTTCTCATCAGAGGACACTTGGGACACTGAGCTCATGCTGTCATCTCCTCGATCAATACTTTGACTGTCATCCATCACTTCAGAAGGTGTTTGGATGACCTCAGCTCTGATCCCTGTATGCTGGAAATCACCTGATTTGTCCCAGAACATCTTGGCTTTGTAAAGAGGGTCATATACCTGGGAAATGAGGCTACATCGGGCTGTCTTGTATAATAGTGTGTATTCGGGGCCTGGTGGACCCAGTGCAACTGGTGACTGCATGCATTCAGGTTCTGCTGCAGATGATGCAGCAATTAATGGGTTACCCTCAGGTGCCATGATATTTAATTGAGCCAAATCACATAGAAATTTATTTTCAGCTTCCACCATTTCCGGTGACGTCAGACCGCATTTGGTTTCTGAGGTTATAGATTCAGGGGATGGAGCTCTATAGTCCCACAATAAAATGTCAGAATATTCAAACTCGTATTCGGTCGCTGAAGTTACTGATTCGGGAGATGATGATCTGTGTTCTGCTGCTGAAGGTATAGATTTGGGTATTAACAATGGTGTGTATTCAGGTACAGGTGAGTCAGGTGAGAGTCGTGTGTATTCAGTTAATGAGGCTGTAGATTCAGGGGATGATGGTCTGCGGTCAAGAGGCAGAGGTTTAAGATGCACTATTTCATAATCGCTCTCTGAATTCAGGGACTCGGGAGATGTCGATCTGTCCTTTGGTCCTTCAGCTACTGACTGAGAGACCATTGCACAGTGCTGAGGTACAGGGGAGTCAGGTGATAATGGCCTGTATTCATTCACTGACCCTATTGACTCAGGTGATGGCCCTCTATGTGCACAAGCAGAGATTACAGAAAGCTCAAATCCATAATCAGTGTCTGATGTTACCGATTCAGATGATGAGGATCTTGACCCTAGTACTAACAATGTTGGTTCAGGCAACGGTTGTCCGTATTCAGGTACAGGTGAATCGTTTGAGAGTGGCGTGTATTCATTTAGTGATGTTGTTGATTCTGGTGACACTGCTCTACGATAGAAAGGTGATGATTCAGGAAGAGAAAAATCATAATCGATGTCAGAAACCTGTGACTCGCGTGAACTTGTTATACCCTCTACTCCTAAAGGTATTGGTTCATAGACACAAAACTGAGGTACAGGTGAGTCAGGGGATGGTGGTCTCGCATCAGTTATTAAAACAGCACATCTGTGTGACAGTGCAGATTCTTCAGCTTCTGATGTGGTTGATTCAAGTTGTATCAGATTGTCTTCTGCACCAGATTCTGGTGATACTGATCTGTCTGTGTATTCTGTTATAGATATCACTGACACTGGAGACACAGCTCTGTACTCGTGTTCATACACAACAGCTGAAGGAGACAGTTGTCTATATTCAGGCCCTTGTGTTCTGTCATACTCTGTTATCTGTGGTACCGGTGATGGAGGCCTATGTTCAGGTACTGGTGAATCAGGTGACAGTGGCCTGTGCTCTGTCACTGATGCTAAAGATTCAGGAGATGATGCCCTGCATTCAGGAAATAAAACTGATGGCTCCTGAGTTGCAGTTCTACCTTCAGGGATTGGAGAGTCAGGTGATAGTGACCTGAATGCATGTACTGATGCCACTGACTCAGGTGATGAAGGTCTACGTTCAGCACCAGTCACTGCTGCCAGTTCAGGAAGTAGTTCCAACTCAGAATCAGGTGAGCATGATCTGTACTCATCCTCCAAACTGCTGGATTCAGGTATGGAGGGTGTGTAGTCTGCTTGCATTTCAGTCAAAGCGGCCACATCTCTGTTTACATGTTGCGGAGATTCAGGAAACGGTGACAGGTTCTGAACCCTAGGTGTAAAAAATGCATTATCGTCCTGTGTATCTGGGCTAACTGCTGTTGGCTGTAAGGCATTTTGGTTGCTACCTGAAGGGGACACAAAGGAGTTTGAGAGTTCAGAAGCTGTATCACCTGGGATCTGAATATAATCAGCACCCGAGGCCTTTTCTTGTTTTTCATGAAGTTCACTGCACTGAAACATTCCCTTCAATTCAGATACATTTGGTTTGAGCTCTAACGTATTCAAGACAAGACTTGTGGCTGGGACGTGAAGTTCAGATGGTACAAAAGCTGAGCTCAGGTTGTTTTTGTCCACATCTATTACTGATATGTAGGACAATGTCTCCTCTGTGCAGAAGGGGGTGGTTGTCACTGTCCCCTGTTCCTCTCCCATTGCAGAAAACGTGTGGTTGCTTTTTCCATCATGTTCCTGGAGGTCTTCCATGGTCTTGGAGGGTTTTGGCCCCAAATCATCACTGGCAAACTCAATGACTACATCATCCCCAAACATGGTCCTGTAGAACCTGTCTGATATGTTGTCAATATGCATTTGTGTGAACACCTGTCCTGGTGTCACCTGGTTGGGTACAGCCTCCACATAAGGAGCCTCATTGTCCTGTGTCACTTTTTCCAAAGATGGGAGGACTCCTAAATCAAGTGAGCCAGCAGAATCAGATGAGGCATAACTGTGTTCCTGTGGAGCTTGTTTCTGCTCAAGCTCGATCAAGAGTTTGTCAAAATCGGGTTCAGCCTTGTCAGATTCCATCAGGCTACTTCCAAAATCCCTGATGGATGCTGGTCTATGTTCACAGGTTTGTTGCTGGGGCACTTCACCTTGCAGAAGGTTTGACTCAGCTCCATGGGATTCAACTGCCTGACTGGCTTTGACATCACAGACGTGAGAAGGATCAGCAAAGCTGTCCCTGGGCGTTTTGGAGGAAAGTTTCTCTTTGTGCAAGGGCCCACACATTTGGGGTTGGAGACTCCAGGGGACAGCTCGGTACAGTGTGAAAAAGGGACTTACTTGTTTTCTTGTACCCCGCTGCACTGACGTTGTTGTGATCTGCTCTGACGCAACCTTAGCCACAGCCCCATCAGCCCTGGAATGCAAACATGAGCAAGAAGATTTCCAGCTATTAGTTTGGCCATTAGGACCAACAGTCCAGTACAATAGGCACCTGTGCAATAAGGTTATGGTTATGGTTCACCTTACCTTATGGTTTGTTAGACAAACCGAGCTACAATAATGAGGAAAAAGTAGGAATACCTCCTAAAGTGTTCCTTTAAAAGTTTTGTCATTTTAAGTATAGTGAGACACCTGGATGTCTGACCCACATTAAAATACTATCAGCAAGTTAAGGTGGTTACGTTTAAAATGAAGAAATTTCTCACATAACCCTTTTTTCCTAATAGCCTGTTAGTGTGTTACATTGGCTTGGAGGGACTTTGGCCCACTCTTCTATCCAGATGCTTCAGTTGATTTATATTTACAGGCATTCGTTTTTGACAGACGGCCTTACATTCTGCTCCATTTTCCTATGGTACACCGCACAATTCATAGCTGAGGCCCTCAAGAAGCAAAGCATCTCCAATCCACAATGCTTTGGTGATCTTGGCATGATGTATCCCACTCAACAGTTGTCAATGTAACATTTTTGTTTAGGAACCTTTTTTTTTATCATCAGAAATTAAAGTAATTTGACCTCAAGAAACAGGGTGAATTCATGGAAGGAATGAACTCTGTTAAGAGAGTAAGGGGTGTACTTATTTTTCGCAGGACTATAAATTGTTTTTAGTTAATTCGATGGCAAAACCATTTCACAGGCATCAGCCATTCTTGTCATTTCAATAAATATTAATAATTATATAAATGATGCTCCTCATCCGCACAAAGTATCCCGGTAGGTTTTAAAGCTCGATTAACTTACGGCGTTATCTCCAGCTCTGTTTGTAGATCAGACTGCAGTTTCTCCTTTTGTGAATGTTTCAGCACCTCCGCGATGGACAGATCAACAGCCGCGTGAGATGCAGACTCATGCAGAGAGGAAATGCTAGCCGAAAGGTCCTCCTGTGACACCATGGGGGGTGGCTGTCTTGACCTTGGCTCTTGGGCCATTGCGCCCACCCGCCTCACTGGCCTTGGGCTATCAATGTCTTCATGCAGTGCTGAAAAACCTAACCATATGCACGTGCAAGACATCAAATCCTTTTGTGAAGTTAACAAATCAGTTCAAATGAAAGTTAAATACCCGAGAAGGAACTTGCAAAAGACATGTTTTGAACATACCTTCAGTATGGTCCAGTGCAATGGTCTTCTCAATGTCCCCGTAGGTCCATGAAGATTGCTCCTCGCTAGACTTGATTATTTTTGTTTCAATGAGATGCACAATGTCCATGCGGTTGATTTTGGTGAGATGTTTCATCAAGCAGCTCTCTGTGTGGGAACAGTAACATGGGAGACGGATGTCTAGTGGTCATTCATTCACTTGGTGTTTGCTTTTCTTGTCTTGTTACTACGTAGTCTTCTTCTAATCAGGAATAATCCGAAATCAGAAATTGTTGTTTTATAAACGTATTTATAGGAACAAGGTCCTCTATACGGTATTACTCTGTAGTAATAATGGTTTCCTTGGCAACCTACCTGTAGCATGCTTTCCCTCCCTCTCCATCCAGTACCTCAGCAGAGCATGGCTTTGGTCCTGCAGTGAGTTCGGGTTCTCCACTCTGATCTGATTGATCTGGTCCTCAGAAAATTCCAGCTCCTGTGCCAGTTCTAGATGAGGAGTTGGACAAAACTCTTTCACACTTGGGGTCATTTCTGTTATTTCTGCAATCCCCTGTTTTAGTTTAAAAATAAAATTACAGTGCCATTCACACTCATGTACTAGCTAAATAAATTGGATTTTAGCAGATTTGTAAAACTTAAAACATTTTCTGTGGCATTAATGAGTTGCATTAGCACAACATGTTATGACTAAACAGAAAAAAGCATTTTATGCTGACAGCAAGTATGTGCAAGGACCATTTATATCTGCAGACTCATTTGCTTTTCAGACACCCACCAGTCCAGCTGAAGCCTAGATGGTCAGCAACGATAGCAAACCTCTCCCTCTTCCTTTCGGCATCCTCCTGTGGATCTACTGCAAACATTGCCAAAGCAGGAGAAGAGTCATGAAGAGGAAGGCAAGTATCAAACAAGGTTACATTCATGGGGGAATTGAAAAGCTTTTGCCAAAGACAAATATTTTCACTGGCTTTCTTGTCACTTTGCCCCATGACGGGAAAATAAGTTTGCAATAATTTTGCAAGCAGCCTCTGAAAAGCAAAACAGTTTCATATGCAAAAAAAAGCCTTTAATAAATAATATTGTGCATTAAAGTTCACTCCATTGTCACCAAGACAATGAGCAGGTGCATTGTATTTGAAAATGAAAGCTGCTGCCATTCGTGTAATTTCAAAGTGGAGTGATCTGGCAATGAAAATGAAATAATGGCATTCAAAAAAGAAAAATGCAGTTTTTCAGCCAATAACTGAGTGTTGAGCAAAAAAAGAGTATAGCTACTTTTGGTTTAAAAAGAAAAGGTATTTTCAGTACTTGAGTATATGAGCTGGAGTGGGTATTTTAGTAGGTATTTTCAGGGGCAACCAAGTACTTGATACTAACAAAAATTAGCTTATTCAATGCATCAATGCAACGCAACCAAAAGCAAAAAACCACATTCCTTATATACTTTATTTTTTTCTGCTAAGAAATATATTCCTTGATAGCTTGTAAGTCAATCTTGAGATTTTAAGAACACGTACAAGGAAAGGACAATCACATACACAGTTGAAAACAGCATAAGAGGCAATCACAGAAGCTAAAGCTGTAGCTGAAAGAGAGACACCGCTTTAGTGTCTAACGTGCAGAAGCACAGAGAGAGAGACCCCTTAGCAGGGTGATACCTTGACTTTGGTCTTGGACATTTTCGATGGGCATGCGCTGCATCTGTGTCTCAACAGAATCATCCCAGTGAGGTCTCACGTCAAAGACGTCTTCAGTGGGAGGGAACTGCATTTCGGGGAAAGTTTCGCACTCTATGACAGAGGCATCTAACGTACTACTCTCGTCATCTGAAAGCGCACCCTCTTGCTCCTTCTCAGCCTCTGCTAACCTTTCCACAAGTTTTGTGGCCTCATCACTTATTTCCTCAAAGAATTCTATGGAATGGCGGTACATCTCAAAAAACTGCTCTTTCTCCTCTTTGGCTTGCGTGGATGTGTGGAATGTTTGCCCAGGCTTACTCTTAACAGGAAGCCTGGAGTGGAATGTCTTGGTTTTGGTTGAGGAATCTACACTCTCGGAGCGACTCAGTGTGTCCTTTGCGGACTGTCTAGATGAATCCGCTTCGCAGTAACTCTTTGCTTTAGAAGACCTTCTTGTTCTGGCATCCCCTGAGGGACTTGAATCTGTCTCAGATTTGCTCCGTGGCTCCATCTTTGCAGGCAGTTTACATTTTTTGTCCTTGAGAGACTCCGCACGACGTACCGAAGGCTCAGACTCTGGCTTCAGCAAGCTGGCTTTTACTGGAATTCTAGATTTTGGTTTTGCTTCCTCTGTTACTGGCGGAGTTCCCTTGTGATGAGGGGTAGATGAAACAGGTGCACAGAGTGGAGAGGTTGCTTTGTGGGAAATGGGCAAGAGAGGTTTAGTCGGGATCTTTGAGGTCTGACCCGGACTGGCAGGAGCTGCAGACGTAGAGACTGTTTTTGAGATATCAATGATTGACTGATCCTCAGGGGAGGAGTCAGAGGACTCTGCATCCTGCTCAGAATAAACTGATCTCGTGACTGTCAAATAGGCTGTCTGAACATTAGAGTCTGGGAAATTGGGGTCTGCTCCAGAAGGTCTCTCGCCAGCACTTTTCTCAGGTTTCACCTCTACCTTTTCCGCTGCTGTTGGGTCTTTCTTAGCAGTCTTAGTTGAAGCAGAAATCCCCATTTTTATCGGGATCCGGGATTTTGTCTCTGATTTTGCAAGTGCTGTCGACTCATCTTGTGCCTGATCGTCTTCTGCTGTGGTTGATGCACATTTTGTAGTCTCGGCCGTATCATCAAATTTATCATCTTCCTCAGTCTTTATTTGCAGAGATAGATTGGTAGCTACATTTTCATCATTAGCTGCTTCATAAACAAGAGGATCTTCTCTAACTTCATCCGAAACACTTTTATCTTCGGGTTGTTCGCCTATTTGGAAAAAAGCAAAACCTTCCTCTTCATAGCTCCTCTTTGTCATATCAATGGCGCCACTTCTGGTCATCTCAAACAACTTTCCCTCTTGAAACAAAAAAGGGTTTTGTTCGCTGGTTGGTGTCCCTTCCTCTGTAGGTGTTCTTCCAGGGGTTGTGTCTGGGGTTGCTCCTTGCGACTGTCGATCCACCATCAAACTCAGGATCTTTTGTTCTTCTTCCTTTACACGAGCTGCAAAAGCGTCATCATCTTCTCGTATGGCATTCCAGGTGTCTGCATCCTTCTCGGCCTTGGCCGTGACACCCTTGGATTCGGTTTTTGGAGCAGACCCCTTTCCCTCTTCCTCATCTCCACCTTCTTCGGTGTCATCGTAAATGCAGATTTCAGGTTTAAACATGTCTGTTGACTGTGCACCATTAGTTAAGGACAAACTAGAATAGGAATCTTTACCTTTATCTATCGCTGATGGCCCAGAAATTTCCACGTGATCACCGCTTACTTCATCTGTTACACTGATTTCTACATTCTTATCCATCAAAGTGTTGCTGGATGGAGTGCCTGCATCTGTGAAAGTTCCTTTCAAATACGGGTCTTCTTTTTCTTTTGACTTTCTCAGACACGCTTCCTTTTGCTCAACAGTTATACTCGTAGCCCCTTGGGAGGACTCTGCAATGTGGTTTGTATCATTTTTGACTCCTGCACGTGATGGAATGCTGTCGCCTGAACGTGCTTTGTCTTTCTCTACATTTGACTGAATGATCTGTTCATCTGCAGCGGTTAAGGGTTCTGAGACAAGTTGAGCTTCCTTCCATGCTTCTTTTTCTGTCCCTGCGCAGCTCTCATGCACACCTGCTGGAAAAGGAGAGGGAGGTTGTACTTTATTAATGCGATCAACAGAAAGACTTAATTCTGAGTCCTGCTTTGATTTCATAAACGTTTGTGCAAATGTTGAGCATTTGTCATCAGGGGTCTCTATTCTTATTGATGTAATGCTACTGTCTCCAGTGTCAGAAACCGAAGATGAATCTGTGGCTTTGGTGTCTTTTCTGATTTCCTTTTTGATTTTAGCATCCTGTTCCATTTCATCAAAAGTTTTAATTTTTGCAGCAATTTTAAACATTTCCTCTTCAGGTGTGAGCTTTTTGAGGAGTTCGCTACTTTCGGGTTCGTCTTCCTCGGCATCTTCAGGAATGGTAGGTGGCTTTGAGGGAATGGTTAATGATTGCATGTCCGGCGTTTTGGGATTGACCTCATAACTTACCTCCTCAGAACTAGGGGTGTCTGGCGATAGGGGGCTCTTACCCGAACTCTCCATTTGTGAAGTCTGCTCAAAACTGTCATCATCGGCACTGCCATCCGGGTCTCTGAGAAGCCGACTGCGCACTGGGTCAGGGGGGAGGTCGGCTTTAGTAACTGGAAGTTGCTGAGTGGATTTCTCTCCCAAAGGGGGTAAGCCTGGTTCAGGTTTCTGTTCTACAGGGCTGCTCTCTAAGGAATCGCGGCATGGGGATTCTCTTGTTGGGCTTGGTTCAATTGAGTCAGGAGTTTTATGAGAGGAGTTGTCCTCCATGATGGGACTATCCTCCAAAGAATCCTTGTGACTAATCGTCAAAGAATCGTCAGCTAAGGGACTGGGTGTGTCAGAGTCTTCCTGCCTAAGTGGCAGATCTAAGTTGCTGTGACTATAAGTGGAAGACCTAACTGTTGCTGAACAAGCGAAACCTAATGACCTCTGATGTTCAGGGGTCTCCACGCTGTGCAGAATGTCCTCTAGAGTCCTTGAATGTTGAGCTTCAAACAGTTTGGGTGTCCCCAAACCACTGTCCTCCTTAACTGCAATGTTTTTCTCCCCTATATGAACTGCTTCACAACTAAGAGTGGACTCACTTGTTCTCAGACTGTCTGCCTCTTCGTTGCTGCTTGCAGGAAGAGTTTTTCCTCTTGACTCATCATCAGAAGCCAGAGTTCCAGAGCTGCCAGTGCAGGACTCTTTGACTGAATTTTTTGACTTGACCTTTGAAGTGCATCCCTGTAGAGCAGCTGCATTTTTCGCTGCCCTCTCAAGTATTGGTTGCTCAGTCTTTTTAGGAGAAAATGGCAAACTGTCAGGACTTGTTTCTGGAGTTTCTGCTAACCCCTCATGTTTATAACTTTCCTCAGAGCTCATCTGAGGTGTTCCATCGCCTAAGCTGATGCTGGGTGAGTCTGCTACACCCTCATGCTTGAGGCTGTCTGAACTATCATCTAGAGCACCGTTTTGAACAGCACTGGCTGGGAGGAGCTCTTCTTCTTTACCAGCATCTGCAGGGAACATAACAGACAGTTCAGGCTGGGAGGTTGACCCAGAATCTGCAGTTGTGGAAGCAAGCTCTTCTTTCCCCTTTCTAAATTGCTGATACTCAGCATTGTCTTCTAGTTCTGCTTTGATTTCTGCACTAAAATCTTTAGAATGCTTTCGGTCTGGGCTAATCTGTGAGTTGCTGTCTTTTTGTGAATCGCTCGACTGTACGGCATCCAAGGACACTTCCCGCCCTTGAGAATACCGAGTCGTCGTAGCTTGCATGGTGGCTTTGGTTGAAATGGTGGAGGATTCTGTCACGACCTTTGCACTCAATTTTTCAGTTTTTGAGGTTGCTTTGTGTTCAAACAGACCAGACTTTTTCTTTGAAGGGTCCTGACCCGTTTGGAAGGCTCTCATTAACTCGCGCACGGACATGGTTTCTTCCAGTCTCTCGGTTTCAGATTTGGATGTCTTTGAAGATGCCTGTTGTGTTTTAGTGGTTTCTTTTGCAGCAGTTGACGATGATTTGCTCCTAGCGCTAACCTGCGGTTTACTGCGAATTTGCTTTCGACCTTTCTGCTCCTCTTCAACTTTTTGTTGAAGAGCTTTCACCTTGTCTTTTATCGATCCAATGGGAGTCTCTTCTACCACAGGTGACACTGGTGCCTGAACTGGAGCTGCAGGAGCATGCAGATGAAGAGGTTCGTCTGAGCTTTTTCTAACATTGGACCCAGAATCAGCAGAAGACTCTTTTATTTTCCTCCTTGTTGGCTTTTTGATTTCACCAGCAGAATGTTTACTGTCCTGTGCTAGACTGGTGCTTTTTCTCCCACCTCTGCCTACACCAACAGTACTTAATTTCTTTTGTACTGTGTCTTCATGACCCGAACGAGAAGCGGCCTCGGGTGTATCAAGAAGATATTCTTTGTAGTCTTTCCTTGTGTCTTTTGCAGTCTTTGGCTGTGTGGCTGTAGCAGTTCTCACCTTCTGCTGCAACTGCTCATGTTCTTCAAGAGCAGCCATTTGTTTGGCTTCTTCAATTTCACAGTCACTGAGCAAGACCCACTCCTCATCCTTTCTGGCAGCCTGGCTTTCTGCTCTTCCAGTTGTGCTCAGCTCTGACACCTTACCTGTGTATGTACCACTTCGTAGTATCTCACTAACTTTTTCCAGATCCTCTTTGACCTTCTCCACAATTTCAAAAGGTTCTCCTGGTTCTTCTTCCCCTCCCTTTACAAGCATGCTCCCTTCAATGGGGCTAGATTTTTCTGTTGAGTCGGTGGTCAGGATGGCTGACATTTTAATCAAGTCCTGTTTCATCTCAGACACCTCAGAGAGCAAGTCTGGACTAGCAAGGGCAGGTGAGTCACGAATCAAGTGGGTTTTCAGGACAGATGTTTCTGTGGATTCGGTTTCTTCGTCATCTTCCATTAGAAAGAAAAAATTAAAGTAAAAAAATCAAATGGAAATTAAAGGAAACAGAGATTGGAAAATGTGATCAGGAAAGGAACAGCACAAGGTCTTAGCTTCAAAGGGCAGCGAGGGACAACATTTCAACCAGACACAAGTACACATGGCTTGCAGAGCCAAGGCTGTCAGGACCATACAAGCAGATAGCAGCACTAACAAAATCAAATGGATGGAAATGGGAAGGAAATAACTTGCTCACACAGTTAATCTGTAGAACTGCACTTCCACGCACACACAACACCAAACATTCATAAATCAACTAAGACAAAACAAGAATGTAGCACAGACAGGTCCACGTCTCAAGATTGTTCAAGATGTATGAAATGTATATCTATGGGGGAAAAAAATTCAAAACAACCAAAAGAGCTAATTTTCCTGTAAAAGAAAGCCAGTGATAATGTACAAAACTGAAGGCAGGAGAACAAACATTCCATTTATTCTATTGCTATAGAAGCTATTCGGTTCTGACCCAGCTGCAAACCGGATTTTCACCTGAAGGAATTTAAGTTCCTATCCCGAAAACAGATTGTACTGTGAAAAAAGGCAAGGCCTCACTCCTCTCTTTCCTGCTACTGACCACATATAATAATAGAATGAAAAAGGAACAACCAAGACAAACTAAAAACTTGAATTTAACAACCATGAGTTAAATCAAAGTGAATGAAAAGACTGTCAAGCAGAAGAGCACACACACACACACACGCAGTAGGTGTAAGTCAAGTTATTTCCATGCAAAGCAAAGGACCTTTTTCAGCATGCAGCCTCAAGTGAAAAGCATGGTGTGCCTGAAAAATGAGGAAACTCCAAAAATTTGTTAATGTCAGAGTCTGGATTATTATATTTATAATGAATAAACTACACTGCATTAATACATTGTGTATCTCAGACAGGTGCACATATGAGAAAAGGGGGGGGGGAAAAAAAAAAAAAAAAAAAAACTTTCCAGACATATGCATCTGACTACATACATTATGCTCTATAAAGGAGACCCCCCCCCCCAAATCCTTTCTGATATCAGTTTTTCATGTTGTAATTGCTGACACCTCCAAATTAGCCTGTATTTTTATTTTGTTTTAAGGATGCGACATTAAAATTTTCAAGGGTATCCTCAGTTGCACACCAATCCATCAGGATAATTCACGTGAGGCAAATGGTCCGTGTTGCAAACTAAAAAACAAGAAGTGGGCAGGGTGAAAGGAGCCGGATGGACGGGTACTTAACATTTTGCAAAGTTATGAACAGAAATTGTCATGTTTTTTATTCTTGCATAACACACATTCATATAAACGCATGGACAGTATCACTTTTATTCCCTCTCTATCCCCCTCTGCTAGAACAGGGATGACGTAAAAAGAGATACTGTCACTTCTGCAGTGAAAAGAAAATGTCTGAATTATGGGGCAAAGCAGACATTGTGTTTGTTTTCCAATGTTTTACGATTTGATGAGACATTAACATCTTAAAGGGCTTTGAAAAAAGAAGCATTTTGGCCACAGCAAAGCACTTTGAGATACGTAGAACTATTTTGTGGTAAACTACAATTAGCACAGTTTAGCAGTTTATATAATTTGTTATAGGTTAATAAGCTACACTGGGCCTATGCAAGTGCAAACATTAGTTGTTGCCACACAGACATCGAGCATTTTTCAGTGCTTAGTGAAACAAGTCATTGTGCAATGTAAGAGCTTACATTTTTCATGTGTCCTGCTGGTCTGCAAGAAAGAAGTCAATGAAAGTTATGATTAATTGCATTGTAACCATTTGCTTGATCCGAAGCTAAGGAGTTGTGGGATGTGATACCGTAAGTATCATAATGTGTGTAGCTTGCTAGCACACAGAATGCTTCCCCACGGCTGCTAAGACCCTTGTATAAAAGCTCCATATACCCGCTTTGTACTAACATGCCTATATATATATATACACACACACACACACATATATACACACACACACACATATATACACACACACACACACTGTATATAGACAGACACACACACAACCGCTATCATCAATAAGTTCTAGCACTTATAATTACAAGAGTATCACATAGCAACCAATCTTGGAAATTATTTACTGCACCAGAGTAGAATTACATCTTAAAATGACCATTTTGTGCAAAGCTCCAAAAATATTAATGCACAAGAAGAAAAATTAATACCAAGCTCTCAGCCATCAATAGCAAGAATCCATGAATCATAAATGAATCACTCATCATAAATTCAAATCCTGCTATTGACCAAAATAGATAATCTAAATCCTATTTCTTATCTATTTAAATTATCTACTGTCTACTGCCAATAGTTAGCAGCATACAGGTACAAAATGTCAAAATTCCAGTGCACAACGTTAAGGCTGAGCATACATATTAATTTCACAAAGAAACAGTAATGGTTTTTTAAATTAGGTGCCCGTTGCTCAGTAAAAGACAAAGAATATGACTGTACTGCTGCAGACATCTTTTTAGCGACACGGTAAGAGATATTGACTGAAATGGTGAAAGGAGTAAGAAAGCAGAGAGGAGGTGGGCAGGATTAGAATTGGAATGAACAGGAGGTTCAGGGTTACCTCTTCCTCTGGATCTTGGTCTGAATCTGACTCCTTTGACATGCAAGAGGTAATTTAAGGGGAAGAAAGAGAAAGCAAGCAATGCAAAGTTACCACGGCAGCTGAGAAGCAATGGAAACAACCAGTGCATCTTGGGGGAAAAGGGAGGGCCCGAGAAGCTCCAGAGCAGAAGGCTATGTTGGTGTTTCACAGGCTGCCTTTAAATCATGCATCATTACCAATGGGTGACCTGTTCAACTCTGATGTTCTGTACAAAATCCTAACTCTAAGTGTTAGTACATTTATCTCCCTTCAGAGTGGAGAGGAGTTTACTAAAATGCATTTGAAAATTGTGCAAAATTTATTTTTTGTTGGTGAATGTAGCTCCTTAAATATTATGAGTGATCATATTAAAGAGAGAGCAGAATACAACATTAAACACATGGTTGTTCAAATATGAAGAAAAACCACATCAGAAGAGCACAAATAAGTAATAAATAGTAAATAATTATCTATATGTTTGTTTAAGAATTGATGATCAGCACAAGATTACAACTGCAACTTGCATGCTACACTTTGGTAAGGCTTACTTTAGAGTAGGCAGGCAGCGTAATATTTAGGTTGCAAATGGCGTTGTGGGTCAGGCTCCTGTAAGACCGGGGCTCCTTCATAAAAGACAAGCGACCACAAGGCTCCTGGGTGTTGTCTCGAATCTACGTACCCACAAAAGAAAAAGAATCAGTAAATAGATCAGTTTCAATTGGTTACTACCTAACTATTCCCTTAAAAAAAAGATGAGGAAGGTGCTCTTCCCAAGTGTCCAGACTAATGGTTTAATCTGGACACTTGGGAAGAGCACCTTCCTCATAAGCCTGTCCTGCACCACGTACAAGTGAGCGATTTCCAAAAAGGTCCTATTTTGGGAAACTAGTACTCGGCACTGCCAGAATCAAAAAACACATTATGCACATATGGTAAACCATATGGCGGTACCAAACTGTATTAACCATAAAGTGCTTGCATTTAGTACACAAGTGTGCTATTGGTCAACAATGTAATGTGCTGCTCAACAGGCAAATGCCACAGAGAACAATGCGCATGTGCAGCATCCATACTTGTGTATGCGTGCATTTGAGTGACAAAGTGCACCAGCGTATGAGTGTGTACAGTGTGGGCACTGTCTGCTTCTGTGCTCGTGTGTGTTTGAACTGGCCTTTTTCTCACCGAACTTCTTGGAGTGTGTAGCGCCATGCATGTATATGTGCATCACTAATGTGCGCAAAGCCACGTATGAGTGTGTGTTTCACTGTAAAAATCTTAGTGCACCTGTGTGCCAAATTTCAAGTCTGTGGCATGAAAAACAAAGCAGTACATAAAGAACAAACAGACAACAGATGGAAAAACAGACAAGTGAGCTTTATACATAAAAAGATGACAATGAAGGCAGTAGCCTTGGTCATTAGCAAGACAGTTTAACTACAGCAGAGGTTCAACCACAAGTAAGAGAAGAGCTAGTGCTTACCTTGATGAAGAGAGCAAGTCTGTTCTCCTTGAAAGCATAGAAGCTGAAAAGGTGGTGCTGGCCACTCTTTGTCAGTGGTACCAGATTTCCAAAGCAATCTGCATAGATGGGTTTTCCCTCCAGTACCTATGGCACCGTAAGATGTTTCTTACAATGGTGGCACAGTGCCCACATTGCGCCACAAAGCTTCACATCTGGAGTGCGATGTTTTTCTCGTTTGGCTCACTTCAGTATGTCTACTGTTTTCTATCCCAGTCGACAACCCAAATCTCTCAACCCCATCCTTTAACACAAATCGCCTTGCATCTTCTCCTCAAAGCCAAGCCCCATATCCTCAGTCATTCTGAGCTGAGCGCTCAGCCTTTGGTCCACGACATCTCACTTTCTGGATTCTCCCCTTGCTCTGCCCACCCCCAGGTCTCTCCTCACCTCCACATCCCTACTGCGTGCCACCTCAATGAAGTTCTCCTGCTGCTCCAGTGTCTTATCCATCTTGTCGTCAGTCATGCAGAAGCAGCGCAGGCGTGCCTCGATTGGGTCGTGCGTCTTGGCGAAGATAACAAACTTGGCCATATAGGGTACACAGATGACCTCACGATATACCTGCGTGGCGAAGTTGACCGACTCCTGGACCTGCCGGCAATCGATCAGCCAGAACCTACAAAAAACCGAGGAAAAAGAAACAACCGTGAGCCTAAATGATGGGTCACAATCCTCCAACGCAGAGATCAGTCACGCCGTCAACATGTCAACAAGTCCGTCAGAGTGTACAGAAAGAGTGGCTGCTACCTGAATCGGAGAGCATAGAGCACTTCCAGTACCTCCAGCTCAAGCAGTACAATTCAAGTGTTATTTGGAGCGGTCCCTCCTCTTAAGGACAATCTCTGATGGTTAATATTATTTGAATTTTATACTAAATATGCAAACTTGCTCAAGGCAACCAACAGAAACAACACAAATCCTCAGATGCAACAAATGGAAATCAACAGGATGTTTTTGTGATGTTTACTGAATGTGCTTGGCTCCTTGCCTCAGCTGAGGTAGACAGAGCTGCTCATACTGTGTAGGATATTACCTGGCTGACACATTTGTGGTGAAGGATACGCAGTCATTGATGAAGGCTAAGGGCGTAGTTCCAGTAATGTCCTCCCATTGTGCCGGAGTGGTTCCACCTTCAGCGATACGTAAACATCAGCGACTGTGCAAACGTGCATCATTCAAATTCATCGGTAAACCTGCAGCATGTTCAGTCTCTTGTTGAGGGGCCATTAACAATGAATTTGCCTACATTTTCAATGTTGTTTAATTCAGTTGTACTTTATTTAGTTTAACAGAGTGCTATCAAAGATCAGACAGTGTTTGCATTCACAAACCTGTGATGCTGCAGAGTAGTCGCAGAGTAGGCGTGTCACCCCCAAACCCGGGAACCATGGCATCAGAGTTTTTGGGAACGGGGAAGGTCATGGTGATGGGTTTGTGGAACTTCCTCCGCCGGGGCTCCAAGGTGACGATGGGGCTGAAGGTGGCCTTGTTCCCTAGGATCTTCCTCCCCACTTCCATATTTATGGGCTGGGCCTGGACAACAAAGTTTGCTCGGTCTAAATTTCTGATCTTGGACAGCTACCTTTTATAATACTGTATTGATACTGAAAATCTCAAACAACCTCGTATAATTGCCAGCCAAAGGACCATTGTTACCTGCAGGCCGACCCGGATTCTTTTGGTGAGAGCACCCTCAGGGAAAACTGCCTGGACCTGGGGGACCACAGTGCTGCTCAGCACTCCACCTTCAGGCCCAATAAGGTGGCTGTCCTGTTTGATACGGGACACCACGGCAAAATACTGTGGGAAGTCGCGGGTGATGATACGGCACACACGCTTTCTCTCAAGCTCCTCTGGCGAGTCCAGCTCTAGAGGGGTGAACAGGAGGTTTGACAGAAAAACCAAACTGTAAAAATCCAATAAATTCAAATGCATGTCACACACACACAAATGTCATCCAGCAACAGGAGTTCGACACCATATATCTGAACTTTGACCCTAGGTACACTCACAAAATGTCACTAGAGCAGCTAACAGAAAGAAGATTCCAGAAGAGCACACTGATGCTTCAATATTGTTGCTATATTGGTCCCAGCAGCCTTGATAAGACATCATGGTGTTTTGCTGATAAGATCGAAAAGACTAATTTTCCTGCGGAGGCCCGGGATTTGATTTTTAGTGGCAACCCTTCAGAGTTCCTACTGAGTGAAGATCCCATGTACCCTGGTACCACAGAGTCAGACTCACCTTCATCCATGCCATTGAGAATCTCGTTGAGCTCCTCCTCAGTGTGCTCACAGTGATGCTCCTTCCAGCTTTCCCCAGTCTCACTGCGCAGAATCACCAGCTCCCTCTCCCTGCCCCGCAGAGCCGCAAAGTGGGGGATCTCCACGATCACTGGCCTGCAGCCCCCGACACCAGCCCACCCCAGGATAAGCACAGGGTGAGATGCCCAGCCCTCTCCAGATGAGCCACACACCTGAAGATGGTAAGGCCTCACATGCTGAACCTCGATGCAATAGTGTACTTCAATCTTGCACATGTGTTTACATACTGAAGCACATTTTTGTGAGAGTATGTGTTTGTTTATGCATGCTGATGTATTTGTGTGTGTCTACATTTGCTGGCTTATACACACTTAGTAACACAGTCAGCTCTGCTATAGCGCCATAGAGTAGTTGAATTCGTGTCAAACGCTGTGTTGTGCTAATTTAAATAATAAAAATGGGTTTAGAGGTACAGCACATTATTTACAGTAATAAGCATCAACTAAAAACTCCTAAAATTAAATTAGGAGCTAGGGCAAAATATATCATAAACATAAAATATTGCAAATAAATTTTAAAGCACACGGAAATAATAAAAGAAAACGCAGTTTGTCGGAATATCTCCTTTCCTTTGCAAAGAGCTTTCTATCATCCAGCTTCTGCTGTAGCCTTCTTATGATTACCAGAACATTCCTTTACCCTCCTCACTTTGACCAACCTTGTTTCACTGTCATACAGGGAACCAAAATTAAACACAAACTGTAAAAATAGAGCCCATTTATTCCCAAACTATCCTATTAAAAGCAGCCATTATCTAAACTGTGTTCTACTATTTATCCATTGTACTACAACCAAATTGTGTAATGAAAAGGTTATAGCAGAACTGACCGTTTATTTTGGTATTAAATGTGCCTCTGAGCAACTTTAACTGTTTAGAAAGGAAATGATCATTAATGTAAAATGTGATTTTTCTGGGAAGGAATATTTTCACTGACGTCCTGCTTCCCAGACCTCTGGCTGCACTCAGGCTCCACATCACCACCATGTGCAGAGTGAAAGAACAGAAACAGACGACCATGGAAGTCTCATGCCAAACAAAAGGAAAACCCACCAACAATACGTCAAATTAATTTTAAAATGAAATCATGAGGTGTACAGACTGCACGTCATACTTTTCCACACAACAATCCACAAGAGGCAAACGTTACTGCTGTGAATGCATATTCAGTGCATACAGGTTTACAGATGCTGGAAAGGATAAAACTGGGGAACAAACATAAGCACACGCATACAGGAACAACAGACAGACATCAGAGCAACAGTGTGACAGGGTGAGACAGAGGCAGGACATGAGGCCAGCATCCATGGATTGTTTCATATGTGTCTCTCCTACCCTAGGAATTTGGTTCCGGGAGGCCCAAGCTGGAGAATTCGGCTAACCAAGCTTTCACCCTCGTTTAGAGGGGGCGGCGCCGTTGGAAGATGCAGTTTACTGATCGAGTCCATAGCAGCAGTGGGGAAAGAGAGCATAGACAGTACAGATCTGTGTGGTTGGCTGTCGGAAGGCTACAGGCCTAGAAAACGTCCCAGAAGAAGACGTAGACTCTGACCGCGGAGAGGCTGGGCGGTCCAGGAGAGAGGGGGTGATACTCAGCCTCTCTTCTCTTGAACCGGTCTATAAATACCACTCAAAAGGAGTACTGAGCCCAGGTCTTCATATAAATCACCTCACAGTCTTCGCTACCACTTGCCATTACTCTTAGGTTACACGTGTAAAAGAAGGGTTTGAAAATCAAATGGAAGTGCTGCCCCATTTTCCCAGCCAAATCGGGAAAAACTAATGCACAAAAACTGGAATATGAGCTAAAACTGCACGTATGTAAACAGCCCTAAATATACGTGAAACGGTGAGCTGTTGATAAAACACATGGATGTGAATTTAAACTGCACACAACAGTAGAAAAGCTCTGGAGGAATCTACTTCAGCTGTGCTTTTTGGTTGTACCTGAGCACAATAAAACAATCATGGACCAGGATTCCAAGCAGAGCCCTGCTGTTTCATAAAGGGGGCGGCATTTGGGGTGGTGAAGTTGCCTTGCAGCGATGTGGCCAAATGCAGAGGCTAGCAACACTGGACCTGGGACCTGGACTGAAGGAGCACCCAAACCCCGTGAGGAAGCGCCTCAGTCCACATTAATCTACGTAGCAGGACTTCTTTCTGGTTGACTAAAACCTAAATTACTGGCTTTACCAACATCATATTCCAAAGCATCCATTCATATAGTTGGCTACTTTAATAGAGCGATTCAAGGTTAGTACCTTGCTCAAGGGTACTACAGCAGGGCCCACCTTGAACCTCAAGGTTACAAGTTCATGCCCTTTAATGCTACATTACCTGCTGTCCACCTGCGTAAAACTATTCATTGTAACTGGCTGATATCTGTCTGTGGACTGGGACCCTCCAGAGTGGGGATAGGGCACCCCTAACACAGTGTTTTTGCATGGGAGGGGGGCTGCAGTGGGATTAAATGGTCTAATAATTGTGTGCTTATTAGTAGGGATGCCTTGACTGCCATTAGTTCTTTACTGTGCAAGCTTAAATTTTTAAGATATTATACAAGACTACTTAGTCCCATGCTTGTGCAAAAAACAAGAACAAACATAACCAAAATGAGGACGCTCACTCTACATCTTTTTCATCATCTATCATTGGTATCTAATGAGTTTCAAATTTTTTGAATGTAGGATTCACAACTGTTCACCATTGTCTTGTCTTGCAAATCAAAAGAGTGTCAAGAGAGCCAGCAACACCTGTCAAGGAATGCAAACAGTGCAGCAGCAAGAACCGAAACAAAACACATCACTCCAGTTTTGATCATCCAATTCTATTCCCCACCCCAGTGATGAACACAGCTTTAGCACAAGGCAGTTCAGTCTGGTCCCCCCCCAAGTGATGCCCGCAGAACTTACCCAAGGAACTGAGCTCCGGATGGGCCCACCTCAATCAGTCGGCTGGCCAGACCTTCGCCCTCCACCATCGGGGGCATGGTGGCCAGCCGGTGGCGCTTAACCAGCCGGCATGTGACCCGTGTGGGAGCGCTGCACTTGCGGGGTGGAATGATGATGCGCAAGCCATTGTGGCGACAGCCCCGCATTGCTCCACCCCTTGCATCCACCATGAAACTGACCAAGAAGCTAGGAAGGGAAAGAAAAGAAGGTGGAGACATATATGACCTTGAAAGGAGTGGAAGTAGAAACACAGGGATTTCTTAATAAATACCCAAAACATCAGATTCAGGCTGTGACTCAGAAACTTCTTTGGCTTGTATTGTGCAAACCTGCTCTCCTTGGCTTACATGGGTGGCTGAAAATCAGTCAACAAAAAACAAGAAAACCCACTTTTTACTACACTACACACAAGCTGTCTTGTTATCTACTCTGCAATGCAAATCATGGCCGGGGGCTTCCACAGTGCAAGAAACAAATAGTGGGATGATTTTGTCTCTTGCCAACCCTCGTGCAGAGCAACACATTAGAAGCATGAGAAGAGGGTAGGTGGGGTGGCCTGGGGTTCTGGAAGCACCACATGCAGCAAGATTGAGACACAAAGGCAACACGTTACGGCAGAAACGCACTCGAGCATGCAGATAGAATGATGTCACAGAACGTTACAGACATTTTGTGAGGATGTGACAGCATGTGCTAGTGTGTTGCTGCTCTTGCACCTGTTTTAGAATCGCACAGAACAACAGGACATTTGACACCACTGTGAACTCAATTGTGGCAGTTATTCAAATCACAGAAAACAATGTGTTTCACTGCACCGGACTTGACTCCACCATGATGTCCACAATGCTTGGCGATGAATGGAACCCAGCAGAAAAGCAGGAGAAAGATCCCAATCTGATTCTTTAATGCACATGTCTGGAAGATCCGAGGAGTCACGGCTCGATGGGGGCCAAACCGATCTCTGCAAAATCTGTTACCTCAAGTTGTCCCTGGTTGCTCCCTGAGGGGTACGACCTCACATGTGTTTGGTTAAGGAAAGGGTAGGGCCAAGGAAATACATTAAAGAATTTCTCTTGGGAAATGTGAACCCGGCCAAGTTTGGAGACACCGTTCATCATGGTACCCAGGATGCAAAGGGAAAACATGGAACAAGGAAGCACTTCCATGTTAGTAGTGATGTTTTGCAAGACAAGCTTGTAAATGGGGGGTGGGGGGGGGGGGCTCCAAACTCCTTTCTCTGCATAACATGCTTCTGGGGTCTCCTGGATTGCTGACATCGTTGCCCTATGCTTCCCAAGTATCTCTTTGAAAACTGTGATAACCATACGAGCTGCAAATCTTGACCAGTGAAGTCACCAGTAGACAACATCTCAAGGTGACTTACATGGGTTTTTCCCTTTATACAGCTATGCAATTTTTACTGTCAATTCAGGGTAAGCTTCTTAATCAAAGGTTCTGCAGCAGAACCATATGGAAACCAGGAACCTGAAGGACTGTAACTGAGTAGAAATGTGCTGTAACCATGGTGGCTGGTATAGGTGCCACATGGGGAGCACAGAAGCATAGCCAACAAGGAGGCATTACAGAGAAGAGGAGCAGTTTGATGAGGAGGAGAGACCAAGGTGCAGTGCATCACCTGCTGCTGTCATGATCGTGGCACGGAGAGGAGCGGCTGAAAACAGAACAGAAACTTAGTAAGACCGAGCTGAGAGGAGAAGAGAGACAGTAAATGAGATACCGACGCATTTGCTTATTTCTTAAATGCGTGTGCATTTTTGGTGGACTAAAACAAGACGGTGACCTGAGACAGGCTGAGGTAGAATGATAGCAGGCTGGAAGACTGAAAGGAGAAAGAGGATGGTATGAGACCGAAAGAGGATCAACCTGAGTAACTGGAGTGTGGTGGTGAGAGGCACTGCGCGGAACTTCACACCAAGCGCAGTGCTAGGGACAGTCTTTGGTTACATTCTTTCTCAGATGCTACTTCACGCTACTGCAACAATGGTTTATGAACATGTACTATGGACAACTACATTTAATCCCAAATATTTAACAGTGATCACTGGAGGGTCATTCATGGTTAGTACTGCTGGCACTGGGACTAGAGCCCATGTTCTTCACCCAAGATATCCAAAGACCTAGCAGCTATGCCCTGCATGTGTCTTTGAAAAGTGCTCCTATGGTAAACACCATGATGAAATAACTGCTGCTATGGGTAAGCTGACTGAGAGAGACGGAAAGAGTAAGAGTGGATGATAAAGGGGTATTTGTCCTCATACATGTTTGAAACCACGGGAATGAGCCCATGACTGTAAATGTCCCCGATTGTCCACCAACATGCGCATCTGTATGGGTGTACAGTATTTTGCTCATACACATGAGTTCAGAGAAAATGACTCCCACCAGCGAGAATGTGTTTGTTTTTATTTGTGTATTTTGCACGTGCATGTTGGTGCTCCTGTCCAGTGACACACAGGCACCTACCCAGAGTGCACAGGGCTGGACGATAGGGCTATGTTGTCTAGGTTGTCGTTGCCCCAGCTCAGGCGGTAGGAGTCTTTCTCATTTTCCCTGGCAAGAACAGAAATCTAAAAAGCCAAAGAAAGAAAGACAGCTCAGAATCTGAATCTGAAAAAATAAATAAATAAAAACACGTGAGAGGCAAAGAACACTTTTGTAGACTGACAGGTAACTGGAAGGCTTAGGAACACAGTGACTACAGGAAAAGTCATACATAACCACCAGCAGGAATTAGAAGAAATATCTCAGAGCTGGTGGTGAGCCTACCTGGTGGCTCCCGATTATGTCCTCCACCATGCCTCCATGCCTAGGGGAGTAGTACCCATGATGGCTTGGGGTATGAGACCTGTCAGAACTGGAGAGCAGCAGGTTCATTGGTGGGAGGTTAAATGCCAAATGGGGGATGAGAAGGGGGAGATGTGCAGTAGAAACAGGGACTGTAAGAGAACCTCTGGCTCCTTGAAGGTTGGGGTCTATTTGAAGAGGGGAGCTGCTTAACTTCATCAACCTACCCACATCTGCCTAAACTCCCTGTTCAAAACGTTGCATCTGACCGTGTTTGCTATGTTCTGTGCTGGAGACCATGATACTTACAGCCCTGGTATGGGTCCAATAAATGTGCCTTGCGTTGATATTCTAATAACTGTTTTTTTTTTTTTTTGGGCTCAGCTGATGTTGAAGGCAAACCATGACCTACACAGTGACTTAAAATTTTCCCTTTTATTGTACTTCTACCATATTTCTATAGGGTGTGCTTCTTGGGATTCAGGTTGCCTTTTTGGGTCTGACAGAATTTCCCTGATTGTGTCCTGAAGGACCAGTGCTGAGGTCACTTGGCCACTTTGGACATCTGATGATGGACGGAGACAATAAGATGAACATGTTGCTCTTCCCCACTGCTACTAAGTGGCAGCATGGACCCAACAACCAACACCTATTCAGCTTGAACTGGGGGGGTAGAGGAGGTTGCCACTATCGTTCAGTTTACTATAGTGAAGGGGGAAAAAATACAGAGAAGGCCCTAGTCTGTCTATAAACAGCAGCAATTCAACATACAAAAAAAGGCATACACCTCATTCTCAACCTTTCCTAAATCATTCTTCCATCCACAACTTCTCACCTAGCCATACAGTGATGGTTAAACAGTTGATAGCCATTTGAGGCTGAGCAGCAGCCCAGCAAAGACAAGCACAGACACGTGTACCCTACCTGTCAGAGCGTCCTCCCTCCAGGCTGAAGCGCAGGTAGTTCATGCCTTCTAGGTATTGGCCAGGAAGAGAGTCGTCTCCCAGCTCTTTTAGGTCCTCTGCCCTCAGGTACTCACCCCCATCACCAGTCATGGTATCATCACCTGACCACAGAAGGAGAGAACACAAGAGAGAAAAGTTACATAGAGGAAGACCTCAGCTACAACAAAGAGGGAGGTGCAGCATCACGCAAACTGAACTATGCAAACAGTAAGCATTCCAGGTGACTGAATGTCACTGAGCAGTAGTCTTACAGCAATCGTCTTTCAAACATTGGTGAGCTCCACGCTGAGATAGCAGCAGCTAGTAAGTGTTAGACCTACAGCATCACCACAAACAGCAATAGGTACAAGATGAGCTCCAGGTAAAGACAAAAGATCAGCTACACGCATCACAGAAACGGTGAAGTCCACCCGAAAAGTTAACTACAGGTACACAGAAGGTGAGCTATACAGTGCATAAAAAGTGAGCGACAGGTACACGTGGAAAATTAACTGCAGCATATCATGTTCAAAGTCGTTGTCTTATGACGACCGATAATTCCGGCACAAACTGTGTCTCAACCCTGAGATTTACTAGATCACTACCGTTATGTTTCCTAACATCCGACTAACTGCCCATCCTCAGTTGCCCGTTCATGTGGGGAGCATGCATAAATAAATAAAGTAGTCAACTTGTTTAGATGTAAAAACTGTAACTGGAAATATTTGAATGTGCACTGAGGTCGTCCTTGTCACAATCATAAGTCAGTGTTTCAAACTGGTCAACACAGGACCCAGAAATATTTATAGCATGGTGGTGCGATATGTATGATCATGCATAGAAATTTAAATGGGACTTGTCTGCATGTGTCAGTAAAGCATATGCAACTCAAAGACATACACGTGCATGTATAAGCAAGGGGGTTTCTCACACACAGACACTTTCAAAGCATGTAGCTCAGAGGACATACTGTGTTCTTAGCAGTGAGACAAAAGGCAGGGATTTGCACAGTCATTTCCGAAACATGGAGTTATACAGAAGGCAGCTCTCAGCTTTCTCTAGTACATCTTGCTAGACTGGACAACTCAAGTGGCCGTGTGCATGTGTCAAAGCACTATGGCTGCTGCCACTAAAGTCCAGTTGGGTGGGGGTAGGGGGGCAAAGCAGGAGATGGCATGGAATGGAATGGAAGACATACTGTAGTTAGACAGTGGGGTTCTTGTGTCAATAGCATACTGGCTGCCTGAAAAAGGGACATCAAAAAACAATAAAATATAAAAAGCATGTCACATAACATTCTCTATGTTTATGATTGTGCACAGAAGTGAAAAGGACACAAAGACACAAGCACTAACAGATGTTTATAAAAATCCTTGGAAAGCAAAGAACTTCCAAAGGATTATTTGCTATTAAAATTAAAGCAAGATGAAATCCAAACATAAAATACACAACAAGCAAATTGTCTTTAACTGCTGATCAATGGTTTATTTATTTTTTTTGTATTAGACCACACATTTACTCTGTCAGCACAGTACTAATACCCGATGGTGGGTGGGCAGCTACTGGTACTTTGAACCCCATTTATTTTTCTTCCTTTCCTTTGCATTTGCAAGGGTTTTGTTTTCCTCTCCTCAGCTACCAGCTGGTTTACTCTATAGAAAGCTGTAGTTATTACTGTAACAACAATTAAAACTGCAGCTGTTATTGTTATTCAATATAACTAAAACTGTACCTATAAGTGTAACATTTGATCTTTCCTAGTGAATTTGTTCAGTGCTCTGTGTCACCCTGGTGAGAACAGCACTCCAAAAATAAACTGAACTGAGTTTTCCAGCCTCCACTCCTCAAACCCACTGCTCCCCATTGTACACAGTGGAATTGAGTAGAGCAAGTGCAGAATTCATAAAGGGTTCTCTGGCTTTTTCTGCTATGTCGCCAAAACCTCTTCAAACACAGCTGTCCAATAGGCATCGTGCCCTCCTCTCCAAACATAACCCACAGAAGGAGGGGTTGCACATGTACAACTCCACTAACAAAAAGGAGAACAACCTGCGTATTAGAATATGTTAGATCTATTCAACTTAAAGAACTAAGTAAGAAACAACAGAAATACTGGGTAAGCCAAATGCGGAATTTCAGTTCTCTTATGATTTCGGTTTTAGGACATTTGCAGACAGCTAGTCTGAGAGAATAACATTTATTCAGTTTCAGCAATTACATTGACTATGAGGCTACCTAACAACATAATGAGCACCTTTAAGTCACAACGTAAATCGCCCAGAAAAGAGTTAGATTTTTGCTTGGTTCCGAAAAACATGTTTTATTTGTTCATTTCTAAAAGTTACAGGACACTGACAACTTTTGGAACTGATAGCCTATTAAACTGGCCCCTTGTTATTCCCCAGCATGTCAAAAATAGCAGTAATAACTGATTACAACTCTTCAGTGTCACCTGACTTATGTGGATTTCATTGACTAGTGTCAGCTGTTAGTACTTTAAGGCTTTACTAGAACGCAGTATATATGGTATAGTGTATAGACATTGTACTTTGCTTTATATATATAGCTGAACTTTTTTTTATTGAAAAAAAGTCAAGACCAGGGCCTTTTCTTCTAAAATGTTCTCTGCAAGCAACATGCTTCCACATCTTTCAGCATCTGACCAACTACCCCTAACAGTCTGCTCACACTGGGATTCATGCTATTAGTCTGGCAACACTTTTCCAGCACATCAGCCTCAGATGCAGAACATGAGTACCTTCCAGGTCAGGAGAGTCATCAGAGAACATTTCATCATCAGACTGCCTGAGCACTGTAGGATAAGTGGTACAATGTTGATGTCCATGCCACAAAGATTAAATGTCCAACTATCCAATAACTTCTATAAAAATCACTTCCCAACGGCTTGTATAAGGTATTGTACGTGCTCATGTTGTTCTAACTTATAGACGCATTTCATAGAATGTCTTGTTGTAAATGACTGCCGTCTGTGAACAATTATTTTAAACACAAAGGCATGACTTAGCCACCTGTGCCTGCCCTGCTGGACAGGTGAACTCACCTTCTTCATCAGACACATCCAGGACTTCTGTCATGGTTTCTGGTACGTTCAGCCGATGTTTCTCCGTTACAGTCTGCTGGGACAAGAACATGCTGAACGTTTACGAAGCTCAGAACAGGTCAGAACATAACAAAGTCAGGCCACATCTGTACATGTACATTTTTTTCCCCGTCTCACACCCAACTGAAGTGTTCCCTATAGCCTGTGCTGGGTTACAGATTTCTTATAGTTGTTCCACATTTTAATGCCAAAGTTTTAAATGTGAGGGGGAAAAAAATCACTTATCTGAGAGGAATGTCATTAAATCTATATATTATGTTGAGGTCCATCTAATTCCAATGGAAAGTATTCAATGGTATTTCTGATTTTTCTTTGCAAGTTTCAAGTTTTCCCTGCATCAAATCAATGTTTACTCACAGTTGTTGTGGTGATGATCTCCTCTGTAACAACCTTCAGTGTATCCACCACAGAGATGTAGCCCAGGCGCCGGGCAATAGCCAGAGCTGTATTTCCATTCTGAAGAAGAGAAAGCATAATAGCCATCACACCACAAGCGTGCGCAGTTCAGTTCAACACTGTATAACACCTACAGACTGGGTACAAGTGGTGAGTTTACCACTGGATCTGAGTATATATGTTCCAGAAAATATACCCCCATCCACATCCTGGTGTGTATTTGTACAAGAGTTTGTCCGTGTTCAAGCAAGCGTGTGCGCGAGAAACAGTATCATTATGTGAATAAAACAAGTGCATTTCAAAAGCATCTTTACTACATGCATGTGATTGTAGTAAATGTTTGTGTGTCTATTTAAACATGTAAATATATCAGCGTTTCTGGCATGATCTTTATATTTGCGAAAATATTTTGCTTGTGTCCATTTTTATGTATACATATGACTATGTCCTTGACTAAGTTTGTGTAAATTTTGGCCTGTGTCTATGTCTGTAATTGTGTGCATGCCCATGTGTGCATGCATGCTGCGCAGCTTTATCTACAACAATATACACTGCGTACACAAGTATTAGGCAAATTGCATTCTTTGGGATTCATTTTATTGTTGAACAAACAGTCTATCTAAAATGTTATTACACCTCAAATCTAAATGTTTACAAAAGAAAGAGTGACTTGTCTCTTCCTCATGGGAATATATAAATGGACACAATTATTAGGCAACTATTAATGTGCAAAATTGTTAGGCAACTAAATAACAAAAATACTTTTTCCCAACTCACTTGTTTCTTACTTTTTAGAGTAAGTGTGACAAATAAGTAACACAAAATGACAAATAATATTTTTGGTCTTTCAAAAATATTCAGTGACCAATATAGCCACCCTTCTCTTCAATAACCATCCATGGAGTCTGTCAGTTTCTTGATGTGTTCACAGTCAACTTTCACTGAAGCAGCAACCACAGCCTCCCAGATACTGTTCAAAGAAGTGTATTGTCTCCCCTCACTGTAAATCTCATGTTTGAGAAGGGCCCACGAGTTCTCAATAGGATTTAAGTCAGGTGAAGAAGGGGGCCAGGTCATTATTTGGTCATTTTTGAGGCCTTTGCTGGCAAGCCAAGCAGTGAAGTACTTGGATGCATGAGATGGAGCATTGTCCTGCATAAAGATCATGGCCTTCTTGAATGCTGCAGACTTCTTCCTGTACCACTGATTGATAAAAGTATCTTCCAGAAACTGGCAGTATGTTGGGGAGTTGATTTTTAGTCCATCTTCAACTCAAAAAAGGTCCAACTAGCTCGTCTTTAAGGATAGCAGCCCATACCAGTACCCCTCCTCCACCTTGCTGGTGCCTGGCTTGTAGTGATGCCCTGTGTTCATTAGTGATCCACCCTCAGGTCCATCCATCTGATCCATCAAGAGTCACTCTCATTTCATCTGTTCATAAAACCTTTGAAAATTCTGTCTTCAAGTATTTCTTGGCTCAGTCGAGGCACTTCAACTTGTGAATCTTATTCAGTGGTGGTCATTTTTCAGCCTTCCTTACTTTAGCCATGTCTGTGAGCACTTTACACCTTGTACTTCTTGGTACTCCAGGTAGGTTGCAGTTCTGGAATATGGTTGCACTGGAGGCTAATGGGTTCCTGGTACCTTCACGTTTAATCCTTCTCAAGGCTTGTGCAGTTAATTTGCGACTCTTCTTCTCTGTGCGTTTTTTGCGACCCTGCTGACTGTTTGCAACAAAACATGTGATTGTCCGGTGGTCACCCCTCAATAATTTAGCTATTTCAAGACTGTCACATCCATTTGAAAGGCATTTTACAACTTTTGACTTTTCGGTGTCAGTGAAATCTCTTTTTTGGCCCATTTCACCTGAGGCAATGAAGCTGCTTGATAGTTATGCACACCTTATGTCAGGTCACAACCTCCCTCATTACACAAATACATATCACCGGAAAATGATTCGATCCAATAAGCATTCCGGTTTATATGGATAGGAGTTGGAAAATGCGAACAGAAATTATGATAAGGTCAGAATACTCACTTGCCTATATAACTGTATACATGCTCAGATGTATGTATGAGTCTGACTGGAACACTCACCACGGTTATTGCGTTGGGCTTGGCTCCATGCTGCAACAGGACATTGATTATGTGGGTGTTGCCCTGCTGGGCAGCTTGGTGAAGCGGGGTGTAGCCGTTCTGGGGTGGATAAAGGGGTGAAGCCAAGCAGAATATGAGAACCACACTTCCACCATCATTCAGCATCTATTCTTTCTCACTGATTCTGCATCTCAGTCATTCAGCATAAATACTTTCTCTGTTCAGGTTCCACTGTCTACATTTCCTAAAACATAAAAAGCAGTAACACTCATGGATCAGTATACCTGGCAGCAGACAGAAATCAAATATATGTACAGCAGTTCTAACTATCCAAACATATTAAGAGAAGTGTTTGACCATCTGGACTTGTCAAACATTCAACAGCGTTAGATCTTAGATGAAGAGCCAAACATCTGCCAGTTTCAGAACAAAGCAACCAGGTTTTAAAATAGATGCTCAGCATTCATTGGTGATGGACGTCTCAGTCTTACAGTATATCCCATGCAATAAATCTATATATTAAATGTGCAATGCAATAGAAGGGTCTATGTGATATCTTGCTTACCATATTACTTTACATTAATGTCAACAGCGATAAGATACGAAGGAATGTACCTTAGTTTTGGCGTTGACACTAGCACCTTGCTGTAGCAGGAATTTCACCATTTTTACATTTCCATAGTGACATGCAACAATCAGTGGTGTGTAGCCCAGCTGCATGAGAGAAGATTTATTATGACAGTTAAAAAAATATACTGTACTGCTAAAAGGCCTGGATTTAGTAAGATTTTGCTCTGTGGTGTGACAGGTGACTTTACCTTTGTTTGCTGGTCCAGGTTTGCACCGTTTTTGGCCAGTATTTCAGCCACATTGACTTTATCCTCCTGTGCTGCAAGATGGAGGGAAGTGAGGCCGCTCTGCGGGGATAAGAACAGATATAACTGACCACACACTGAAGGAAAGTGGAGTTTTCCCAGCCCACTCTGCTTAGTAAGAGGCAATCCCCCTTCCCTGCAAAGTTGTCGACCATGACACATTAAAGCTGATGTTCTCGAAGGACATACAAGGCTAAAGAAACCCAGTAACATCCAGTGAATCACACAGTTTACAGAAAGTAGTTTCAGCTGAGCCACTCCTCATCTTAGATCTGTGGCCTGTATGGGACAAAGGGGCAAAGTGGCAGATCCTGGCACAGTTTTTGCCTCCAGCACTGGTCCTGACAGCCAAAGCTCCAGAGACAGGAAACAGAAGTGAGTGAGAGTCACTGCTGACAAATAACCGCATGAGCAACATTCATGGTACAGAATATTTTTCTTCCTCTAATTGCTAAAATTTAAATGCATTCAGAATGAAAGCGGCCTGCATGATCCTGTTCCTTTTCCAGCAGAAGGAGAGGGAAGATGATGGCTTTGATGCCAAGACCCAAATGTGACATCTAGACAAGAAGCAGGACAGTGAAACACTGGATTTTTCCATGCCGGTGCTGCTGAACCTACCTTGATCTTTCCACAGACTGACTTATCTCCCATGAGCACTGCAATAAAGTCTTTTTATGTTAAGCTGTTGCAATCTGCTATGCTCTCTGCTCCACAGGACTTGGCTCAAACACAACCATGTCTTCCAAAATAAGTACTGAGGGTATATTAAATATATTTGGGAAAGTAGGTGAAAAGGAGGAATGAATAGGAAGAAATGCTGTCAATTAAATGGATGCTTGGATCTTCAGCAATTAGACCTCAGATTTTGGAGAATGACTTTCCCTTTCATTAATGTTACATATCTACAGATACTGCACAACAGTAGCCTCATATGTACACAGTCATGGAGTGTGAGCACCATTAACCTCAAATGATCACAGCTTCTGGTAGCCAGGGTGGTTCTGCATAAGCACTGATTTCAGAGTGGCAACAGGTGAATCATAGATAACCGGTCACACCCTCAACCTCATGGACAACTGCTTGATGACACCAATGAACAGAAAGGGAAAGTAAGGCTCTTCATACAACCCAGTTTGCAGGTCCTGTAATTCATTGATAACTACACTGCACATCAAAGGCATGTGGACCCCCCTTCTAAAGATTGAGTTGAGCTGTTTCAATTCCCACAACTGCGCTACAAAATCTGGTGGAAAGCCTTCCCAGAACAGTGGAGGCTGTTACAGCAGCAACTGGGGGAACAGCTCCATATTAATGCCCATGGTCTTGGAATGGAAGGTTCAACAAGCACATCTGGGTGTCATGCTCAGGTGTCCACATAGTTTTGGCCATATATTGTATTTGGAAAACTGCAATTAATAAAGGTTTTCATACAATGTATAACTTACAATAACCAAAGAGGGGAGCTCACTGAGGTCATGTGACTTCTTACCTTGGTGGGGACATTGACGTGTGTCCCCTTCTCCAGAAGAAGGGCTACCATTTCTCCATGGCCTTCCTGGGAGGCTAGGTGCAGTGGCGTGACCCCTTGCTTGGTCAAGATATTGGTCTGGGCACCATAGCGCAGTAGCGTGGTGGCAATGTCCATCTGGTTCTTCTTGGCCGCAATGTGCAGTGGAGTGTATCCATTCTGGAGGTGGTGTCAATGGGTGGGAATAAATCCACCATTACAAGAGAACTGCAACACTTTTGGAGGAAGTGGCTAATGGTGACCATTATACACTGGGATTTAAAAAAAAAAAAAAAAATCATAAACATTTTATATCTAAACTCAAAAAAAAAGTGGTACCCAGTGGATTCATAGTAAAAGACTTGTTTTAGTGGCCCATTTGATGCAGTTGGTGTCGATTTATAGTAAAACTGAAACACTGTATATGAAATGTTGGCACCTAAAGCTCATTTCCTTATTTTATAATATGTTCTAATTCTGTAGAGTTTTATACAAAGGTGCTTCCACAGCTTCCCATTTACACTGCTGGAAATTTTCACTGAAGGAAATCTTCTAGGGAGCCTGACTTAGGATACAACAGATTAACTGTCTTGGCATCTTAAATCTTCTGCGCTCTTCGATTACACGTCGGTTATACTCCCCATTACCCATATTTAGGCCAAATTGCCACAGTTCTCATGCTTGTCTTCAGATTCATTGGCAACAGGATGAGTCCGTCAGTAAAGTGGGAAACTGCAGACAATGAGAAGACCTAAATGCACACTGAGGCCCTCTACCTTCAGCATAAGTCATCTTTTCACTAATGTGTCCATTAATAGTCTTGTTCGGTTTTGGCCTCAGTCGCAGTCTGGGAATGAAGCCACCGTGGATCAAATGCATCATTTTCATTGATGCAAATAACCTCAGACCCAAGTCTCCATCTTAATGAGACGATGGGAAAAAATAGCAAAGATCCACCACATTATATGAATGACCCCACCTCAGAAATGTGGGTTCTTGCTGTTTCTGAGAAAGTTCGCACCATCGCTGCATGGGGGGGGCTGAAGGGGTGTGAGGCAGGGCTAAGTATGTCAGTCTCACCTTGGCTGTTGTATGGGGAGAGGCCCCTTTGTCTAAAAGGAGGAGTGCCACCTTCTGGTTATCATAGTGAGCAGCGACATGGAGGGGTGTGAGGCCATTCTGTGAAAATGATGTCAGTACAGACGGGGGAAGCGACCGTTATTGTGGTGAAGGCATCAGTTAGTGCAAACAAGCTCACGATGACAAGGACGCTACTACCAGTCAGCAGGTTAGTCTAAATAAAGCTGTAGAGCATTTGCTGTGTGATCCCTGTGTCGTTTAATATTATTAAATCTATGACTTAAATAAAATAAGCAAAATGTAAAGTCAGTAGAAAAAAGTGACTGCGTTAAACAATTCTTACCGGTATTCTAGCTGTCAGCATAGCCTTGATATAAAAATACCATTTAATGTATAAACATTTGTTTACTGGTCTGCATGATCATAAAAACATTGCATTGCTCAATTTGAATGAAACTTGCACAGATAAAATGATTTCTTGCTTATCCCAGAGCGTAGAGGGGCTTGTGCACACCTTCCCAGCAGAGTCTGGAGGGGCTCTTCTCTGGAGGAGCAGCTTTGCCACATCCAGACTTCCATACTTTGCTGCTACGTGAAGTGGAGTGAATCCTTTCTGTGTGGGTACAGTCGAAACACATCATGCTTACACAGTTGAAACAAAAACCAACATCTGTGCATTTGGCCACAGAGATGAGTAACAGGCATGTTTATGGGAGCTACAGAATTCTTAGCAATTTCCAGAACGTACCAGTTCTTTTACTTCTGAAACAGTAGGGAAAATATTGATGTTTTAACACTTTCCACAGAAAGTCCTGCCTAGCTAAACAACAACCGTATAAAGACCTCCTTAGGTACAGTGACTGGTGTGATTCTCAAACATTGGGCCCAGTGTGAACTTTAGCCCCTGACATTACTGCAGTGGCAAACACTCTGTGCTCCTATTTCTTTTGGCCAGCAGGGGACAATCTTCAGCTATGTTTACACTCAGTGGGAGCCCTGGCCTGCTGGCTTTGTGCTGCTCTGAAGGAACACACACACACACACACACACACACACACACACATTAAGCTAAGCAAGGAAGAGAACCCTTTGTTGGCAGTCTGTGTTTTTACTGAAATGTCTTCAGTGTGTAATGGAGTGTCACACCTCAGATTATATAATAATAATAATAATAATAATAATAATAATAAAAACTGTATCAGTTACTTATAAATGTGCCCAAGTAAATGTGGCAAATATATTTATGTTTTGTGGTTAAAAGGGGATTGTAAAAAAAAAATTGTGGCACTATGCATCTAGTAAAGAACCCGTGCAGAAAAAGAAGGTGTGGTAGAATCATGTCTAGGTTTTTCCCCACTGCAGACATTTCCTGTGGAGGCAGGAGAGAGAGCAAGAGTATGGGAGGGGGAGAGTGAGGGAGAGGGAGAGACAGGGAGGCAGCACTGGTTTTCTGCTCTGTGTCTGAAAGAAATACAGCACAGTAACTTAAAGGCTGTATTGTTGCATCCTCACTATACGTTGGCTCTGGACTGCTGATGTGTGTCTCAGCATCCACAGTGGCGAGAAGAAGTAAGTACACCTCCATGAGAAATTGGATATTTAACTCTCATTACAACAATACTGATAAGATATTGAGCAGGAAAGGAGCTTCCCCAAACTGTGGCCACAAAGTTCTAAGCACAAAATTGTCTAGAATGTGTTTGTATGCTGTGTGGATGCAGCTGAAACAACTCAACTCAATCATTAGAAGGGGGGGTCCATATACTTCCGGCCATGTAGTGCATCACTATCTGTTAGTTGTTTCTTGTTAGTCTTCTACATCAACTTTGAGGAATTTTTGCCTAACCCTCCCAACAGAACTCCTTCAACTCTGTGAAGTTGAGGGCTTTCTTGGACATACTACCTACTTCAAGCCCCTCCAAAGCATTTCCATAGGATTAAGGTCTAGACTTTGACTTGACCATTCCCTCATTTCTTCTTTTTGACCCATTATTTTGTGGATTTACTTGAGTACTTGAGGTTATTGTCATGTTGTAAGGTCTACTTACAGTTCAGCTTCAGTCTTATGACTGATGGCACCGTGTTCTCCCCAGTGTAGAACTCATTCCTGATTTAATGATGATGGAAAGCTAACCAGGCTCGGAGGCCGGTGGTTCAGGGGCCAAACAGTTCTACCTTTGTCTCTGTCTAGAACACAGTGCTCTAATAGTCCTGGTCTTCTAGATGTTGTCTGGGAAACTGCAGTCATGCAGCTATATTCTTTTTCGAGAACAGCGCTTCCTTCCTGACCTTGCACTTAAGTCAGAGTTCTGCCATCTCTTTTGGATGGTTGAAATTGACTGTGGCAAAACTTGCCTGTAATTTCCTTGATATTATCTTGGGGTTCCTGGAGACTTCTTGCAGCATCTTAGGGTCAGCTCTTAGGCTGAATGTGGATGAACAACCCAGCCTGGACATCTTAGCAGTGGTTTGAAATATTCCATCATTTGTGATTGATCTTTGTGACAGTGGAATTATTGACAACAAATTGCTTGGAAATGGCTTTAAAACCCTAACCCTTCCTTCTTAGGCATAAACAATATTCCTTCTACAGGATTCACAGAGTTCCTTAGATCTTGGCATAATGCAGACACACTTCAGTAGCAAAAAACAAATAAAACCATAGGTTTCTGATGATTATACAAGACAGTGTCCTCAGAGTTACTCTTCAGTGATGTTCTAGTCCATTGCACCACTTTTGATCTACCTGATTCTACTTGTAGGCATTTCATGCAATCATAAAGGTGTACTTACTTTTTCCACACAAGAAAACTGCATTTTCGTGAGTGCAGAAGTTGATTTTTTTTTTACTTTGATGATTTTTATCTATAATATTCTTGGAATGGAAATCATGTGTCTTTTTGTCAAAATATGTACACAAAGATATGCCTTTTTATAATGTGTACTTAATTTTGTTACCACTATTTATGATAAATAAACCTTGCATTCTGAACATGCAGATCATGCTAAAGCATTAAGTATATTGCAGTAACCATTCTGTGGGTACAGACTGTTGTACAGAGCACAGGTCCAATCTTTTGTCTCCTTATTACAGACCATAATTTCTTGCTGGAATAAGAAGGCAAAAAGAAGCTGCTGTGTAATGACACTGACCTTGAAAACTGGTCAAGAAACCAAACTGTCATATTATTCTATATGCACAAATGTTAACATTTACTTATTTAACTTTTTATGTATGTAGCCACTTATATAATTGGGTAATTTTTACAGTATTAATTCAGGGTAAGTACCATGATGAAGGGCACTATAGCAGGAGATGGGATTCAAACTCTGGTACTTTAAGGACTTAACCACTATTGCACCTTCTGCCCTGAATCTAAATCTGTATTTCAAGAGGTAAACATACCTTTTGTGATCTGTATATGACTTGTATAAACAGAGGTGGGGGGTGTCACGAGGTGTATGGAGGATGTCATTCACCTTGGTGGCAAGCGAGTGTGAGGCTCCAGCCTCCAGCAGCACAGCTGCCACATCCACCTGGCCCTCACGCGCAGAGATGTGCAGTGGAGTGTAGCCATTGGTGGTGGCTGCATCTGGGTGTGCCATGTGCTGCAGCAGCAGCTGCACAATCTCCGTCTTTCCCAGGCGAGATGCAATGTGCAGGGGTGTCTGGTCCTCCTGGGCCACATGGGGTCAATGGTTAACACTGCCGGCCAATGGAACGCAAGCACCAAATACTATACCAATGGAAAGACTTTTATACATTTTTCTTGAACGTAGAGGGAGGGTTCCTCGTATCAGCTTTATAAAAATCAGCATCTGCATTTACTTTGTTCTATAAACAGGGATGCTTATTACATGTGAATACTGTCTTCTACACATTTTATATATGTACAGTACTATGGTTTTTGCTGATGTCCTCTGCCTGTAAGTGCAGTCAAAATGCTGTTCACTGCCAGACAATTTATAATGCCAATAACTGTGCCATTTATCCATCCAGCACAGCATGTGTGTACTTTGGTATCTGCTCACCCTGGCTCTAGCATCCACTAGGGCTCCATTCCTGAGGAGACACCGCACCACCTCCACCTGTCCAGCTCGAGCCGCCATGTGCAGCGCTGTCTCACCACGCTGCAGTATACACGCAATGAGTCTGCATTAACATGTGCAAACCCACATGGATGTACATGCATGTACACATTTACGTTGTCAAGCATTTAGCACATGTAGCAAAGTAGCTGTTAAAAAAATTATACAGTAGTTGGTTGTGTTCTGCTAACAGAAGAATGTTAAACTGAGCATTAAAATGCTAACAATGCTGAAGACAATATAGGCTGGTGGCTAAATGCTAGAGACACTTACAATGTTGCTGACATCGGGCGAGGCACCGTTCTGCAGCAGCAGCAGAACTATGTTGAGGTGCCCCATGAACGCCGCCACGTGGATCGGTGTGAGGCCTGACTGCGGAGGAAAACCAGCACATTACCCTCAAAAAACTCATGGTAGCAATGCGTTGGAACAGCACCTACAGCTACATTTCCTAAATGCCACTAGTACATGACTTATGATTTTAATTGAACTAAAAAAATTTTCTTAAATATCAGTCTCAGTGGTACAAAATCTGGCATATATTTAGATCCCTAATCTAGTCTGGTCTGTGTTGCCTGTATCATTCAGGTTCTAAGTAAAAGCACTGTAAATGGCAATTCAAATATTGTTGGGCCACACGTACTTCAGTAATGGCCTGGATGGAGGCACCATACTTCACCAGCAACTCCATGACCTTCACCCTGTTCTTCTTGCAGGCGATGTGCAGCGGAGTGAAGCCATTCTGGAGCAGTGTAAAGACAAGACGACAGTCACAGTCTGTCACAAACAGCAAGACATCTCATACAGACCACCGTTACGTCACACTACTCAAATGCAAAGTAATGTGAAAAGCAATGGCATTACTATCTCCACAGACTTTTTAAAAAGCCACTACTGCACTGCACTGCTGATTCTACCATTACCACGTTTAACCATGGAAATCCAAAAGTCATCTCCAGACAAATATTTACAGTGAAATAAAATATGTTTAATTTATAGGAAAGGTCTGGCTGGCTGGCTATAAACTTATACTCTACATCTCAGGCAGAACTGTGTAAACAGAAGAATGGAAGTGCTCTTTGGGAACTGGCCAGCACACAGTCATCTAGAATGTGTTTGTATGCTGTACGGGTGTGGCTGGAACAGCTCGGCTCAGTCATTAGAAGCGGGGTCCACATACTTTTGTCCATGTAGTGTACAATAAAAAAAGAGTTTTTCACATCATGTTTTGTTTTTCTCCCAACTATGATGACACTAGGTCTCCCATCCTAACTCCTATAGCCTAGACCTCAGCCTGCATATACAGGTGTTTTTTTTTTTATGGCAAGGTACATCTGCTATCCAGTGAATGAGGTCATCCCTTTATTGGGCTCAATTATTATCTCTCTCAAGGGAGACCTTTAGAGGGAGGCTGCAAGCTAAACAAAAAAAAATCTCCAGGGTACCACTGGCCTACAATTTTCCCATGATGCTCTGACCAAACCATCAGGCATCCCCAACCCAAACCCAAAGCTGTATACGTACTAGTGCACGGGCGTTGGGATTGGCTCGCTTGTCCAGTAGTAGTTTGGTGACCCGGTAGTGGCCACAGTGAGCTGCAACATGCAGTGCCGTCAGGTAATCCAGTGTAACATCATCCACGGGTGCCTTGTGCTGCAGCAGGTGCTTCACACACTCGACGTGGTCGCCCTGGGCTGCCATGTGGAGGGGCGACAGCCCATTCTGTGCACAGGAAATCAAAACTGTTACCCTTCACAAAAAACAAAGCTTTCTCTACCTTACTGTAGTCTTGATTTGGCAATGGGAACAGGGTTCTCCTCTTCATTAAACCGATGTTGTATGGCGTAGGCAGGTAGGAAAGTAGCTACGTCTGTCTGAGCAGCATTTGCAACAATGGCATCTAGATCATTTGTACCACATTGCAGGGGAGGAGAAACTGCACAAATGACTTAACTTTTCACCAGTGCTGCCTTGTTTAGAGCAAAGAAGTGGTCTAAAGGATGAATGTTGGCAACCTGTTTTCAGTTCTGCTTGCACATACTATATGGTTATTCTGATATTTCCATGGCAGGATCCACTGTGGAGGAATTTTGGATCATTCCTCCACGTGGAAATGCTGTAGCTATGTGGTATTTCCTGTTTTTTTAGACATTCGATAACTTTTATGTTGACTTACATGTTTGGGAACATTATCTTGCTATCCGAATCATGACGTGCATGAGCTTAAAGTACTGGCTGACATTTTCCTTCAGGGATGGCAAGCTGCCCAACTCCTGAAGCAGCAGAACACCCCCATACCATCACACTCCTACCACCATGCTTGGCTGTTACTGTGGAGTGCAGCATTTGGTTTCTTGCCAGACCAAACAGGGCCAGTGCTATCCAGAAATATCAGCTTCTGATTCATGAGACCACAGAAAACTCTTACAGCGGTCCTGGAAGCCATCCAGGTGTTTCTGGCAAACTATATATGACCTTTCCTGATTTTTTAGTAACCACTGATTCCGACAGGGCTGGTGTCTCTTTCTATCCCATTTCTGCACAGTGTGGTGTCACTGTGGAGTGTGAACAGTCACCTTCAGCTCCCTAGATGTTGTTTCAGGGTTCTGTTTGACCACAGTGATGACGTTATTTCATGGGAAGGGTTTGCCAGAAAGACCACTGTAGGGTAGTACATTTTGAACTGCTCTTCAACACTTTCTCCATTTAGTGACTGTGGCTCTAATTGTGTTTTACCTGTGGTTCAGAGCCACTGGAAGTGGCAGTGAAACACTGACCAGAAAGATAAACTTCAAAATATTTCTTCAGAGGTCTTTGGGAAATTCTTTTGAGTATGGCATGGTGTGGTTTGGCTTGGCATAAAGTGGTGTTGTATGGCATGGTATGGTGTACTGTAGTGTAGCATAATCTGGCATGGTGTGATGTGGCATGACATAGTGTTGGGTTGCTCTACAAATATGGGTTCTGCCAGTTTGATTTGTGGTGGTAAGTGTGAAAATTGGACAGGACTTGGCTATGTCAGGCCTGACTTCCCCAAAGTATTTAAATAAACAACCATAGTCACTTTGTTAATTTTACTTGCGAAGCAGTTACATTTTTACACCTGAAAATTTGCTTACTATGCATACCTGATAACAGAAAGGCTCCCTTCATGTGCTATTCCAAGTAACAATCTGAATTTTCATGGCACTCTACATGTATGTTTTTTGTCCATCTGTGTACAGACATTGTGTACAGTGGTGCATTGTGAGGAGGCGTGTGTAAATTGTGGACATTTTGGTTAAGTGCACATCATGACCTCCCACAGTACCTTGGTCCTGGCCAGCATAGGTGCACCCCTTTCCAGTAACAGCTCCACAGCTGGGTCATGTCCACTTCGGGCTGCACAGTGCAGCGGCGTGAGGCCATCCTGAGGAACACATGCACACACACATGCACACGCACACACAAAAATCAATGTCCTGTCCTGCAGTCCCAGGTGAAACATAAACTTCCCTTAGTCATGATGAAAGAATAAATTTGCCCATCTGCCTTCAGCTTTCATAATGGAAACCAGACACAAATACAGAGCAACCAGGATGGTCCTGATATCTATGAGGGATTGTTACCATCATCCTAATTATATTCCATATAGACTGTCCTCAACTTACAACTGGATTAAGGACTGACGGCCAGGTGACAGAATGATTATTTCTAATTGTGTAGCCCACCATACGGTAACTTCTTTTCAAACATTTGCTAATGTTTTTTTTAACCTATTTTGTTTTATTTCTGGCAACAGTAATATTATCCATACCATTATTAAATAATTCACTACTGTATTCTTTAGCAAAATTTCTTAAAAAAAAAAAAAAATGTTCATATCATTTTTTAAAAATACTTCAGTATTCTGTGCTATAAAACCGTGAGACTTAGTAAATACAAGCGACATGATCTTTTATGACTGTTCTGTCAGTAAGCCTTCTGAGCTATTTGATGGCCGGTCATCAGTCAGTGGTGCAACCGCTGAAGGTGGTGCTATGGGGATCCAGTAGCAGTCATGGGGAGATTTTTGCTGCTTGTGAGTGTCAGGTCAGCACATAGCACCAGTTGTTTTGTGTTGCTGTCATGCTGGGTTAGGATATATTGCACTGCGGCATGACAGACAAAAAGGAAGCTCAGTGGGAATTTTGGTGTGACTTCAGTTGTGCGGGATACACAACAAGGAAAAGAAGATGTGTAACAAACCTGCTGTGTCTATGTTTTTGTGTGATATAACAGTGATGCTAGCTAACACTGTATGAGACATGAAAAGATTGTTGCTGGCTGTACATTGTCACTGCCATTGTGTCATAGCACACAGTTTCATACAGTGTTCACAAAATCATCACACTACATCACACATGCATATCGCACAAGTGTACATGTGCTGTGTTTTAATTCAAATTTAATTTGAATTGAAGAGCACTTCATTGCCAATGACTTTCTCAGTTCCTATGGAAATAGTAAGGTTTTACTTATTTTTTCCCCATGTATGGTTTCTGCATTTTGACAAACTTTTTGTTGAATAAATAATGATATAGTGAAATCTTTTATGTGATGGCTGTTGTCAGAGGTGAGATTTGTATATTTACAGATGTTAGTAAGGACCAAATGACTGTTATTTATGCCGATATGTAAAACTACACACGTAGGCAGCTGACCTCTGTCCTATATCACCATAACATAGAAGTCCAAAGAAAGTAGATCTAGAGGCATTTTAAATTAATCAAATCCACATTCTCCTGCAATAGAGACTAACAGACACAAACACACACAAAGATGTCCAAACTGACAGTGAACATCATGTGCATCAGCTCCAATCCCACAGCCAATGGAGGAAAATAGTGAGAGAGAGTGGAGATTTGTACAGAGAGACTGAGACTAGAGGGGCATAGCTGAGTCACACTGGGGGTCAGTAGGAAGTAGGGTTTTTAGTTGATTCTCACCCGTGTCTTGGCATCTATCTGGGCACCTCGGTCTAGAAGGAGGCGCACCATGTTGGCATTTCCACGCTTGGAAGCCACATGCAGTGGTGTGATCCCATTCTGTGGACAAGAGGTGCAGTTTCTATTATTTATTTATTTATTTTTACAGTCTTTTTACCACATCTGCAAGATAACCGACCATACAAAGATGACAGTAGCATGGCACACATGAGTAAGCAGTTTTAAAAAAGAGATAAAGCAAACACCAAAGTACTTTCAAAAATTATTTTCAAAGAGGTAAAACATGGGAGGGGCCAATATTAGACATTCCATGGATATCACTGATTATTGCTTCTGCAAGGCCAAGCTGCTTTGTGGGGTCTGCAGTTTAAGCCATTCATCATGACCCACTGTGCACAGCAACAGGATTCTGTTTTTGCCCCACTCTTTTATCATGCTGGGCTGAACATTGAGTACAGTCTTCACTGGTCAGCAGTAGGTGGGAGTCACCATAAGACCACCAAGCTGTTGACAGTCTCTTTATTACACATTAAAGTGTAATAAAGGGATGGTATTGTCCTCCACTGTGTGTGAGTGTGTGTGGTCTGTTCTTGTATCAGTGGCTTTGGACACAGCGGCACCTAATAGGAATGGGAGCTTTGGCACACACAGTGCATTATGCACTATAAACCATACACACAGAGGGCCCCTCTGAGCACACAGTGTCAAAAGAACAAAAGGAAAGGACACAGGACAAAGCAAATGACATGATCAAGCACTGGCATCTCTGTGTTGTCCTGCTTGCTTTGGCTCAGAGGGGTTTGCACCCACCCGGGCTGTGAAGTCAACGGCAGCACCACGGTTCAGCAGCAGCGTGGCCACGTTCACGTTCCCGTAGTGTGCGGCGATGTGCAAAGGGGTGAAACCGCTCTGTAAGACAGAGAGCAAGGTGGGACATGGGTCAGACTGGGCCCTCAGTGAACTCCAACTGCACTGGGTTGCCGTACATGCAGTACTCACACAAAGCATTGCAAACCATAACTACAACTTAAAACGGGAAAGCAAACACGAAGCTGTCAATGTGTGGGAAGAAAAAGAAATGGGAGGTCCAAGGACTCTGGAATCATTAAAACATACAGAAAGACACAGATAGAGAAACAGAAACACCCCCCATACATACACACTCACACCCACACACCAGTAAAAGACACACCCACATGCAATAGAATGTAAAACCTACAGTCAGAAAAACATCCACTCTGTGCATCAGATCAAATGAATAAACAAAAAAATGTATGAATTGTTATTAATATCTATAAAAGATTTGTTAATAAAGATACAAGAGGAGTGAACATTAAAAAATGAATCCATAAACACAGAAGTGCACTACTTCACTATATGTCATACCAGTTATCATGTTAGGTTTACGGGAATGTTTTTATATTGCAGAGCAGTTTAGGGAAATTTATTTCCTTACCTTTCCGTTCTGATAGACACGGTCCGATTTAATATGAAAACATTATTTACAGAAATGTGAAGAATATCGTGACCACGAAATGATTCAAAATACACATTCAAGACTGGTTATGGTGCAAAACAAAGTACTGTTGTGTAACATGCTGTCCCGTGTGGTCCCTCAAAGTGCTTTGACTGACAAAGTGAAATACTGTACCACAGTGAAATAAATACTGTACCAGAGTGGAACGAATACTATACCACAGAGAAATACTGTACCGTAGATACTGGGTCATGACTTCCACAGTTCTCAGTTTTGAATACAGTCACAATAACAAGAAGACGCACTACAACGCAGTAATAGTTTCTTTACCAGCATTTTTAGAGAATATCATCTTGTCTTCTGTCGAAAAGCAGTTTGAATAATATGCTTCTATTAGTTTTATTTATGTAAGAATTTGAGCACTTCTGCACAATCAGAGAAATGTTTCTGCAAATATTGCTTAAAATTACAATACAGTATACATATGTAAATACATGCCATGCAGTACAATAGACAAGATTACAAAATGGATGGCAAGAAAAAAAAATCTAGAGTAAACCATGACAATAACTGGGTTTCCCCTTTTCACTGGGTTTCTTCGATAAAGAAGAAATTATGTATAAATTAAAGACACTACCAGGTTGTTTCAGAAGCTTCCATATACATACAGTAGGTCCAGTGAATGCATTGACTAAATATTTAAACATAGGCTCAATTTTTATTATCTTAAGGGTTTCACACCACATCTTTCAGCCAAGGTATGTAGAACTGCAGAAAATGTGGTATCGTTCGACCTTTTGGCATGTAGAAGAGTAGCCTTAACATCAATAAAACTCCAGAAAGCCAGGCAAACATAAGCATTGATCATGAAGAGCAATTCAGACGAACTATAGAAAAACAACTATGAAGTAACAAACAGACAAATAGGTCCAACAGAAAGTGATGTAGGAGATACATAATAGAGATGAGTTCTCCGATTCTAGCCATGCATTTAACAAAAACAACGTAAGACCAATCCAAAATACCCGACATGCAGTGCAAAACCAAAGAGACATAATGTTCCAGACAAAAAAATATGGGAACTGGATATAAAAGTGTGTACCTCGGTAGTCCTATTGACCATCATCTGTCAGAGCAGCAGCGAGGGAGGGAAAAGGGCAGGTTTATCATCACAAACCACAAGTTGCTAGAGCCTTCATTTTTTTCAAAAAGAAATTAAATTCCGAGCCTAGAGCTTCCTTTCTAGACCAGCCATGGTGTACATTTAAAAGACTGAGCAGGGACATGCTGTATTGCTGCCATCTTTTATGGATATTCCCATTTAATACACTTGTTAATAAAACTTCTCAATTTAATGTAAAAATCTTGTTTCCTGTACATGTTTACATGGAAGAATTAATACTTTGTTGAACCCTCTAAATCACTTAGCCCAAATGCCTCCTAAAGAGAAACAAAGTGTTTATCCATCCATCCACTATCATTAACTGCATTATTCTTGTCAGGCTCAAAGCAGTCCAGAGCCAGTACTGGAAGCCCTGGGTGCTAGGGCATGAAACTATACCCTCAACCGGCCAAAAGTCCATCACAGGGTAGCCACACACACACATACACACGGCAATATACAGTGATCAATTAACCAACAACAACAAGAGTGCTACTCACCACCATCCGACACAGGTGTGAGACCTCAACTGGATTAAAAACCCCAATGGCCAATACACCAAACATCTATCCAAACGCACTATGAATCTTACTTCCAACCTCTAAATTAGATATGGATGGCAGGCTTGACTACCAAAATTCCCCCCAGCACAGATGTCCCAGCCATGACTCGGGTGAGAGGTCCATGCACATGCAGCCCAGCCAGCACATGCCTCAACAGGCCTGCACACACTAAGAGTCCATATGCCACACTGCAGCCTAGTGTGACACAAATCAGGAAGGACAAAGGAACAGGGACAACAGCGGGTGGCGGCAACCAAGGAGGAAAACACGAGGCATATAAAACACAGTCCGCTGTAGCCGTTATCACATCATCAGCATCCTGGTCACAGCAGCAGTCACACAAGAACACACAAGGCACAGGTGAACACGTGACAGAACATCACTTCTCCAAAGGCCAAAAAGTCAGCTTTAAAAGCTTGCCCTAGGTCCGCCCTCTCTATCAGGCTCCTCACCCTCTCCAGAGTGTAGCCCCCACTGAGTCTTTGCCTCTCACCTTAGACTGGACGTCAGCGTTGTGGTCATTCTGCAGCAACAGAGCAGCAGACTTGGTGTCGTCCTTGCGGGCAGCAATGTGCAGGGCGGGCAGCCGCACCTTGCCCTTGGTGTCATTCTCCAGCAGGATGGATACCACCTGGTTGTGGCCCTGCTGTAGGGCAATGGCCAGTGGGGTGAAGCCATCCTGCAGAAAGTGAAAGCCAAAAAATATGTTAGCAGTTTTCTGGTGATGGGATTTCTGCCACTTCAGCATGGCCCTCCTGGAGTTCATGGTCTGCCAGTGCTCTGCAATTTCACTCCTGTGGAGGGGACTTGAGGATATCCTCTGAAAAACAGGAACTATAAATGATCCAGTAAGACAACGGAAGGCTAATGCTGCCCACTCACCTCTGTGGCGGTACTCTGGTTACCGCCATTCTCCAGTAGGTAGCGCACTACATCCAGGTGGTTCTCCTGGGCAGCCATGTACAGCGGGGTGAAGCCATTCTGGTGAGAGAGACTTTGAACATCAGCAAGGGTAAAGGAGCTGACTGAAGGTATTAGAGATGCCCTGGGTTACTGTGAGCAAACTACACCTGGTTACTGTGACTACCTAGTTTACCATGACCTGGTTATGTGAATAAATAAGACCTGGTTTCTGTGATTGCACATAGTGTGCATAAACCATAACTGGGTCATCAGCACACAGTTCCTGCAAAACATGTCAAACCAACAAGAACAACAAGAAACTCTGACGTGCATGAGCTTCACCTGTGACTGAGCGTTGATGTCGGCACCGCGCTTCACCAGGATCTTGACCACGTCTCCCTGTCCTGCCAGTGAGGCAATGTGGAGTGCTGTGTTTCCTTTCTGTGTGTCACAAAACAGGAGTGTGACATTACAGGTGTACATGACAGCAGGAGTCGCATGGTATTAGGAGTCACATGTCTGTAGAGGTCACATTTTCTTTTAGGCTGTGTCATTCCTCTTGGCTATCTCTCTCTGTCACACACACACACGCACACACACACACACACACACACACACACACACACACACACACGCACAGTCTATCTTGATAACACTCTGTCTTGTCTTTCTGCTCAGTTGTTAGCCCCCAGTAGGAACCAGGGCTGAATTACCCAACAACTTTATATGGTTTCAGGTAAAATTAATATTATAATTAAGCACAGTTGTGTGTTCATAAAGCTGCCTTAGTGACGTGCGCTGGGGAAAATCTCCAAAGAAAGCTGCCGACGGTTAATCTCAGCCCCTGGGTTACTCAGCTGTTGCCAGGGATTAGAGGCAGATCACTGGTTGGGGCATTTGAGCTGAACCATGTCTAGGTTGCAAGTGGATCTATGTTTCTATGGGTACAAACCCTTGTGCTGATTGAAAGCCCATCCTCCAAAATGCCTGCAGTTGCTATCTTTGTCTTTCCTGTGTCTACCACAGAACTCCGCCAACCCGCCCAAACAGGATTGTTACCTTTGTGGCAGAATCCACTGTTGAGCCCCTGTCCAGCAGCTCCTGGACCAGGTCCATATGTCCCTCCTTTGCTGCAAGATGCAGAGCATTGAGCCCATTCTGGAACAGAGGTACAGGAAATTAAATGACTGTCACAGGATTCTGCACTGTAACATTTCTTACTTTCAGCACCTGTGAGGTGATTCTACCTCCACATTCCAAATCTTCCATATCCTTATGTCGCTATCCTTAACTGAATAAACAACAATTCACCATCAGTGCAACTATATAGAGCAGAATTTACACCTGCAACGTTTGCGTATTTTACGATTCTAGACCAGTGAGTGGTGACATTACTGCCACAGGCAAGAGCTTTTTTCTAATGCAGTCTGCAGAAAGCAGGTCTGCAGTCTGCAGATGCTTGGTAGCAAGGCACGAAGGACAGAAACACGGACACACTTACTCGCTGAAAGCTAATAGATCAAACTATCACACAGAAGTGCTCATCTTCATTTTCAGTGAGACAACGAAACAATGCATTAATCCTCATGACTATATCAATTATTAAATGAAAAGAGGCAACAAAAGGGGATAAAACCAGGAAGATAACATCCTAATACCACTTTCAAAAGATTAAAAAAAGGGGATTTTATGCAGCAGTCCAGCTGTTTTCTCTTTAATATCCAAACACTCCCTGCTGAGTTTGTGGGTACCAGCGCTCTATACCCTCCTGCTGTCTTAAAGACTGGACACAAAAGCATTCCATCACCATGTGCACAACTGTGAAGCATGAAGGATTCCAATGTTTGACAGATGCAGGTTATCTGCAGGGGTTTTGCGGCCAATGGTTCACATATTCTCATGTTGGGATATTCAGAGGATGTGGCTGAACATGGAAACACTGGTGGGAATCATTTCTGCTTAATCTAGTTCCTTAAACACCATGCCACCCACTCTCCCCATAGGAAAGCATCAGCAGTGCTGTCAGCAGCCATTGTATGCTAGAGAAGTCATCTAAATGTCACAGAGATGCCACTTCCTCCCCATTGAAAGCACTGACTAAGTACTGACATTTGAATGTTAAATTATGTTCTTGTCTGGAATGTGGGACAGTGGCTTATGGACAGGTGTTTTCTTTCTATGTGGAGCATTTCTGACAAAACACTCCACAGTGAAACAATTCTGGCAAAATGCTTGATGTGGGTTTGAGGACTTCATTTTTCATTTTCTTATCAGTCCTGCACTTGTTTAACAAATGACCCTGATGTGTGTTTTTGCCATTACCATGCCACTGGCACACACTATTCACTAAGTACTACAGATCTACATTATATGACCAAAAGAATGACGACACCTGAGAATCACACCCATATGTGCTTGTTGAACATCCCATTCTAAACTCATGGGCATTAATATGCAGTTGTTCCCCTTTTGCTGCTATAATAGCCCCCATTCCTCTAGGAAGGCTTTCTACCAAACTTTGGCTGTGGGAATTTTTGTCCATTCGGCCACAAGAGCATAAGTGAGGTCAGGTGAGAAGGCCTGGCTCACTATCAGTGTTCCAGTTTATCTCAAAGTTGTTCAGTGGGGTTGAGGTCAAAGTGTTGTGTAAGCCACTCTAGCTCTTACACACCAACCTGGGCAAACCATGTGTTTATAGAGTTCACTCCCCAGGTACAATCGTGTTGAAACAGGAAAGGAGCTTCCCCAAACTGTGACCACAAAGCTGGAAGCACACGAATATCTAGAATGTATTTGTATTCTGTATGGGTATGGCTGAAACAGCTCAGCTCAATCATTAGAAGGGGGGTCCACATACTTTTGTCCATATAGCTGGGTAGCATGAGGTGATAAGCCAGATATCTTTGAAGTATTTGACACTAGGTGGACTCACACTATCATAGCTGCAGTTTGACCTGTGAAACCCCATAAGTGGCTGGCACAGTAAGTATGCATTTTTAATACTGCCTCCACCTGCCAGTGGTGTATGCAAATCAACCACCACTTGGTCACTGAAAGAAACTTTTACATGACACTGAGAGAACATTTAATAATTATGTATTATGTTTCCAGCAAAACAAAATGGAAAAGGAAAGCATCCAAATATCATTGGAGGATCAAATACATCCAGTACATATGCCAAGAACAGTGATAATTTGTCTGTTAAAACCAGATACGGCAGACAAGTCCTCCCTAGTCTATTTTTACACACCTCAGTTGCCAATGGAATCATCTGCCAATGTAATAAGTGATGTTTGGCGAAAGGGGTGTCATAAAGCCCTGCCCTTCATGTGGATGCTCCCCCCACATGGTTCCTTTTCATAAAGCTGTGGGACAGGAAAACAGACTGCTGCCTGACTTTCATAATAAAACAGTGGCTCAGCACTTATCGAAAGCAGCTGTTTCCTGTGTTATGCCACCCTAAGACAAAAGGGCATTTCACCCACACCAGGGCCACCAAGACCTGCGTCCACCACACTCTCTCTGGAGGGATGCCAGTCCGTATAAAACGGTGAAAATTCATCTACATGAAAACAATACAGATCAACATGGATCTTCATTCCATTTATGCATCTTAACATTTGACAAAATTTCTCCAAAGCAACATACAAAACCATTGCTGGGTTCATAATCACATTTCCCAATATGCATTTTCAAGAACTGGTGTTCAAATGCCAAACATATCAAATGGCTTGAGACCTAGTGGTACAGGAAAGGAGTAAACATGGGAACGCTTCATTCTGTAATGTCCTGACAAACTGTGGAAATGTTGATATTGGTGTTTTTCATTTTATTATTAGTCCTGTTCTTATTTTAAGAATGGCTTTTGGGTGTGTGTTTTTGCTGTCACTGTAGCACTGGTGTACACCCTGTTAACTGACTACTACAGAAAACTGCCCTTCTCCCCATCGTCTCAGAGAGGAAACCCAATCCTACATCTACATTTCCCTTGCTGTGCTGGATGAGGTGATAAACCAAACACCTTTTTAGCATTTGGCACCCACAGCTGCCAGCTGGACTCGCAGCATCACAACCAGCTTCTCCTTCAATGTCATCAATGGCAACATGACAGCAGAAAGAAAAGAAGTGCGTCGATTACTCTGTGTGTATGGAAACCCTCTGAAGACTGACAAGCAGCCAAAAGACAATGTCCAGACCAGGTCAAAGCTTAACAGGCTAACATACAGGGAAGTGCAAACAATGGTTGGAATTACTGCCTCTAGGCTCTAAGGATGACTGTTCAATTCCCATCTCTAGCAGTGACACCATTGAGGAAGGTACTTGCCCTGAACTGATGCAGTATGAATTACCCTGCTGTGTACATGGGTAAATCAGTATTTGAAATTATTTGTCTCTTTGGAGGAAATCCTGAGCTAAGTGAATATACACCGATCAGCTACAACATTAAAATCACCTGCCTAATATTGTGTAGGTCTCCCTCGTGCCGCTAAAACAGCTCTGATCCATTGAGGCATGGATTCCACAAGATCTCTGAAGGTGTCCTGTGGTATCTGGCACCAAGACGTTAGCAGCAGATCCTTTAAGTCCTGTAAGTTACAAGGTGGGGCCTCCATGGATCAGACTTGTTTTTCCAGCGTATCCCACAGATGCTCAATCGGATTGAGATCTGGGGAATTTGGAGGCCAAGACAACACCTTGAACTCTTTGTCATGTTCCTCAAACTATTCCTGAACAATTTTTGCAGTGTGGCAGGACCACTGCCATCAGGGAGTACTGTTGCCATGAAGGGGTGTACGTGCTAAGCAACAACATTTAGGTAGGTGGTACGCTTCAAAGTAACATCCACATGAATGCCAGGACACAAGGTTTCCCAGCAGAATATTGCCCAGAGCATCATACTGTCTCTGCCGGCTTGCCTTTTTCCCTACAGTCCATCCTGCTGCTATCTCTTCCCCAGGTAAATGATGCATATGCACCCAGCCATCCATATGATCTAAAAGAAAAGGTGATTTGTCACACCAGGCCGCCTTTTTCTATTGCTCTATGGTCCAGTTCACGTGCCCACTTTCGCACTTTCAGCAGTGGACAGGGGTCAGCATGGGCACTCTGACCGGTCTGCAGCAATGCAGCCCCATAAGCAGAAGAGCTACTCTGGGATCAGACCAGACGGGCCCTTCCTACTGAGACACTACGAATGGATGAGCCTGTTAGGCTCCTTCACGTAGTGCCCTGGGCGGCAATCTTGAAAGCAGAGAGCATCAGGCAGTGAAATTTCTGCTGGATGGGACACGAGTCCATGGCAGGGTGCTTCACACACTTTTTTACCCTCAAACATACACACTGGAGGCAATTTATAAAAACCAAAGAGCCTGAAACATGTCTTTGGATACTTGGAGGAAACCACACAGACACAGGAAGACCATACAAATTTTACACAGATTGAGTTAGATCCTCTTTTATGTGAAGATAGCATGGCCTTCACTCCCCTCCTCTGAGGACCCGGTGTACTTACAGACACAACAGACACAACACACACAATGCAGAGAGACACAGCACACCACCAGGCTATTCAGATCCAATCGATGTCCCTCTTCCAGGCTCCACCCCCAGAAAAGAACCAAAAATGCTCATCTTGGGCTTCAAGCAGGGTAAAATCCTGAGGGAACCTTTCCATTATTGATAAAAGATACAATTTTTCCCCCCTATTGGAGACACATGGGACAAGGGCCACACATATGAAACAGAAAGAGAATGAACAGTGTGGCTGATCAGATGACACTCATCACAATTAGCCCTCCCAGCAAGTAGAAAATGAGTAGTTCGAAAATAAACTGCTTCATGAGCAGAGATGAACACTGCATGTGTCTTTCAGAGGGACAGTCCTGTTCATGCAGATATATTAGCAGGAAGAAGGAGTGTCGTGATGTTGCATGACCACAGAGACCTTATTCCGAGAGCTGTGTGTAAGCAAAGCACAAAGGCCTGTGGTTTCAATTAACACCCTGACCTCGCCAGCACTCCATATAGGGAGTACAGAGGGAGCCTGGAACAAACCGATAGCCAGCAGGGATGCATTTCTGAGTCCCCGATGGCTGCAATCCACTGATGGCTCAGCTGACAGCCTGGAAATCCTGACTCACCCGAGGTCTAATCCTGCAGTCCAACCTGAAAACGCATGGACACTGGCTTCCAGCCTGCTGAAGCCACTTATGGCAGGGCATCTCCAGAAAGCAGTTAATGAATGGGTGTCCAGTGTTTCAAACAAGCCATTGAAGGTCTTGTCTTTTCAAAAGGAAAGTTGAGAAGCAGTCCACTGTTCCAAAAACGGTCTAAGATATTTTGCAAATTTTGCTCCTAGGGGTAGCTCAATTTTTCCTGCAACTGTGTCTCTGCGACTCTTCTGTCTCACCAGCTGTAGAAGCCAAGCCAAAACAGCCACTTCATGCCACATAAGATAATCCAATACAAGCTGGGGAGAAATGGTTAACATCACTTCACCCATGAAGAAACAAACTGAGTCACATGGATGGCGTCACACAGCAGGGGACCTGCTGGCGTGTGCGAGAACTAGACCTCTGGGTCGATAGGCATTGTAATAATGGTACCAAAGTAAAACTGGCTGTGATGGGTCTTTCTGGAAAAAAAAAAACCTTATCTGAGAAAGGGTCCAGTGTGAGGATGGGAAACCATCCCTCACAACCCCTCCAAGCAGCCAGCAGTACCACCCCTCTGGCTCCTGATGTAATAAGGGACAGTTGGTAGCTGCCATCTTCTACTCAATGGGTTCCAGTCCCACCTACTGATGTAATAGCCCCACAATCATGTGTTCATTCTCAAAGGATCTCAATAAGTCTCTGTGGTGAAAAGGTAAATGAACAAATGCAAATGTAAATATGTTATAATGGGGAGAAATATGTCAAACTGAAGGGGAGCATGTGACCCCCCCCAGCCAAGAGGGGGTAATTAACACAATATCAGTCTTGCGTGGAGCCTGTAGAAGACACTGCTTCAGAGATGGTGTAGATGATGCCTTCTTATGATGTTGTAGTGTGTTGGGCTCATGGTGTCAAGCACGTAATACAAACATGAGTGTCCTGCTTTAAATTTGGAAGCAAACTTACATGTCAAGTCCAGTCTGGCAAGCAGGTTTTACATAAATAATACAAAACAGGATGAGGTAATAGTGAGGAGATCTAAAATGCAAAACTTTAACCTTGAGTTTGATTGGTTGCCACAAATGCTACGTTCTGAATTTTAATCTTAAATGCCGCATGTGTGTATTTCGGATGATATGAGCTTCAGCTGCATCATTTTTGCAGAACAAAATTAGATCTAAATGGTCTTGATCTGAAAGAAATACATCGGAAGGAAATTACATTTTATTACAGTGAAAAGCCTTCAGTAGAAGATAATGTCAAATGAGGACAAAATATGCTGAAAAATGCAGGATCAGACAAGATTATTATATAAATATAAATAAGATATAATTTTTTTTATGATCTGTTCCATGACTGGGTGAATTGTTTTATCCCTGTCCTCTGGGCATTGAGGTGTAAAGGACAGGTATAGAGGAAGCCTTTCCATTAATAAACCACAGAGAAAAAAATAGATAACAAATATACAAAGTGCAGTAAATATTATCCTAACATTTCCATAATGAGTTATTAATTCACTCAAGAAATTCCTTTCAAAAGCAGAAATTTCAATTTACAATAATTTTGTGACCCTGAACAGCACACAAGGTGAGCAGCCCTCACCCCCCATGTGTGATGTTCTCTCATTCACGTTTTTGGTGAAAAAATGGGCAAACCTTTTATAGCTTGGGAACACACAGCTTATTTTTTACCATTTAAATCAATGGTAATTAAACGTTTGTTTTATGGCATTTGACCGTAGCAATGTTCAGGATCGAGTTACACTTGCCATGCAAGGGAAGTCTGTATCGATTAAATGACTAAAGTACATAAGATGGAGAAACTGAATGAGAATGCGATAGCTATGTCACAACTGTATGAAAGCAACTAAACCAGTGAGTAAACCAGCCAACAGGATCCCTGGAGGAGAAGACAAACATGTCTCCCACATCTGGTTACAGACAGCAGTATGACTGATGATGACACAAAGGCCCTGAAGCAGCAAGAACATACATGAGTGTCTCTCACTTCTCCATGTCCTTCTCAGTGTTTCCTCCAACTGCACAGATGCAGATCATTCACCTCCAGCGGAGCTGTGCACACCAACCACAGGTCTATGAAAGAAAGGTGGTCTCGTCCTCACCTGGTTGCAGGTGCTGATGTCCACGCCCCCTTTCAGGTACTCCAGCACCTTGTCAATGTTGCCGGCCCGGGCTGCCCGCAGGAAGCTTGTGTTGCTGTCAGACTGTGATGGAGAGAGGACAGAAGGACATGAGAACAGTGACATATGGACAGTCCTACAGGGTGGTGAGAAATCTCTTGCCACTGTGCCACAAGGTGCCATTTTATTTTTCTGCATTCAGAATCAGGAAAGATAAAAAAAAGTGACAGAACTCGATATCTTACATAAGTGGTCTAGAAACTAGGAGGTACACAAGAAGCACAACAGGAGATTCAAAAAATATGCCACTGCCCTTGTGTATCTCTGTTCCAAAGTGGACACCATAGATGGCAGACAGTGATAGTAAACAGACTCATTGACAGCCAGGTTTATGTGCAATAGAGAAATGTCCACTACCAGGTGAGTAGAGCAGAGAAAACACTTTGCAGACTCATTCAGGGCATCAGGATTTGAACTTCAGAGCCTGGACGAGGCCGAGTCAAAGGAATTTGAAGAACAAGGGGACACGGCAGTAACTCACCAAACAGGAGTACCGTAGAACTGTGTTCAGAGCTTTACCGCATCACAAAGCCCCTTCTTAAGACATCCCAGTGCTTTGGCCAACAGCTAAATTGTGCAGTCAACCCACATGACCAACAGGCCACAGTAACCTCCCGTGGACACCTGAATGGGTGTGGGAATGGTGGGTGGGTCCCCATCACAGCTGCTGAGTAACTTTAAGGTGGGTTTGAATCCTACCTCCTGCTGTGCTACCCATTATCCATGTACTTACCTGATTTGATCTAGTAAAAATTACCTGGCTGTATAAATGAGTAAACCGGTGTGAGCAGCTTTGAAAAAAATGTAACCATTTCCTTTCATTTAGATGAGGTGCACAACACTAGAACATGGAGTTTGACAATGCATATTATAAACACATGATTTATTTAATATATAATATTTTCTCTATTTTTCAAAAACCAATTTTACTGACTAAAAGAGATGTTGCTCTCTCTTTCTCTGTCCCACACAGTCATGTTGTGGCTGCATAGAAGCAGCACCTGGGCGTTTGCTGATGCAGTGATCTGCAGCAGTGCTGAGTAAGAGTTGGGCCCAACATCACGAATGCTTGAGAAACAGGGAGAGAGTGATGAGCGGGGGGGGTTCACAGCCAGCAAGGAGGGGAAACACAACAGGGCCACTGAGCAACCACGGCGCTTACAGGGGGCTTTCAAGAGACAACAGAGTGTATTATGGGTGTGGAGGAGGCTCCAGGATGCTGTTTGGGAAAGTCCTGTGTGACCATGCCAACCAACTGGCTTCAGCATTGCCTTTTGCCCATAGTAACACATAATAAGCAATGGCACCCCTCCATGGAAACTGCGTGGTTATCCATCACTATTAAGGTCAGACAGACAGCTGGCTGGGACAGACACAGCGAATGATCTATGCAGCCCACTGTCCACACACCAAGTGCTGCCGTTCTCTCACCCAGCAGCCAGTTTGTGGCCCAGTCAGAAAACACATTTTAGGATAATAATATTTGAATTAGTAATTATCACTATTTCAGAACTCAAATTGAATCAAGAAGAAAAGGACAAATATGGTTAATCTTATTCACACCTTCAGCTGAAAAGATTAAGAAATTATTTATCCAATAATCCAAAAAAGTACCTGTATGGACATGGAAATGTTTTTCTGTTTATTTATATCACACAGGATACCAGGTAATGGTGTTCAAGTCTCCCTGTATTTGGTACTACGACTGTGGAGAAGGCAGAGCAGTGGGAAGAAACACTGGTCACACTGTGTGGGCCTCACAATGCAGCAATTATCGCACTCCAAACACAACCCGAGATTCCTCCAATAACTCGAATATGACAGCATGATATTATACAGACCAGTGGCCATTTAAAAAAAGGTCCCGCCTTACTGGCTTTGTGTCACTCAGGAGCTGGAAGTTAGTGTACAGCGACTAACATTCATAATTGTTCCTACAATTTATGTGCAAATAGTGTTTTTGTTTTTGAGAATTACAAAAGATATCATGAGCTCATACTATTCAGGCTGGAATATTTGTTTTATAGTCACAGTGATTTGCAGGCACCGAAAGCAGAATTACGCATTGCTCCAGAAAAAGATCCAATATTAATATTGCATTACTTTTGTTTTCTTTTTTGGCAGATGCTGCAACAGGCAGTTCCATATCCCACAGCTGTCACAGCGCAGAGTTTAAACCCTTATTTAAACATTATATCTCAGTCATAATTATGGGTTTCTCACATAGCAAATGAGAAATAGTGCAGCAGCATTAAAAACGGTGCATCGAACACAATGTGTACACAATTTAATAGAAGATAACTTGGAAGCATCTAGGTGTAAACCGTGAACATTTCGCACACACAGCCTAATTCAACATTTTCCATAAACTCTACCTTCTTTGCAAACCAAATAGCTACCACCAACAAACAATTTTCAGAGCATTTTTGTTAAAAATTAAAACATTAAAATGCATATACAATGCTGTACTGTATGCTCTTTAATGGGGACAAAGCACTTTTACAACAGGAAAATAAAAAGGATGTGACTAATGATACTTTGCAGGCACCGTTTTTTTGTGGACCCATTTTTCTGGCTCATATTTTAATAAACGTCTTCAACTATTTGTTTGGCTGAACTATGTTTAAGCGCAGCAGTGCAGATTTGAAACAAAGGTCAAAGGTCCAACAGCAGTGCTCTGCCTGTAACTTTATTAGGGGCTTGTTTAACCACTGGTTACCTGTGTTGCTATTTTACAAAGCTTATAAAGTCTGAAAAAGATGCTGCACAAGGACTCCAACCCTTTGTGTAAAATCTCATACAGAGGAATGTGTGCTGACCTCTTATTCAGCTTATTCATACAGTACATGTTGATGTCAAGCTCAAACATTTCTCTGCATCCTGAGCAGCCCATTTACAACCAGAAGCAGAGACTACATCCATGATCTTGCTGCATTAAACAAGTTTTTGCCAGTATTCTGTTAGCCCACGGGGGGGGGGGGGGGGGTTGCTCTCAACAATGTAACCACCAGGGAGAAGCTATACAGCAGAAGGACACTCACTACCACCTTCATAACTGGCCGAGCATCTCCCCGCTACCATGGAGACACCTGGGCAGGCTCCCCTTTACCAAGTAGATTCACATCTGAACCCGTCCTGAGGGGTCAAGGCCTTTTGGTGCAGGAATGGCAGCATCAAAATGTCTAACAGGAGTTTATTGTCACTTCCCAGAATGCCACTGAACAACAGCAAGAAGTTTACGGTAATTGGAGAGTCTGCACCAAGCAGGAACCGTTTAAATCCTGATGTTGAGGCAGGCATTGCTGTTCTCTCTGAGGCTATCGAAAATGATTCCTCAGACATGACCTCAGTAGATTTCTAGTGGTGACTCGGCACCCAGTGGTCCAGCCAGGGACGGCAGACCTTCAGCCCAATGCTCCCAAATGCTACAGTAACTCAAGGAGCCACCTAACACTATCATTTGCACTACACCGAGAGTCTGTTTTGGTGTGTGTGTGTGTGTGTGTTCTGCACTTTACTACACACATCCAGTGAGAATCACAGGCCAAATTAATGTGGACATTTCTCACAGAGGACGATGCAGATGTCAGTCGTGAATCAAGCGTTGGAGTGCAAACTGAACACAGGACACCCATGCACAAACCCACAAAGACACACCCACCATGCTTACTCTTCGCCCTTCTTTGCTAGTGCTCTAATTATAGGCTTCCAAGCAGATGATACCATCAGTGTTTACTGTAAACATGGTAATAAGGGACATTCAGTGCTGAGGACAGAGAATCCCAGTAAACACGGTCCAATTTACACATGTCTTTCAGCAGTAAATTCCCCTGGAGTACCCAGCATGCAATACCGTCCTAATGTGACTGCTCTCTGGAGGAGAAGTCTGCAGCAAGCACCCATGTGTTTGATGCTGAGAACAGGTGTGGACAACATCCCAGTGTCACAGTGCAATGGAAAGGGTGGAGCAGTCGCGAGCAGAAGGGGATCCAGGCCCACAATTGTCCTTCATCAGGAATCTGGCGCAAACATGGAGAGTGACTCGGTGGCTGAGTGAACACACCAAAATGAGCAAATGGGGGAGTAAGAGTAGGGGGTTGACTGGACAGGTGAGAGTGACTGAATGAATGAAAGGACACGTGTGACTAGCAGGAGGAGATGAGAAATAATCCCCCCTCCACACTTTCCACAGTAACGCAGCAGGGGGTGTCTGGGGGTGGTACCCAGCTGTCAGGACAGCTTAATGTCACTACTGTGACCTCTGCCAGTCCCATAACAGTCTGCCATCCCAGCTCTCTCACACTCACTTTCTCTCTCTCTCTCTCTCTCTCTCTCACACACACACACACACACACACACACACACACACACACACACACACAGAGTTATATATAGACAAAAACACAGAAAGCTTTTTTGTGAATGGCGGCACAGGTTTCAAATAGGATCAGCTGCATATAGCTCTGCGTTTTACTATAGTATTTGCTTTGTTTCTAATACAGGACCCAACAATGACATTTACACTATTGCTCCACCATCTCTAATGTTCTCGCAAAGCTTCACAAGACTCACTATGACTTCTCACAGGGCTTTGATGCTAGTGCTTCCTACCCCATCTTCCCCCTCCTGATACTTCATTAATCTACATTAATGACTGATATTGAGAACTATAAAGGCTGCAACCTATGTGAAAATATTTACAAACTTGCATGTAGACCACCTGTATAGTTTACTACATAAAGAGCTGCTGCACACCAAAACTGCACTAACATGATAATTTTCAGAGCTTGGAAACCTTGGGAAATACACCTTCTGGATGTCCATTTTGTGATGCAATCCTTACAGGGCCATATTTTATCATCTACACCCTCTGTTGATTTCAACTGTGTTCCTATGTTGTAGCTCCCTGTTACAATGACAAAAATGTTATAAAATTAAACTGAACCAAAGACAATCCCCCATGTGTTCAGCTGGATTCTGCCACTCAAAACTCATGTAAAGAACACAAGTTTCACAGGCATTGAAAGTACAAACATCTCACCAGAAAAGTTTGCTTAAGACACTGTTGAGTGGGGCAGCAGGTAGAATAGTGCTGCTGCCTTTCAAATTACAGAGCCTAGGTTAAAATCCCACCTCCTGAAAGGTATTTAATAGGGTTAAATTTACCATACTGTATAAATGAGTGTATCAGTGTAAGCAGCATAACACTCCAAGCTGCTTTGGGGAAAAGCATCAGATAATCTAATACATTTTCAATTAATGTGTTCCTATGTTCCTACACTCAATGTTGCAGAGTTTACAAACAAATCCGTTTACACAGCTAGACAACTAAAGAAATTAAGGAAGCTTCTTCAGAATTTTCTTGTACTGGTAAACTGCAGATAACAGGCTTGGGCCCAGGTGAGGGTGCTCTCGCTCAAAGGGTTGTGTAACATAGTAACATCACAGACAGTGGCTACACAGTGGGGAAAACAAATGGCCACAGCAACCTTCCAGAAGGTCCTTCCCTTTACTCATAATACACCGTTCCTTGTGTGCGTAGTCAGGGCAACAGAGCCTAAACAAAAGGTACTAAGGTGCAAAAGTTAACTACACTGACTAACCGCTGCTCTGTCAAGGAGGACAAACCATGCAATGAATGCACATCATGTGTAGTACAAGCTCAGCTGGGCTCACCTGGGGTTCCTGGCTGGGGTTCGAACTGCAGTTTTCTAGGGGACCGTCCAGTGTGGGTCGGCTCCCGCTATGCCTCCCTCCCCGGTCAGGACCGCAGCTCTTACACATTGCTGCATTGCCCATGACAATAGTCATTCAAAGCAAAAAATGAGTCTCTTGTGGCTCCACCCCTCCCTTTGGCCCAAATGGGCCAAAGCTGGTGGCATAGAAAGGTGTAAAGTCCACTCAGTGGTCAGAGACAGTCCAGGATGTGTCCACCTGCCAGTCTGCAGCCTGGGAACGAGGACGGACACTGTGGTGCTGCATAACTGAGCTCCCAACACTAATTCAGGCCCCAGTTCAGCTATTTTTACACCCACCAGCCAAGCTATGCATGGGAGCCCAGGGGGTGGGGGCTATGGGGAGAGGGCGGGGGTTCAAGCAGCACAGGGTCGCATGAAACACCCCATCACGGTGGTATGTGGGCGCATGGTTCTGGCGGCCCTGGTTACTGATGGCAGCAAAGAGAGGTCTCACTCAAGGAGTCAAAATGAAGTGAGAGGGCTATGGCTTTCCACGCTTTCACTTGGCAGCAAGATCACAGGAGAGATTGCCCACCACAGGCCATTTCATACAGAAACTCATGCATTTCTCAAATATTCAGATAATAAACAATAACTCATGAGATGAAAAAGCATTTGTGAGGGAATTTTTTCCCTAGAAAAGTTCAGTGCTCTTTGTGTGAACCTGAAGCTCACATTTCTACACTGACCCACTGATCCAGGACAGCTTTACATGGACAGATGAGTATTTGGGCATGTATTGAGCTGCCATTGGCCATCCATGTCAATAACATACAATTAGTTTGATCCCAGTAAAGTGGCAAGAGCATGAAGCCAATTTGGTTCCAACTCTAAATTCTATCCCTAACCCTAAGGAGTAACTCTATCTGCCCTATCCCTCACCCATATTGCTAACACTAACCCTATTCCTACCACTGACCCCACCACTGTCTATCTAATCACATCTTCAGTTCTGCATGCTGGGGAAAAGTTACACATAACCACAACCATACAGGAAGCGCACAGCATGGTGTCAATGGTCCTGGCGAGCTCCTCCCCTGCAGTCAAACCCCCTCCCCATCCTTTGTGAATATGGTAGAACTGTGAGCAGAGACTGACAGCAGTCAATGTCCCTATTATTTACACAGCCCACTGGGAGAAGAGGACATGGGTGGCACTGTGAATACAGGGACAATGGCTACCCTGTCTGGCCCCAAGACACCCGTTTACAGGAACATGAGAGGCAGAAGTAGTGCCCTGTAGGCAGTCAATGGAACCTGCAACTCAGCTGCTGTGCGTAGTGGGTTGGGGTTCAGTTTGGTGCACAATGTGGGAACAGTAAAGGATGGCACAAAAACACACACAAACATAAATTCGTCTCACGGTGTGAGGAAAGACGAGAAACAGTGACTCTGGCAAAGTGTTTTCCGTTAATATTTCATTTCTCTGTAAGACAACACGCGTTTCTGCTGCAAACATAAGAAGATCTAAGTCTACACTTTGTTTTTGGCTTGAGTAATGTGGTGCTCAAGGGCACTGAGTGACCGTTTGGTCATCACTTCATTCACACTATATATACACTATATATATAGAGGTTAACAATGGTTAATAGTGTTAGAGGTTAAAAGTAAACTAAACTGTTAGTATGGTAATGAAAGCAGTTTGCACTCTAGCCCAGTTTGACTTACGGGGTTACATGGATGACCTTGTTTGTTTTCTTGACCAGGGCTAAAATTTACACTGCAAATTTGTTTTCTCGAACTGGGCCAAAATTTACACTGGAAACATTAGAGCACCAAACAGCTAATACCTGAAGTTTTATAGAAAAAACAAATGTTAAATAAATTGCATTAATTCATCACTTTCCTCCAAAGAAATTGACAGTGTTCTACTAATACTGTTTGCCAATTTATACATCTGGGTAAGAAAACAAAAAATGGTACAATAACAAGTTCTCCAAGTATAAAGAGAGAGGAACAGAGGATGACATAATTTTGCTGTACTTTGCAAATGTGTAGAATCGTGAGTAACCGTTAGTCCTTACTTTATGTCATGCAGCTTATGGTGAACAGTATTTGTACTGGCTGCACACTTGCAAATAAAAAAAACAGAGGCTTTAGGACTCCAGAAGTATTTGCTATTTTTGTCTAAATCTCAAGCAGTGAGGCTTTCATGTAGGTTGTCACCTGAAGTCTAAAAAGCACAAAAGAGGTTGGTGTATCTTGCATACACAGGAGTTAATATTAGATATCAAAACCTTTTATTTTAGCCAGCAGCTAAATATTGAACCATCGGTGACAGCACTAAATACGTGAGGGTCATTAGATCTTCAGCTGGGTTATTTACACCAGCCCAGCTCTCCAAAAATGGCCCACAATTTTAAAGGGGCACAGTTTTACACAACTGGGTTTATTTTAATGAAAAATGAAACACTCTAGTATTCTAAAGGTACAACATCAGTGTTTCTCTCAGGAACTTTTGGTTACAAGTTAAAAAAAAAAAAGTGAGGCTGTAAAATGAATTATTCTCAGTGGTGATGTTGCCATGGCAATACAGACAGCTCAGCAGCATCCAGCCTATTGGATGCAAAAACCAGATTTTTTAAAGTTACTAAATTATTTATATTCACAAAAGACACCCACGACAAATGGACATTCGAGAGGTCTACTGCTTTATGTTGTACAGTCTGTTCACATACTGACTATTGCCATTGAAGGACTCAAACTTGCAATTATCTGTTTTGCCCTCTGGCAGCTTAGGAGCCTGTCAGGGGGCTGTGTTTGTGCTGCTGTTCAAACTAATATGTAGAGACATATTTCCTGCACACAGGACAGATGTGGAAAATTTAAGATCATCCAAATGACATTATTCAGGCCCTGCCCCTGTCCAGCAATGCTGCTCTAATCCTACCACTACGAATTCCACCCCTGCCCTCTAAAAAAGGCTAAAGCTGGATGGAGCTGATCCAAAGTGACTGCAGTCAAGAGCAAGAGTTTATACAAGTGTCATCAGACCAGAGAGGAGACAATCTCAAGCACTGGTCACAATTAGTTCATTCAATGTCCTGCATGCTGACCTTCGGCATATGCCTGTTATGGGTTCCACTTTACCCAGAACACAAAGGCCACAGTGACTTGAAGACCATGTCTGCACTCTTTGTGACTTTTGCCAGCATGCAAATGCCTTCCAGTGGAGTTCATGGACATCTGTTGTTTGGGAACCAAGGGACACTGCTGTTTGTGCCTTTCCAGAACATTCTGGCCGTTGGACCCATGACTATCCAAGCACGTCAACAAACAGAATGTAAGGGGCTCAGGAGGCAGCAGTTTTAAGTGTTTAAGTGTTATTACTCATGCGCAGTGGATCCTTTCATCTTTAGAAAACTATAAAACTCATTCTATCTGCACAGCTCCAGTGGGAGGTGGGATCCCAACCATAAACTTTTAGGTCACCAATCTATGTCTTTAACTTCTATGCTTTCTGCTGCTCCTAAACTTCAATATAAAGACATTGTAGCTGTGGAACTGACAATACTCCAGAGTACCACTAATATTGATCTCATTACTGAGGTTTTTCAAATGTGGCATCAGGGAGGGTGAGTGCTGTACATGTGTGGGCTGATCGTGCCTGCGTGTCTGCACTGTGTGCGCGTATATGTGTACTGTCACAACACATTGTGGGAAATTGATACCACGGCAACTGGCTGTATAGCCTTAGGATTCTTGGGCCGAGAGGCTCACAAGTCCACACACACGGCACAGTACCGTACTGGGTCTTTGATGTAATGTGTGTTCCTGTCATGCATCACACATGCCCTATATTTTTATCTCAAGTGAGTTTTAAAGGACCAATCAGAGTTGAGGGAACATTTCATTTAAATTTCATAGCATGGTACTGTGTCACTTCAGGAGGTGTCAAAGAGCTATCCCTCTGCACTCTAACTATGCACTTGTTGCTACAGCGACCAAAAGGAACTGATATTTACTGTGCATTTTATCATGGAGCTGGTCCACTCAACAACCTGATGGTGTCAGTATAAGAGCACAGTAATGTCAAAATGACATGCTGCACTGCTGCACGCTCATCCAAATGCAGTCATTTTACAAATAAAAAGGGGAAACCACTAAATAAAATTGACACAATACACTGCACATTTTGACTGGGCACCTTCATAGGTGTGTATACATATATCAGGAGACACAAACACACAATGCATAGATTATGTGACTAGGAATGAATATACTGGAAATAACTGGACACAGGACATGAAATACATACACAATTTACAAACAAACTGAGCAGAGTTCTTTCTAAATGTAGGGTTGTAAATTTGAACACTCAGTTTTTTGATGTACAGAATTATGCCATGAAGAATTCATTTCGTAGAATATATTGTATTTGGTTACACACACACACACACACACACACACACACACACACACACACACACACACACATTCTCTGATTTAAGAGCGCTTGCACAACATGTTTTCACAGGAGCTTGATTTGATTTTTACTGCTGTTTCTTGATTTATGTACCAATCTGCTCAATAGACCAGATTACTTGCGCTGGCCAAAAGAATTGGGCAAAAAACTGAAAAAAATCCCACACTCGCCTCACATATTTAGTTTTAGTTATTTAGTGCTGTGCTACACAATTAACTACGATAATACATACTGTAGGTGAATACCGTAATATATAGTGCTGTGCTACATGGGTGAATATGGTAGGAATACCATATGTGGTGAGAATAGAGTTCCAAAGGTGTTGTTTGTGCAAGAAAGCTGTATGGCCTCCTGGTTGTAAGCAAAACAGTGTTGTATTTGAATCACAGAGGTGAATCCTTTTAACTTCTGCCACAACACTGTACACAAAGCTTTTCTTACTTATGTAAGGTGTATTTTTGGTGTTCTAGTGACATTTAGGGAAGTTATTTAGAGTTTTGCGTGGGGCTGGAATGTGCTAGAATTCTCATCATAAGAAATAATGGAAATGGCTGTTTTAATTTACTGTGTGTGTGTGGTACGCAGCTGGGAAAATTTGCTGTATCAGTTCAGGGTAAGTACCTTGGTCAAGGGTACTGCAGTTACTCCCTTTGCACAACACTGCAACCATCATACCTCTTGCTGCCCCTGTAAATGGCCTGCAGTGCGGTGAATGTGCTCACGCTGATATTTACATTTTTGCTGTTTTATGCTTCATATTTATACTTGCTCAGTGATGCCAGTGAATAAGTTGTTTATTTATAGCTGTGTTTCCCTAGCGAAGTAGGAGTTTTTTTCCCCCCAAATACCCTCACAGTGAATCTGTCTCTCTCTGTACTTTATTGCACCTTAACTACATTGAAAACCACACACATACACACAAAGAAGAACAGCCATGTTTCGTGCTGCCGACCCTTCTTGGTCCTCAACTTGCAGATCACAATTTTGTCACGTCCTGTCTGTGTGGTGACATTTGTTGCTGACACACAAGTCCTGGGATGCACATCAGTCCCAGCTGAGCATGATAGAACTGACTGGACTCCATTAGTGATATTTACAGCTTTGTGGGCATGTTTTACTTTGGTAAACAGCTGTCATGTAGAAGGTCGTCACACCACTGCCAAGGACAAGTATGGGGAAATGTGCTTAGAATTAAACCCAGTGTCCAAGTGGTGATGAAAGTTGTGTTTGCGAATTATTGTGTAGCTGCAGATGGTCATGACCTGGGTTTTACTGGCAGAAACCAGCTGGCCACGGAGCCAGGTTTGCCCCTCAGAAGCTTCATTGCGACTCTGCCAGGAGATGCTGCAGTCGATAGGGTGCAACAGCTGCGAAGCTGCATAAAGGCTAAAGGGACGGATGCTTTAACTAGAGTGCATACCTCTGCTGGCTCACAGCACTGACATGAAGCTGGACCACCTGCACTTGTTTATTATGACAATAACATTCATGCATGCAGAGGGCTTAATATATTCTGTTTCTTAATACCACATGGACATACAGTGTTTGTTCCTGTATTTCACTTTGTTTCTCATTACTTTCTCCTTACACTCCTGTTATCATGACAAATACAGTTCTTGTGCTGTCGTGGTCCTCTTTAATTTGTATTATGTGCAACATTTAATCACTGCTGTCTGTCTGTCTGTCTGTCTGTCTCTCTCTGTGTGTGTGTGTTTTGTTTAACCACATACAATATATTCTATGAAAGGAGTTCTTCATGGCATAATTTTGTACATCAAAGAAGTGAGTGTTCAAATCTACAAACCTATGTTTAGAAAAAACTCTGCTCAGTTTATGTTTGTAAATTCTGGGATTTAAGTAATCAGGATTCCCATGTTTCTGTGCATTTTATGTTCCATACTGTTTCATGGTATCTGATTGTCTTTTTTCGGGATTACTGTGATAATTTAATGCACCATAGTTCATGATTGAATTTTTGCTTGTGCTACCATAGCAACAAGATTAGATTATAATCCAGGATTTACTAATCCCACTTCAGTGCTAAACAAGAGACGTTTCTGTAATACAGTGTCTGCTTCATGATGGAAAAGACACACAGACACAAATGGGTTGTTTTCCATCACTATTTTAACACCTCAGAATTATAGAGTTTTTGCTGACATTTTCATCAAATTGAATGACAAAAATATTCTATGTATTAGGCTTCCCATATATGTGATATTTAAAAAAGATCCCTGGTTATAACAAACAATTTTAAGCCCCTGCAATGGACTGGTGTCCCATCCAGTTTGTATTCCTCTTAGTCTAATGCCCAGCGACTCCATCCCTGCATTGAAGCTCCCCTAACCAGCATAAGTGGTTCATGAAAACCGGTTGGATGGATTTTGAACTGCCGTGCAGAATAAATGTAAAATACATTGGCAAGAATTTTTTCTATAATGAGCTCACAACAGAACACAGGTTTCTGCCAGAGAAGTGCATGCTGGGATATTCCCTGTTGAGGTGAGCGATCAGAGTAAACACTAATGATGCTGTGCTGCTCCCTGACCACAGTGGGGTGCAATGACGTTATTAACTGAGGTGTGAATATCCACAGGCGGCCCCATCCTTCACTGCAAGGCAGAGCTGACCCACCTGCTCTTGCATGTCTCCCGCATACACACCTCACACCTGCAGGAGCCACACACACACACACACACACACACACACACACACACACACACACCATCAAAACATGCCTGTTTCCTTTTCAGTTTCTTTCCAATAAACATGCTCATCCAGTGAAGTGCACTTTACATGATACATGTGCAGATGTGAATCCCTCATCATCATCATCATAATGAAGGAATAAATGATTACAAAGAAACAAGCACAAGTCCAATTGCAGAAGGGTCTTCCTCTGTCTTCAGAAACTCAACTAAGCCCATTTTGAATTATTGCAATAAATTAAGATAACACTGCATTTAACATTACAATTATTTTGTGGTTGTTCTAGATGTTTGCCAAATGTCTTTGGCCAAGGTCATTGAAAATGATTTCTTTTAGTAGCATGCTTTCAGATGCTGAAGCTATACTGCTGCTACTGACTGAATTTGTGTTCTTTTACTTACTTCAGTCACTTTTCATCCAATCTGATTATCATCTGTAGCTCTAAACTTACAGACCACATTAATGTACTGTACATGAAAAAATGGTCATCTGGCATCTGATTCCTTGGTAGCCATGGCAACAACACATCCCATCTGAGGACATGCAAGTGCAAATGGATCACCTGAGTTCTACACGCAGTGGCCATGATGGTACAGGGAAAGCAAATGGCTGACTGTCAGATTTGAGATTAAATGTGGGATCTTCTGGAAAAGATAAAAAGAACAGTGAATGTCTGTGAAAGATTAAAACAGCTGAATATGTCTTGTAAAATGCAGTAAAGCACTTTCCAAAACTAAAGTTTCCACACTCAAAGGCCAGTGTTATATGTTTGAAAACTGATGTTACACCTATGAAACAGACTCAAAGAGGAAAAACGTGAAACCAGAGAAGTGTCTTCGTGTACATGCATAGTAGCTCAATCGAGACAGTTATTCCATTGTTGTGCTATAGGAGGGGACACATGCGGGTGGTATGGCAGGATGTCCCCTCGCTCATCCACTTGTGCAGGTGTATATGCTGCGCGGATATCCTGAGAAACGTGTGATGTGTTCGCCGATCTTGAAGTGGGCGGGAGCTAAAAATGCACTTAATTAATAATTCACAAGTCTGGTTCTAGCTGTTATGCCTAAAGAGCAGTTCTTGAGGAGTAACTGTGCTATTTAAGGGCAGCACTCGGGAAAATACGACTTTACAATGACCCGGTTATAATTTGAATATTTTTAAACCCCAGCCAGGTGCAAGTGAGTGCGCAGTGAAAAGCTCCAGCAGCGCAATGTCTTGGCCAGGACCTCTGATTTCTCACCTCTAACCCCTGTCACAAGTCCAAAGCCTGACTGAGGAGGTGCAAAGCAGGACACCGCTGTGCTGGTGACTCTGACAATGACAAAGGCTGGAGCTGGCAACACCATGACATGCGTTTGGCAGACCTTCACCCATGGTAACTTGTAGATGCACTACACTACACCCTACAGCCATTCACACATCTATGCAACACTATAATTTTATTATAGTGTTACACACACACTATGGGCCATTTAGAGTCAACAGTTCGCCCAAAACATTTCTTTGCGCTATAGGAGAAAACTTACACAAACATGATCATGCAAACCCCACAGACATGGAGCTGGCTTTGAACCCATGTCCCTAAGCACCTCTGTCTCCACCTCAGCACAGACAAGGACACTGTGGAGGGGAACACAGTGACATTGACACGTTCATTCCCAGGACAGGCACAAAAATGGACTTCTCCCTCTAGCGGCTTAGGAGAACTTAATAATATAATAATTGATTTTAAGTTTTTGTTGTGAAGCGAATAGCTAAACACCATCTTTAACTCCTGTGTAGGACACAGTCCAAGGTGTTGTTTCACAGACAAACTGACCGATACCACCACGCAGGGTCCGTCCGAAGACTGCCAGCTGACCAGCAACATATACCCACTCCCAGCCTGTTGTCGCCCCTAGGACTACCACCTCGACTGACCACAGGAGGCACTGCTTGGGGGCCAGTTTATTGAACCAACACAGCTGTTTCTAATTAACAGTTCTATAAAAACAGAAACCGAATAAGATCAAGTTGCACATTTTCAGTCAGTAGCCTTCCTTGTCACCCCCTGCATGGATAGTGATCCCAAGTGCCTTCTGAGCCTGTGTACCAACCTCGTGTTCAAAGTCCCTGAACCCAGTATATTCTTGTGTCTTTTCCAAGTCTTCTGGTCTCCTCATGACCGAGCCACCATGTTCCTTCCTCTGCCAAATTCTCCAGTTTCCTTGTCACCAAGCCTCGGTGCCTCTTCGTGCACAATTCACTGGCTCACCCCTGCACCGTATATGTAATCTTCGACCGACTGCTCCGTGCACTTGGAAATAAACTCCACTTTTGAGTCCAGCCTCACGTCACGTTCCTGGGTGATTATGACACAACCTTTGTATACACTGGTTCCTGTAATGAACACCTAAGCTGTGAATTTTCAACAATGCATTTGAAAGTCTATTTTTAATTGTATTTTCTTCACTTTTCTATTGATAACATTTATAGAATGAAAATGGCCTGCATTTCTACATTCTGCCATTACTTGCCAGTAAAAGTGTGGAGCAGTCTACATTCAGCTGGCTTGCATAGTGTTTACAGCTCCTTTCTCCTCCTCTTGCGTGTCAGTGATCAGTAAGAAGGTGAGAAACGTGGTACATTGGTTAAAAATTGCCATTCAGATGGGGGCTTATATAGAGAATGCAACCATATTTTCAGTCATTTTGAATGACCGCAGTTTCAATTTTAATGTCACACCAAGTTTTAAAAAAAATGGTGAAATAACTGTTCGCCCATCCTGTACAATACCGTATAGTTTTTTTTGTTTTTTTTTTTACTGTGTTGTGCCATACTGTACCATGCTATACTGTGCTGTCTGGCCTTGTCACTACCACCACCAAAGCCGCAGAGCGAGCCCATAATATTCCACACAGCTACAGCTCCCCTTTCTCTTTGACAAAATGCAACACACAAAGGCAGGACCCACAGACTCCATCATGACCTTGGCTTTATTATGACTTTTAAAGTGAAATATGTAAATGCACCAAGTGTGTCTGCTGAATATCCACTGTGAGCCCTAACGCAGAATGATTCATCCAGCAGAGAACCACCCAGCATCCAAACACAACTCACTGAGCTCAGAGGAATAGAGAACAGACATAAGAAAGGAAAATGCTATCAATGTCACCTGGATGTGCATCCCTTGCATAAGGGCTGCAGAAAAAGGGTTGCACCTTTTATGAAATGTACAAAAATGAACATATTTCAACATGCAGTGACGCACAGAGCTTGCTGTTCTGAGTTTAGATGTAATAAAGTGCCAAGAGCAGAGGGAAACCAAGGTGCTCGGGACAAATCCTCCACTAAGAGACCACTGAACACCCGGTCTCCTCCCTCCCTCCCTCCACCACTGTGCTGCTGCTGCAGTGAATACAGATGCGCGCTCTCTACCTGCACCCCACTGCCATTAAATCCCCTGCAGCTCGATTGAACAGAGGGCGGGGCTGGCTGGCCGCAAACCTAATGAACTTCCACTGAAACACAAATCATACAACAGGTTATAAATGCAAAGGTGCCTGGCAAAGAGCCCTAAACTATAGGTGGGGGAGGGGAATCCCCGCCATGACGTCCCTGTCCTGCGACTGCTCCACCAGCTAAATGAAGTCACCAACAAGAAACACTCCACCACACCACAACCATTCACTAGCCTGCCCTCCCAACCTTCACCACCACCTTTAGCTGCTATATTTAGCTGAGCAGTACATTCGCTTGCGTCTAACCTCTGCTTCGAATGTACATTGCAAAATGTGAACAAGTATACTGGGGTTTTAAGTGCTGAACTGACTGCTGAGGACAGCGGAAGGTAGGCAGGGGAAACAACCTCAGCACAAGTGTCCATCTGCTGTTCAGTCTCTTCTAGAGCTGTGCATCACCAAAAAGGGAGAATGTTGCTGTGAGTCCAAGCTGCACAGATCCTGTGAGGAAGTTCTAGTGCTGAGAGACTGTGGAGACTACAGACAGGACCTTCACTAACCAGCTCAGAAAGATGGCACTGTTAAATATGCCAGAGGTTTGGAATTTGCCAAGAAACTCAAAATTATTGGTAGGACCCCCAGTTTGTTTCTTGGGCTGAAAATAAGACTGCAGATCTTACAGGCTGTGCAGTACAGGTGACACCTGAGCATAGCAACTGCCATGTTGTTCCAAACGATGCTGCACTGCTCTGGACCAGATGGGCCCAGAGTCTCAGGCCCCTACCTTGGAAGCCACAGAATTCATAGCAGCAACTGTCCTCTGCTGGACACTGTAGCTTAGTGCGGGAAAAGACAGTGACATGGAGAGACACGTGGGCAATGTGATGCTGGTGTAGGTAAGGTGTGTTTAACGGGCTGTGGAGGGGGGTCAGTCAGCTTCACATTGGGACAAGCTGGATACCATGCAGTATTGGGTGCTACAAGGTACTGGGTACTGGATGCTACGCAGCGCCCGACTCAGAGGACAACTATCTTTGTGGCGCATCTGCGCCCCAGTACTGGGACCAGGACAGGGTGGGCAGCAGATGGCCAAAACTCAGTGATGGAAGCCTGCAGGAGCAGCAGCAGGATGTGGTGTGGTATGTGGGTGGAATGGTTGGTAGGGATTCGATCCCTCGTACCTTGCGCCTGCGTTCAGCCCTCTCCCTGGAGCGGCGCCTTCTCTCGCGGGCCTTCTCCAGCGCCTTGATGTCGGGCGCTGCCTGCTGCTCCATCTCCACCCGTGCCTTCTTAATGTGCGCTGCCGCATGAGCCATGGTGTCTAAACGCTTGAACCCTCTGCTGACAGAGAGGTTCCAGAGAAAAATACCCACAGAGGGAGCTAAAGAAGCAGAAGGGAGCGGGTGGCTGTCTGTCGGGGGCGGTGCAATGCAGCAGGCGCTGGGGCTCCTCTCCCTGGTGGCGCTGTGGATCTGGGACGCCGAGCACTTGCTCGTCCCTCTCTAGCGCTGCTTCTGAGCAGTGAGTATGTGCGCAAGGGTGTATGTGCATGTGTTTGTGTGTGTGGTAGTGGGAGATGAAATGGGGAGGGGGACAGGCTGATACCCACCAACCAAGAAAAGCCTTCCACACACAGTGGAGGATGCAAGAGAGAGAGAGAGAGAGAGAGAGAGAACCGGCCCCCCCAGTTGCCATTGGAGGACGGTGCTCTGTGTGGATGCCAGATAGGGGTGTTCTCTTGTTCTCTACCAATCAGGTGCAATGAGAGGCAGAACGAGGTGCTGGGAGGAAAGTATCAGAAGAGGGAGAAACCATGGAGACATGGCCAAGGGACAGCTGGACGAAGGTTGGGGGGGCACAATGATGCGGTTTGACCACTCAGCTAGTTCATCTCTCTGAGCTGAGTCGTGATGATGGGGAACAGACACCATCTTCACATATTTCCTATATTATCAATTCTGTGTGTGTGTGTGTGTGTGTGTGTGTGTGTGTGTGTTGTTCAGATGCTTACAGAAAGCACAGCATCTGAATGTGGAACATGGTCTGTGGAAGCCCACATGTGCTCTGCCACAGCATCCTTGTCGGAGATGCAGCTCGACAGCATGGGCTGCAGCCCTGCTCTGGTACCCAACACACACCGAGCAACATACACACACCGTCTTCCACAAACCAGGTGTCTCTAGAGCCGTGCGCCAGAAACAGCAACTTGCCTAATGGGAGACATTAATAATGCACCAAGGTAGAGGAGAAGAAAAAGAAAAACAACGGCAGTCTGCTCAGGTTCAACCGGCCTGACGCCTCCAATCCTCTTTCTCTTGGCAGGAAAAACCTACATTTCCCAGAATGCACCACATCCTCCGCTGCAGCCCACATTTCAGACATTTCGTAACACAAACACGTGAAGCCCAGAAAATAGAAGCCTGTGAACAAAACACGTTAAGTCGGTAACAATATAAATGCACAATCCAGTGCTGCTATGCCGTTTCCACTGTCTGACGTTACAAACGTCAAAAAAAATAAATAAATCACCCACAACTCAACACTGCTGTATGAACCATTTCATGTCTCCTAGATGTTAATGGTTAAATTACATCTTTTCAACTGAAAGGAGTTGAACATTAATATAAATATCTGATTTAACTGTCAAAATTCACAATGTATGTGTAGATAAAAATTCAGACATACATTGGATTTACATTTATTCATTCAGCTGGATGTTTTCTGCAAAGCTACTGACCGCTTAGTACAAACAAAAGGACATCAGAGTGAGCGCTTTAGACACAGTTGGCTAATTTGAGAGGCCACCAGACAGCATCACAGCATTTTGTCACTCAGCAAATACGGTTGTGATTTGTTGTCCTGAAGGCTACCCCCCTCACACAATGACCATGTGCCCATTCCCCAGACAGCACGACTCTCGCCGCAATGGTCCGTCACTACACCTGCCACTCAAAAACATATGGCAAAAAAAAAAACAAAAAAAAACACAAAGCTTTTGGATTACAGAATATAATGATAGCACATCAGGATTTGCAGTTTAAAATCTAAATAGGCACAGCAGCAATAACTGAAACACAACTTGTGCACACAACTGCTAAGCAAATCTCCAAGGAAACCCAGTGGGAGGAGAGGGTATCTCATAGGGGATAGCAGGAAGAGGACACTGGGACAGTAGGAAGTTGATTAGCTGCAGTAAGGCCACATATATATAGTATATAGTTGTCTATATATACTATATAGCATCTTTATTAAGTTTTAATAAAGACACAGGAGAGTACAGCACCACAAAACACTTTCAGTCGTTCCGCTGGGCTATGGCTGTGCTTCAGCACCACGGACAAGGCTGTGCGTCGCTAACACATTAGCATAACTACACTTACCTGAACCACAAAGACATTAATCATTGCAACCATTTTCAAATTGGACAATGGTTGGCATCATATTTTAATGGGAGTTATAGTTGCGCATTGTTATGCTTTATGATCTAAAATCATAGAACTGCACTAGATATTGAAATATAAACTTGTCCATATACGGTCCGGTGACAACCGTTGCATCTTCCTTTCCATCAGGTCCCACATTGACATTTGTTCAAAAGCCCACTTGCAATGTTTTACAGGTACAGCCCCTCTGAGTCAATGGGAGGAGATCAGGGGAATGTTAGCCTAGGTCAGTCAGTCTGTCCCCTGATGTTCTTACGTCGCCATTACTATCAGCCCACCACCCCAAAATGAGGATACCAACCAAACCCTGAGGTGTGACCTCACACTGAATTGTTACCTCTGGGAGATACCTGCAAGCCAGCGATGCACTATCAATAGGCCAGATGTGCTTCCTCTTTCCTGTAAACCACACACTTCTGACACCAAGACTCCCAGAGCTGTCCTCACATGCCAATTGCACTTTATACACAGCCCCTAATTTTAATCATTTATGGCTTTATTTGGTCACTCATGCTACACACACAGTCCACAAAGAAAGGTTTTTACATGGCTGGTACTTTCATACACTATGCCAGCAAATATTTTTCTTTTTTATGACACTCGACACTTCCCAACTACTGGGCACTTCACACACAGTCTGTATGAGAGCTATTGCACTGCCGTCAACATGCACGTTCACACACAGTGCTACATTGCATGCAGTCCTCCGCTTCTATGTTGCAGTACTAAACCAGTACACTCCCAGTGCATACCCAGCATAAACCCAGTGTACACCCAATACACACCCAGTACAAAACCAATACAATTCAGTACACACCAGTGGAGAACCAGTACAGCCCAGTACACACCCAATACAGCCCAGTAGAAACCCAAAACAATTCAGTACACACCCAATACAGCCCAGTAGAAACCCAAAACAATTCAGTACACACCCAGTACAGCCCAATGTAGACCCAGTACATACCCAGTACAGCCCAGTAGAAACCCAATACAATTCAGTACACACCTAGTGTACACCCTGTACAGACCAGCGTAGACCCAGTACACACCCAGTACAGCCCAGTAGAAACCCAAAACAATTCGGTACACACCCAGTACAGCCCAGTGTACACCCAGTACAGCCCAATACACACCCAGTGTACACCCTGTAGAAACCCAGTACAGGCCAGTACACACTTCCCAAAAGTAAAAGTGTCGCTTTTGTTTGCGCATGAGGCGAGGTGAAACACTGTGCCAGACGTCTGTGTTGGCAGTACAGCGCGTCCTTCGCTGCAGAGCCCGTCTGTGTCTGTCAGCCCACGACCGCCCCTGCAGCGACTCTCTGGGTTGTGTCACAGCGCGCCCTGCTGGCCGGACGCACGTCCAGTAACAATGAAGGTGCCGCAGAGGCTGCTCTGCTGGTGCTCATGTGACGCCGCACTAAGCCGATGAGACCGCCCGGTCATCGTGATGTCTAAAAATACCTGGACAGCCCCTATGTGCAGCTCTCACTGACTGCCTGGACAGCGCCACCCCCTGGTACTTTACAAGCTAACAAAATACTTGAAAAAATGGATAAATACTGGAATATTGCCGTTTTTTAACAGCTAAACCCAACAGAGGTTTTCAAATGCATGACTATGCATTTATGCACACAGACATATGCGTGACACGCATTTGTTTTATAAACACTTGTGCTCTATACTATCAAAAGCTAAGGAATAATGAAATTTGACACAAATAAAAATTTGATTATTATTTTTTTTCTCTGCCCACAGATACTCTGCAAAGATTCATGCATTTACACAGCAGGGTAGCTGTATCCATTTACGGTAAACACCTGGGGCTTTTAAATAAGGTACAGTGGCAGCACAAACCACTGCGCCTCCTGCTGTCCTTAAGTGACACAGCCCAAGCTACTGAATATACATTTCATAGCCTGGCTACCAAGGCAGGGAGGGTGGACCCTGATCATCCAGTCGCACGGTCGGGCACAAGGCAGCCAGGAGAGGTCACTGAAGAGCTGTGCCTGAAGAGGTGGCAGACAAGTTCTGAACATCTGAACTCCAGGGCCAGCCTTGGCACTTCTGAGGAGATTCATACTGAGCCCCACTCTTGGATGTGGACTTCAAGAGCTAATGTGTGCATGCGGGTCAGAGATCTTAAAAATCTGTGAGATTTACATTTTGCTGATTTGCACATTGTATATGGAGGGCATTAATACTGAAAAGCAAGTTCTACAGTTTCAAACGTTACTGTTTTCAAACTCATATTCAGATACAGGTGAAGAAACTGACAAAGGACTGAACTTCATTGACAACAGCGAAGACATATAAGCTGTTGGCTGGTTCTTCCTCCCGGGACCAATAATAAGCACAAAGTGGCAGTGTAAGATCTGGAGAAGGTCCTCAGATGTGCTGAACCAAAAGAATAAAGAACAGAATTACTCTAAGCTATGGAGTTGGAGACCTGAGAACAACATGGACAGCCAGGATAACAAACTGATGGATGTTTGATCAAATCGGTCCAAACTCTCACTGAGAGCCCAGATGGTGAGACTGAAGTTTTTGTACTTTGGATGCGCAATAGGAAGGCTGGACTCTATCAAAAAGACGGTGATGATGGAAAAGTTGAACAAAAAAGAAAAGAGCAGCAAGCAGCAGATGGATGGACTGTCACAGAGACAATGGGGACACCCTTTGAACATGAAAAACACAAGTAGGAGAGAGAAAATTCTGGAAGGACCCTGTAATATGCAGTAAATAAGAATAAACATTGACTCAACAAAAACACAAAGATGAGACCAAAGTGAGGGTCTGACTCATCTGGGACACTGGTGCTGAAGCCCTGAGACAGAATGGGCAGTAAACAGTTAAAAATACAGTAAATACAGCAAAGAGAAGCAAATACCATCTTTTTGTATTCAGTATGAGGTATTGGGTGTGAACTGTGGATGAGAAATTCAACACAGGGACTTAAGAAGAAAGAACAGTTGTAGTGAAAGCTGTTGATACATGAGACCATTGTGATGAGTGTGGAAGATACAAACACACGCACGCACGTGCACACACACGGAGTGGTGTGTATTACTGTCAGATAAGTCTACTGTGGCAGCCACTGCCTTATGGAGTCCTGCTCTCCCCTCCAGCGGGAGGCGCCATCTGGCCTTGCGCTCTAAGGCAGGATTTGGGGATTAAACCCCTCTGGTCCAGATTTACTCACAGAATCCGTATTACTGCTGGTGCAGGACAGACGAGGCCAGCAGTACGGTCTCACACACACACGCTCCCCAGCACGGATCCCCAAATTTCACTCTATTCATAATGTCACAATGATGGATCGAAACCACCTCAGTCTGTGTAGAGTTTGCATGTTCTCCTCGTGTTCCTCCCACCATCCAAAAACATATGTTTCAGGTCAGTTGACCATTCTGAACTGCTTATAGTGTGTGTGTATATATGTGTGTGGTACCTGCAGATTGGAATTCTTTACTGTATGGTACTGTTGCAACCCCTCACCTGGATGGACTGCTGGAGTGTAAAGAAAGCAAGGCACCAGGAAATAAAAACACTGCATGAACAAGCTGGAAGCCCCACCTCACCACAGTGCCAGTAACCTAGCGAACAGATCTGTAGCACACAAACCTAACAGAGCCTCTTACCCCAAAGAACTGGTCCTGTGTAAATTTGCCGCTGCCTATCAGAGAGCAGTGCCCACAGAACAGCTACGGTTACAGTAGCAGCACAGGGAGAGTCATGATTTACCACAGTAAACAGCAGTTGCTTTGTAGAGTTCTCATACGTGGCCCACTTTCCCCCCACTAACACCTTGCAGTTCCACACTTTACTATGGTAACATTTTCACAGCTGCAGAGCAGGTAGGAGGTCCAGGTTATGAGGACTCCAGTGGTCCAGGCTCTGCCTATGGTTCCACATTGCTGTTTACCACATCTCTATGCATTTAACTTAACATCAGGGGATATAGTGGTTAGAGCTGGGTCTTTTGGACCTGAGGGATCTGGCTACCAGCACCGGCCTCATCTTCTGTAGTACCCTTGGTCAAGGTACAAACCCTGAACTGATACAGTAAAAATAAACCTGCTGTTTAAATGAGTAAATCAGGGTGAGCAGTTTAATTTAATTTCTTTTGGAGAAAAGTGTCAGATAGAAAAACTAATGCTTTCTTAAGGCTACAGCACCATGCACACAAAAGGCAACGCAGCAGGACTGGGAAGCCGACGCCCACCATTATACGGTGATGTAAGAGGGGGGAGGAGCCACACAGCAAGAGCAGCAGATAATCGATTCCTGAACTCATTCCAAACGGCAGAAATAAACTGGTAGTAACTGGTAGTTACAGCCAGACAGAGGGCTGCTGGGTAATGGCTTCTCGCCGACTGAACTACCGAAGCCCGTAGACAGCTGGCCTCACAGCGTGGCCATTCTCCGGCCAGGCAGGAGGAACACAGCGCCCCCTGCAGAGGTGCACAGGAAGCAGGCCTTTTCCTGTTGACACACTAAACAAGACGGTCACCGCAGAGCCATCGTTGTAGAACACAGTTATTTCACCACAGCTCACCATAGTCAACTGTGGTAAATTAAATGTACATAAAATGCACAGATGTACAACCATTATGAATAATTTAATAAAAAAGGGGCGACTGAAATGTGCTTTTTGCATATTTCTATACGAACACATAAGTGTGCGACACAGTGCACTGTTTACTCTGTTTAAACCCCATTTAACCCTTTTCCTACCATAACTACTCACAAAGGTTGCTTTGTACTGTGCTGCAGGTCACTCATTTCTTGGATAACAGGTTTCCATGCAATAAAACAAGGGCTTATGAAAATATATCCACTTTTAATTCTGAACAGCAGCATTTTCACCCTTTATGTAGCCATTTCATTCCCACAGCAAGTGTGTGTTTTACTTTGTACAACAGTGTTAGATACATCATAAGTTTTGGGACAAACATACACACTGTCTCAAAAACCCCAAAGCTTTTTGTCCCTCAGTGGTATGAATCTGGCTGTTTTCTGGCTAAATATATTACTGTATATTAACCTAGACATTGCCATGGAAACAGTGTGCCTCTAACAGCACAGCATTCATATGCTTTGCATAGTGGAAACCAGATTTACTTCTCTATACTATGAAAATTTACAAGTCAAATTATCAAAATATCTTGTGAGAATGCTTCTAAGAGTCAGATATAGAGAGACAAACAGTTTTATGGAAATAAAAAGAACATAACATTAATAGATGAATTAGAAATTGTCATTTTTGTCCAGGAGCCAGATCATTTTTTCATGTGCATATACTGTATATGTGGAAATATTTCACCTGCTTGGTGTGAACATGTAGTCAACGGCAGTTTGAAGTAAGAGGCAGAACTAATGCCACACAGTGTACGCGCGCACACACGTGCACATTGCAGTTTATTCTTCATCATCAACAATAAGGGCCATCTTCATCAGCATCATTCCAGTGAGAATTGCCATAGAAGGTCAGCTATTTCAACAATATGGCCATTACAGTAAAGCTGAATAAGCACCGGCATTGAGAAGATGCTTTGTGTGTGCACCTTTTCCAACACTTCAGAATACTAGATCTGTTCTTGGCATTCAGCCTTCAAGATCCAAGGAAGGTAGCTCGATTGAGTTTCCTTGCTTGACACTGGCAAACCATTCCATATTTTGGCACCGTATAGAGGTGAAATCACCACAATGGCCTTGCACTGTACATCTTCAGATTTGTGGACAGGCTGATGTCATAGTGATTGCATACTGAGAACTGTAGCTTGTCAAAGGCCTGGCTAAATTTGAGGATCAAGGCTTTCACTTCATTGTCAGTGACGGTTCCGCTAAGTCAGTGAATTTGTCCATAACAGCAAGGCGATGTACTCTGACATTACTCATTGGCTCAATGTAGTCTGGAGTGGATTTTGGTTTGTGCATGACCACTGTCTTCAGTCTATTAATGGTTATCCAACATTTCTGCATCCAGAAGCAAGGAGGTCAGTCAAACAGAGTCCTTTTCTGGCTCAGAGCACATAACCCTCTTTATGCCAGTTGTCACAGAAAAGGCCACACAAGATGAAGATGATGATCCATCATTCTGTCATGAAGCTGTTGGATGCATGCATACAATTTTTCTGAGCAGCCAAACTTTTACGGTTTTCTAAAATCTGTTCCTCTTCACAGTACCAAAGGCAGCTTAACAAAGGGGGTGTAGAGGTCAACACATATGTCTTGGTGTTTTTCCTGAAGTTGTCAGGCAGCAAAGATCATGTGTGCACACATACAGGTTCCCCAAAGCACCTTCCGTTTGGTGCTGTCTCCAGCAGAGCTCCCCGTTGCTTAGCAACATGCAGGGTGTTGGCTGTGCTTCTTTGCACGTGTCTGCATGTAGGTGTGTTTGTATTTATGGAGAGTGAATTTGCCTCTGCCCTGCTCCTACACATCAGTGCATTCAAAATACTTCAGACTACAGGAACCTCAGGAATCTAGGACTATTTGAACTTGGCTTTGACTTCTACCTCCTGCTTCCCGTGAGCAAGGTATTTACTGATACAGCAAAAATTACCCTGCAATGGGTAAATGGGAAAGTGACTGTACATGTGCAGACCTGTCCAGCCATAGCCGTCACTGGGCTAATATGTGACTCTGCAGGCCACCTTTGCTCCAAACAGCCTCTACATGGCATGTATGTGCAGTCAAATGACAGTGAAGCTGAAACTGGCACAAAACAAACATAAATCACAGCAAGACAGACACATGTCAATATGGGGAGTTGGCAGCCGCTGTACGGAACAAAATTAACCAGCGGAGAAAGTCAGACAGAAGGTCCCTGCAGGATCTCATTTTGGAGGCAAAAAGAAAAAGGGAACTACTATTGCCAAAGTCCACATAACAAAGACCTTCAATGAAATAACAAGTCTGGTACCACAGTGCATTAACCCTGCATTTCCCTGTTGGAGGGCAGCTCTGGCCATCCTCACGCACTTGCACGACAAAGTCAAAGGAGAAAGTACCATGGATATAGTAATGCATAACAAAGAGTCTCTCTGGCTGTATCCACAGGAGGTGTCACCACAGATGAGCCCCAGGAAAGGAAAGGAGGTCTTGCCTTACCTGGGGCGAGGACCCAACCGCCCTTCTACCAGTTAGGGGTGATCCAAGTTGCGGGCACGGTCCCTGTGGGACCGTGTGTGCAGGTGTATGTGAGCGAACTGGCATGGCGATGGCAGGTCCCTGGAAGCACTACTAGTGGCCAGTGTCCCCTGCTAGTGGATTAGCCGACACCGTACGGCAAGGCATTAGCTGGCCTGTCTTGAGACACTTGCAACAACCTCCAAGGATTATGGGACAGAAATACCAGCAGCATCTCCAGGAGCTGACCTCAAATCCCTGCAGCCACAGTCCTCCCGTCAGGGAAAGGAAACCCACGAGGGACAACAGGCTCCTCCTGTCTGACCCAGTGAATGGTTGCTGCCAACAGGGGGGGGGGGTAAACCAGCACCTGCCATCACTTTGGTACAGAACAAATTACCTTGCAGGGAGGAGGTGCGTAGGTGTGCGGAGGTCTTGATAGGCCCTTTCCCTCGGTGAGACCATGGGTTAAATTTGGGAACTTTATGATCCACAGCTGAAGTTCAGTCTGCGAACACGTGGATGACCATAATATTTGATATCCTTAAGCAAGATAAATTAACATTTGTATGACAGGTGGGAGTAATTCTAGGCTTTCTGGACCCAATTCTATGACCTTTTGCCTTCTTTGATGTATGTGGACACATTTGCAAATTCTCAGTGAACTATCTGTGTTGCCATGACCCATCTTCAATAAAAACAAACTTACCAACAGATAGATGCAGTGCATACAGTAGTACAGTACATTTAAATGAATAAATGATAGATGGATAGACTGGTTACTGAACAAAGTGGACAAAGTCTACTACTGCAGCCTATGTAACTGAGTGAAAACAAGGTTGAAATAAGGGTTGATGTGTGGCCATCGTTCTTGCAGTCAGTCTTCACCCAGAAGGAAAAGGGGACCTGACAGACAATAAACTCCCCAAAAAACATCCTATGGTAGGGCACCAATGTAAGCCTAGTTCAGTTGTGGCCATCATCCATGTAAATATATTTGTCTGGTTATTTTTGTCTGACTTTACTTCTCAAACAGTCAGTAAACATTTCTGTCTGGAACATTTTACCAAATGCTATGTACAACAGTAAATGTTTCAACAAATGTGCACATTAATTACTGGATCAGTACAAGAAATGTTACATTCATGTAGCTGAAGCTTGTCCAAAGTGACTTACAGCATTAAGCTATTTACACTGATTTACCCATTTATGATTTACCCATTTATTCAACTAAGTAGTTTGTACTGTATCAATTTAGGGTAAGTACCGTGACCAAGGGTACTACAGCTCGATGTGAGATTCAAACCTGGGTCCTTCAAGACAGCAAACCTAAGCACTAGGACACCCACTGGCCCAATACTTCTTGCTCATCAGTACAGCAGCCCTCTTCCTGGGATCTGAAGAGGCAACCATTAACTCAGAAGTCTGATTCCTTAACTCTCTTGTACTTAGCTGCTATACATGTAACTGTACTTCTAACCCTGATGACTAGCAGAACCAATGTCCTGCTAGTGTTAAGATTTTAGAGCTGTGTTAATCTGCAGTTCAAGAAGGATGAGCTGCAAGTAGGAATACAGTCTGAAAACTGAAGACCTTTGATCTCTGGGTGGTCTAATCCTTAATGTACAACAGCCATCTGTGTGTATCTCCAAATGGGCAGGCGACTGCACTCCTCCAGGGGTTCAGACCCTTTCAGAGGCATTCTTGTCCCCGGACTACGGCAGCACCGGCCTTGACCTCGAGAAAGAGCCCCCATCCCACACCCCATCTGGCTTGTTGTGTAAGAAAGCCATGATTCTGGGTGAGAAAGATTGAAGGCTGCACTTTATTGCACCCTGAGGCCCATCTGGTTCAGTCGCCATGTATCTGTTCTCAGGGTAATGAAACAGTACCACAACATGGGCCAACGGTGGACCCGGTGGAAGGGGTTAAAAAAACTGATGTGAGATGGACATCGGTGGGCTCGCTGCCTATAGACACAGCCTCCATAGTAAATGAAATATCTAATAAAAAGAAACAAGAACATATAATTGTTACTCAGCTGCAGTTTCCCCAGCCAAACAACAGTAATCAATATGAAGCCCAAAGGAGAGAAATTGTTCCAGAAGGACCGTTACACAACATACTGCGTCAGTGACAAAGGAAAGTAGTTTATGGGGGGTGGGGTTGCTCTTATCTCTCTTTAAAAAGATTCGGCGAGGGAAAGGTGCCATTTCAGCTTTCACAGGAGCAACATTACAGCATCTCCAAGGTCCACATGAACGCACCTCCATTGCACCCTGACACTGAGCAACACAGGTATGTCTCTTGTTTCATCTAAGCTCTCTGCTTGGGGGGGCAGGAAGCTGTAAACATTAAACTCCAGACTTTCTCTCATTTCCTCTCTTTGTGCACCTCTGTGTCCGTGTGCCTGCCAGGTGAGGTACCTACTGCAGGTGCAGCTGTCAGCCCACTGAACCTGTGGAAATAGCTCTCTTATGGACTGTGCACACAAAGGCAAGCAATGAGTGGAGCAGGACCATTTGTCTGCAGTGGTACTGGTTCTGGTACTCATACTGCTTCTAGTACTGGTACTCGTACCAGACTAAGACAAGAGCATCAAAGAGACAGTTGCCCCAGTATTGCAAGTATGAGATTGAATAACACTACTATTGCCGATATAAATTGTATTAATGGCCAATATTCCCATATTAAACCCATGCTCCTACTGTAGTACCCTTGACCAAGTTATTTACTCTGCTATATAAACTGACAGATAATAAACTTTAAACAGATTTGACACCAAGTGGCCTTGGGCAAAGGTCTTACACTAACAACGGTTAAATACATTCATGTGACACTAAAGCAAATGAGAACATTAAACTACGTATACCAATTCGCCCATTTGTATAGCTATGTAATATTTACTGTATCAAGATAGGGTAAGAACCTTGACCTGGAGTAGCATAAGCATGTAAACTACTAGTCCACATACAGCAGCTCGTACCATTATGCTACCCGCTGTCCCAAAGTAATATAACTAATAAAAAATAAATAAATAAAAGTAACAACAGAACTCTTTCCTTTATGGTTTATTCCAGTTTAATTTAAATAATTTACTTGTATAAAAAGAAAAAAACTGGGAAAGTCTGTAGAGTCTGAGTAGTCAGATTTAGTTTAGGCAGGGACAGTTGACAATAACAGATGCTCGAAACAGAAATGGTTGATATTAATAAGACAATGCCTTATATTATACTTCTATGTATTCATCCATTATCCTTAACCACTTTATCCTGGTCAGGGTCCTCGAGATCAGTATGACTTTTATTTACTTTGGTTGCATTCATAAGGCAATTGGGATGCAGAGAGCAACAGGAAAAACCACAAAGAGAAATCAAAGCTTCACAAAAGAAGTGTGAAAAAACCAAAACAGAAAGGATGCACATCCGGCCTCCTGCTCTCTTTAAGGGAGGTTAAACAGTGCTGCCCAAAACAAACATTCTCAGCACTATTTTCTGGCAGTGTGAACATGGTAGTGTTATGCAGCACATGCTGCTCCTTCTCACACTCCTCTTCCCAGTTACATCTCATTATGAGGCATTCCGAGTTGCTCTCTCACAAACATGGTGATATGGGCTCAAACTGTACAGAGTTCCTTGCAGAGCTCCAGCCATATGGGAAACTGGGTCCTGGCATAGAAGAGGAAGTTTCACCATGTGGGAACATATTCAGTCATATCTCAAGCTTCCAGGTCATCTTACTTGGTGCAAGTATCATACATACCTGCAATAGTGAAACTCAAAGCCAGTAACAAGTCAGGTCATCACCAAGGTTGCGGTTACAGTTAAGCTTAGGGTTTGGGTTAGAGTTGGGTGCCATCACTGGTGCCTGTTGTGTAAAATTCCTGTGTCAGGTGGCAGGCAAACAGATGAGTTCAGCTTAGTTTTCATGTTATTGAGCTGTCACCTGTAAAGACTAAACTGTTCTTCATGCATGTATTGCAGCTGGATATTTACCGACTGTTAAGGGTAGAACACCCCAGCCCTGTCTGTTTATGCCTGAGAAATTAAATTGGTCCTCAGGGTACCTTTTCAGCAGAGTAGATAAAGAAAAAAAAAAAAACACAGTTCAACAATCCATTTCTCCTTTGTTTTTCCTCATGGGTTACTTTTTTCTTAAGAATGAGCTTTTTTTTCCTAGTAACATACACTTCATGTTAACTCTTGCATCTTTTTTTGTTTATTAATGCTCATATTATATCAGCTATATAACAGGAACTTCTACTATTATTAATTATTCTTGTCTGATGTTATTTATTGTAGGATCATTAAAAGAACAAAACAGTTTGTAAAAGAAAAGAAGAAGAAAGGGGAGAAGTGATACTTTGAGTTCTTCAGAAATTGAAAGAGCTGTTTTGTCGACACCCCATCAGAGGCAAAAATATCCTCTGAGCATCACTTCACACATACAGAAAAGCAATACAAACAATTCGGAGCTTGAGTTGAGCTTAAGTTTGACTGGTCCTGCAAAAGTTCAAAGTGCCTGTTATTTGCTGCTTCATATCCCTCTGGCTGCTCTGACTGTAACCAGAATTGCTGTCGTGTGATTCCGTTGTGGTCACTCTTGGACTTGAAAGTGCATCCTTATGATCCAGTCCTCTAGCCAACTTGTTTGCAGATATTAGGTCTAGATCTCACACAATAAGGATGAACTCTGTGGTTGGCTCACTAACTTTCTAAAAGTTATGACATAACAGATGTTTAGGGAGCTCAGCTTGTCTGCCAGAAGCAAATATTAAATATGGGGGTCTTTCCGTGATAGCATCTGCTTGACAGATGCCATAAATACAAACATGGAAGAGGAGCATATGGCTATTGTGTTCCCAGACTGCTTCTTATTTCTATTTCAAAATCAGGAACACCAGAAATGACCTATAAGCATGATATACAGAAAAAATGTAGGTGCACTTTCATCTCAGTCATGTTCCTACACTTTGAGTGATTTTTGGTAACAAATAATGAGGACAAGTTCAAATGTGGGTTACTTCCATTCTGCAACAGAGAAATTTTATAAAGCGATTGTGAAAATGCAAGTAACAATAAATGAATAAACTCGACAATCTTTCATCTTTAAAAATTCATAACTCATATGTTCCTAATATGAAGTACCAGTGTAGTCTTTCATAATTGTTTGTTTAGTACAAGTTACAGTATGGAGGTTCCTACTCACTCAGAAGGAACCTTTATGGCTAGCATCACGATGGACTCCCACAGTGACAAAGGGCTCATGAAGTGGGATGATATATAGTCAGTAGGTCTTTTGGCCAATCCTTAATCTGAGGAGGCACTGAAAGTGCAGTGATGCGCATTTCCTCCTATTAAGAGGCCCTCTAAAGAGTTTGACCCCATGGAGAATGAAGATGCTCTATTAGAACGAATACTTCATCGAGTCCACGGCAAACTCCAGACATGGGATGAGAGTGCAACTCAGCTTTGTCCTGCTAGGCTCTCCTGTTTTGTTCAGCTTATTTCAGAGCTGCTCACTCAGTCTCCTGTGAATGGTCCCCCCTCCACCCGAACAAAGGCCAAGCAAAGCCTTCACCCTTTAACAGGGCGTCGCTTCATCCAGTCACCATTTCCCCCGAGTAACATCCCCTATGACCTTCAACCTTCCTCCTCACACCCAAATGGCTGTGAATGGGGCTTTTCTTTAGCCCTCTGTGGTGAAAATTTCTCAGGAAAGAGAGCATCACCACACCCCTACAACTGTCATCCCTGCAATATCTTCGTCATTTCCACAGTCATAACCCTGCATTTCAAAGGTAATTTTGAAAACAAATGATATAAGGCTATTATACATGTCTGTTCTTAAGCTTTATTATTATTTTCAATATACATAGTTTATGTCACTAGACCCAACACCCAACCAAGCTAAAAGACCATTACCGCTACAGCTGAAATAACAACAGAAATAAAAAGTAAACTATAGCAAATTTTAAGTCAGTCCCAGAGCCATCACATAACTGCTTGCTCGTCTGATGTTACAAACTGTGATTTTGGAAAAACACATTTCCTGGAGAAATGCCTCAGCTGGTATCATAAACAATGGAAATCCTGAAATAAACTTCTAGGGTTAGCTGTCATTTTGTTCACATATGACTACTTATGCTCCCCCCCAAACAACAAAAACGCAACTTTATTTTCAAAATAGTCTAATTTGAGATTTTTTGTTTTTATACATGCGCCATCGTGTGTTATCACTGTGTCGCAAATGCTGCTTTCAGGGATGGGCTCCTACGGAGGACGAAGCACCAGAAGCAGTAAAATCGGATTATGAGAACAAAGGGGGTCCCCCGTTGTGACCCGGCCCAGTGGGGTTGTCTTGCTTCCCTGGGTAAGTGGATTTACTGACACGTGGCAGCAGCGGAATGATAACAGTGCCATGCCACCAACACAGCAATGGGACGCTCGGCGACTCCCTCTGATGACACGAACCCGGCAGCTGTCACACAAAAAATTCAGGCCTGGTGCATCAGAGATAAGACTGAACCAACTAGAGGTGAGACCAGGGGGGACTGGGGCCTGAGATGAGGATGCATTGCATGGACATTTGTTCAACAGTCACTAACCTGCAGGAGGACAAAGGAAAATTATAAGACACCGAACCCCTAGATTCTGGAATTTACCCAGCGTGCTCTCGACACCTTGAGGGAAGGAACACCCAGACACCTGGGACCCACTGTCAGCAGCAGTGCATCATCTACTCAGCTTCTGTTAACTCATCATTAATTGAAGAGGGCACCTGCATTATTGATGGGGGCAGACAAAGGAGGATGCTTTCGGAGGTCATGGGGAAACGAAAGGTTTTCGGCCTGATCGGAGCGCGTTACGCATGGGGAGATCTGAGAGTCTGTCAGCGATTCAGGGAGGACACTGGATCGAGGAAGAATTGCCTCACCAGGCACAGCTGTGTACGGCACCACAAAGCTGGAGCTCTGTGCGGCCGTTTTCAGTTTGACCTCAAATTTATATTTGCAAACCTCAACTGACCCTTCTCTGAAAACTGCTTACATGTATTCATTGGTGAATTTTCGCCAGAGCAACATGCACTGATTTACCCATTTATACAGCAGGGTTCATTTTTACTGCATCGGTCTGGGATAACTATATTGTTAAAAGGTTATACTGCAGGAGGTGGGATTTGAACCAAAGTTCTTCCAAGTCTGCAGCAGCAACTCTACTTTCTACAAATGCAATAAAAGTAGATTTTTTGGAAACAACTGGATAGCAGAAAAATACCATCAATCACACTATTAATCATCTGTCAACCTCTCTGCTTATTTATTGGTCTTCAGGAGCGAAATTGAGCATCGTTCACAACCCTGAGCGCAAAACAGATACAGTATGAACCCACAAATAAATGAGAATTATTGTCTGCCTGAGGATAAACACAGAGTCACAGATAAGACTAAGCAGACACTGTCTGCTTCATGCTTTCTGTCACAAACAGGAACCTGCTGTTAGTTTCCAGAATGATGGAGAAAAAGAAAAGAAAAAAAAGTCAGGGGAAGGATAGGAGGAAGCAAGTGGGGATTCTGCGACAGAAAGCTGGTGGTACTTCCTGCGTCTCCTTTACCCCTGTATCGTCCCGAGCCCACCAGGCGCGACTCTCTTATCTGGATCATATTATTCTTCCCTTTCCCCTCGCCCATCCTTGATGTCCACCTACAGCAGCAACATGAGAAACACCATAAACTTCATTCAGCCCACAGACTCGCATGTCCTCCGGGAGGAAAGCCTCCATATCGTGCTCTTTTCTGTTGTTTCCCAGCACCTGGCTCTTATCCCCATCATTTGCATATAAAATGTCTCCTGGCTGTTCCTGGTGACAAAAAAAATGCATTACTTTTGCTGCCACTTCAGCGGATCACTGTTACCCACTACATGTGGCGATTTCCTGTATATAAATAAATATAATTATTTAATTAAAGTTAAGGAAACAGACCTCAGCCCTTGTCCTGCTTCACATACAGCAAATGCAGCAAATTTGGGTCTTAAAGGCAAGTAATCCTGGCCATTCTAGAGGCATCTTTGGAACATAAACAGCATCCATCAAATACCTCTGATACTAAAAAAAACATCAAAAGAGGGGGAGACAGCCAGTTTATGTATGAAATTGTGCCTAAAGTATGGAAAATTATGCATTTAGGAAATGCAAAGGGTTATACAGTATTAGGGTTAGGGTGAGCATGGTCATACACACCACTACACTACTATTCAAATGTAAAAGAATCTAAAAATGTCATTAAATTATCCTACTGATCTAATAACATACTGATTTTTTCCTACTCAAGTACATGTTTATCAGTATAGCTTATGTTTTTCTTTTGTGACCCAGTTCTGTTGCTGTTTAAAATATATATATGTGTGTGTGTGTGGTTTCATTATAGCCAAGAAGGACAACTTAAAGGCATCACATCACCAAACATCCAAAGGTGTTTCTTCTCAAGAACTCCATTTAATTCTTGCAGATGTGAAGCTATGATGTGATGGTATGGTGTTGTCTAGAGATACACATTTTCACATGTGGAGTGGGCCAGCTACTGGCGTATGGACAGATGGGTGTGCGGATGATGCTGGGAGAGTTAGGGGGCTGCCAAGCGCCTGAAGACAAGTACAATGATGAAGGGAGAGAACCACCACAGCACTGGATGCAGAAAGGAGCTGGACACAGAGCAGGACCTCACACTGTCTGGAGATGTTTCTGTGAGATCAGTGTACAGGAGGAACACGGTCGAACTCCCCTTCTCGCCGAGCACCCCCCCCCAAGCCCCTCCCCCTCGCACCTCTCTCTTTGTCTCGCTTGCCCCATCTGCTGAACTAACCCATCCCCCGAGTCACCGTCCCTCACGGGCCAGCCCACTGCACCACACCTTCTCCCCACTCCACCAGCATGCCTCCCATAATGGCCCACAATCGCCCAACATCCTACATCCTTCTCACACATTTTTTACACCCACCTAACACCAAAATAAGCCGAAGAGATGTGGAGGAACGTCGCCAGCTCACCACAGACCATGAATAACATTCATGAGCACACACACAATAAATGTATAAAAATCCCTGGAAGATTTAGTAGCACAAAGGATTAATAAATTGCATCTAGATTTAGCTAAATCCAGGTTCTTCACATTCATCTATAACGCAAACATTGCAAAATCTCAATCATCACCTAGTTTCTGCCTCCATCTGACCAATATAATACAAAATTCTACCCCCAACCTTCTGCATGTACCTAACATCGCTTTCCTACTCCCAACATACAGCCCATGTTCTCCATCCATCCTAGATTTTCACTCATTTTAGCATAAAACATTGAATCCACAATAATTTCTCAAGGCAGCTCCACACTGAACAATAAATAAGTTCTTTACACACCATTGACCACACCAGCCATCCAGCTGTGGCATCATTGCATCGAAGCAGACATTTCTCATCAAGTGTGTGTATTTCCTAAGAATCTTCTCTGTCCACCATCGAAGAGCATGTTACTGTGTTCCAGGAAATATAGCGGTGGGTTCGACAACCCCGTCCATGGTGTCACTGGAAAGCCAATCACTACACAGGTGAGTCCCTATGTCCAAGCATCATGTAGCATTTGCCACCGGATCATGAACACACAGTGTCAACACAACACCACTTAAACAAATCAATGGCAACATTTCGACCTAAAAATCTGTAGCAAGTCCATCCCCGCTTGTACCCGGTAACAAGGGCGCAATAGAAAAACCTCAACAATTTCAATGAATGAAAACCCATAGACTGGTCTTCCACACAAAACCATCTGCTGCACACAGAGCAACATAACCGTTTCCTGCAGTGACCGCGTGTGGCTGCGTGGTCCTACAGCACTCAACATTCCAAAGGCAGACGGAGGATGCAGGTTACATCACAAGGTCCACATTCAGAACACTGATGTGAAATCTGGGGACCCCACAAGGAGTGTCTGAGAAATTTAAGCAGCAAACATGAGCTCTACATGTTCTGCAAAGCTCTAGCGCCACTCTGAAGCTCTGTATTTCCAGAAGCAATCAAAGAAATGGGCACCAAAGAACCTCAGTGGTCCCCATGTCAGAATAATCTTCAGGGAAAGATTTGCAAAAGAACGTATTACAACAGGAAAAGAAGATTAGAAACTTCTAAAACATGACATTCAAAGGTTTAGTGGCTTTTTAGAATTTTAATCACTGGATTATTCTCTAGTGTTTCAAGTCTTACTTTGCGTTATTCAGTAATGCAAGATTACAGCTTTCAGCTTCCAGAAAGGGCCATTGCCTATTTTCCTTCAGCTCTTGGGGTGCACTTCTCTGTATATGCATGTAAATTTGGCTTTTTAAGAGAGTGGCACACAGGACTGACAACCCAAAGAGGAGGCAGTGTGACCCTACCCCCAAAGGGATGTTCTGAGAGAGGGACAGAAAAATAGCAGGTGTTCCTCATAGAACAAATGCTTTAAGGCTTCCATCTTAACCATCAATGTTCAGTGCAGTAACCACAACCACAACCGCTCACCAATTGACCATCACGTTAACATGCGTTCATATTTTCCTTTTTGACAAGGGTTGTTGATGGTCCAGAGCATTCAGGAGGGCAATACAATAGAATTCTGCTTACAGCCCTGTGTTGTGCACCGCTAGAGAAGAAATCCAGATCAATTCTCCAAGTCTAGACGAATCAGCACCACTGGTGTTTCCAGAGACTTTGTACGAGTTTGCTCATAGCTGCAATACACATCAAAGGAAAATAGCTTTAATCTTTAATGTTCACAGTCCACCAGTGTCAGACCTCAGCTGGAGGGGGGGGGGTCACATCCATGCTTAATATTCCAAGTTTCTGGATTTAAAGTAAACACACAGTAGGTTACTGGTTATCTGTACCTAACTCTTAATTTCAGTGAGAATCTAGCAACAAATATCTTTTTTAGATTTTTTATTTTTCAATTGTTTTTGCTTTTATCAGCATATAAAAACTGTGTGTAATATATATAAGTAAATTCTGCATGCTGTGCTCATTATTTTATATTCATAACTGCTTTCTTGCAGCATCCAATCCCACACAATGTCGGTGGCAGAATATCTCCCGTTCTTTATTAAATCATCCCTTATCACGCGAATTCACAGCCGAATTGTAGCCAGAGCAAACTGGAATGCCTGGAAAACGTCGTACCTCAGGTACCATGGTAACGTGACACAGAGGAGCTCCCTGTGTGATCACGGCCTCTGCAGGAGCGCCTCCGTACCAAACCCATCAGCCCCACCCAACACAAATGTGGATCTGCAAATAAATGAGCTCTTGACTGGCAGAACACACAAAACATAAAGACCGGCCCTGGTATGCATTTGATTTTCATTATGATTTTCATTATTGGAATCAAGTGGACAGTGCCAGCGAGGAACACACGCACACTCTGAAATGGATGTCAAAGAAAATCACCCTTTTTTGAGGGAAGTTAGAAAATAGCCATTATGTAAGACTTTAGTTATATACAAATGTAGTGCCTTGCAAAAGTATTCAGACTTCTGGTCAGTTACCCTCATTGCTTGGATTATAAATTATACCCACACATATTTGACGAATTATTATTTTTATTTTGAACTCATATACTCAAACTTGCCAAAGCCAAAATAAGATGTTTGCAGACTTTTAAAGAAAATGAAAAACAGAAAGATGATGTTTGCATAAGTATTCAAACATTATTTGGTAGAGCCACCTTTCACAAGCCTTTTGAAGTAAATATATACCAGCATTGTGCACCCTTCATTATTTTTTCTCATTCATCTTGAAAAATCGACAGCAGGTTGTTCAGGTTGGTTGGGCAACGCTTGCTAACCACAATTTTCAATAATGCCACAGACTCTCAGTGGGACTGAGGTTAGGACTTTCACTCGGCCGCTATATCACATTCATCTCCTTGTTTTTGACCCACTACAGTGCTTGGAATCATCGCCCTGCTGAAAGGTGAACTTTTTGTCAGGCTTTCAACTTATCAACGTTTGAAAACTTTCAAGGGGTCTGGATACTTTTGCAAGGCAATCCATGTATGAAATGTCGCCAGAGTTGTACAACATGGGAATGGCATGGTGACTGTACCGGATGTGTATGCAGCACAACAAACAGCACCGTGACACCGGCCTGACAGCTGAATAAACACGCGATCAAAAGCAGTTATCAAGTGATTCCAGCTTTATTTCACATTGACATGCAGTAACCTAGTTGAACTTTCCTCTGCTTACACTGATTTACCCATTTGATCAGCAGGTTCATTTTTACTGTATTCAAAATAAGTACCTTGATCAAGGCTACTAGAGCAGGAGGTAGGGTTTGACCACCAGTGTGTCTGTCTTAGAAAACCGATCAAAACGCTTAGAACACAAGGCCCTTGTGACACAGATGCTTTATTCCCAACACACACGTCCCTCTGTTACACAGTCCTATTTTAAGAGGTGCCTCCATATTGTGATCTGACACCCTATCTACTAACTGATCAGGTAGATATTATGCATACAGATGTGAGAGATGCTCACAGGTATGAAAAATGTACATTTTGCACATGTTCTATGAAGGAATTACAAATAAGGGTTCGGCCGAAAGGCCACCGCGAACGCAACGGGATGCGATTCAGTTGTTCCTCTCAAGGGCCACGTTCAGATACCCACACCAGTTTTCTCCTCCACCTCATCTCATCTCCTTTGCTCATTCAAACGCAAATTCAAAATGCCATTCATCAGCATAAACCAAATGTCTTGACTTTCCGAACGAAGGAATGCACAGACAAAAAAGCTTAAATAACATTAAAAACACGTTATGCAACACATTATGAATGAACCAGTAAACTGCAAAGAAATGAGGATTCAAAATATATCTAAGATATATTTTGAAGTCATCTGTGAAACAAAAAATAGAGCAGAATAAATCTCTCACTCTCCGTCTCTCTACCTCCCTCCCGTTCACTTGCTCTGCCTGAGACAATGAGACACAAGATCAGTGCGTAGAGGAGGCAGGGTGTGGCACCCCCGACACGCTTGCCTCACCCCTGTCTAGCACCCACCCTAATTCAGTGGGAGATGGTAGACAATCTCAGTCAGTCAGTTCCACCGTGTCGCACGCACGCACACACACACACAGCTACTGAAGACTAAGAGTGACCCATCCTGTTTACCATTTGTGTTTTCTTAGCCGCACCCAGCATTAACATCACCCCAGCATCCGAAATGGGGTCCACACTACTAATTCGATGGCTATGCTACTAAAACCGGCCAACACCCAGCATCACGTGGACACGGCATTTACACAGTGATACAAGGCTTAAGCTTCTTTATTTAATGTCCTCTCTTTTCTTCAAATGATTACATGGCTATTCATCTCTGACAGAGTGCAAGTATACAATTGCAATTTTTATTTCTTGGCTCTGTTAAATTACTGTATATTTTTTGCTTACAGTAATTTGCATTAATAACTCTATTAGTATTGTCATTAGGTGCACTAAAATATAATAAATATGATAAGAGCAGAGCTAGACTCTGCACACATGTAAAGGCTCTGTGAAATAGGGATGTAATAACCGATGCACATTTGCTCCCGGCGATTCTTTCTCTCTCCCTCCTGGCTCCACTAGCATGAACGTGAGGCGTCCAGGGACCAGCGTTCACATTCACTGGGTTAGCTGGTGGCCGTGGAGACAGCCTATTTTAGATGGGAAGACAAAGCGAAGGGTGGGGAGTGGACAGCTTCCAAGGTTTGGTTCACGTTTGGTTTAGATTTGACCTCAGATTTGGTTATTTGCCTCTGAGATTGCTTGTATTACTGTGTTTGTCTGCTCAGTTTTCAGAACAGAGACCCTTTATGGAGCCCGGCACTGCTGCATGTCGTTCAGTCTCCAGACAACGGCACACTTGCACTTCACCAAAGGCAGCAATGAGTGGCCGAATGCCAGCAGCTCTTGCAGCAGTTCAGTCACATGCGACTCAGTGTTTATTTTGCCTTTGCTGAGCCCTCAAAAGAACCCTTGAGTCTCAATAGATGGACCCTGTCAGACAGCTTGGCATTGTGGGAGGTCTCAGCCAGATCAGCTCAAGCATCCCATTATGAACCAGGAGGTATAGTGAAGACCCTGGAAAACCCTAAAGTAACAGCAAACACACCCGACTCAAGAATGGTCTTGAAAGGAGGCGAATGAGCATGTTGATGTTGTCTTCATCCACTCAATTGGCAAGACATGCAGAGAACTCAGTCCAGGAAAGAAGCCTCCAGCATCCGAATCCTACTCACGGGATGGTCCCCTGTCTTCTGTGTGTCATTCACTGTCCATCAGGTGACATTTACATCGTCACACCCAACTGAACTGCAAACACGGAGATAACACAACATCAAGCTCTTCCAGAAAGAGGACGAGCCCCTGTTGTTTGAAGACCAAGCATCAGACAGGCCAGGTCTGCCGGAAACAGTGATTGGAGTGTGAACCTGAGCAAGTGAGGTATGGATAAACTCGTAAACTCATCTTATCTTCTTCAAGAGGACAGCAGAGGCCAAGGGACAGTTGTATGGAAGCAGGCCCTTGCACACCAGACTGCAAAAGCTTGAGCACAACATCAGAGACAGGAACAGGGATGTCTCAGGAGGAGGCATTCAGGTCCATATGGGAGCGATAAATAACAGTATGGCCCAACGGGGACCAGCGTTCAAAAACAACATTCCCCATTTATAAAGGCTAGTTGTGCCAACTATCTTCTTCAGAAGGAACACAGCAGGGTTCTTCTGCGGATCTGAACCAGCAACTGTCTGGTGGTGACTTTGTCTTTCATCAGTATGCTGCACTAAAAATGAGAGAATTACCACCTCTTGGGGGGATGTTCTCCATGGCATAAACAAAGGAAGGTTCATAACTCTGATCTGTACCCAAGCACCACCAAACCTGTCCTCAAGAGATTCGTGACTAGTAACCAGAAGTTGGATGGTGACTGAAATCACTGAGATGCTTCCTGACGTCTTGTGGTCCCAGGGAAATGCTAAACGCCCTGCTGCTATACGGACATTAAGTCAACTACAGTTACAACCCAGAAGAGCGTCAACCAGACAAAATGAGTTTGAACAATGGCCTTCCAGCTAATGCACACTACAGAACACACAAACACTTTCTGCTCTGTCACCACAGGTTCAGGCTGCAATCAATTGGCTTAAACAAGTTGACAAACGGCCGGGATCAATGACTAAGATTGACAGAAGATCGATGAATGCTCAGAGAAACGTATTTGGCCGAATGTGCTACAGCAAGGCGTCCGTTTCTGCTGGACAGCAAGGATCAATGAGGAGGCAAACAGAAACATGATCCAGGCCTAAGATCAACAGTACAGAATAATGATAACCGCAGCGCTCCTAATGCACATGTAGGAGCCTGATGCTAAAATATTTCTAATGTGTATTTCAAACATCTACATGAGACATGCATCCATCAATAAATGAAGTATAACATTCAAGATATTTGCAACATATTTGCAAAATACACTACTGTTTGTCATACCTGGGGCAAGGCTCTGATTATAAAGGGACACATTTGCTTCAATCTCCTGATGTCCACTGATCAGTCTGAGAAATTTCTGGGGGACATCGCATTTCTGTGCAGTTGTCTCTAAAATTAAACTACTCTAGAATTCTAGAAACTAGCTGGTCAAAAGACTGAAATACACAAAGCAAACAAAGCCATAATAGCCAAAAAAGTTTGATGCCCCTCATGTAGAGTTTTGGCGACAGTAGTGGTGCGCTGGTATTGATGCGGTACAGCTCAGTGGCAGAAAGTCAAACCAGAGCAGGGAGAGGAGATGGTGAAACGGCAGTCCCTGCATGTATCAGAAATCAACAACGTCCTCATCCGCAATATTGCTCACCTAGAAAGCTATGTGATGCTCAGAGAAAATTGTGATGACTGCAACAGCAGAGCCATTTACCTTGGATGCCCTTTGAGGCCTGCATGCCAGTGTCACACTCATCAGCATTAGACATTGCATCAAATGTCAGATTTCATGACCTGTGGAAATTTGGCACAGATTCAACTCAACATAAGGGCAAAATAAGAAATGAAGATGCTACCGAGAAATAGAAAGGCTCAGGGTTCAACACACATTTTTACATCTTCATTTGAAGGATTTCACTTCTTAAAAAATGTATTTCTATCTTCACTAAAACTTTAAAATGTAGTTCAAAATCAAGAAGTCATAGCCTTGTCTACAAAAAATTTCCTCCAAAGTTTAAGGCAGCAAACACACACACACACACACACACACACACACACACACACACACACACACACACACACACACACACACACAAAAACAGCAAGACTCTGTGATAGTGGAAGACCCCAGGTAGTGTTTGGAGAGATGCTGGGGCAGATGTGGAGCAGTACTGACCATGGGGCTTGGCCCAAAAAAAATCTTTTGCTGCACCTATGGGAGACGGGAGGCCCTGGAGCCAAAGAGAGAAGGTTCAGGAAGCCAAGAGGTGACAAAGCTGCTGGGGGACAGAGCCTCTGCTGGAGGAAAAGCCACCATATCAATAATTCAGATAGCAATCATTGATCCTCCATCATGCTGTTCATAGTGCTAAAATAAGCCATGAAGCTTCAGTGTTCTAAGGTAAGTGTGGAAAATGAGACACCAACTCATCAGCATACACAGGGGTTCAAAACAGTACACGGGGTCCAGGAAGCAAAGTGAGAAATCATTGTGTTCCACTCTGCAGTTCTCTCAGTTGAGTCAGTTATTGCTGGAGCTCAAATAACTATCAGCAGTATTTACCCCCTGTGAAAAGATGCCCACGATGATGAAATCAATGCCATTTCACTCCCTGAACAATCACTACAAAAGGCGCAGTGCTGTCAACGGCGAACCTTGAACACAAAACAAACACACGCAGACTTAAAACACACAAAACACAAACACGCTGAGCTACATCCCATAAAAAAACAAAAACCCACTCAGACACACCCAAACACACACTAATAACGCATCAGACACACACCTGCAGACATGCATTTCTATATTCTTGTATTCACGCAGACATACATGAGTAAGAAAGACAATAAACTCTCACTCTGAACACGCTGACAGCTGCACACCCATGCATCAAATGAACACATTTTGTGAGTTACCAAAGCAGCCAGTGTAATGGTGCCCCAGTATGTGAGTTGCTTCATCTGACAGACACAGTTCACCCATCACACAGCTGGCACCATCAGGGCAGATGGGGTATCCAGGGGAACTGCCATTTTGGTACCCCGAGGCCCAACAGCAATGGCAGAAGGTAAGGAGTGGCTCCATTGAGAACATCCAACTACAGACCCCCCAGCAGCGCTCCCAGAGAGCCACTAGGGAGTCGAGCTTGAGGAGAGCATCTCTACACCTACTGGCAGTGAGCAAGGGGCAGGAACCCTACACTGCCACCCACGACCACTGCACAGCCTCAGAGTCATGACACTTCCACTAAACAATGACCACACCACTGCCATAATAGACCACATCACAACCACCTCGCAGTGACCATGATGCAACGCGTACCTCTACTGCCCAAAGCAAGCGCCCAGCGCCTTCGTCAAGAGTGTCTCACTTGTCCTTTGTTTACCTTTCTTGGCCGTTTCCTCTTCTGGCCGAGTCCATTGAGCCGGTCACCAGTTTCCAGCCTCTGGGGCTGTAAGTCCTCGCTCATGGTTCTAGGGATGTTCTCACCCTCTCGCTCACTCTCTCTTTCGTTCTCGCCGCGATTGCTCAGTGGGAGTTCAACTCCAAGCAGAGCACTGCCATCCAACAGATCCTGCTCAGTTCTCTCTTCAGCAGAGTCCACAGTGACTGTGGCTTCAAATCGAGACCATGGAGAGAAGGGGGAGTGGCGGAGAGACCGAGTGAGCAAGCGAAAGAGAGAGAGAGAGAGAGAGCATAAGAGAGAGTGAAGGGAGGGGAAGGCACAAAAATGTTGCCATGGCAGCAGTTGCCACTGGTGTTTATCTGGGGACGCCACTAAACCCGGCACCGCCCGCCCGGCCACCCCCAGGACCTTCTACACAGACTGGACAAGCCACATGGGATCTAGTCACCACTTTGACAATGGAACCCACCTGGGCCACACAATATTTTACCCTACCATTGCATTCCCACCATCCACAAAACAAAGAACACATGACTGTAACTGCTGTAAATCTCACATTTTACACAAGAGGGCTGAGAAATACTTGAGCATGCAGGCTCTGTGTGTTGCTATTATTTCTTGGCACTACAAACTGATCTCCACTGTCCTCAGTGCTGGGTTTGCAGAAGCGCCATATCGTGAGAGCCTCGGGGCGGTGCTCCTGTTCTGCAAGGCACTCATATGGAAAATAGCATCTCATTAATACAGATGAGCCATCTTTACATTAAACTGCACCCATCTTTTCACAAATGGCCAGCACAGTTACTTTGACAGTGACACAAAACAAGGGTCAGCAGTCATCTAAAGCAGTCTAATGGTTCAGCCAAAAGGGTCTCACAAATTCAAGATAAAAATGTCAGCGCTGATGAGGCGTTCTGCTTTTTAAAGGCCATGTAATATCTTATTCTGTGTCCATCCTCTGCATGTCACATTCTGCGCTGACCGTGGTCGCTCCGTGCATTTGCTTACACACAAACTGCTTGTGAGAAAAAACCTACATGTTGTCCAGCTCATTTGCATGGGTAGCATGAACTTTCCTGCATCAGTTCCGATGCCAACTAGCATGAGAGGAAAGTTGGCAGATGGACAAAAGTAGTATGGTGGTGGTCAGGGCCAAGTGGACTTCTTTAGGGTCTCCCGTGCAATATGCACCTCAGGGAGGGGGCAGTAAATGGGGTCTCCTGCCCAGGTGGCACCAGGCAGTGGTTTAAAAATGAACTGAATGCAGGTAAACATGGAGTGCATCTCTAGATCCTTCAGGCTAGAAGCTTAACCGTAGCCCTTACCCAACAGGTTAAAGGAGATACAGCTGCTCAGGATCTCCGTTCCAACTGAAGCGTAAAGAGGGAAACTGTTACAAAGCAGCTGGACCAGAGTCTGAATGTCAATATGTGTTCAGTGAGGACTTCAAACAAATACTGATGAACTGCTGGTATTTCTTATCCAAGGCTTACTCAACAGATATTTTGCTGGTTTTCACAAGTGAGGAAGGCTTTGGGTTGAAAGGGGGAGCAATACAGGCAGTCACAGATTGGGTGAGGAGCCACAAGGCCCAAATGGGAGGGTGTATAAATCCTTGCTGGGAGGATCCCTGAAGGCCAGGTGGGAAGAGAAATGAAGACAAGATGGGAGGAGCTAGGAGCACAAGATGCTCCATTAACCTTATTCTAATTCCTTCACAGAACATTAGCAAAGTGTACATCATTCATGATGCCTGATATTCTGTTATTCGCTAAAATCTAAAGCTCTGTTATGAACCCATTGACAGGGGAAAAACTGTGGTAGAGAACAAAGTACTCAAGCCATCCCAAAATGCCACATCACCACAGAGACCAGTTGTGACCAAGGCGAGAGAATGAGGAAGTCCAATGTAGCCCAGCTAGAGGTGCACAGTTCACTGCATCCAGAACAGCTGTTCTATGTCTGCTCTACACAAACAGCCTTTCCAAAGGAGCATCACTGTATCCATGGAGACCAAATAACCAATACATCAGTGTTAACCATGATAAATAATTTGCTTTACTTAACTGTGACTGTTTTCTGTCAGCTGAAGGTTCATACCAGCTGAGTCTGCGTAGTATCTGCAGCCTTTTAATTTGTTTGATATGGAGACAGATCATAAGGCTGCTTCACTGATCTTGTGTTTCCTGACTCAGAAGACATGGAGGAGGCGTATCTGCAACAATCACGGGCTTTACTATAGCAACACAGCTATCAAAGAAACTGCTCACAGAGGACCACAGCCAACAGGTTTAAAGCATTTGTTGATGCAGCAGATTTACATCCTCTTCACAGAAAATGCTTGGTGCTTAGGGACAGTTTCATTATTTAGCGTCCGTAAAATCTCTTGCTTCTGAATTCTTGAAATGTTATAAAAAATACCTGTTCAAGTGAACAGAGCACAGACCGGCTTTAAAGAGGCCCACACTAACCTCACCTGATCAGAACCTGTGTTGTGTGTGAGATGCCCGCTGGGTGGCGCTCTGACAAGAGCTCACCCGACAGAAACCTTTCACAGTCCCGACACATGAGGCTGAAGTTTCAGATGTTCCTCTTTACCCCCACCTCAACACAATACATGTTGCCATGCCAACGGCCAACCCCCATCCCCTGACTTGACCTCTCCAATGACCCATGATTGCCCCTCCAAAGATGCCCAAAGAAAAGTCCACGCCACAGTGTCAACAAGGACCTCGAGTAAACAAGGTGCACATACGAAATCTCAGCAATTTGTAAGGTGATCTGGCTGAGATTGAGATCAGTGTTCATTTCTTATTTTCCTCAAATACATTTGTAACCCTATAGTGACATGAACACCCTTAAACACACGCATATACACAGATATTTATATATGACAGAGGGATTTCCACACTGAAAATCAATGGACAGGCAGACAGCTCTGCTCTTTGTGCTCATAAAGTTCAATTCGTGTCCAAGTGCAAAGCAGAAAGACATCTGGGCCTAGGACAGGTATGAATATTGAATGAGGAAGTGCAGCTGTGACATTCCAAACACTAGTGACCCACATTGTGAGGCGGGTGACAGTCCATCCACATCCCTTTTCTCAGGTCTTTTCTTACGCATTATGTGCTTTATATTTATATGTTTTATACATGTATTAAATCTTGGTTCTGTACGTTCATTAGTGCACATTGACACTTTTTGAATTGATCATTTACTTAACCTTATTGTCAGAGTAACCTCTAAGTGACACACAATGACACACAGGCACCCAGAGTCTGCCTTTTACTCCTACGCTGTGCCTTTCCCGGGCTCATACCACTGAAAGTCGAATGTAGGTGCTTCAACAACTCTTGATGTAGCCGTGTGTGGACACACACACGTATACACATCCGCACAGTGCCATGCGCCACTGAGATCTATTTTGAAGACAGTATGTGCCCCCCCCACGCACTCCACTGGGGGTTATGGGAATGCACTTATTCCTTGAGGGAAATCGGAAACACGGCCTGCACACACTCACAGGACCCTAAACCACTTCTGTTTCCTCATGCCACTTTGTCACCGTCTCCCTCCTCCTCTCACTGCCTTCACTGTGTCTCCTCCTTGCAGTCCTCATCTCACCTTTTCATTCACTTTATTAAAAAGCACAGTGAGTGCTGGCTTTCACCTGGGGAAAACTGCTGATACACAAAAATTACAATAAACACTTTGGAGCCATAGGTGCACATTTCATAAAAGTCATAGAATCTATGGATGGATAAAATGCTATTGATCACGTTTGGCTTATTTCGCACTGACACAGTGCTTACTGTTAGTCTCTGGAGCCCCAGGTGCCAAAAGACGAGTGTAAATGCTTCAGTAACCCCACCCCCGCTCCACCATCACTCCTTAACACACACAAAAAACAATCAGGGCCACTGCCAGTCTACATCAAGCTTGGAAGACAGCGGGCATGGAAGCATTTGTGAGCACAAGCTGCAGCCAGGGGGAATATAGGAGTAAGCGGCTCCCCCAGCACCCCCATAATCCATCAATACAAATGATCACAAGAGGCAGAGCCACCAAAACGCTCGGCCTAGATTAGTGCCACTGACTGATAAGGTAGCACTGGTGGGTGCCGATGTGCTCAGTACAGGATATCATGTAGGGCATGTACAATGGGAGGAGGAGGGACTCAGAAGATGAGGTGTTTTGTGTATAAAGGATCACGCCGTCCACAGAACAGGCTGCTGGGTGACCATTCCCTGCAAGATCATGTCACATTGAAGCCAGCAATCGACCCACCATTTCACCACTTATGTGTCACACAAAGTTGACTGCACTGATTTCACAGACAATATATGTAGGCTGCCAAAAAAGGCTGATAGATACTCATTTCTGAAACTAAGATGTTTAAAAAAAAAAAACACAGAATTTGAGCAGATGAAATAAAAAAAAAAAAGGAAGTGTAATTCTGGTGTTTAAAAAAACAGCAAAAACCTGTACACTTTGCTAGGACACCCAGGGGGAGATTTTAATTGATCTCTCACAATGAGAAAAGTCTCATGGGAGGTACAATTTGCATATGTTGAAACTCTTTGACCTCATTTACAAACTGATTCAAAGCACTACCGTACACATTTCTACCTATGTTTGTTGCTGGGAAAAACTGAAAAGACTCAGCAGCAAGATACTGTAGCATTTACACACAGTGGATGTTTCTGCTTGACCACGGATTAAAAAACGCCACTGATGCTCGCAGATGAAGAGCCATGTGTTGAGGACACACGTCTGTCACCACCCGATATCCTGCAGGGGGGCACTGAGGCCCTGGAATCTGCGTTGCTATAGTGATGCAGTCCAAGTGCATATCCATGGCAACCAGCTCTGAGCCATACTGCCACTTGGTTTCGGCACTCAAGATCAAAACACTGATAATATTGGGAAAAGTCATGGGGGGTGTGATGGGGTACCGTGTACTCTCGGAAATTTATTAGTGATGCTTCGGGGGCATCCTTAATGGTCTCCATAATATTTCAGTGTGTGCGTATGTGTGCATAACATCTCCCTGGATGCCACACCTAGTTGCCCCCCCAATGGAACCCATCTCTTATGAATTTTTCATCAAAGCAACAGGGTCAATGCCTGAAAGAGGAGCCATTGAGAGTGCCATGTTCAGTTGCATACAGACGATGAGCCACATCAAACAACACGCCTGGGGCTATGCTGCGAGGTTCCGCACACAAAAGGAGGCTTCAACCACCTGAATGTGCACAACATGAAGGTAAAGAGCCCTAGGAGGAGCCCAGTACCACATAGGGCTGTGGCACCAACCTCTGCACTTCTTTAGGTGCACTTCCTGTGGTTGAACACAGCAGAAATAGGGCCCACATCTTTGTCCCATGGAGACACTTAGACATGAAAAACATTACACTTTAAAATAAAAAAAAAGACTTTCCCTTTATGACCACAAGAGGGTGCTCTTTTTGAGCATTAGTACAAATATAAAATGAGAGCAAGATGAGGGCTCGCCATTCAAGACAGCCCAGGACACACCCAGTCCAGCAGACACAGCATAGGAAGACATCTTTAAATATCAAGTTCATGGTTTCATCAGTCCAAATTTGATAAGCTAAAGGAAACAAAAGGGGAGGGGCCTGTGGCACTGGGCAAACACACCCTCCATCAGACAGACACTACTGCCATAACAGCACGTGCGGCTGGGAAGGCTGGACGATGCTACAGATCCTCTCTAGAAGACCTCATTCGTCATGTGAGCATCTCTCTGGAGACAGCAGCCCAGGTGGCGGTTGGCATGGCAACGGTTCAGGGTATGCTGGGTGGAGAATAACAACACTTCTTTCAAAACAAAAAAGCCAAAGAGAAGAGCGCTGCTACTCCTCTGCTGTCCATACAGAAATATTCAAATGTCACATTTCAGAGCCACACAGGTTACCACAGAGATGTGAAACAATTCTGTATCAGAATGGCAAAATATTCATATAAATCTGTTCTCAGTTCTCACAAAAGAAGATATGTTCACATCAACTTAGTCTCTCAGCTGTTTTGTGGATAAAACACATTGCATGTTGTGGACAATGACTGCATTAAACAACAATAAATAACACACCTTGTTTATGTGCAGCAAAGCACCTGCCCCTGCATGTGTGCGAGTTTTTCAAGCCTCCTGAGGCTGAGCTGTTTATAGCTGCTCTCCAGTGGAGCTTTGGTACGAGATAAACTGTCCGGCAGGGGGCACTAATGTATTCATAAAATCCATCCCTACAGCCTGATGGTGAATTACATCTATGGATACCCACAAAACAACTAAGGCACCACTTGCAGACCTTTGATGTTTTAATAAAAAAAAAAGAATATGTTTCTGAAAAATTCATGCCAAACTGCCCCAGGCAAAGCCACGGTACTCTAAAAAAAGCTATGAAGGCAGAGAACTAAACCACTGATCCACCTTCACCGGACAGGCAGTCCTGGACTGCAGAATAATTAATGACTAATAAGTAATCAGTAGTTAATAAATATTAATAAACCGGTTAATAAGCTTAATAATCAATACATCCATCAGATACAAACAAAGAGAGCAATTACATCTCATTGGGTTGCAAGGCAGGCAGAGCTGCAGCCAAACATGATGTTGTGGTGCCCACTGTTACGCCATCTTCACACACGGCCCCCGTACATCACACTCTCCCACTTTATTATTTGTAGGCATCACGTAAATCTACGAGCTGCGGAGATTCACTGGGAGCGGTTGTCGAGAGGATGGCTGCTGGGGTTGCCATGGAGATAGGAAGTAGACAGGCGTGGCTGGTGGATCTTGCACAATTGGCAGAGTGGAAAAAGCGGGGGTGTGTAATACTCAGCATCAAGGCATGCTGGGAGAATGACATCCCAGCCTCAAGTAGGACTGATGTAATCACATATCAGTTACACTGGTACCAGGACTTAAGAAGCAGGAGAAGCAGTCAAGGCTTGAGATGGACATCCTTTACAGGTGCAGATATCAGTACACAGCGGATGCTTATTTCACTGCTACTTCCTATCACTGATTAAACAGGTGCTGGCATATTAAATATGTTCATTTTGTTTAAAACACAACCAAATATGAAACAGACAAAAGGTCTTGCATGTTTGTGCTGGATACATCCCTTGTGTCCAGCCCCGCACTGTGGGACCAGAGAGGGTCGAACACCACCTCCCTCAGGCAACAGGAGCTGTTTAAAGGTCAAACAAAAGGGCACCGTTCAAAGGTTCAGCTTTCAAACACATTGACCGCAGTCTGATTTTCATTGAACAGGGGACACGAAGGTTTCTGCAAAGGGCGACATATATTCCTGCATGGATACAGTTTACGATTATTTGAACATGGTAAACTACTATCAAAGCAGAATTATCTAATACTGCAAGTAAAAAGCTGTATAGGATAAAAACCACTGTGCCCCCATTCAGCTTTAGTTTTACCTAAGTTTTTCCACTGGCAAAAGTAAACAAGGAGGAATATATATATATATATATATATATATATATATATATATATATTATATATATATATATATATATATATATATATATATATATATCGCTAAATGCATGATTGAAAAACTGATCATGTGCTAGAATCTCTATATCTATAAAATCTTCAGTCTCTGTCTTCCCTGTCCTCCTCCCCTTCTTTCTCTCAAATGGATGGCTGATGTGCAGTACTTTTCGTTGGCTTTGAGGTTTGCTTTTAAATGTAAAAAAGCAATAATTAAAAGCCAGATATTGAGTGGGAAGCTGTTTTTTAAGGTTGGAAAATCCCATTCATATTATGTTGTAGGTGGGGTTTGAATAACAATTCAAGCTCAAGGCCTCCAATCCCTCTATATATGTCTGCCTCTGTGGGCAGTACTAGATAACTCAACTAGTCAATACAAATTTAAACACATGTGAGGTGCAAGAGGATGCAGAGATGTCAGGATTGACAACCACTGCAGAGCTGAGGACATCTCATGTACTCTGTGGATGGGAAACTGTCCAAACACCTTTGGTCTCAGTAACATTACACAAGTTTTAAATAAGTGAATACAAATAGCTGTTATGGTGTGGATGCTCTGAAAAATGCTCATGAGATGAAAGAAAGAAATCAATAGCAAACCAACACTACCCTCTTAAAGCCTTATAGCATTTGTGTGGATTATCATTGCAACATCAAGAAATAGGGTAGGCAAAACATGCTAAGGACACATGCTTGGAACATACCATAATCCACCCACTGTAGCTGTTCCCTAAAATTCAACTTCACCTTGTCCTTTTTACCAAGGGGTATGCTATACAACAGTGGCAGTATAGTTACACATAGCCCAGTGTGCTGTGACTATGGTGTGTGTAGGGAATGACACCCTCGCCCACTGCTGTTTGTTGTCACCAACTACTGGGTCATCACAGGTTTACCATGCACCTCCCATGTCTGCCAGAAGAGGGAGGCATTTGCCCAGAAAGTGCCTGGCACAACCCCACCCTCCAACAGAGTGAGGCCCCTGAGCAGCCTGATACTGAGTTAACACAACTACACACACACACACACACACACACACACACACACACACACACACACACACACACACAAACACACACACACACACACAGAGCTGTAAACTGCTGCTGAGGAAGGTGAGCGTCAACAGGGGTTACAGTTCAATTCCTACTTATTCTAAGTAATTGCAAGATTCTTTGCTGGCGGTGAATAGCAAGAAACCACCCCAAAGTACAAATGGCACGGCGAGGAAAAGAGCTATAATGAGGAACATCTATGACAGAAACCACACACAAGCAATGCTATGCAAAACCTTACTACACTAATGGGAGTCCAAGCTGCCTTGTGTTTCTGTGGTTCACAGAACCAGGGATCAAACTGAGAATGTGGACCAGCACTACACAGGACACGGTGCCACCTTGTGGTCAGAGAGAGAACAGCAATAAATACCTTTTGCAACATTGTGGGGGGTCGCCACAAACAGCCTGTCCTCCGTGAGAACTACCCACAGAGAGAAAAGATAGAAACAAAGGGCTCAGCACACAGCATGATACACAGATATTTACGATATGGCTGGCTTGTCACACAATTATGCTTACAAAGCATGTGCGCAGGTTACAGTAGCCAGGTTGTTGATGAGAGTGAAATGCAGTAAAGTTCTGAAAAGACAACTGCTGGAGGTCCCCACTTCTGAAGACAAAAGACAATAGCACAGCAGAGGAAATCAAGGAACACAGGGACACAGCCCCAAAGGACAGAGTAAAGCCAAAGGACACTTGGTATCAATATGATAAAAGACTTTTAACATTAATAATTCTGTCTCTAGGTCCCATTTAAACTATGCATCACTGTTGTTTCTCCTAAAGCTTCTAATTTCATCTACTTTTGTATCCCAGTATGATGCAATAATGTAGTATTAATATTAATGAACATCTCTTGTATTAATGTGGTATTGAAAGGACTGATGATGATGAATAGTGGATATGCCGCACACCACTGTGCACCTCAGGATGAGCTCAGCAGGGTGACAAAGGCCCTCAAAGGACGGCCTCTAGTTCCTAGGACTTTGTTTACCGCGGTAGCGGAGTCATTGTGGTTATGGATGGTCTATGGCGCCTCCTGGTCAACCATGGCAACCAGCATGTGCATCTGTTTGATCTTAAGCATAATAACATGGAAATAAAGTACCCTACTAACTTATGTGGATATAGGATCAGAGTTTTTCCTACAGTTCTTTTTAACACGAGGCCACAGGAACAGAAACGGCACAAAGTAACACTGCAGATACCGTATTTTCTGCACCATAAGGCGCACCGGATTGAGTAAGGCGCCGTCTCAATTACGGGTCTACTTGCATCTTTAACCCATACATAAGACGCACCGATTATAAGGCGACATAAAACATATGCCTACAAAAAAAAGGTAACGGAAGCTAAACAGTGAGTTTAGTTGAACTTATTCTACTATTTAATACACATATTTTTTAGCTTTGTAATCCGCTGGCAGTTAAGCGTGCTACTTGTAGTTCTGTTTATAAAAAACGAAGCACCAAGACGGACTCTTGAAAGTTTTCGATCTTCATGTCTTGTGCTATCGCTTGTTGCTCTCCGTCAATGGTGACTGTAGAGACGCTTTTCCCGCTGTCCTGTTCTCTGATTGGTTTATCGCTGCCAACGTACGTACTTTACGTATTACGTCATGTTCTCTGATTGGTTTATCGCTGCCAACGTACGTACTTTACGTAATACGTCCTGTTCTCTGATTGGTTTATCGCTGCCAGTGTACGTATTACATCCCTGTGTCAGCGGGAAATGGTCCGACAGTCAGTCAAGCGGAGCGCTTATCAAAGTCGCACAACAACATTTTGACAGATTTTGGAGCTCAGTGCACACATAAGGCGCACCGGATTATAAGGCGCACGGCCGATTTTTGAGAAAATTTAAGGCTTTTAGGTGCGCCTTATAGTGCGAAAAATACGGTACATGAAACAGGGCAAAGGGTTACAGGGTTTCACAGCTGCAATCATATGGCAGACATCCTAGAATTCCTCAGGACTGTCATGTAGATCAAACAGGCCATACACCTGTTTAGAGAGGGAACATCAGGTGTCGACATTATAATTTCTAGCGGAGCAGGTTGTATATTGCTGTAACAATCTCCATGCTGCGATTATGACCTCACTGTGGTGCCAGAAATATGGGCTGCAGGTCCCCATCATACAAAGCTCCACAGCCTCACATAGGTGCCCTGGTTCCTGGCTCCTCCGCAGGCCACTTCCTGTCTAAATTACATTTGCCACTCAGTTACAGCACTGCTCCCTTGCTCGCTTGTTTGATCCAACACACACAGCATGTTGGCAGAGCTGCAATGAAGTTCTAGTTTCCTTCCAAGCTGAAATGCGATGGCGTTTGCAGGACAGAGCACAACAGCATAGAGTTGTGCTTCACAGTGGGACACAGAAAGGACACATTGTCCCCAGCGCCTCAAAGACGGCCCTGGGAAGTCATTCTGACCGCAAACAAATGCTGCTTCTGTCTCTGCAGCCAATGAAGGTGGGGGCTTTTTGGGCAGAGCAGCACCCAGGGAGGGCAGAGAAGACAATGCCTGTTATCATCATGGAAACCCAGGCTCACCGCATGGACCAAGTAGCAGTTCACCGGTGCGAGGTAAAAAATTTCACTGTGAGATCAGCAACCTCCAGGGAAGTGGGACACACAGAGAAACATCACAAACAGCTGGAATCAGATTAAAGCCTGAAAACTGTCAGCTTCTAAATGAGAACCCAAAATGTGTAAACAATTGTATTATTGCATGTGAATGACGTCTGCAACACACACACACACACACACACAGTGTTATCTAAAAGATGAACAAGATGATAAGCAATCCATACTGGATTTTTATGGACCTTTGCCAGCATGAACAACACCGGATGAACTGTCTACATGCCATTCACGCTGTTGCTTTAAGTTCCGTTATGCACAGTGGTCAGAGCACTTGGTTCACACTGTGCTCCTTACTCCTGAGAATACTTCTCACTGTAGTTCTGATCCCGAGAGCAGCGCTGAGACAAGAGCACAGGTCCTGCATCAACTGAGCTCCTGCTGCTGTCTGTGTATTTCTGCTCTTCCATCATGCTTTCCAAATGTATAAAGTGTTTTTGGCATATTGGGTTCTTTAGTAAAAATTTAGGACTGCGGACAGAGGAAGCCTCCTCTCAGGGTCAGGCCCAAAAATATGGCCATTACGTGCTGTTCCCCTGAGAAGCCGGTAGCCCTGTCTTAAACCAGAGGAAACATTAACTGCAGCCTTGAGCTATTTGAAGAATCGCTACTACCAGCGATCGACAAAGTCAAGCAAAGCATCTGTAATGTACCTGTAGAGTACCTATAATGTCTACAACAGACTAGAAAGTGGTCAGTCCCTAAATAAACCAGCATTCTCACCAAACCGTGCCAACGTGGTCTGTTATACTGAAAGTGGGAACAAACAAGAATCTTGTTTTACATCACTAAGCTGTTAACTCCATGATCCTCCCATCATAGACACGAACAACATGATGGAAGGATCCTGGATAAGGATGGTCCTGCTGTGACCCCACTCCATCCTCTTGCTCTTCCTTGAATCTCAGACTCTCAGAACTCAGCTCCTGCGTGTTCACTGAGCTGGAAAAACCCGCCCAGCTTATTCAAAGTTCCAGGCCTGTGTGGATCAGCCGCACAAAAAACCAAGTCCTGATGCTGCCAGTTGAACTGCTTCTCTTTAATACAATTTTGACTCCATGAATCAATATGGAAAAAAGCTAAACAATCACAGGCTGCATATGGAGAACTGATGGGTTGAACAAATTCGGTGAGGTCCTCCTCTGTTTCCATTCTACAGAACGGCTTCCTGTGAGCCTCCGCTAAAGACCAGGGCTATTAAGTGGAATACAGGACTGCAGGGCAGCAGAGGGCTGACTGGCAGTGGGCGCTGTTCCAGTGTGCAAGTCCTGTTACAGCAGACCACCAATCCCATGGGAACTTTATTACAGTAAAGTGTTGATGTCCACTGTAGGCTTTTTCAGCCATAGAGCAAGTGAACTAAGGAGAAATGAAAATAATGCGGCTAAAACACAACCTGCTTTTAATGTCTGTCTTCATTATTAGTTATAGCTCTGCTTCCTGTCACAGACAGCTTAAATACAGGCATCCCTCTGACTGTTTCTCCTCAACATGGTCACAGACTGTTGGGGAAAAGAAAAAAGTGAGGAACGGCATATTGCGTCATCTGGGATCATAGGTCGGGGGAGTCGGCCGTGAACTAGCTGACCTTGCATGGGTGCTGTGTTTCATACTACAGCTGGGGACGCGATGGATGGGTGAATCAGCCCTGACTACAGCATCCTTTCCCCCATTTGCGGGGGTGTCTCATATCATCCATCAACAGCACAATGGGCCCTTCAGAGCGTGGGGCCAGGGGAAGAGCGAGGCGTATTGCCCCTGGGGATGGAAACAGCTAGAATTATCGGAAATGGGGGACACTTCTCACAGCGGTTCAAGGTATGGAGTATCCCAAAGACAGCTCAGTGTATAGGGACAAGAGGACGAAAAAGTGGACTTCAAACAGAGCCCCCAACTAAGCGGTCCCCTTCAGGCCAGGAAGATGTAAAGGGTGGGGCCACATTTAGAAGTTTTGCAAGGACTAGAGACATTCTATGTAGTTTTGCCAAACATGTCTCGGTGAAGGTGGGGGACGTAGGGCCAATACGGGGGCTGCAAGGAGACAGCCAGATAATGATGGAAGTAGTAGGTCCAAAAGGACAGCCAATCTGCACGAGGTCTTATAGCTCTGAGACAGTTGGGGGCATAGTGGTTATACCCCCCACCTCCTGCTGTAGCAGCATCGATCAGGTATGGTATAATAAAAATTATTTAGTTGTGTAAACAAGTTAGTCACTGTAGGCTACTTAGGAGAAAAGCATCAGATAAATGTAAATATAAACATGCAGGACACACCGGCAGTAAAAACACCTGCAAACGTACTATGGTTTTTGCCAGCAGTGAGAGGAAGGGGTCCCATCATTCACTTAATCATAAATAATACTGACCTCAGCAAGGCCAGCACTCCACCTTACCCAACCCCAGCTGATCATGAAGAGGCGTTGGAACAGCTGTTGCACTCCATCGGGGTGGTTCGGTTACAGGGCCGAACAACTCGGATCATTAGAGACAATGCGGAGAAAGGGGTCGATTTCCTCTCACTGGGCTACATCCTTACAGGTCAACACAGTGAAACAGTCCACGACTGCCATAAACAAGACTGTGACAGAAGGGGTCATGGACTCCAACACTATAATGACCACACAGAGAGACTGACAGACACACACCACTGTTTCAGCCCTGCAGGGAGTTCAATGGCAGTCCATGAGGGGTCCCTCACAAGGTCACTGCACACAATTGCCTTGGGAAATGAGAGAATTTGTTGCTTTATGACATTCAATACCTAAAGTGTAAATCATTACTCATTCTGTGCTAAAAACCGCATATGTGCTATAGTAAACGCAGTGTTTGATATTGTGCTGACCATGTTGCATAGTGTAACCTTAGAAGCACAAGAGATTTCTTGTGAGAAGAGGAGTTTTTTTCCTCCACATTTAAGCATTTCTTGCATCTGCCACACTGCCTCACTGCAATATTTGCTGATGCACTTGGCCAGCAAACAGTAATCCGAGATATCGATCATCTTTCACGAGGATGTTAGGGGGTCACGGTTTCCCTGTAAATGTGGGGGCTGGAAACACTCTGGGCAATGGCCATATTGAGTGGGAGGATCTCACACTTAACCTGGCAGAGCAGGTTGTCTTCCCTGATGGTACGGGCATATTCCAAGATGACAATGCCAGGATTCATTGGGCTCAAATTGTGAAAGAGTGCTTAAGGAAGCATGAGAGAGACATCATTTTCACACATGGATTGGCCACCACAGAGTCCAGACCTTAACCTTACTGAGAATCTTTGGGATGTGCTGGAGAAGACTTTACGCAGTGATCCAACTTTCCTATCAATACAAGAAACTTGGTGAAAAATTAATGAAACAATGGATAGAAATAAACGTTGTGACATTGCATAAGCTTATCGAAAGGATGCCACGGCGAAAGCGTGCTGTAAGCAAAGCTAAAGGCGGTCCAACAAAATATTAGCGTGTGTGACTTTTTTTGGCTAGGCAGTGTATATGGTGCACAGGGTGCAGTGTGTTATTGCTGTGCTGTGAAGTCCAAGAACGGCAAAGAGTAGCAGAGAACAGGTGTGTGTGCGTGTGTGTGCGTGCACACATGTTCTGTGGTGCACATTGCACAAGTCAGTCATATGCAATAGCTAAAAATTCGGGGTTCAAGCTCCAGGGCTCATAACACAAAAAAAACAGTGCATTTATAAAGTCAGAAGGTGAAACGGTGTTGCTGTAACATCAAAATTCACAATGAAACAGTTTAGCTGCGGGAGCCAGAAATACCCCATCTTTCTGGAAGGGATCAAATTTCTGTGCAGGTGACAGGAAGAGCTGCCTAAGGGGTGAGCAGATCAGGAGCCACCTGTCACCAGCACAGATTATTCCCCTTCAGCAATTGGCAGTCTTGCTCACACTATGGTAGTCAGGATCTACCATAGCACTGTTCAGGTCAAGAATCCAAGATAGAGATACATAGATAGGCAAGGAGGGCAGGGTGTTTTTTCCATGACCATTTCCCAGGAAAGGGTGGCATCCTAAAAAATAACTTATGAAACTCAAATATAGTACCCTGGCCTCCAGTACCCTGTACTCTAGCACCATACCTCCATTATTACCTGCTCATTCTTTTGGGAAACAGTGAGGGAGAACACTCGTGTTGCAAGTGAATGAAGCATTTTAGAGGAAAACGCTCCAGAAAATTGGAATAGAGTCCATCTCACAGTTTGGCATCTCAGGGCATGCTGGGGCTTTTCCTACAACAGCCCATATTTTACAGTTGAAAAAAACTGCTTAAACAGGAGAGCCAGGTAATGGTGAGAGAGCACCAAGGTTGCTCATTCCCTGCTCATCACCAGAAGGACACAGGGCTTAGATTATCTTTTCTCAAAAATGTTAAATAAAGCAGACAACACAGTGCACCACGGTTTAGCCATATGCCATTGGTCCTGCTGGTGCATCTGGCAGAAAGTGAATATCAGCTGTATATGAGGAGCAAAACCCTGCTCTCTTCATCCAAAGACTCCACATACAATGAGAGATAAAATTAGTGCCTGTTTCAAGATTGATGTTTGGCAACTCTGCTAATAACTCAGCCTGGCTTGAAGACCTCAGCTGATCTCTATGTTTGCAGCCAAACAAAATATTTCTCTCACTCTGATTCCTTCTTTCTGCCTCTTTCAGCCACTAAAGTGTTGCGTGAATAAGAAAGTTCTCAGCCAAACACATTCACACCCTGCTTCTTCTTGCCAGAACTGTTCCAGAGTCCACGCTCATTACAATTTCCCACTTTATCATCATGAAGGTTGGCTCCAAAATGAAACACACAGCCTATTGATGATATTCACATTCAGTTCCAGGTTTTTTGATACTGGCTGTGGCACCAAAAAGTTGACAAACTAACCTAAATTCAGTCCCACTATAAGATGTATTGATATATGAACACTGACACACCGAACATTAGGAATGTTACTGTAATACTACAGCAAAGATCTTGTTTAGTAAGGTGGTCACTGCAGCTCTGCTCACTTGTGGTGCCCAGGGAACTGTGGTGTGGGGTAAACCGATAAACAACAAGCAGGAGTGTAAGAGTGTTTTCACTTTCCACCACCTGCCCTTCGATAATAACTCCATGTCACTGTGGTGCTTGGACTCTGCTCACCAGTGGAACCATGTATCACCTCCTGGAGAAACCTGGGCAAATGTCTGCACTGCAGCAGTACAGCCCTAGCTGTCAGTCATGAAAGCTCATTATTAACCACGGTGGCCACTTTCTACACAAACAGCTAAAATTTTATACTTATTCACCCAAGTGTTGGGTGTATGAATACAGTCTCCAACCCAAGTGCTGTTTGACTCTTACAGAAGGGACAGTGCTATATTGTTCTCATATTTTATGAGTGGCCAAAATTCCTCCACAGTTGTAGGAGACCCTGGTCAACAGCGACAGGAGGTGTTTAGTTGCAGTCGATGCAGTTAAATGTGGCACGACCAAATACTTACTGAGGGACAATTACATTTTCATATCTATGATACACATTTCATTGTCTGTCACTACAAGGAAAAGACAATCTCCACTAAGGCTCCATTTATATACTGAAAAAAGAACAATCTAATTTTATTGTATATAAAAAGATAATAGGTAGGAGGTATAAATGCCTAAACCTGGCATCTTAAAGACAGCTTATATTAATTTAATGGTAATCTCACTTTTTTTTATAGGTCAAGGTCACCAATGAGGTGAAATATGTACACCAGAGGGACTGCACGTTGTTGACATTGTGATGTTTACTCGATTTAGGAGCAAATGATGTCATGCAAAAGATGCCTGCATGAGACAAGCTGTTGCCTTGCCACCCACCTGTACCTTTGCCCAAGTTGCTCACCGTGCCGGTTTTGTGTGCACCACAGGAGGTTGTGCCTCACAGCATCCCACTGACACCACAGCAGAATGTTTTTAACTCAGTGCAATACAGCTCCCTTTCTCTCATTCATGCAACTGAAGGTCTCCAAAATGTCCAAAGGACCCACCCCAACTTTGCAATGAAAATCAAGTGCCAAGGAAAATGAATTATTGGGTTTATGGAAAACATTTAAATCAGGAAACAAACAACTAGAAAACTGTGTTTACTGACCGTTAAAGCTGGTGGAGGCAACGGGCCTTTGTAGTAAAAGGAGAGCAGCTGCTGGCTTCAGTGAACGGAAACACAGGTGATGCTCTGAAGGGCTTTTCACATTCCCCGGGTGGGGCCACATGTCTATGTGGAGCCGAGCCCTTCTTCATACCAGCATCAGAGTATCACCTTCCTGCTGCTGGTTGTCAACCAGCCCATGGCACCCACTTCAGATTATGAAAATGACTTTGAATGCTCACGCTGGGTCTGACCTAAACAAACAATGCACATCTCTCTCAGTTAAACGTGACCTGTGCAAGTGAGAAAGGGTTCAAGGCCCAGCAAATAGTTATTGCAGTGCTGTTGTACAATGGCCTTGCTATCACCAAGTGGAAAGTAGCTCCTCTTTAAAAACCCAGAGCACTCCTGTCGACACCGTGATAGCCAATCCCCTGCCACCTCAAGGCTGCCACCAGGTCCCGACACACACTGACTGATACACACAGGGCCAAGAATGTGATACACTGTGCTGCAGCAAGATAAAGCAGCAAGACATTGCTAATAAAAGCATTTAGGCTGTAGCTTTTTCCATTTGAGGGAATGATGGTGCCTGTGCACATGTATGTGCATGTGTCTTTCTTCTATGATCCCTCAGTGGGCATCAGAACTTCTTCAGGCCAACCAGACACCTGTCTTGGGCTCTCATAGCAACACAGAGGTAACAGCAGCTCTTAATATGTTGTAGTGTTAACAGGTGGGCACCAACAGGTAGCCACAGTCATGAGAACTGCCACCTCTGGAGTCAAAAGACATGGGTTTGAACCCCACCTCCTGTTAGTACCCTTGAACATTTGGCTTTGGTTCCCAACGACTCACTTTTCAGATTTCCTGCTTGAATCAACACATTCAGACCTCAAGAGTTAACTGAGGAAAAAAAATACTTAATGGATGCAGTTGGGATATATTTGGCTCATTTTAAGCATTTTATATAAAAGCATCTCAGCAAAAATGTAATGCAGTGCACTCACTGTAGTCCAGCATGCAGCAACTCTGAGAACCGTTGTTTCAGCTGAGATACGATTTACCCACAATAGCATAACCCCATAAAAACACAATCATCATCATCTTTATAGGTCATAGTTTGCATCTTTACTGTTTCAAGAATGAATTTAAGCATCTCAGAAGGCTCAGAAAGAATATTTATCCAAAAAAAATGACATCAACTTGTGAAAGTGGTGAAATATCTCTTTTATTCATGAAATTGTTGCAAACAAACAATAAGCTAATATTTTGAAAATGTTTAAGAACAATGTAAAATATATTTACAACTGTACATATGACAGAATACAATATATGGAAAAACTTTTTTGAATAAATTGTATGAAATACTGAATATTTTTGAACTCCGACTAAGTTCAGTGCAACCAATTGCATACATGGGTTTGCAATAAGCGTTTCATTGGTGGTCCTTCTTTTTTTTTTAATCTGTTCCACAGCCAAACACCCTGGTCCCTTTCCAGCCACTTTTGACAAATGTGTAGCAGCAATTGCAACAATTCAAGACTCACTCATTGCATCATTAAACCAAAATACACGATTTCATTGACTTTTATCAACATTTGAAATTGCCTTCAACCTTCAATCCCTTACGTCAACTTTGGTCAGTTAATATTTCTTTGACCAAGATGTGATCTTTGATCAATGTGATCAAGCCTTCCACAATAAGCTGAGAGTGCTTCTACAGAAGGCAGGGTTTCTGAAATCCCAAATAATCCACACGGCCCTCTGATGGTCCACACCTACTGGCCAAAGAAACTAACAGCTTTACATTCCTACGTGCGCAAATGAACTAGCTGCCACCAACAGGCTCCCACCTTTACTGGCTAACCCAAGGGAGGACAATACAGGTCATTAAAGACCCCACTAAGGGACAAGCACCATCCAACTAGCAGCAAATAACCTGTCTATCAACAATATATAAGTTCCTTGAAGGCATCAAAGCCCTCCCCAGAAAGGGACCAGAATCAGCTTGAGGTTCAAAGTACCAGTTACCAACGAACAATGCTGTCCACCAAGACCAGACAGACCGACCTTAGTGTTGCCTGGATTGATTACAAGAAAGCATATGATTCAGTCCCACACAAATGGATACTAGAACTGTACTAGGTCAATAAGACATTAATAAGCTTCATCAAGCTCCAGGCCACTGAAGGACAATTTAAACCATGTTAAAGACAAAAGACAATTGGCAAGGCAACCATAAAGTGTGGTATATATCAAAGAGATGCATCATTCCTATCGCTATTCTGCACAGCCCCCTCACCCAGGTCCTCATCAATTGTGGTTGCAGACACAGGTTCAAGACTGAAGCTGCCATCAGCCACCTCTTCTCCACTTGACCAGGATGTACAGTGAGGATATCAGGATGTTTTTGGACTGAAGAAGTCCAGCAGGATGGTAAAGAGATGGGAAAGAAGAGGACAGATGAAGTTGAACTACCACAGGGCCACAGTACAGACATAGAGGACAGTTAGAAACACCTGGGGATTCTCCAATCATATGGGAGGAATGAAGTGGAAACTGGAAAGATGGCAACATCCAAGTACTTTACAGAATAAGACAAATCATAATCAGCCAACTGCCAGCCATCAAACATTCTCAAGTCTAAATGGGAGGTACTACAGCGACAGGTAGAGAGCAGAGCTAAGATCCTGTAGGACTTCCACATCCAGACAGATAAACAGGTAATGGGTAACCAACTAGATACAGTGGTAATAGATAAGTAGGAGAAAACAGCAGTGGCAATAGATTAGGTGGTTTCAAGTAATTCAGGAAGAAGAAATATGAGAAACTGAGAGATACAAGGAATTGAGAAATGTCCTGGAAAGAATGTGAAAGGTGAAAACCAAGGTAGTTCCACTGGTGATAAGGACACTTGGGGCCATGACCCCTAAGCTGGAAAAGAGGTTCCAACAGATTCCAAGAATGACAACATTGATCTCAGTCAAAATGATCACAATCATAGGAAGAGCAAAAATATTGCACCGTACCCTAAAATGCCCAGGCCTCTGGTAGGAGGCTTTGAGGAAAGCTTGTGACCAAAACCTTGTAAGCTGATATCTCAGCAGAGGTGCTGATGTTCTACTACAAGGGGTATGAAGCTGGAAACTTCCATCTGTTTAAATGGCTTAGATAAGTCTTCTGTTTTGTGCTCTGTGTTGTTCCTCAGGGGAAAAGGAAACCAGACCAAAAACCAAAAATATATGTCAGCTATGACAAGAGGTGCAGAGTTTAAGGCTCAGAATAAACACTTCACAGCTCAGTACAAATTTCAAAGTATAATCAGGGCTTGATCAAGTTTTAAAATCAGAGCAAATAGTTTAAACCAACATGTAACGGAATTTTAACTAATTTTAATGGAGTTTTAACCTTCATTGCTGCACATTAACTTTTGCGTGCCGCTTTTCCACATGGGTTTGTTTCACATCAATTGTTGCAAGCTGGTCAGGAAAGGGTTAAAGCATGTTACTGGGGTCTCCTTCTGTCTCATACAGACAAGGCAGTCCTGTCCATAGTGCCGCAGGCTTCCTGGTGTATTGTGAGATCAATTTCTTCAGTACCTGTGATGTTAATGGATGCGTACATGTTCCTTAAGCAAAATGTGCAATTCAATACTGTTAATTACTTGTTGGTTGTGCAGTGTAGCTGACACAGTGCCAGAGAGGTCTTAAAAAACAGAGAAGCTGAGGAGGGAAGCTCACCCCTCAAGGATACAACAGTCATCAAGCAGACAAACCTCTCTCTGCCTTGTAGATCCGAGCAGTTGCAGTCTCTGATGGGATATGTAACAAACTCAATTTTTTTTTTTGTTTGTGTGTGTGTGTGTGTGTGTGTGTGTGTGTGTGTGTGTGTGTGTGTGTGTGTGTGTGTGTGTGTGTCAGAGCAACAGCAGGGAAAGTGATAGGGTTAGGGAGTGACTCATTATTTAGGACTTCTGTGCACAGTCAGTTATGTGCAATTTAACTTTCACTGCCTTCTGTGCTTTTTGTGATCACTAGAAAACATCTATTAGTATTATTATTGCTACTATTATCAGTATTAGTACCTAATGTAATGGCAGCAGAAGTTCCCATGACTGTCCCATAATGCCCTACTTTTGCATGTTGCTGCACAGATCTAGCTAATCTTTGGCAGCGATACAGGGAGGTTACTGACCCTCTATGTGTTCACTCTGTTAGTGAGCTTTTAGGTGGGTGTGCTGTTGTGCTCTGTGAGTGCCAGCATTTACAAATGCCACAGAAAACAGAGCTGATCCTACAGTCTAGTCTCCAGAGTCCTTGCGTTATAATGTCACTGACAGCACAGTCAAGCCAGGTCATTACAACATTATATTTGTAAGTCCTCTTGTGTTTTTAATAATCAGTCTATTTTCTAAAACTTTTTTCATTTTTCTTTTCTCATATCATGTAATCTCAAATACAGCCCCAAAATTAACTCAAATTTCTTCGACCCCGGTTATCATGAAATGGCAGGGTTTTACTGTTCTTCAACACATACAGTGAACCTCACGTGTGAGCTACAAGAAATAACACATTGTTCTTGAACATAAACAATTGTTTATATGACTATCTCCCAACCAGCTTAGAATGATTTACCCATTTATAAAGCAGGGTAACTTTTATTCTATGAATTCAGTTTAAATACCTTTATCAAGGACACCACAGCAGAAGGTGGGACTCAAACCTCAGGTCCAAAGCCAATGCCTCTACACCACCTACTGCCATATTTAGTGACCATTCAGCCGTTTAGTTTTGAGCATTTCTCAGAGCGCAGCAGCTTCAGTTGGACCAGAGTTCAGTGAGATGTTTCACATTGATGGTGTTGTCTGAAAGGGAAGCGCTGCTGCTTAGCAGACTCTGTGTTTATGTGGAAATGGTCAGGAGGGCCGAGCAGTATCTGCTGAACAAAGAGCAGCAGCTGCTCCGGATGCTCTGGTTTTAAGATGTTCTAGCATGCCCGCCCAGCTTACTATCTGGTACTCACTGTAATTACTATATTTCTCTCAAACAGGTCTGAGAAGAAGAAAGCAAGCCTTAAACTGATCCTCATCACTGGAAGTTAAGACATATATTGGCTTTATCCCTCCAAGGAGCTCCGGATTCTGTCTGTGGTGCTGTTGGCATGTTGAACATATCAGAGATGTCTAAAAAGTATATGCAAAGTATACAAAAAAGCAAGCTGGAACTGTCCACCATCTCCTCACTGTCACACAGAACTGAAATTCAGCTTCAAGGTGTTCCCCAAAAGACATCTATGTGCTCTACTGGGTAAAGAAGAAGCCCACAGGAGGGGTGGCGGCTCTCAGTTGCAGCCTGCATTATGGTGCATGATGCAGCAGTAAACTCATTGCTACTAACTAATGTAATAAGACCACAGCACCATTAGCTGCACTTCCCAAAAGTCATGTGATCCACCACCCACACCCAAGGATGGTAAATCTCTGAGGGAATATTGAGTTTGGCGGCAGAGTGACACTGGGATGGGACTAGGAGATGGAAACCACATGTTGCTGGTGGCTCTTTTTTTTTTTTTTTAATTACACACAGAGTTTATAGAGGACAAGCAAGACAGCTTTGGGGTTTATGGATTAAGGGTTAAAGCCCACCTCAGTCCAGGGATGCTGTGATGTATCAGCAATGAAGGGCTTTGGGTTTCCCCGACGTTCAACAGATGGAAGTTTTCCTGATTGGTGAAGCTTATGTTCAACTATCTCGTAAACTGGTTTAATCCTATGTCTGAATTTGTGAAGTAAGATGCTTGTTTCATCTTCCCCAACCTGTTGCTGCCACTTTCTTTCAGGCGGTTGTGATTATTGCTGGGACTTAAGGTGACCCATCAGACTCGAACCCAAAACGTGGCAGGAGGAAGCAGCAGGGTTGTGGCGTGCCGGGTGAGCCGGGTTCAAGGATTTACCACACATGAAGTGGTACAGAATAGAGAATAGACATACCAAATTATTTAAATAGAAACATAGCACAAACAATGCAAAAAAAACATAAGAACATTAAACAGGAGCTTTGGTCCTCATCTGCATCCACACCAGTCTAAGCTCCACAGTGTGATGTTAGCCACCTGTCTTCCAGCAATCCATTTCAACATTATGACCAAATCAGACCCTCTTCACCTAACCAGATAGAAACAATGATCCCAGTGGGTGTGGCAGCTCTCTTGCATGCCACAAAAGAATAAAGGGATGGCATAAAACTGCCAGCCAATATTATTTATCTGCATGAAACAGGATGTATATTTCAGAATACTACTGAGTGATGTCAAGAGCCATCAATGTGTCACAGCAGCCCCTGTTTGCAGTGCAGCAGGAATCTCAGTGGTCCATCACTGGACTATTCCTGGATAACTATCAGCAATGCAGCCTACGCAATTTAACTTTTTTCCACATCTATCTATTCTTGATGGCACCAAATTCAACAAATTAGAGAGCCAGTGAGTTTCAGGCCATCAGTGCTTTGGCCGTCTCCTGGTGTTCCTCCCAAGACGAAGCTCCATATTATAGATCCGGCTGCACGACCACTAAACAGATGGAGGGCCAGAACTACATGTGGAAAGAAGAGAGGATTTTTCCTTTAATGCCCTTCTCCTGGCCCCTGCCCCCACCCTCACTGACATGATGAAGAACAACTGAGGGTATCCAGTGTCAGCGATACTCAGAGTAGCACTAGCAAATCCACACACCCGCCATAGCCTATGCACTGTACATACTGAGTGTGGCCCTGCAGAGCACAGAGCTTTACTGAACACAACCGGGAGGAAGTCCATCCACAGTACCATCACCATCCACACACGTGCTCTGCTGGAGTACACATGCAATCCAGCCAGAGAGCTACAGCACTCCTTACATGTAGTGACTTATTATCTTCTCTGTGAACCACCACTAGTTTTTGCACTCCAATCAACATTTACTACAGTGTCAGAGAGTCACACAGCACAAGTTACACAGATCCTGATTTGCATTTACAGTTACTCATCTGACATTTTTCTCTAAAGAAAATTATAGTGTTAAGCTACTTGCATTCATTTACCCATTTATACAAGAGGGTAAATTTTACTGTACCAATTCAGGATGAGTATATTGATCAAGGCTAAGAGCGGAATGCAAAACTCAAACATGAGTCTTTCAGGGTCAAAGGTCAGAGCTCTAACCACTATGTCCCCTGCTGCTGTACTTCAACAGGAATAAAGTGTATGGTGGCCATGGAGACCTGGAAGAGCAGCCAACGGTGTGCGATAAGGTAAGTAGCAGAAACCTCAATGAAATGGCTTGCTGGACTTCAGGCAGGTCCTACTTGAGTGTAGAATGGGTACAAGGCCACGAGGGAGGCTGTGCATACGCTGTAGTGTTCCGAAGGCCGATCCCAAACCCCTGACGTACCTTGCATGATGTGGCAAATAAAATGAATTTTTTTTTTATTTTATTTTTACAGCATTCCCTGCTGGAACTGCATGTGAGATCATCTTTCAGAAGGACTTGAATTCACTGTCATAACCCCCCAAAGTTCCCAAAGAGAAAGGAGAGTCAAGAGGGGAGGGAGAGACTTAGAAACGGGGGTTAAAGAAAGGCATCAGTAAATATGAGTAAAAAGGTGCTACACAATCTACCTAGTACATATGGGCTGTCAGACATTTCTGGAGATACTATCCATCCTGTTAAGATGTAGCCAGCCAGGGACAGGAACACACACTACAAGAAATCCAAAGCAAACACGTGGCAGCAGACCCCCCCAGGGGTTCAAGTATCTGAAACTCGGCACAAGTCGAACACAAGCAGTGGGCAACTCCCTCACAAGGGAAAATGTAGAGGCAGACAGCTTGTAGCTGCAGCTGCTAGCGTTAACACAGCTACCTGAGCAGGTGTAAGGGTCACCAGCAATAACCCAGTGCTGTGGTCCTGTCTGAACAAACAAAGATCCAGCATTGCTTCCTATAAGATACACACAAGAGGCCAACCACTGACATACAACAACTGGCAGCAGCAGGACCAGTAGTGGAGTAACCAGTTAACAGGGTGGACAGCTAGTTAGGCAGCTGAAAGAGGAACTAGTGCTCAAACACACGCATTGTGATACTTACAGGAAGAAGATCAGCTTGCTGTAGCTCCTTGGAAATGATGGAACAATGATGGTCAGAAAGAGAAAGGGAGGGAGGAAGGGTGGGAAAGAGGGAGGGGGGAACTGGGCATGACAGTTGGACCACAGAACTACCAGTGGACACCAGAGTGGCCTGCTGCGGAAAGTTGTCCTGCCAACGCCGTCCTGGACACAGCCCTTTTAACTCGTGCGCAACGTCACTGCTGCTCCACCTATAAGGTGCCATCGTGCACCTAGTGAGTCAGCAACCTGGGCAAGCAGGCTCAATAGTGCCCCCTACAGGCTGCTGTCCTAGACTCTAGCCAACAGTATGGATTAATCTGAAAACGCTGATTTAAGGTGTGCTACTGCACTGCTACACTTTGCTCATCAATTTTGCTAAAAATCTCCAAGGATATCTCCTGAAACTTTAGTAGGCTGCATGTCTGAGGAACATCAATGTTGTGACTTTTTGAAGACAAGGGGTAACAGCAGGGAAGATGGTTCATTTCAGTGTGAGGTGCATTTTTCCAGATAAAAACCCATGAACCGGCCTGCAGACACACTGACATTGATTTCATAATTCTTTCGACACTTTTCTCCAAATTAACTTGAGCAACACAGCTAAGTACTTTTTACCGCACTAGAGTAAGCAGTACCTCAAGTTTCTGCAGACGGGGTTGAAATACAAGGAGCAAGTGTCACCCACAAAGCTGTTCACCTCAAGATACTGCACCTGCAAAACTGACCTTGCGCAGAGACCTTGACCTTCAACCTCTCAATTTCAAAGAAATTGCCGTTTCATCTCTGCCTAAAACAGGAGCCAATTTAATAGTTAATGTTCTGAGAAGGGATTAAAAATCTTTGTATTTTTTTTTATTTTATCAACCCTCGTATATTTTTCATCCAGTACATTCACATTGTCCGGAAAAATCTCACATTAATTATGAATTCACATTCAGCACCCCATGGAGTTCTCTCACTCATACCCTCATTTCGGAATGAAAGATGTACAGAAAGCTGCCTGGTGTTTTCCCAAAAGTGGCACCATAAACAGTATTTATAAATGTATTGAAATGAAATGCAGAAACAGTGAAAATTTACGTAATCCATTCATGCATGTATTATGATATTGGTTATGTGATACAGACCAGCAGCTGAGCAAAATATTCTTTCTTGTCCTGTGACTGACACCAGAACATCACTTCCATGTATACATTGTGCACTTTGGGTCTAAGCTGGCCAGGACGTCTCGCTAATAGTCGCAGTGGCGCCACCTAGAGGTCCATGCAGTGGCTACAGGCAGCCACTGTGGTACAAGCTGGTGAGTGAAAGAACGGTCAGCAGACCAGGACATTGCACTCAGCTCACACAGCTGAGAACAGGTGAGGCCATATATTTCAGTAAATGTAAGGCAGGAGGGGTTGATTGGAAAGATGCTCCAGCAATAAAAAAAAATTATTAACAACGGAAGCATGACAAGGTGGGTTCGGCCCTAATACCATGTCAACAGCTCCAAGCACTCCTACAATAGGTCCATATAAACTTGCTGCATCACCAGAGCAATGTCACAGGGAGGATAAAACGTCAGGCATGCTGTTGCACCTTTGCTCCGGATTTAAAGTGGTACACAGCACTGTATGTCTCCAGCCAAAAACATACTGCATGCAAGACATTTGCATTGAGACAAAACTGGGCATATTAGCTTCATAATTATACCCCATTTTGTATCTTTCAATCCCATTTATCAGATCAAGCAACAAGAGTCCCTGCTATAGTAGCCTTGTTTATCCTGAATGTTTTCTGTCAGTTTGCCTGCTATATAAATAAGTGAAACTGTCAGAAAAGTTAGTTTAGATAAAATTGCTGACTAAGCACCATACCAAAACTGACTGAACTAGAAAAATACACTGTTAAGAAGTGAAGAAACAACTTACTAGTGCAGGCACAGCATACAGACAGCCCACAATACGTGGCTGTGCCTCAAACATCTTGACCATGGGGACCCTGGGGTCCGCAGTGAAGACATTTAAATCAGTTCTTTACCGAGATCCACAGTGCAGACTGCGATATCAACATGGAAAACTAAACCATGAAATAAAAGGTCTTTAAGATGTATTCTCTAATGGCAGGAGTCTACCATCGTGGCAGGGGCAGCACCTTGAATTGTGGGTAACACGGAGGCCCTCAGGGGCTCACACAGTCCTGTACATGGGATGCCTATGATGCACCACTACAGTGTTTTGGGCTGGTTCTGGTTCCTACCGCAGAGGAATGCTTGTCTGCAGAGGCTGACCGACACCCTCACCAGGGTGATGAGGGTTTTAAATGTGTGCAATTGTGTCGGTGCAGGAGCAGCACTTGCTGCCCGAATGGCCCCCCTATGGAGGAACAGCTATATCTTTGTCCCAGTTGCCACGCAGCTACCACGGTACAACAAGCCATTCACAGCCTGCACGGAAACCCGGGGCGTGGTCCTGCCCGACACCATGTTGCATTGCATTCCCACACATCTCTCTGGGGGGGTGGGTAAGTTCAAGTCAAGGCAGTTATTCAACAAAAATATCTTTACCATGCCATTACTGTACCTTTACCACATCTGTATGTCACGTAGCCACCTGCCAAGCACGAACACAGTCCTGACGCCATTTTAGGATCCACAATAATAACACGTATGATGCAGCAGCCCAAGACACAGGTGGGGACGGCGCTGTGGTGAGGGTCGCTGTGTGGGGCAGGGCCCCCGACTGCTATACAAGTGGCAGACACACCCACTTGTTTTGCCCTCCCAAGTTAACAAATTGTACAAACTTGTCAGTTAAATAGACTTTTAGCCTGAGATCTCCACAGCATCATAGGCTGTAAAATATGACAGCAAATTTGCTCATGTCTGAGATTATTTATAGTAGACACCCCAAAAGAATAAGGCCTTTAAACATCGGTCCAGTCCAATCTTTCCAGCATCATCATTGTCTCCCTCTGGTTGCTCCTCATTTCTCAATTACGCATGCAGGAAATGTTAGCAAATCAGCTACCATGGCAATGGAGGACAAACAGCCTCTAATCGATGTGGTGGAGCTCCGAGGGTGACATCAGCGACCTTTCCAGACTGTGGGTCTGTTCGCCTGCCCTTGCTGTACACAACCATCAAACACATTCCCACTGCCAGAACACATATTGTAAGACGTGGACCTGAAGTGGGCTGGATGACAGCAGCAGATGTCCTCCACAAGATCGGATCCGATGACAAACCAGCGCTTGTTTGCTTTCTTCCTCTGCACTTTGCCTGCACACTGGGGGGAGAACTGGGGCGTCATGAGAAGCCCCCAAAGGACTGCCTGGCACTGAAAACTCTCTTGAGGCATGTATTTTCCCACAGTGCACTTGCACTGCACACAAAGCATAACCAAACGTAACATGGAACGTGTGAGGCGCACATTACGCAGGACACGCATGTTTGCTAGAGATCTGTCCTCACAGAGAGCCACCACTGTACACAGTCCCCCAACTAATGTGCTCCATCATCCCAGCTTCAAAGGACGACTCTGCAACTTTTTAATGCAGCAGGGCACATTTGACGCAAGATTCGCCGGCCTACAAGCAGGAACTTTGAAAAACTCACGGACAGTCGTTGCAGACAACACCGTGACTCAGCACGAGGACACAGGGACACAGATAGATATAGCGACACAGTGCAGTAACAGGCGGTCACTGCGTGATCTACAACACTGTTTACACTGCATTTATAGTGAACCCGAAACCAAGTCATCAGTGGCACACAAAAATCGCGGTGGAGTGGGGGGTGGTGACTCTCTGACCACCGGGTGATGCCACCCCTTTCGGGCCACTGTCCTTTTGTCACTACTAAAGCAAAGAGTTATGGGATTAAAAGAAAACTGCAACGTGTGATGGGCACTGACCCCAAACTGAGACCTACAACTGTGCGGAGACTCCTTGAGACTGATCCCACTTTGTGGTGCTCTGATCCAAGCCCTCCAGAAGAGTCTAAGAAAACCGTTTTAAAAGTGTGTTTTTATGCTCTGCGTTTAGCAGGTGTTAAACAGCACAGCGTTGGTGGGTTGGCACCAGCATGGGGTCGAGTCCCACGCCTGTCTCTGCTCCTCACTCACACACATAATGAAAGCGCAAGGTTGCAGCTCACAGGGCAACACTGTCACTATTCCGCCTGCCGACCATTGCACGCCAATAAAACGGTATTATTTGCGCAGGACCGCTCTGCGTGACGTCACGCTCATGGCCGGCTTCACGCGCTCTTCGTGCGGGTTGCGGTCCCGCACCTGCTGTCACAGAGTCCAGAGGACAGCACACATGTCGACACCGTGCGGTATTAATATCAGCGATGACGCGCGCACCGTCCCGTTCCAGAACAGTCCGAGCGGCGCGCGTGGGTCAGCAAAGTGCCGCAACTTTGTAGCGCCGTCTATGCTGCGGACGCACCCGAGCGCTCGCGCCAGTTGCCCAATTTAACTGGCAGTCCCGCGCGGTACTCGGCTAACCTCGCGCGGCGCGGCTCGAGGATGCAGTAACCAGGACAACGCGTCACGGTGCTCTCCGTCCGCCCTGCTGCTGACCTTGTTTGAGGGACCGTGCAGCGCGCGTCCCTGTCCCGCCGACCGCAGCACCGAGCCGAACCCACCTGGCGAAGAGGATCCTCGCACGGGGACGCGGAGGGGCAAGTGGGGGAGGCCATGTTCCCGTGCGGTTCTGAGCTCAAGGCGCGCTCCCGGAGACCATGTGGGCGACCGTCCGCAGCCGAGCGGCGGGATGAGGACACCGCGAATGTGTGTCACAAAGGCTGTCTGTGCGTGAGCGCTCCGGCGCAAAGCCCGGCGGAGGTCGTCAGCTTAGAACGCCCGGCAGGAGCGTTAGCGCGTGGCTGTGGTTGGTTGGGGGCGGGGCACAATCGCTCTCTCTCTCCCTCCCTCCCTCTCTCTCTCTCTCTCTCTCTCACACACACACACACACACACACACACAGCTCGTGAAGTTGAAGTGACAATCTCGCACCCCACCGGGGGATCCATGTACGAATGACGTCACTGAAACCAATGGACATATTTTACGTTTTCGTAATAACCTTCAAATGACAGCTGCCTTTGATCAGCTGCCTTGCTATGGGCTTGTTTGGTGAACTTCCACTAAGCGTCTTTTGCAGGTGCAAGAAGTAGAAAAAGATATTGTTCATCCTACTACAGTGCTCAAGGGGTTGACAGCACAATGGTGGTCACCTGGCAGGCTGTGACAAGGACCTCAAAGCTCTCACCTTACACACTCCCCTATGTCCAGGGCAGAACAAAAATATGTGTTAGTAATGAGAGAGAAGAATCAGAGAAGTTACACACAGCTCATGGAGCAATTGATCAATGAGCCAGCAGGTGGCATTATGGTTAGAGCTCCTTAGACTCAAAGGATACAGGTTCAAATCAACCCTCCTGCTGTAGTACCTTATCCTTAACCCCTTGTCTAGGCCAGGGTTGCAACGGTCTGGAACCTGTCCCGGAGTGAGGGGGCGCTAGACTAGAAGACGCCAATCTGTTGCCAGGTGGCCACACACACTATGGAAATTTCAGAATGACCAGTTAACCTCAGTCACATATATTTGAACTGTGGGAGTCAACCAAAGCACCTGAAGGAAACCCAAGAGTGGTTAGTGCATGTCTGGTCCAGGCCCCTGTGAGCTGTGGAGGAGAGGAAATTATTCACTCAGGCCATCTTTCTCTTCATCTGCAGTGAGGTTGAAACACACACACACACTCACACACAGTTCTTCTCAAGGACAGAGATGTACAGAACTGGCTCCTTTCAAATACCTGCACTAAGAAGTGCCCTTCATTAGCATAACAGGTTGCTGTTGTTTTTCTTATTTTTGGCACAAAGCAGCCATAATTAAAGATGTTTTTGCACCAATAATAAAAAAAAACTCTCTTGCTTTATATATAAGCAATAACCAGTGAGCCCTTGGGGATGCTGAGAATTAGAGCCACAGTCCACAGTGTCCTGATCATTCCCGATTACCATAATCCAGGAGCAACTGTTCAAGTGGCCTCCCTGAAGTAGCCTCCATCTGTAACTCTTCTGCAGAGACTGGAACCTCCTGCCTGGCCAGTGAAGGATGTGACCCCCAAGGTTCAAACATGCCTTCAGTGCTCCAGTATTTGACAGGCAGGATGCAGAGCTGTAACCTTAAGGTGACTAGTTTGAAACTCAGAATTGGCAATGAGCAAATGACTGTACTTTAATTTCCCTATAAAATGCATGTCTTTGTAAAACTCTAAATTGCTTTGGATGATAATTCCTTATGTTGATAAATTAGCTGGGAAGGGCCTGGAGGTACCTGACACTAGTGTGTGTGTGTGTGTGTGTGTGTGTGTGTGTGCGTGTGCGCGCGCACATGTCTATGGGCTTGATCACACAAAAACCTCATTTAGGGTGAGAAGTACCACTATGCTAAATTTCAAGTGTGAATTGAAAAACAGCTGTATATGAAGAACAAAGAATATATAGTTTTTGTAGATTTTTGCAAAAGATACTGGCAGGGCTGTTCAATGATTTACCTTGCCAACATAAAATGATAGACAGACAGACAGACTTATAGCCTGACTGATTATTTATTTTATCCGCCATCCTTGTGTTTGACACTATGGCCAAAAGTATGTGGACTCCCTTTCTAATGACTGAGCTGAGCTGTTTCAGGCATACCCATACAGCATACAAATACATTCCAGACAATTGTGTGCTTCCAACTTTTTGGGCACAGTTTGGGGAAGCTCCGTTCCTGTTTCAACACAACTGTACCTGGGGAAACAGAGTGAGCTCCATAAACACATGGTTTGCCTAGGTTGGTGTGGAAGAACTTGAGTGGCTTACACAAAGCCTTGACCTCAACCCCACTGAACACCTTTGTGATGTACTGGAACGCTAACTGGAAGCCAGGCCTTTTCGGCCAACATCAGTGCCTGACCTCACCAATGCTCTTGTGGCTGCGCTCCAAAATATGGTGAAAAGCCTTCCCAGAAATTGGAGGCTATTATATCAGAAAATGAGGTAACAACTCCATATTAATGCCCATGGGTTTTGGAATGGGATGGTCATGTGTCCACGTACTTTTGACCATGTCTGTACATGTCAATATGCTTATGTAACCCAGCATATAGGCCTGAATCCCAGCTGATGCTGTCACACAGCACTATTGTGATGTTACACTGACTTTATCAGTTACACAGTGTCTATAACAGTGAAAAAAGTATACATTAAGGAAGTGCATCACTAAACTACATAGACTGCTTAACTCTGCGTAATAAATAGGTAGTAAAGTTTTAGTGCAAATATTTGGTGGAATATTTTATCCAAATTTATTTAGGGGCATTTTTCTAGTGGGGGTTGTGGCCTAGAAAAGGTTTGGAAACTTCAAAGTCTAGATAGTCATGTAGATCACATGCATGTGCCAATACTGGATGCTGAGCAGAGCTGACAACCATCTGAACTATGCAGCAAACCAGTTATGTCCTGGAGCTCTTGGCCAGAGTCCCCCTGAGGAGAACATCTTCAGAGCATTGCAGCCTTTGTCCATCCTATACAGGAACTGCATTCGGCACTGTGTCAGGATTCTGTGTCCTTGTCCCCATAGCCAGATTGGAAGGCAGTGTGGTGCACAGTACTACAACAGCAGCATGGTTTGTGGTCTGTCACTACGCTGTCCACTTGCCTCAAACTGTGTTTAGAAACTGTGTTTTAAAAACAGACTGCACTGATAAACTGTGCTACTGTGCCAGTAAACTGTGATCAATAAACTGCTGCTGTATCAATGATGGCAATAATCTGTACTGTCGCTACCTTTGGCTTTTAATGCAAACTAATCACAGCACTGTGTCACAGCATATTGTTTACATGGTGTGTGACTATGGCAACGACTCAGCTGCCACCACAGCTCACAGGGCTATGGGGGCACCTTGTTTCCAGGGAGAACTGCACCATGTCAGTGCGTCTCAGTGTCTTGCTCTGTGTGCCATTGTGGAACCCCTCAGTGTTAGGTAACACACTGCACTTTTAACCAAAAGATCAACAGTTAACTTATGAAATTTAGTGTTTCACTCAGATAGCCAGGGGCTAAATGGCAGGTTTTTTAAATGGCTGGCATTAAGAAGGAAAACAGTTAAAGAGGGTGTGTATGAAATTTAGGTATGAAACCCGGGAGAAAACCTCCAGGTGTGAAGAATAATGAATGAAATGATCATTTAGAAAGGTTTCGCAGATCCATAGCAGCAACATTTCTCCAGATACTAATATCTGATATCTGACTAACAGAATCCCGAAAGGACATCATCACAAAGGCACCAGTACAAACTCTTGCTACAAAAAAGTTTTTAGAGCTAAATTATAAACTGCAACACCCATCCAGAGATTTTTAAACATGAAGGCAGTTCCAAAACTTTGGCCGTGTAAAAATGCACGTGTGAAGAGTGAAAGAGGTTCCACCTTGTGTATTTCTTCTCCATTAGAGCACAGTCGGTGCAAAGGAGCCTGAAAACAACTTCTCCTCCTTCTCTTCTCCTCTTGAATTTATGGCCAGCTGGTGGCGCTCTGAGCATTGGCCTCTGGAGAAAAAAGGAACACAGGCATGACAAGCAGTCACAGTGGCACTGTCTGGGCTTTTCTGTCTTCACTGTGAAAATGCCTGGCTTATGCAACTCGGACCAAAGTGTGCCATGACACCTGCAGGCCGAACAACAGTCAGTGGTGCTCTGTCCTGGGACTGATGTGCCCTTTAATCCAGGGCATCACCATCTATTCCTACCACATCCACAAACACTCAGTGGAAAATAAGCTGTGCACCTTGCCTGTTTTTGTAGTTTGTAAGATTGTATAATTCAAATTCTAAATCACTTTGGCCTGACTAGTCACAATGGTTGGTTTTTATTTATTTCATGATGTTTACTTTTATAATGACAGTACAGCAGCCCTTGTGCAAACACTAAAACAAACATTTAAGTAAATGTACAAACAGTTTATGAACAACACCTTTGTTTTTACTTTTGACTTTTCATTTGCAAGGCAGAACTAATGGTTCACTCTACCCCTGATAGCTCTTTTCATCACTTACATGGTGTGCTTTGCTCCTCCCACAGACAGCAAGATAGGCCTGGAGATTGATCCAGCAGATGTTGGCTCTTTTAATAGAACTGTAACTAAATATACTGAAGGAGAGCAAAACATCAACAAGATATATATATATATATATATATATATATATATAAACTCTCATTGGCCATTTGTACCCAATGGGACCACCTTTTGAACAGCATGAAGTAAGCAGAAAGGTGCTGGACTATTTCACAAGCTTCTTGGACCATACTGACTTGACACACAGTTTCTGTATATATTGGGGTGGCAAATTCATTCTAGTAACATCACATTTCACCTTATCATAAAGACAATGTAGTGGACAGAGAGGTGGGGACTTTGCAGACTATTGAAGTAAACCCAAAATACTGTCATGTTTGTGAAACCATCCTGAGATGATGCATGACAGAGTGCATTGTCCTTCTGAAAGCTGCTAATCTGAGAAAGGCAAGACTGGCCAAAAAGGGACATACATGGTCAGCAGAAATGTCTTGGAACCTACTCAGACTATGCTCAGTTTGTGCCAATAAACACTGACCTGGTAATCTAAAGATATACTATTTTTGGATGTGGTTTTCTGCCTTGGCACTGAGTGGCGGGTTAACAAACAGCCGGTTAAAGGAATACGGTTTACACAGAGGCTCTGATTTAGAATCTAGAGATATAACATGCTATTCATTAATGTCTGCAATTCATGGTCATACATGTACAACAAGGAAAGGAAAATTATGTGTCGTAGGAGGATTGAAGCCTGGTGCTGTGAGAATGCGCCAAAAATCACCACTGTAGAAAGAACAGTGAGGGTGTGAGTGCGGTTTATAAACCGGAATATTTAAGGTTACGTTATCAGCATTTGAATGAGTCTATCCTACCACCTAATGGACATTGCGCGCTACTGCACAAATATGACATGCAGCGTAGTTATTTAAAGTCACGTTTATGTAACAGCACTGAAGTTGCAAAAGGAGAATATCTGACCAGTCAGTTCACTAAATAAATGCACTTCACCACAGATTCAGACGGATCGCGAATTAAACTTATTTAATTTCTCTTTGCTATCTGTTTGGACAGTGTTGCTCTGCAGTGTACAGTGTCGGTGCGATGTCAAGGACGTGTGTGCAATTACACGCTTTGGCCACTAGGCATCACTAAAATGCAGCTTTTTTTTTATTAATATTCAAACATGTATATTAAAATAGCAAAAGTATACAAGTGATTGCAACACAATTAGGTGTATACATATTAAAAGAAAGAAAAGTAAATGAAACTAATATATAGCCAGGAAATAAAAAGGACAAAAATATATAAAATATAAAGTCAACATACCAAATCTAGTACATTCATAACGTGTCTTCGCTTTTGCATTTAAAGATGTGGAAATATTATGCAAACATTGTTTAAATTCCTTCTGAAAAAACAGAAAAGGAGGATGTCTGCCCATGAATTTACATTAATGTATATGAAATTTAGCCAATACTAAAAGGATATTAATAATGAAGTAAATTTGCTTTTGTTGACTAGACTCATAAAAACCAAATAAAACATCTCTATAAATTGATATAAAATCTTTAAAGATATTTAGCTTAATCGAAGAACATACATTTTTCCAAAATGAAATGGTGTGGGGACGTTCCCAAAACACACATTCCACGCATAACAGTTTCAATTTCAGCATGGCAGAACAAGCAGGTTGTGTCATTTTCGCTTCTACTCAAAAATATACTCAAGAAATGTTTGGCAGAATAGATCCTATGGATTCATTTAAAGCCAACTTCTCTGGTCTTGTTTCTAATGAAATATTTTAGTGGAATGATCCAGACATTTTTCCAGTCAATGTTCCCAACCATTTTCAGCCAATAGTGAGTTATGTAAGGAGTGATGGTAATATTATTTTGAAACAAAGAGCACATTTTTTATTACGATATGAGGGATTAGAAAGAAAGCATATTTTGCTTATTGAGGAGTTATATGGGTCTAAAAACCAAGGGCGAACATTCACTCCCGATGTCTCCCTCAAAAGCATAGCGACACCCTGGGGGAATCGCACGTAGTGCCACTGAGAATTCCTTGGGGAATGCTGGGAAATTATAAGCAGACAGAAATTCTGTAGAATTCGTTTAGAAACCGAGAGGATTTATTAACTGGGTAACTAGCAATATGTTATGATCAAACCAATTATTTAAAAAAATGTCTAATTTTTGTGCAGAATATCACAATTGTTCCAAATGAAGTATTAACGGGGGGAGGAATTATGCTTGCATATAAGGGGCGAAGCGCAAATGCAGCTACACGAAACAAGACGCACGTGACAGTTCAGGGCGGAAACAGGAAATTGGCCAAGAAAACGACAAGAACACCGAATTCAAAGACGTATCCTGGACAAGTAATGGAAAAACACGTTAAGCCGCCCAGACCCATGTTTAGTGTGACAGTCCCGGGCTGTTAAGATACCGCCGAAGCGTCCCGGCAGCGTTTAAGCACCTCGCGAAAACACGGGCTCCACGTAACCGTGAGTGACACCGCTCGGGCACAGACCGGAAGTGGACGTCAGTGCAACAGGAAAGGCTTAGAGGAGCAGAGCATGACGGGCCGTGATTCTCGCGCCGTGATCATCGCTACATCGCGCGACTGAGGAGGAGGATGTTGTATACCGCGCGGAGTGGCTGCTGCGCATTGGACAGGTACCGCGTCTGTCTGTCTGTCTGTGTGTAGGGAAACAGGCCCTGCACGGCACCGAACCGGGACCGGTACTGGACACGCAACGGGTAATGGTGTACACGGCTTGTGCGTGTGCTGCGAGGTTACGCTGTCGCTGTGTTTAACAGGGTGTTGCGGTGCGTTGTTAGCTGTTGAAGTGTGTCACGGGGTCAGGGTATTCCAGCGTGATAGTGTGCCAGTTGGACATCAGAGGGTTAAAATCTAGCCAACGAAGGGTTGAAGTGTGTCGAGTGGTGTTGGGGTGTGTTAGTGTTGCAATGGGCTACTTTCTGTTAGAGTCTTAACATGCAGCTTCTGTGTGTGTGTGTGTGTGTGTGTGTGTGCGCGCCCGTTGCAGAGACACAATGACGCGCGAAGAAGCTTGCTTCTACTGTGGGTCATGTGGTCTGAATCTGTGTTAAACACAGAGTAATGAGCAACAGGACATACACACACAGGGGGGTTACTTTTGATCCTCCTATGCCTTGCCTTGCCCCCCCCCCCCCAAGCTCCACAAGTGTATCCGAGTGCAAGAATACACCAAAACCAACTGACACTACTTTGATCTACATTTTGGTACTTCCTCCTCAAATATTTCTCAGACAAATTTCAAAGGAAAACGACCTATGTTGACATAGTGCTTTCAGAGCAGCCACACCAGAGTATGCACAAGCACTCAGTTTTACATGAGAAATGTGTTTAATGTGAAAAGTCAGACACGATGCGTTTTTAGGGAAAATGATTTTGCAGGAGAGTGCCTGTGGCTGAGGAATAATTATGACGACACAGGCCAATCAGGTCCTGTACTGTATAAGGAGTGGGTGTGGCCAAATGATCAATTTTAATATCACTGAACCAAATGAGCAAAATTTTACTGTAAGCAGTTAGTAGAATCCAACAGGGACATGTGGGTAATCACTCAGCTCCCTGCTAGGCATTGTTATGATTTGGACTGTTTATGAAATACCTGCAAGTCTGTTCCACATGCTAAAAATGATCATGCCAGAGACTGTTTTTACTGAATGCTGTAACAAACTATTAATTTTAACTTTATAAACTATCCAGGTTATATATTTATCAAAATGCTTTGCACAGTGGTGTTATGTACAATCTGCAAATTACTGCAAATTGATTTCATGATTTATGTGTGAGTGTGGTGTTTTTAAGCAAATGTGTGCATTGAGCTATGGGGACATGTGTTGGTGTTAACATGCTGAGACAGACAGAAGCTCATGTTCCTGTAGATGTGCAGTATGTCCCAGGTCATTAACCCTGTCAGTTGATGGTAGGGCCAACATAAATCCAAGTCATTTTGTAACTTTTCATGATGGGATTAGTAGTTATATTCTATCCTATTGTCTCCTGATTACTTTTTAAGTTTTTCTTTTGTGTAATGACACTGTTAAAAACTATGCTCACATGCAAAGGAAATGAAAGATGTCATGTCAGCTGCAGTAGTGGACCTGACCCATTTGTGATCACTCAGGAGTTTTTGTTTCCTGTTTTTAACCTCCAGTTTTATCATTTGGCTGTTCCTGAGTTAGTCAGGAACTTTTTTTTGTCCTCCAGTTAAACAGATTATCAGCTCCCCCCCCCCTTACTCAGGGCTGTGTTGTTTTAACTATGCGGACTGGATGATTTACTTTGGTTCATGTTTTATTCTTTTGTCCTCTGTGGTCATCAGAGTTTCACAAACTGTTCAGAACGTCTGGGCCTGGATTGAACAAAGAGTTGGTCTTGTGACTTTCAAGGGTTGAAGTTTGGCATCTTCTCAAATTCTGGGGAAGAGGAACTTTGTGTGTGGGTCCACAGGAGGTCTATTGGATGGATTGATGTGTTACAGGCTGCACTTTGGACAGGTTTGCTGGGGATTCATCTGCTCTGTATGGTGGATTCCTTTCTACCTGAACACTTAAGCCCTTGATTCAGCAAAACATGTCCTAGTTAAACAATTTTAGACTCAGTATTTAGGTTGCTGGATATTTAAAGAACTGGAAAATGTATTCTTTTTTGCAGTTTGGTGTTCTTGTATGATGATGATTTTTAATTAATTTTTAAATTACTTTTTTCTATAATTTACATTGATTAGATTTTGTTTGTGTGTTATAAGTGTATTGTGTATTGTATGCAGAATTGCCCTGTGGAGATCAATAAAGTCTTATCCAGTCTTATCCCATTTTATTATGACACAGGACAATACTTGGGGTCAAGTTTTTTTGAAGTCAGTAATGGCAGGATTTAATTGAAAGAACTTGGGAAAAGTGTAAATGTAAGGCAGACTCAAACCTCAGAACTGTAGTCTCTGGTCTCTATTTTTGCCACCATCTGTCAGCATATTCTTACTGTGCAGAGGGTGATTAAACCCAAAAATTGGAAGGTGTGGTAATTAGATACGATTGTTGGCAATCCTTTCCCATGTAGATTGTACTCCTCCATGGCTGGTTTCTGGCAAGGACTACCTGTTGTAACAGGAGAAAAATATACTTAAATGGTAAAAGTGTAAAAATATGTGCATTTTAAGTTGCTTTACGTGAAAACATGTTTAGAAGTGAATGAATAAATAATGAAGTACTCGCATACAGTACATGCGCACTCTCTACTTCAGTAGCTGTTACAACTGTAGTTGTAGTTGCTGATGGAGTATGTTGGCATACTGCTGTTTTTGTCCTTGAGAGGTCTTGTCTGGCAGAGGGCTGGTCACAGTTACCAAGGGTAGGTTGGGCCAATTTGACTGTTCATCCTGTAGCTGTCCGCACCCATACACAAGGAAACTGATGACTGACTGACTGTTAGTATGTCACAATGTCTCATACTTGGGACTTCTGATAACCTTGCAGAAAAGTCAAAGTGTGATTTATTCCTTTTGGCTTCTCAGTGCTATGACCTTTTTATTTTTTATTTTTATTCCCTTTCAGATGTATACACCTTTGAGTAGTAGCAAGGTATTTCAGTAGGTCCTGGACCATTGTCTCTGAGCAGTTAATTTGGAAAGAGAGTAACAAATTATTTATGTGGACATGGTGGAGATAATCTATCGTAGAGGTCTATCTTTTGAGGGTCTGATCCATACCATTGTCCACACTACTCTCGTTGGAGTTCTTCCACTTTCCGCACTACTGTTTCCATGGTAACGCATAAGGGGTGAGCACAAGGTTGCTACACATGCAGAAGTGAGTGTGTTATGGTGTCTGTGGGGTGGGGCATCAGGCAGAAGGTCATCCAGTTACTTCTAAGAGAGGGCCCTGGTGGGCAGTAACTGTCTGAAGTCCTTGTGATAACTAGATTGGGGAGAAAAGGGGGGGGGGGCAGGTGATTATGGTAAAGCATAAACCCCATGAGCAGTTGACTGTTCCATTCAAGAGGTCTTAACTCATTATTAATCATTTGGGATGCATTCTTTATTTTATGATCTCTAAGTTGAGGTGTTTTCTGAAATCTGCCAGCCATCAGTCTCACATCTGTCTACCTTTTCCCAGCTTGGCCTGGGTTTTCTGTTCCTCCTCCTAGTAAGCTGTAAGATTCCTTTGTAGGGCATTTCTTAGTACTGCCTTGCCTCCCTGTACTACTGTGGGCTTTGTTTGTCCACTTTGTTTTTCTATACAGGGGAAAAGAAAACAGCACATAAAGGACTCCTGTTTTGCTAAATGCTTAATAAATTAAATTTCCGAGTTGGTTTAAGTTTTGTGCACTCTGAAGCAACTGTGTTTGGCAGGGAGTTTTGAATTGGCGTTCTTTTCCTAGTTGCCCTTTGAATTCTCGGCTTTGACATGGTGTTTCTTGTGGCTTAACTTTTCATTTTGTACATACAAACCAAGCTCTTGTTTGTTTGTTTCCTTGTCCAGCTGCAGTTAAAGCTACTCAGCTGCATCACTTTCAACTACTTACTGCTGTTTTACGTCACTCGGAATTCTCATTTACTCTACACTGAAATGTTCCTTGAAGAAACAGTTTTGGCTTCATTTCAGCTCACAAAATAACTTTCAGTCTGACTGAATCCTGTTATTGTGACCCAGGTGGTCATGTTCCTGACATTAGTCACAGTGTGCAGCACACTGCATCTTTAGCCTCCAGTTCTTTTAATATCACATCTACTGCTTAGGCTAAAAATTGCAGTGGCATAGCTATAAGCTGTAATGAACCACTTCCACCCCCCTTTCTAACAGAGCAGAAAAAACTAATGCATTGTTTCACCTGTTCAGGTGTGAGCAGGTATGTAACAGTGCAGTAGCACAGCTGTGCTAATAGCAGTACTTGCTGGTCTGATTCGGTTTTATTTGACTAGCAAGTGCTTCTTGGGTCCACCAGGGGGCTCCATCCAGCAAAGCAAGGTGTATGCTGGGGTTTATCAGATCTGCTTGTACCCCAGCCTATGCTGGAAGCAAGGGTGTAGTGTTAGGGGCAGGACAGCTCCCGGGTTAGTGGAGAAGTGAGGCCTTTACTGGGGGCTATTTGAGGGCTGTGTGGGAAAACTTACCAGAGAACTGACATACCAGGACCCATGTGCAGGGTCACGAGTGAAGCAGCCGGGCCACACAGCGGATTGAATGCACATAGTTAATGCTAACAATTTCCTTCTCGCTGCCTCTGAATCTGAGTAGACTGCAATGGTGAGGAAAGGGGGTTTGTGTATTTTACAGTGTTCAGCCAGCATGCAAAAGCCTGACTAAATCTGACTTTGAATGGTTTTTCTTCATCACAGCCAAAAATCATACAAAAAAGTTTTTCATGTCCCTGAAGAGAGATTATGATTGGGTGAGTTCAGGTTGAAAACCATGGTTTCTCTACTCTGCATGTTAGAAGGCCCTTTACTGTTTCATCTACCATAGTTTATGCAGAACAAAAGTTTCAGGGGAGGGGGTTCAGGACCTGTCTCTCATTCTGTCTTGTCTGTCTGTCCCCAGGGCACCACAGTGCTAAATGGAGTCAGAGCAACTCTTCAACAGAGGCTACGGCAGGAGCAGCTACAACAGCATTGCCAGCGCCAGCAGTGACGAAGAGCTGTTGGACGGCGTTCTCATGGACTTCCATACAGCAGAGGATGACAGTCTGCTCGATGGGGACGCTTCACCAGGTAGGCAGAACTATGCCCTCAGAGATAAGAACCATCCTATGCTCCTGCTTTTGGACAAAGCCTTGGTGCAATAGCACTGCAGACATTCATGGCCACTGATGACACTAAAACTAATTTAAATGGCATTTTCTCTGTTAAATGATGACTGGTTGATTCATCCTATAAACATGTTCAACATTCCTCCATCATTTATATTGACCATGGAAATTGGGTGCACCAGACAGGAGTTGTAAACACTGTAGAAGTATGTGAAATGAATTCTATTCATGTACTTCTGATTACATTTTGCTGAAATTAACGTAATTTTTTTCATCTGCAAATTTTATGAGAAAAGAATGGTGAAGAAAATACAATTTAAAATAAACTGGACAGTGTTTGTCATACATACAAACTCATAACTCAAATTTCTGTAACAATGTATTTTTTTCACATAACAATGTGAAATTTTGGAATATTGGAATATTTTGGAACATGGAATATTGTCCATGCTCTGGTAAGATCACCGGATGACACACATAGTCACAATTATAGTTCTGTTAGGTTACATGCACACTAGTGTACAACATTCCCTTCCTGAGGCTTATCTGCTTCTGCCCAAAGTACTGATGACCTGGTGGGAACTGATGCCCCATTTACTATTCAGTGATTCCCAAATCTTGCTTCTTAAGTTTAAGGAACACAGTGTTCTTCTACTTAAGCAGTTTTTTTATTATGATCTTTTCTAAAGCTCTGAAATATTAGTCTATATATTTTTTTTAAAAATCACATACTTTCTACTATGAACCACTGTGCAAATGCTGGTGACATGAGCTCTACACCAAACTTTCAATTTGCACCATGAACAGTGTCTTCTGTGTCTACAGTAGATTGACTTCTGCATGGAGTCCAGTTATTTCTGCACACTTAAGAACCATGATGTTAACATGGGTCTCCAAAGTCATGATTTATGCAACTCTTATTGTTTTGTTGTACATGATGTACCTTGCAGGGTTTACTCAGCAGCAGGTGGCATTGTGGTTATAGCTACAGCTTCCTGTTCAAGACCTAAGGCTTGAGTCCCTCCTCCTGCTGTAGTACCTTTGCTCAAGATACATTTCCTATATTGATAGTATAAACCCTGTTACCCTGCTGTATTAATGGGTTAACACAAACGTGATCTCGCCTCAAAACCTCAGCACTTATGTTTGCTTCTGAAATATACCAGGTGAAGTACTCCATACCTGAACTGGGTGGTTCTGCAGAAGGATGCCAGCAGGTACTGGCATCTCTTCATAATTTAGTTGAAATCAGAGCCAGTTGTTTATAAAGTGGATGATTATGGTGGATTGGCAGATGCGCTCTCCATGGGGCGTATTTTTTCTATTCAGCCTTTTGTGTTGCTGCTCTATTATTGCTTCAATAGTTGCCCTGCAGGGGATGGGCAATGAGGTCTGATTACAGTTTCATTAAGGAACCTGCTGCCTGTTTATGAGACTCGTGTGACAAACAGAGCTGAAGTAACACAGCATAGAACCATTACCCTATCATTGTCTGGGTCTGTGGCAGTGGAGTTTACCGTACTGCCATCAAGTATGTTTATGGATTCTTGTTTTTATTGCATGCAATTCCTGTACCATGCTCATGAGCATAGGGCCAGAACAATGGCAAAGGAATTTACCTTTATTTATATTATTGCCCCCCCCAGAAATGTGTACTTCTCATTACACTTTTAAAGAAAAAGCATGTGCTATTTTAGTTGTGGTACAAAACCTCATGTCTGGCCACTGGTATATGTTAATGGAAATCCTTGGTTCAGAAAAATTCCCCCATAGTTTGTCAGTTTTGCTTGTGATCTGAAAACCAAATTAGTTTTTTTTTCTTTTTTTTTTTTCCTTTTCTCTTTCAAATAATGGTGGACAGTTGTATTTCAGATTTCCCTTCCAGTACAGGGATGCATAGTAGTAAGTTACAATTACTCATTGTAGTTAATTTCATTTTCTCCAAAAACTTACCTTTTTGCTGTAGCTTTTAGCAGTAGCACACAAATACATGTGCAGTAATAATGTTTGTTAGGATTCTCCAATTCTGTCATTTTTAATTGTATTTATTTTAATTTTTTTCCATAAATTCAGGTCACTTGCTATGGCCGAACCACTTTACATTAATTTTAGTTTTTATGTAGGTTTCATTGGAAATAATCAACTGTCAGTCACATTTCCCTTAAACCAATCAAGTTATTTCTTCTGAGAACCAATAACAACAGCTCTGCGCTGTCAGCTGACAACAACTTTGGCTTTAATTGGCCATTGTAAGCTGTTTTGTAACAGTTAAATGCAGTGACAACAACCAGTAATGCTTTATAATTGGGCAGTTTTCAGTAATGGGCTATGATTTCTGTTTAAGTTTTAGATCTTGGAGTTACCAAGCAGCTCAGTTTAATATAAACATTGTTATGGTCTCAAACACAGTCTATGTTTACAAAAGAAAGTTTTATCATTTATTTAGCTGACACCTTTATCAAAAATCGCTTACAACTCTCAACTGTGTGTGTGGGTGTGAGAGAGAGAGAAGAATTTATTTGGTTGCTTCTGTGCTGAGGATCTGGCACTGGGTTTGAAACTGGTCTATAGCCATTTTTTATGCATTCATAAACACTCTAGAAGGTACTACTTTTTTTCCCTTCTAAAGGCAGCATTTTCTTAAGCAAAAGCATTTAAACTAATACCCCCTGGACTGATGTGCATAGACTGAGACTCAAGCACAGGCTCCTGTTGCTATGGAAACTGTCATGCTCTGTTATTCATTGACCATTTGTTTTCTTTGAATCTTTAAGCTACATGCAGTAAAAGGGAACTTTAGACTTTGCCTTGAGACAGAAACGGCACCTTTCCAGATTCACAGAGCCGTGCTGCTGTGTTTAAAGCGAGACCACTTATATTGGGCCACACCATAGACGGTAGCATGAAGTCAGCAGGGAAAGGCTGGAAATGGCTTCCCACCATTCTTTTGGTCATATGTATGTCAGCTTGACATGAGCTTTGTTATTCAGGGTGCCATTGAAGTGCAAGGGAAATGTCTGGAGGTGTGCGTGCACGTGCACTCTCACAGAAACTAGCATTTCAGCACTTCCAAGGTCATTCTTTGTTTTCATACTATGACCTGAAGCCCAGATAAGACATTTGTCATCCAGCTCGCACCCGTTGCAGCATGAGGGAACTAGTTGTACCAGCCGTGCCAGGAGGACTGCACATGAAGCTGATCGTCAAGTCCTCATCCTGGTTTTTGCAGGTTTTATCAGGTTTTTTAGTTTAATGGCAGTAACAGCCTGACACAACAACATGGGTTCATGCTATCTTCTGCACTACTTAATAAAATGCAGTGCATAGGAGCAAAAATAACCACTGTTGGACTATACCTCCTTCCACCTGGCTTTCCCTTTGGGTCCCAAATAACACATGGCTTCATGGAACTCTGGGGATAATTGAGGATACGGCAGCAGCATCCCCTCCAGGTGAGAAGGAGTTACAGTATGCTACGCAACAGAATGTTGTCGTGATCTGAAACGAGTGGTCATCGTGACAGCTGGACTATGTGGGCAGGTGGTGTTGTGAATGTTGGCCTCCACTTGAGTACACTCAGCAGAGTTTGAGAGATGAGTGCCAAATTAAATTTTGGTGTCCTTCAGTGGGTAGGTGGGAACACTCCTGTAGTTTATGTGAACCGGTGGAGCTGCAGTTTAGCATGATACACATGATACACACATGTTGGTCTATGTAAAGGTACAGCACAGAGATGACTTTATTCCAGTGGCAGTTCTATTGTGCAGTTGGTTCACAGAAAACTATCCTGTGCTCCAGTGCTGTGTTCACACACCCTTTTCTTGCTTACAAATATATATTCCTTTCATGTGACCTGGGACAGCATGGCAGGCTCAATACAAAGGTATGAACGTGTGTTGCTGGCTAAGAATAACCACAGCAGAGCAATCAGCCGTGGGCCAGATGGTTGCCCTGGTAACAGGGCCTGCCCCCACTTCGCCTGCCTGCTGATGACATCATTCAGCCCAAAGCAGTGAGCCACTGCTGCAGAGAGGCAGGCAGTGCTTGCACAGACGCAGACACGCACACACGCTCGCTCGCACCCACACACACTCTGGGAGACTGGTAAACATGGCTGCTTCCCTCCCTGCTACCGTGGCGCACAAACAAACGGGGGCAGGAGTACCGTGAACCAGCTTGACAACCTCAACCACTGCAGCTATGGATATGTCGGCTGACCCTTACTTGCCGTACGACGGAGGAGGGGATGAAATCCCACTGGAGGAACTGCCCACGCAAGGTACGTCAGTTTTAATGACATTGAATCGCTTGCCCCCCCACTGCGTTTGTGGAGGCTGGGTGACAAACAGCATAGGTACGTCTTTGTACCCCTGTATCCTATCAGCCTACTGAATTAGCTCTGTGTGCTGTTAGCATACTGCGTTCGCTGTGGCTTTGTGCACATTCACAAGGTAGATTAGCTGAGCTTAGCAGCAGCAAGCATCAATATGTGGCCTCCCCGGTGTAGGCTGCCTGTGATCAGTGTATCGCCATGATGGTCCTCTGCAAGCAGTATGTGCACAGTAGTGTGGGGCAGGAGCAGGTCCCTGCCTCCTGTCCCCTGTGAGGAACCACAGTGATGTTCCCTGTTGTATCCACCTGTAAACTGGACTGTGTTGGAAGGGGTCTGTTCCTGGACTGCTTGGAATATGTGTGGGAAGGTGGGAGCAACACTCACTGGGATTACAGAAAGACTGGCATGGTAAAAACACTGCTATGCAATAAATTCACTGCCGCTGAAACGTTGTGCTGTTGTGAACATTTTGTCTGTGACGTGTGCCTGACCCTGTTGCGCAACTGCTCTCTGAGACCGTAAGAAGCCTGCACTGACTCAGAGGATTGTGCTGTTTCAAGCTCTAGTCGCTGCACAAATGCAGCTGAGGGACTGCATGGCACCAGAACTGGGAAGGAGAGGGACCGGGTGGGGATCAGTCTGAGGCAGGTGTGGTTTTGCTGTTTTTTTTATTTATTTATTTTTTTTTTTTACAGCTGTTCATCATATTCAGTTTGTTTATGGTTAAGGTGCTATAGTGATTTGAGCTTCTGCTACCTCTGAACTCATGTCCAGATTCCATTTCCTTCTGTAGTACTCTTGATTGAGGAACTAAATTTCTGCAATAAAAATGACCCTGCTTTATAAGTAGGTAAATTGGTGTAAATTGCTGTGGAGAAAGGGTCCAATGAATAAATGTTAATCATATTATTGTTTATTCTATGAGCCACTCAGACCTAAAGGTATCCTTTGTTCCCTGTGGCGCAGCATATACAGTGATTGTTGCTGCGACACTTTAGACATTAATGTAACAATTCTACTGCTTCATAATCCATAATCCATGTTTTCCAATTCTATGTAACATTGTGCACTTGTGTTCTGTTGGAGATGTAACCTCTACAGGGTCCAATGCGAAGCAGCTTAGTGCCTGAAAAAAACTCGTGAGCGGGTGCCCTCCCTCAGACAGCATATTGTACCATACCGTACCACACAGTACTGGGAGCTCATATTTGCTCACTGCCTCCTGTGTAAACAATTGGGCAGCATTTGTTTTGCCTGGTTTTACTCATCCATCATAGTGATAGATGTTTTGCAGGTAGGCAACAATGGCCCATTTCTTCACATTGCTGGGAGTCTTCATCATCACTGCAATCATTTGTCTCTCTGTTACACTGTTGCAGAATGGTTGCTTGATGGGTCTCCTTATCGAACCCAGTGAATGTGTACCCCCCGGGACACAGAGGAACAATGAGCACAGTTTCACATCATGTTTTCACAATAGCTCCTTAAGCACAAGCAGGCTTGAACCTGCTCTCCACGTCTGTTGCTTACTGTGCAGTAATTACAGTAAAACAGGGCCACTTCCCACACTGAGTCACCTGGTGCTGCCACATTCCCTACTTTGTAGGACACACTGCAACTATGGAGTGCCATAAAGTCAGTTAACCTTCAGTTCTAAGCATCATGCTTATTTGATGCCAAAGCTGGCATTAGTTTTGACACACACACACGACAACAGTCATACACTGCACAGGTGCTGAAGACAGCTGCCTTGTCAAAGCAATCCACATACAGAATTTGTAGCTCCAGGTTTATACACCATCTTGCTGTTCACAATAAAACCAGGAAAATTTCCACTCTTTAAAACTTAGCGTTGTGGGAACAGATAGGTGAAAGTGGAAGTTTTGCTTTGCTGGGAACAACTCTCAAGACACATGTGAGCTGACTGTGGGCCCAAATGAGTTTCAGATGTGACCTGTGTGCAGATTGGCATCTCTGTGGCAGTGAAATGACAGGATACCCGGAGTCACCGAAGGTTACCAAGTGATGGAGTTTTGAATTGCTCTTGGACTTTTTCTCTCTCACATTTTGCAGGTGCAATTGGAAGAAGAGTATAGTTTAGTAAAGGTATAATTCCCCCGACATTGCAGCTGGTCACCTTGCAGAATGTCTGTGTGTCTTTGTTTATGTGTGAGGCTGCAGTGTTTGTTGCATGACAGCAGAGACTGTTGTCTTGCAAGATTGCTGTTGTGCTCCCAAATGCCCCCCCCCCCCCCCATGTATCTGAAGAAACTATGTGTATGTGGACATTTTTGACCTGCTATAATGCATGATGGGTTTCCCCAAGGCTGTGCTTCCCATTATTGGAGTAAAGCTTTCAAAGACAGTATAATGCCCCATGTTAGAGTAGCTTCTTCACTTCTGAACAGAACTGGGAAAAGGAAACTGTACATAACCAATTTTATTTGTAACTGCAAAGTTATTTAGGCCTAAGTTAAAAATTAAATCATAGCTTAATATAGGTAGCTTTATTTCTTAAAGGAGATTAATGAAGAAATGTAACTAAAATTATCAAGGGTTTGTCTTACTGAAAACATGGTGTCAAGAGCCTCTACTGTAGTTTGTTGGATTTGTTTTGACCATGAAGCACATGCAGGTACAGTGAATATCCACATGAATGTCTTATCAGTCCATAGCAGAGGACTGCATTGCAGACTGCAGTAGTTTGTGTCTGTTGCAACACATGAACCAGTGAGTTTTCAGCCCATGTAGATAAGAGACTTTGCAGAGCAGTGGCACAGAGCTGAATGTAGAGACCGTATGTAATTCCTCTTTGTGCCAAAGGATAAAAATGGGAGTGGAGGTGACGTGGTGGCTAGAGCTGCTGCCTCTGGACTTGGGTCACAAGTTTAAACTACACCTCCTGTTGTAGTACCCTTGATCAAGGTACTTGCTCAGAATTGATACAGTGAAAATTACCCTGCTGTAAACATGGGGAAAGTCAGTGTAACTCACTAGGGAAAATCTGAACTTGCAACTTTGCAATGTAAGTGTTATGTGACTTTGGTACACTAATGTAAATGTGGAAATTAACCTTATCCATCCTTTTTTTCTATAAGGTGTTCTATTAGGGTCTTTTAATATACAAATTCATTCTGAGATCAGTATGGCAGCTTGAAACCCACACTACAACTGTGTACAGGTTACATAGCTGCTTGTTTAGGGTTTCCGTTTTCAGCCACAGCACCTGAAACAGCTCTCTCTCACCGTGTGCACAGCAGCTGGTCTTTCATCTGCATTCTGCATATTCAAAGACCTATTTTATCATTTCCTTCTGGCCAGAAAGTAGACTCCTCCCACAGGAAACTCAATGATATGGTCTGCATGCAACTTGTTCTACAATTCTGACATTTTAATGGGTTTTACTGTCCTCTCCAGTGTGTCCTGTGGGTCACAGTAGATGTGTTACTTTCACAGAGACAATCTGTGTAGTGGTGACTTTCTCTGGACTGGTCAACCCTTTTGTGAATAATATGCAAGACACAGCCTCAGTGATGCCTGTTCCACAAACAAAGCAGCTAAAAACCTTGTAATCTGAACTGTAGTTGGTGGGTGTAAAACCTGTACATATAAACCCTTTAGTTTTTCATATCACCTGAACATTATTTCACCCTCTGTATGGTTAAACTGAGGAGCAAGCTGAGCAACTGGTCCAGCTGTGCTCTGCCAAAGCATGCTACCTGGGGGTCATTAGGTTCTGTGATCATCATGGTCATCAGTTCTAGGGACTTTTTTGCAGTTGACTTGGTATAGATGCTTTCACTCTGTGTGCTATTATGTTCACTAGTTCTTATTTTGTTTGGTTATTCTTACATGCTTGTCTCAATGTGATGTATGTTGTCATGCTCACTGGCTGAAAGTGAAGGTGCTTTTCCTGAAGGATGGTTGGTCATGGGTGGCACAGAAAGCTGTGGTGAAGGAACACTGCTAACAGCTGGCAGATGTAGGGATCAGCAACAGCCTGTTTTGACCTTAGCTGGAGAATGTGTGCCAGACCACAGTGATACTGAGTGGTGAGACCATGATCGTTTCACCCTGTTCTTCTGATGCTCACCCTTTTCTCCAACTTAGGGGGTAACTACAGTATGTTGAATGGAGGCAATGCAGCTAGCAGCTCTACCCACCTGCTGGACCTACTGGATGAACCCATTCCAGGGGTTGGAACCTATGATGACTTCCACACCATTGACTGGGTGAGGGAGAAGTGCAAGGACCGGGAGCGCCACCGCAAGGTAAGAGTTGGTGCCTTTCTTACACAGTGCCTGTTGGGTGTCTATACTGGTTACAGCTCTCTTCTTGAACACAGAAAATGTTTATGTAACTGCATTACAACAACAAGGGGGGAAGAAGTGAAGTTACTGTTCAAATTAATGTTAAATGGATAAGATGTGACATGGCATGATTGTGGTGGTTTCAGTATCTCAAAAACAGCCACCCAGCTAGGATTTTTGTACATTGCAGTCTCTTAAGACTTTAGAGAAAATGGTGTGATAACCAAAAAACCTCATTGATGGAGGAGGTGAAAGGAGAATAGCATGCATCAATCAAACATATCACAGCTCTCAAGGGTGTACAGAAGGGTATCTCTGAATGCATAACTCCATTAGATACTGAAGTAGATAGGCTGCAGTGAAAGCCCACACAAAGTTAATCTCCTGTGAGCTCAGAACAAAAAGAAAAGGTCCCAGTGGGCACACAGTCACCAAAACTGATGATCTACTATTATTCTTTTGTATAACTATTATATTGCATGATGTGTACATCTGTGATGGACTGGCATCCCATCCACGGTGTGGTGTCACAGCTTGGTATCCAATTATTCCAGAATAGGCTCTGGACCACTGTGTCCTCAACCAGGATTAAGGGGCCTACAATCATGGATGGATCAATGGATGATGTTTATATGGCTGTACGCAATTGCACATTAATTTTCCAGTCCCTGCATGAGATGTGCCTGTGCTGTGTATAATGTGTACTGTCTGCTGGTTGAGGTTCAGGAAACTGATGTTGCTGAGGATCTTACCTAAACCACTTGCACCTAAAAATGGCAGTTGAATAATTTGTGTTTTGCAACTTCCGTACCAGTGTTTAGTGCAGATACCACTTTTTCATAATAGTATAGACAGAAGCCTAGTGCCTTTTCACCAGCAACATTTCTTGCCATTCACAATGGCTGGATATTTATGGACTGGTTTTGCCAAGCTCCTTTTCAGCTCACATTTACTGGCTGTGAACCACTCCCAAAGGCAGCTGCTTTGTTTCTGTATGATCAGTAGCTAAAGGTTTGAAAAGAAGCTTGAGGAATGATGCTGGATTACATGGCTCCCCTCCATGTACGCAAAGGGTGCTACTTTACTGCTTTAAACTGTTAGGCCACCACCTGTTGACCAACTCACTACATGTAAATTAAATTGACCCTTGATCTGTATTTGTGCAGCGTTGTAGAGCTGTGGTGTGTTCGGGTCTTCAGCTCTGTTTAAATAAATAAATAAATAAATAAATAAATAAATTAGAAGAAAAAAAAAACAAAAACCTCGGCCCTGAATAGCATATTTAAATTCTTTGAAATTGCAGCAGTTTGAGCTGTCAGAGTGAAACCCTGTTTGTAAACAGCAGTAAAGGGCCACAGCACAGTGACTGCTCCCCACACTGCTACATAGCAAACTGACCTCTGTATTTCACCACCTGCCCTCCCTACAGCCTCCAGCATTTTTTTTCCTTTTTTCCAAGCTCAGATGGCAATTTTCAAGTGACATTTAAACCACATTATTCTCCAAATCACTCATCTCTGTTCCTTCCAACCACTTGTGCTTTTCACATAGACCACAGGAGCTGTAATGATAGTTTTGACACAGTGCTTGCTGTGATTTTAAAACACTATTTCTCTTTCTGCTTCAGGGGTTCTTCAGATGACTCCTGCTTATTTTTTGCTGGTGTTGAACTGCATTTATGAGTCAGTCAGAAGACACTTAAGTGAACATTATTCATTATTACTACAATGGAGCTTTAGGATGTTCACTTTTCAGCAGAATTTTACACAAGGATTTTTTTTTTGTTTTGTTAAAGGTATAGTCTCATTGCCAGAAAAGTAAGATCTTCAATTAGAATGTTATAGTAGTTCTTACACTTATCAATATTTCCATCATTAGTATTTGTTGCACAAGTGAATGTTAGCAGCAGGAAGAGCTTAAGTCTTCATGATGGTATTCAGAGCTGTGTGCTGGGTGTCAGGCATCTTAAATTGAATAATGTTCAGAGAGCAAAGGATTAGAGACATGGCAAAAGCAGGCACGGGGTATAGCATAGACCTATAGATACAATAACTAAGAGGTATAAGAACCTAACCAACTGAGGAGGAAAAAAAAACAAATTCCCAGCTATAATGAGAGTGAGGAAAAATAAAGAAAGAAATCTCTGGACATCCAAGTGCCAGTTGCTGCCCACCCTGTTAGACATTCTAGGTGGTTAAGTGAGCTATATCTGGTATGCAAAGACAAAAATGAGAGCCTGAATTTAAAGGCCGACACAGAAGGGGCATTCCTGATGCTACCTAGCAGACTTTTCCAAAGCTTAGGTGTTCACCTTCACTTTTAGCCAGTGAGCATGACAACATACATCACATTGAGACAAGTATGTAAGAATAACCAAACAAATAAGAACTAGTGAACATAGTAGCGCACAGAGTGAAAGCATCTATACCAAGTCGACTGCAAGTTTTATTAATCATAGATGCTTTAAGATGGCCTGCATCTAATGGTTGAAGACAATGCACTGGAACATAAGAATCAGCAGCCTCACTATGGCAAGCTGGATTAATGCCATTTACTGCTTTATACATTTTATAATCTACTTTAAACTTAACAGGATGTAAGCAGTAAATGAACAACCAATGTTATATGATCATACTAACTTGTCCATTAGACAGTTCTAGCAGCTGTATTTTGAATCAACTGCAGGCTTGATCTACTCTGGTATGGACAGCCTGAAAGCAGAGCATTGCAGCAACTGATCCTACTGTAGATAGATTCATGAACTAACTTCATAGCATTGTCCTTCCAAGAATTGCCTTAATTTAGTTATATTTCTTCTGTTGAACAAGAAGCTCTGCTGTTCTAATGTTGACAGCCCAGGCTGGTGTGGCCTTCTGGGTAATGATACCCATGTGACACGTAGACAGACTCCAGCTATGTCTTCTAGATAGGATGTCATCCAGGCAACCTGATAACCCCAGCAGAGAAAGCTGCAGTTTCCCCTTACTGGTCTGAAATTTATGATGGGACATTTTCTGGGCTGGGTTACTACCAGCGGTGGATGGAAGGCAGCAGTTGATCATATGAGATGATGAAGATGACTGCAGTTAAAGAGTGGAACTTGTGATCAAAAGGTCTGCAAGTTCATGTGTTGCGAGGGTTGTACTTTGGTAATGTGCTGTGCACTGTGTGACTTGAAGTGAGCATAGATATGTAGTTGCACTAAATTACACTGTTACCCTAGAAGGTGACAAATCAAGCATGCATGAGCAGTGTTTATATTTTAAAGGTGATAAAACAGTTCACAAATATTTAGCTGAGTTGCCTGAAGTGGCCTGGGTCTGAAAGCGGAAAGGCAAATGGTAATAATCCATTATATATCACCAAACTGTATTACCCTTAAAGTGATTCATTTAGTACTGTTAGTGCAATTGAATAGGCCGATGCCACAGAGTGTGACTTTCTGACTGTAGTCAGGTGGAAAGGAAGAAAAATAATGATAAATGCCACCAGACTATTTTATGTTTATGTTAGTCAAGTGTCCATTGCCATAAGTGTGCCATGTATAACTCCCTACTGCACATCTCTCCATCACCACTTTGTGTGTGCGCGCACACGTGTGTACATAAAATGCTCACTTAAGATGAGAAGTACCTATGTGCCAAATTTCATGTCTGTGGCTTGAAAAACAAAACAGTGAATAAAGAACAGTTTGAGCTTTATAGGTATACAAATAAATGGAAAGCAGCAGAGTTTGAATTATTCTGAATATGGTATGTGATGGTGACAATAGTGAGGGGGAAAAAATGATAATTCTATGCTTTTCTCATGTCTATTTATGAACTATGTGTGCATGTGCTCTGCAGATCAACAGCAAAAAGAAGGAGTCTGCGTGGGAATTCACAAAGAGCCTGTATGATGCCTGGTCCGGCTGGCTTGTAGTCACACTTACAGGACTTGCCTCAGGTAAATGGAAATACTAAACCAACTTCCTGATGTCACTCACACTGGGTGTCGCGTATCTGTTCCGGTCTCACTATTTTTCTGCAAATTAGTCCAAGAACTCACCTGTAACCGTTTAATGCAAAATAATTATTACTGCAAAATGATAAATGCCAAATAATGGGCAAAGGCTCCTTATTTACGTTTTCCCAGTTTTCAGCAATGCATTAAGAAAGTAAACTGGGGGATAGGTGTTGAAAGATTTCCTGTTATACACAGATTCATAAAAATATCTCTTGGTTCAGTGCTCATGCAAAACACCTTTTGTTGGTCTGACTTTTTACTGCAAAATGATGGAACGAAATGGAATTGGAACTGCACTTAACATAGACACCATGTGTGGAGGTTGCTGTGCTGGAAGACTTTGACCTACAACAGATTGTTAGCCTGGCATCAGTGCCATGGTGTAGGAGAAAGGAGGCTAGCTGTCCTGTCAGTAGTCCACGTCATATCCAGTGTTCAGGGCCAGCTTGTGTAGTCAGCGATGAGTAGATGACTGCTTACTGTGAGTAGCAACATAACAGGGAAAATGTATGGACAACTTAATGGATGGTAATATTCCATGCATAGTGAGGGCAAGAGGGCTGGTGGCTTTTTGGGAAAATAACATGGCAGGAAATCAGTTCTGCCACATCATGCAGAAAGATGCGAGGTTGACCATATAACCAAGTAAGACTATTAGAAATTCAGACTTATTAATTAGACAGTCCCCAACTCAGTTGAAAATACTGTAACTCAAAAGTACATTTAAAACACCTAACCTACTGTCACATCTGTGGCTGCTTCGGCAACGGAACGTAGGCATTTTAATTTTTTTATTTTTTTTTTTGCCCCCATCTTCAGACTGAGTATTGATTGGCATAGGATCCAATCGTGGATGGGATTTAGTTCCTACACAGACTTCCTGTCAGTGCTCAGTCTTCCGCTGGCCTCAACCGGTTATATACACTAGTGACCATGTGGCAGACTGGGAGATGAGGATCGCTGCCGCTGCCCAGCATCATGAGAGAGTATCGTATCGCATATCACTTGCCTGGGAAAAAAAAAATCAAAACTTGAAGTATGGTTTCTACTGAATGCATATTGCTGTCAGACCATCCTTACTCGGGGACCATCTGCATTAATACACAGCCAAAAACAGCAGGCTATAGCATTAATGTGCGAAGGCTGGAGGTGGGATATGTCAGAGCTTCTAATGAAAAGGTTTCTGTAGCAGGCTTGTTATCAAATGTATGTAATTGTACAGCCTGGGAAGTGGTGTGTTCCTTAGTAAAGGGGTAATATGTTAGTGGGGACTGCTGCTGGAGACTAGTGTACACTCCCACTTTACTCCCAAATCTGTCAACTCTCCGCCACTGCAGCATTGCTGGACTCCCTGTACCATGACACCGCTGCAGACCTACAGTATTTCTGCACCTGTTCATCCAAAGCAGCTTCCTGATACTGTGCAAAGTGTTTGCCAATGGGATGCACCTTCTTTCAGTATTGTTTCTGGTTTTCTGAAATGCATCAGCTCTGGAATTAGGTTACAGCCCAGTTCAGGGACAGCTACTGCACATGCAAACTTTATAATTCTCCTCTTGTTCCAGGTGGACTGGCAGGTGCGATCGACATTGCTGCGGACTGGATGAACGACCTGAAGGAGGGCGTCTGCCTCAGTGCTTTGTGGTTCAATCACGAGCAGTGCTGCTGGGGGTCCAATGAGACCACGTTTGCCGAACGGGACAAGTGCCCGCAGTGGAAGACTTGGGCAGAGTTGATCCTTGGTCAGGCTGAGGTGAGAAAGCTGCCTCCCACAATAAAACTTGTTGCTAAATATATCATAGTTACTAGTACTCTTCAGTTTTGGTGATCTTACAAAGGGCATCAGAGTGAGGCTGTATGGAAATGTATGGTTTTGTTTCACATACTTCTGCTGATGATCTGTTGGATGACCATTTCAAGGTGCTCAACATGTGTTCTGCAGGGCCCTGGCTCCTACATCATGAACTACTTCATGTACACATACTGGGCACTGGTCTTTGCCTTCCTGGCTGTGTGTCTGGTCAAAGTGTTTGCTCCGTATGCCTGTGGCTCAGGGATTCCCGAGGTAGGTTGTTGGTTCCACAGCTGCTTTCATTTTGAGGTCTCGGACCTTCTTAGAGATGGGTCTGGCCTTACATTACTTTTAAAAAATTTGATTGGGCCTAGTGTAAATGAAGGACTTTTTCACCCAAAAACCACACTTGTATGTGACAAATATTGGATACCAGATTCGGTGCATCTTTAAAAAAGAAAAAAAAAAGGGGGGGGGGGGGTCAAAAGCAAATTAATATTTCAAAACGCAAATAACTGAGGTCAAGTGATGGTTTACTGCAGTGTGCAAGGAAGAAATACCTGGACAGCCTGCAATTACAGATACCTATAAAACAATCTCCCAACTCTCCTATGAATTTTTTAACAGTGCAGTCTGACCACAAGATGTACAGTATGTTATCCCCACAGATGACCTTACCGACAATTTTACCATTGATCTTTATAATTTATTTTGTTCACTTTTTTCTCTTGGATGTTTTTGCTGTGATAGTTTGGGGGAGAGTATGATGATAAAGGGTCCATCAGCAGCAACAGGGATGTGAATAGAGGACTTTAAATTGTAAGCCAGCAGCCGTAAATGTGAGAGAATTTGCTGCTCCTCATACTGGAAGCGGTGAAATCAGCAGAGCCATTCAAAGAGCCAATATCCCTGAAATGACTTCTTAGTTTGAAAATACACATTTTAAGCTATGGGATAAAATGTTAAAAGTTCACAAAATAGAAAGCTATTAAATTATATGGGCATCATCAGTCAGATGCAAATAGCAGTAAACACTGAAATGATGTTTCCTCGATACCTTTAACACTTTTACTATACATAACCTTCACAAGTTAAATAATATGGCTGCAGTCATTCTTCATCCTGAGGAACAATGGCTGCTCTGTGAAGGTTCTTGTGCTTCACTTTGTGCAGTTCATCCCAGCTCAGGGTAGCTCTAAGGGTTCAGCAGTACACTTGTGTCAGTGCACCACTAGTAGGGCTTCAGCTGTGTTGACCAGCACTGTTCTACCTCCCCAACAGATCAAGACAATCCTGAGTGGCTTCATCATCCGAGGGTATCTGGGCAAGTGGACACTGATGATCAAGACCATCACGCTGGTCCTGGCTGTGGCCTCGGGACTCAACCTGGGAAAGGAGGGCCCACTGGTGCATGTGGCCTGCTGCTGTGGCAACATCTTCTCTTACCTCTTCCCCAAGTACAGCAAGAACGAGGCCAAAAAGAGGGAGGTAGGTGACTTCATCCTGGGTTTCCCATCGTGGAAAATTAGTAAAACACAGAAACTGCTTCCCTTTTCTGTGGTTATCATTCAAACTGCAGAAAGTGTTTTTTTTTTTTGTTTTTTTTTTTTTTTTTAAATGTATGGTTGCATTTTTTGACAGTTTGAACATGAGCAACATCTGTCCACTGAAGTAACAGTGTACTTCTAAACATGGTTGCTTCCTGTTTGCGAGTTCACCCTCTAAATATGTGACCCCTAATCCCAACCAGGTCCTGTCTGCAGCATCAGCAGCTGGGGTGTCTGTAGCTTTTGGGGCTCCCATTGGAGGGGTGCTGTTCAGCTTGGAAGAGGTACATTTCTATGTTCTTGTTCTGCCTGAGTGTGACTGCATATGGAGTGTGGTGAGCCCTGAAGAAAAAAAAAAAAACAACTTAATGTGGCCAGAACTTCAGAGTTTAAACCATTTTATTTATTTTTTAGCATAGTGCTGTAAGTTCTTCTGTTAGGATGTGATATGATGTGCATTGTGTACAGGTGCGTATGCTGTGTATACTGTGAAGCCCCACCTCCCTGCTGTAATGCAAAACGCTGTCCTTTGCACACAGGTGAGCTACTATTTCCCCCTGAAGACGCTCTGGCGGTCTTTTTTCGCTGCCCTGGTGGCCGCTTTTGTGCTGCGTTCCATCAACCCCTTCGGCAACAGTCGCCTAGTGCTGTTCTACGTTGAGTACCACACGCCCTGGTACCTCTTTGAGCTCTTCCCCTTCATCCTGCTGGGTGTCTTTGGTGGCCTCTGGGGCGCCTTCTTCATCCGCGCCAACATCGCCTGGTGCCGACGGCGCAAGTCAACGCGCTTTGGCAAGTACCCGGTGCTGGAGGTGATCGCTGTGGCAGCCATCACGGCCATTGTGGCCTTCCCCAACCCATACACACGGCAGAACACAAGCGAGCTTATCAAGGAGCTGTTCACCGATTGTGGTCCACTCGAGTCCTCGCAGCTGTGCCAGTACCGCAGCCAGATGAACGGTAGCCGCGCTTTCTCTGACGCCACTGAGGCCACAGCGACGCCTGGTGTCTACTCAGCCATGTGGCAGCTTTGTCTGGCACTCATCTTCAAGATCATCATGACCATCTTTACCTTCGGCCTCAAGGTCAGAGCCTAAGAAATCTGGGTGGCCTCTTGAGTGGGCCAAGGGCCTGGGAGATATTGGGCTTGTTTCCTGCACGTTAATGTCACACTTTTACCATGCATGCTTTGGCACCATGTAGGTCATTATGGATGAAGTTGTCAGCTTATTAAACAAAGCCACAGTGGTCAGCATGATGTTCTGCAGCTCTGTGGCACTTTGCAGGTGCTTTTTGGTTGAAGTTGCGCACTGTTGAAGGTTATATCACATATGTTACCCTACACACAGGTCCCCTCTGGCCTGTTCATCCCTAGCATGGCCATTGGCGCCATCGCAGGACGCATCGTGGGTATCGCTGTGGAGCAGCTAGCCTACTACCACCACGACTGGTTCCTCTTCAAGGAGTGGTGTGAGGTGGGGGCTGACTGTATCACACCAGGCCTCTATGCCATGGTGGGGGCAGCAGCCTGTCTAGGTGAGTCGCCTCTTACCTTTCCTTGCATCTGTCCCCTGTTAGCAAAATTTATACACGGTGATTAACTGGTGAAAATTTTTTTTTTTTTTTTTTTTTTTTTTTAAATAAAACCCAGGGAGACTTGTAGCACTCGATTAACTACTCTCCACAGTTATTGAACAAGAGATAAAGCAGACCAATCTAACACACGTTAACTTAGTGACCAGTACAGCTGAAACACATACCTGTGGACTTGGGGGGCACAGATGAGCAGAATACACAAAATCCACAGACTGAGGTGTTTTTGAACTTTTAGACATCAGCACAACCGTTTATCATTCAGTGTCTTTGACTGCTCTATCAGCCTTCTTTTCCTCAGCATAAACACTCTGACCAAACTACATGAAGAAAACTTTGTTTTACCAGCTTCATTGGACACATTATTAGCGAGCGGTCACCTCTTGGAGACACAAAGGAGCAGAAGAAGTTGCTGTAGAGCCCAGTGGAGTCATTGTGTGTTTGCTTTCACTTAGGCGGTGTGACCCGAATGACTGTCTCCCTGGTGGTCATCGTGTTTGAGCTGACAGGAGGGTTGGAGTACATCGTGCCCCTGATGGCAGCGGTGATGACCAGCAAGTGGGTGGGCGACGCCTTTGGTCGCGAGGGAATTTATGAGGCCCACATCCGCCTCAACGGATATCCCTTCCTGGATGCCAAGGAGGAGTTCACCCACACCACGCTGGCATCAGAGGTGATGCGGCCTCGACCTGGCGACCCTCCGCTGGCTGTGCTCACGCAGGATGACCTGACCGTAGAAGACCTGCAGACAGTCATCAGTGAGACCAGCTACAACGGCTTCCCGGTCATAGTCTCCAAGGAGTCACAACGCCTGGTGGGCTTTGCTCTTCGGAGGGACATCACTATTGCCATTGGTGAGCTGTTGCTCTGTGCTCATCTTCCTCCACCCTCCTCTTTCATTCACTTTTATTCAAGTGGCTCCTTAATTACTCTATTAGTACATTACCATGCTTCATGGTATTTACCATCTTTACCATCTAGAGCTGCTTGCAGTGCTTGGAGCTCCATGCTTTATTAATGCTGTTCACTATGTTTAATCTCTCTGGAAAGGAATGATTAAAGCGGTCCTTCACCCAAATGCTCGTACCCCAAAATGAGCATCCCCTTGATCGAAGGCCGTTTTTGTGACCCCCCGTTAATTTATCTAGCAGACCCTACAAGATTTTCAAAGTGCAGTGTATCCTACAGTTTTTATGACACTACACCAGTAGCTGCTTATAGGACTGGTAAGAAATAACAGAGGTGATGACGGATGGTGTGATTGATGCAAGTTTATGGAGCAGTTAGAAGATTGAAAGAAATGTGTGAAAAATGTATTTTGATACCCTTCTTGAATGTAGAGACAAAGACTCAGCAGCTCTGAGGGACAGAGGGAGCTCATTCCACCATATTGGGGCCAAAAACTAACAACCTATAGACTTGCAGACCAGATTTTAGTCTTTGGTATTGAGGATGTTTTTGCAGAAACTCTTTGGTATCAGACAGATATGGTGAGCTGCTGAATCTGTCTAGTTAGGTCACGTGGGAATGGAACCCAGTATGAAGCAAATACTGTCTGTCTTCAGAGTGCCGTGCCAGGTGTGAGTCCTAGTCTTTCTGTTTCTCATGTGCAGAAAATGCCCGGCGCAAGCAGGAGGGCATCATGCGCAACTCGCGGGTCTACTTCACCCAGCACGCCCCCACCCTGCCAGCCGACAGCCCACGGCCCCTCAAGCTGCGCAGCATCCTGGACATGAGCCCCTTCACAGTCACTGACCACACACCCATGGAGATTGTGGTGGACATCTTCCGCAAGCTGGGTCTCCGGCAGTGCCTGGTCACACACAACGGGTAAGTGCCTCTCCTGTCTCTGATGCCCTCAATGGGTTCCCAGCATGCTCCGGAGGTCCCCTTAACACGCATGGCTTCCACTGCTGACGCCCACCGTAGTGTTGCTGCACGAGACTGAGGGTGGGGACTTTTTGAGCCTGGTTGAAGGTCAGCGGTCACAAGCAGTAGCCGTGCACAGGTTTGAAAATAATGGTAATGAGTGGAAATGGGCAGACCAAGCTGCATGTCAGAGTGATATTAATGTTAATGCAGCCCGAGTGCCATTAATTTTTGCCCCAAGTGGCGCTATCGTCATCAGTCATGCCAAAAAGCATAGCTAACAAACCGTTAACAGTTGAAATGATTCAGTGCGAAAAATGTTATTAGCGTTCTGTACAGTGTGGAGTGCGCTGGGAAATGCGTGCAGTACCGTACTCTGTTATCCATCAGTGCGGTAATCCAAGTTCAAATGCATCCTCCTCTGGATCCACAGGCAAAGCCAGGGCCTGAAGTGAGACACAAGATGACAAAATGGGAGCGGTGTTATTGGTGACAACAGGGTGGAGCATCCTCTAGTGGTGACCATCTGCCTGTGCGGCTGCTAGCACAGGGGCAGCATATTAAATTTAAAGAATTTTTTAAACCAGGAAGTAAACCCACAATATTCATTTTCACTTTCATTCCAGGAAAGCAAAGTGAATATTAGGGGCTACTTATTCACTTTTTACTTACGTGAATTTTTTTTCCTTTGCTGGTTGAATGGTAGTTTCCCCTGACAGTGATAACAGTAAGTGGACTGACTTGCTGCTGAAGACCCCAGACAGGAGTGTGACATTTGTTCCTTTGGTATATTTTGACTTTGCTTTTATTATTGCATTGTTGCTAAAACATATGAAATGAAATTCTTGGCTCGCTCCTGCTGTGTTGTGTTGTCCAGTGCAGTCACTTGAGTGACACTGTGTTGCAGGATTGTGTTGGGAATCATCACCAAGAAGAACATTTTAGAGCACCTGGAAGAATTAAAGCTGCGCATGGAGCCCCTGGTGATTTGCCACACCCCCCTCTTTCTTAGGCTCCGCTTCTTGGGAGGGATGCATGAAACTTGTTTGAAATCTTGGAGTTCCCCACCCATGAGCTGTACCTCATCTTAAGCCAGATGCCCCCAGCAGAGCTGCTGCTCCCCTTGTTCATGTCTTCACCACCGCAGTGTTACTTAGTATTATTCGCATTGTGAGTGATTTAGGATCCCGTGCTGTTCCCATTATGAGCACAGTTCCACTAGAGTGCCGTTTTGTGCCCATAGGCTGTTTGTTAAACACACACTCCTAATCTGTCCCGTCATTTCCCATGGTGCCCTGGGCCAGCCTGCTTCCATGCTCTCATTTCTATGCTTTGTGTATGTGTGAACCCTACAGTCCACATTAGTGTGTGTGTCCACTTAGCCTGAGCCAAACCACGGCTTGTTGTATGATGAGAATGCAGTTATGGTGATGTTTATTAAAAGTAATTACTTTTTTCTGTCTTTTCTGCTTGCCCCTCCATCCATCTGACCCTCCCTCGGGGTCTGTGCTGTCGGCCACAGACTGATGACCACTGAGCTGAAACATAACCGCGCCGTAACCGATTGGCACGTAACAGACATTAGCGAGTGTTCAGAACGTCAGCTGCTCGGTTGTAAAGTAGCATCCGTGTGGGCAGCGTGTGACCGTGACCTGTAGTGCTAGCCCCCCTGCCACCCCACCCCCCCACTCCAACATGGTGCTTATTAAGAGTTTCATGCCTCCTGCGGAGTCCACACTAACCTGCTGTCTCCTCCTCACGCCACAGCCCACAGCGGCTACAACCCTGTCTGTCTGTCCACCTGTCTCTGAACCACTTCCTGCTGCGGGGTCGCACCCCCTCTGAGCAGCTGCCGTTCGTCTCTCCAGCGCAACAAGTGATAAGAGGCCCCAGTCGACTTAGACTGAAGGCGCTGTCAAAATCTTTACGTTTCATGTGCAGTCGCCGTGATATCTTCACACCCAAGCTCGTGAGAAGCATGGAGAGACGTACGCAGTGCTCCAGAGAGCTGTGGGTCACTGTGGGAAGGTCCTGGGTCCACTGCAGGTTCACAGATTTCCACCACTATGACTAACTGAGCACCTGTCTGTGTCTTGTCTGTCTGTCGGCTCCTCCGCTAGGAACCTGTCCAGGTGTCCCTGAGGAGCCCCTTTCCTGGTCACTGTCTCGCACCCCTGTCGGCCGACACAGAGCGGCGCTGCCTGCTCCTTTTCTTTTGCTGGCATGAGCAGTCACTGGGACCCAGTCAGCCAGTTACAGCCATTAGACCGATGTCACCTGAGGGGCACACCAGTGTCAGGGCCTAGGCCTGTAACAAAGCACCACACAGTGTATTTCACTGCATGCTTTACCGTGTTCTGTATTTACAGCTTGCTGGCTGCCGGGCTACACTGAGTAGGTGTGAGATTGTGGCCCTGTGCTGCTGCAAATGCCAGTGGAAAAAAGAGGCGGCGAGTGCCACATCGAATCCCCGCAACCACACTGACCCACTCTGGCCATCCTCTCTCCACAGGCGCCTCCTTGGTATCATCACAAAAAAAGACATCCTGCGGCACATGGCCCAAATGGCAAACCTCGATCCCGCGTCAATCATGTTCAACTAGTGGCTGCCCTGCGGCAGCACGACGAGGAAGTTTGCCTGCTGCAAAACTCTGACCTCTGACCCCTGGGAGCCCCTCTCCAACACTACGACCACTGCGCTTGTGACGACCGGGATGAAGAGTCCCTGTGCAAAGGTGGGTGGAATGGCCCCCTGCTGGCCCCCACCCTCAGCTCCTCGACTTATCGCGGGCTCAGCAGGGCCCTGGGGAGGGAGGAGGGGGAGGAGTTGTGCCTGGAGGACCTCATCTCTTTACTACATTAAACTGCACTGCGGGGTGCTCCCCCCTCCCCTCTCCCACTCTTAACACCACTGTTTACTTGCAATGTGTGTGCCACAGACACATCGACATTCCAGGCCAGTTGTCATAGTAACCCTTGGACGCATGCTCCCCCACAGCCAGCTGATACTTTTGAGACGAGAGAACATTTTGAAGGAGGTGTTGATCTGTTTGTGTGAGTAAGCAAAGCAGCCGCTGCCAAGGAACCACCTCCGTGGCCACCGATGGAGCACCTGGCTGCTCGTCTTTCTGTTGTGAAGTTGCTGCGACCACCACAAGTTTCAGCATCTATTAAACCCACAACCTTTGCTCTTTCAGACAAGGCTCGAGAACCAAAGCCCAACTTAAGGGATGCGGTTCAGCACCATACTGCACACCTATTTCTGGAACTTTCTTGTGCCCTCTGCAGTGATTTCCCCCACCCATCGCACTTGAGCACCCCCCCCCGTGCCCAGTAAATACTATGCCACTAGGACTGACCTCAGCCCCCAAGCGTGTGCACATACTTACAGGTTGCATTAGCACACCTGTGCAAGAGCTCTCCCCTGAGCCTTGTTTAGTTTCCATAGCAACATGCGCGCACAGCCCTGTTCCTGCTAAGAGCTCAAATCCTGACTGGAGGGGAAGGTTGGTGTTTCGGTGCTGCCGTCCGTCATCTTCATTCATCCGCCTAACACTGTACCCAGTACTGATCTTGGTGTCCTTCCTTTTTTATTTATTAGCATTAGAGTTGTACATTATGAACAGTTTTATGTCCGACTACATTGATGGTTTGATTGTACATTTAAAAGATGATGTAAAAATTAAATTTTGTTTTAAACTTATTTGTATTTTGTTTCTCTAAGTTTGCTTTACAACAGATCACACTCTGCAGCTATGGGGGTTTAAAATAAGGACTGATGGACATTACTGTAGGAACTGACAAACTTTTGTTTCTCAAAAGCCATAAAACAGCAGTTAGAGCAGCCCCCTTTCACTTAGGAAAGGAGCTTTGCATCCCATCTCCTGCTGTACTGCCACTCATTTATCCTGAATTGACACAGTAAGAACAACTCAGCAAGCAATTATCACTGCAAGCTACTTTGAACAAAGAGCTAAATCAATATTAATGCTAACCATCCCACTCGCAACTTAATTCACTGTATTATTTACCATAGCTATAATCTTAGCATTTACAGAAATTACCCTATGAATAAATTACACTTTGGATCTTAAATAACCAGATTCCAGCTCTAAAACACAACTGAGATTTCACAGTGAAAGTTGGCCCTAGAGGGCAGAAGTAGCACAGCGTAACACCACATAGTGACTAAATGCTAAGCATCACAAGGCAGCAGTACGAGCGTTGCAGAAATGGACTGACGACAAAATCATGCAGTAGGCTGGAAGTACAACGGCCGTCACATCGTGGCACACAATACCTACAGCGGTGCGCAGATCAATGTTCCATAAACGGGCTATGAAATGGTGCGACAGTGGACATTATGGTTTGTACTGAACAGCGTCGCAAAACTCAAGTATTTTTTTTTTCATACGCTTTGCTGCTGTTAACTGCATGATGGTGCCATCAGAACGGGCTGCAGCAACACCCTGATTGACTGTTGACTCAACACAAACTCACCTTCCCCTCTGAAGACTATGAGTTCTGCTCTGTTTAACCAACAGCAGGATTCTGCAAAAAAAAAAAAATGTACTGTAAAACTTTGCATCCCCACACTCATCAAAAGTGAAATGTCTACAAATACCTATAAAAACCAAAACAAGCAAATTTTAGATTTTCTTACATAGCCAAGCATTAATCTTTGAGCAGTAAGCACACAAGTAGTACCACAGCGGGTGCTGGACTGGCCTGCCTGCAGTCCACAATTGTCTCCCATCGACAACGTGGCGCAGTACAAAGCGCAGAACACGACAATGCAGGCCCCGTACGGTAGCGCAGCTCAAGACTTGCATAACAGAACAATGGGAAGAAATCCTGCTTTCAAAACTGGATCAGCTGGTGTCTTCAGTTCCCAAACGTTTATTAAGCGTTGTTACAAGGAGAGGTGGTGCAACGCAGTGGTGAACGCGCTGCCGTTTCAACTTTTTTGGAAAGTGCAGCAGGCGTCAAATTCGGAGCGAGTGTATACGTACAGAAAAACAATAAAGTTAAGAAGCTAAAGTTTCAAATATGTTTGCACTGTTTTAAATTTAATATGGGTCAAAGAGCATTTACAAATCACTGCTGTTATTAGCATTTCACATATTGTCCTGAAATTTGGGGAATTGGGGTTTGTACAAATGAACTGTATGAATATAGCTAAATGGATTAAACGGAAGCCATCTTTTTATACTAACTAGTTAACTCAAAGTAACTGTGTCCATTTTAATGGGATTTGCTGGCACTTTTACATAAATGGGTGCCAATATTATGGCCCAGGAACACATTGAGTAATTCAATTCTCCATTTAAGAGAATTACCCTCACAAGGTTTTCAGGTATGAATTCTCTCTTTAAACCAGGGAAGACTACGCAAACTAACTCACAGTTCTCAGCAACTAAACAGTTTTGTGGTGAAAAGGTGCATTATGAGACTCACTGTGGTGTTGCCATCCACACGTTCCCTGCATCTTGAGGAGCTGAAGAGCCATTCCCAGCTTTCCTCCCCACCGTAGGTCCATCCAGAGCACTTGGTTGAGATGCTGTGAGAGCAGAGGGAGTTGCAGCTCTGGGGCTTTGTGGGGGGCCTGTCACTTTATGTTCCAGTGGTCACTTGTTCTCCTGCGTCACTAAATAGAACAGGAGCCGCTGCACTCTTATGTACTGCATGATCCTTTACATTATAGAGCAAAATAAAAATTACAAACGCTCCAAGCCACAGCCTAAAGCATGTTCATATTGTACGTGTTCCCACGTTGCTGCATTTTTACACACAGTCCCTGCTAGGCCCAGTACACAAGGAAACAGCTTTGAATTCTGCTGTTAGACAATGGAGACTGTAACCATAGTTACAAGCATTTCTTTGCAGAGTGCCAAAATCAAAACTGAAGGACGGAGTAGGAGGTTGGGAAGACGAAAAAAAAAAAAAGCCTTAGGCAGCTTTGTTCTGGAAGGAAATTCACTGAGCACAGATGCAGAGCAGAGTGCATATGACCATTCATTGATGACGCGACCATGCCGACACAGCAGAGTTTTATTTCACTACAAAAAAAAAAAAAAGCCACAGCAAGGACATTGTTTTAGCTGAGCCACATCACATTGTACACCCAGCACACAGTAAGAAAGGTCATCTCCCCACCCCAGAGTGAAAGTGCAGCACCCCTGCAGGCCAGTGCTCAGGCACAGCAGGAGGGTGTAGGGTTGGGAGAAACCCAGCCACTTGTAGGGAGATGATTATAGAAAAAAGTCACACACTGCCCTTCTGAAAGTGAACATTCATCATTGAATTCAGGAAAACTGCTAAATGCCAAGCCTAGTGATGCAGTCAACAAAACCCCTTCAAGTGAGAACAGTGGTAACAATTACAAACCAGTTCAGCTCTTTTATGACATTCTGCACTAAGCCAATCGACAAGCAATTCTGGATACACGTTTGTAGTCTGCCGCCAACTACATTTTAAACAGGGTAAACGTCCCATCACACAGTTGAGGCTCATACTACTGTCTGTTCACATCAATCTATATAAAACTGGCAGTTAACATAACACTTAGACAAACATGGTTCTTCTCACGCAAGTGTAACTGAATTGCTATAGAGGCACTGGCTCTGACATGGCACCTCAGTAACTGAAATTTAAACCTTGATTTTTTTTTTTTTTACCTGTTCTGGAAATGCATAGGACATTCATTGACAGTTGTAAAACTGCTACACGTGGCTTTCGTAGATAACCTGTGTGGGCTTGACCTTAACCTCTCCCTCGGACCCCTCCTCTTCCTCCCGTTCTACACTGGCCTCCGGGTGTTCAGTCTCCTGCTGCAGTGCGGCTGCTGAAAGCGCAGGAGGAGCAGGAGGAAGAGAAGGATGAACAGAGGACGAAGGTTCCGCTGTGGCCGTCGTCTCTGGCAATGGAGCCTCTGAGCTGCAGTAAGTGCTGCCTGCCAGCGGGGGGTGCACTGACACCTGAATGGCCAGGTGCTGGGGCTGCTCCTGCAGCGACGCGTCATCCGAGTCGGCTGCCGGAGAGTCGCTGCGCTCACGGAGGATGGTGTAAACATCAGGGGTGCCGCTGCTCACGCCGCCTGGCCTCTCCTGGCCCTCGGGGGCCTCGGGGGCCTGCCGCACAAACGTGTGCCTCATCTCCTCAACGCCAACCACCTCCAGGATCTCCTCCATGAACGTGCGGCAGTTCATGATGAGCGGTGGGAGCGGGATGCTCCGCGCCAGCTCCTCGATGTAACGGGCAAACTCCATGGTCTTGAACTGTGTGACCTTGGCCAACTCGAGTGTCTTCGCTGAGGTGATGATGGGGATGCGCTTGGCAATTTCAAAGGCTTTCTGCAGCTTCTCAGCTCCCTCTGTGCGGAAGAACTCGTTGATGGCCTTCTCGGTCTTCTTCAGATGGCTGCTCATCATGCACAGGCGAGTCACGTTGAGGACCATGATGATGGTGAAGGTGACCAGGCACACGATCATGTAGTAAACACCCATGTCGCCATTGGTGAACACCACGCGCAGCGTCACTGTGTGGTTGGTGCTTCCATGCACGTTGGAGGCCACGCAGGTATACTTTCCCCGATCCTCAAAAGTGATGCTAGTTATATTGAGAATCCCGCTGTCCAGGATTAACCATTTCCCACCTAAAACAGGAAGGGGGAAATAAAAAAAAAAAGCATGTGAAGGCCTATCTTTTTACGAAATGTCTCCACCCTGTTCTCCTTCCAGCTGCACCTTTATTCTCTTCACTTTGCAGCTGCTTTTACTGTTTCACTCTTGAACTCATGCAGGTTCTCTTTACAGGGAATTACACCCACATCTCTGGGCTGCAGATGAACTGTAGTTTCAGCTGCATTAGGGCTCAAGGATTTTTATACTTTTTTTTTTTTTGTTTTTTTGCAAGTTGCATTACAGGAGATGTTCTGCCCAGAGCAAACACTTATTACACCTTTAAATAACTGGTGCATTTAGCTTTGGCAGCATTAACCCTTTGACATGTGCAGGACTCGCAGGAAAACTGCTATTAATTTTTCCACAAGGCCTGCTCTTTCCTCTTGGCAGGACCTTGGGGATGGAACATCCGTGCCTGTTTACAGGGCAAAAGAAGCAAGTGGCTCCTGTTCCCTGTCACTGTGTAAACTGCAGTGTGGATAAACAGCAGTGCTGGGTGACAGCTGCCTGTGTGTTTTATTCAAGGAGGCCCATTTTAACAACAGATGTAATGGTAAACTTCAACAAACTGAGTGTACTGCTGTGAAGGGTTAAAACCTGCCTACCGAAGCCAAGGAACACAAGAAATATTTTAGTCTTCTTGTAACATAATTGGAGAACCATTTTTTTTGCTCACTATTGTTTCCAAAGTACCACAGGGTTACCCTAGTGTAACTCAGGAAGCTCGAGAAAATCCGCTCTCTCCCACACAACCACACTACCCTGAATCTGAGCATTTGATCACGACAGCTCCAAGAAATCAAATACAGTTTGCCTGGATAAGAAAGACAGAGCGCCAACTACGCTGTCACCCCCTCTGACAATGCACAAACGTTATGGTTACAAGAGCACCACTCACTCAGGAACATTTTGTACGCTGCAGCTCTGACTTTTCGAGGTAAGTAACTGCAGATGTAGGAAGGTTGACTTTGCTTCTTAATAAATGGAAATTGTAGATATGAGCCTACACACTGCACCTTCACTCACATCCATGGATGTGTGAAAACACTGCTGCCTCCGACAGTGACGTCCGTTAATGGCACGCAGGTATTTCTCATGAGTGGAAAATGTGCTGCACAGCTGACAAAACATGTTTATCATATCACAGCAATTCTAGCTGCTTTTATTCATCTAAATCAGGACTGATGTCAGACATTTTTTAAACAGAACTTTATCTGTGAGGCTATAATCCAGTGCAGAAAGCGCATTATCACCAGTGCAGGTGGAAAAGAGATCCATTTGCACTGGGTCGGGTTTCTGCCATACTTGGAGCTGATGCGAAACTGTGTCGGAAACAAATCCTTTGCTCCTAATCATCCTTACACATTCCCTTTTCTGGAGAGCTCAGATTCTCCAAAGTGTTCTACAACAAAGAAACCCACCTGTGAAGCTGAATTTTATCTGGGTGACCCAGCTAACTGAGAAGGCGTTCATATGGCCGCACTGCTGAGGTGTGACACAGTTTACACTTAAGCCAACATGAACAAATATCAGCAGCCTAAACCGCCTCATCTTGTTTACATCAAACGTGGTTAAAGTGATAGCATGACATTTCTCTTACCCTTACAATGTACGGCTACTGCCAGCCTACTGTAAATAAACAGCATTTTATCTGCATCAGAAATTTACGGAGCAATTAACCCCCTTACTATATTTGTGAAGTGCCGCAATATTATAGCATTTACAAACAAAACATGACACCTAGTAGCAGCACAATGGCATGTCCATTGTGTGACTGACAAATGCACAGTATTGCTACCTTCCGTCTTTCCACCGCAACTCTTGGCTGCTCGCTTTAAAATAACCGTGACATCATATTAGGAATAAAGCTCACTCGACGGCTGTGTCACACTATGTTTGACAACCTGCCGTGCTCATGGCTGCAACATACGTAAAGGCGGCACAGAAAAGGCAGATCGTCACAAGAAGCTTCAGCTGAAGAGAGATGTGAGTATAAATAAATTTCAGATGGTGCTGCGGTGCCTGTGCCTCTTAAATGACCAACAAGTTAGACACACACTGCAATGAGAAAACCTCTGTTACAGTCTGTAGACCATAAAACAAACCTGCGAGCTGCATCTTCATAAAAACATAAACTATATATTACAGCGGTTAAATGTGAACCAGACTGATGTCCAACCTCACAGAGTCACGCAGCTTTCCTCTCAGCTGCAAGATGAGCAAAGGCTGCACTTTGTGTGAGCAAGCTAGCATTCGGCGGGGCCCAGGTACCGTTCAACGTACCACCGGTGTCACCGTCCAGCAGGGTGCCATGCGAGTTCAGCCACTGCACGGTGGGAAACGGCGCTCCGCTGATGTTGCAGTCGATCGCGACGCTGTTCCCCTCCCTGGCGATGATCTGTGTGATCCTGCTGAAGACCACGGGCACCGACCCGCCACCCATCACGGTGCTATTCTCAACCCGAGTGCTTCTGGATGGGGCTTGGGTCAGGGCCCTCGCAGCATGCAGAGTGATGGCCAAAACCAAGAAAACCGATAGGTATCTCTGCGCTCCGCTCATTCTTCAACAAGTTTCGGCACCATGCAAAGACCTGGCTGCTGCGTGTGCGTGGCGTGGAGAGGGAGCCGTGGCTATCTGTCCCCGGTCATGGCAGCACGTTACTGGTTCCGTGCTCTGCAAACAGGACCAAAGTACAGTTAACCCAGTGCATTGTACAATACAACTGCTTCTTGCATGCATTAAACAGAATGTAAAACAGTACAGAACAATACAGCGCAGCACAGTTTGCTCTCAACACACCAAGCGCTCTTACACATTGCAAACACACTACGAGATCGACGCTCAAAAGCGACACAGATATGCAGCAGACGTACTAAATCCGAACAGGAGCGGACAATGGTTGGATATTAATACACATTTCAGTATGAACAATAAAGTGAGGGAAATTGCTAGCGATTCTTTTGGTTTAAATCGACAGAAGGGGATGTTCCGGACCAGAGCTCCTCAAGGGACCCTCTGCACCGCCGTATTACCGCGCGGTACTTGAGTAGCTCGCGCATTTTTACACTATTTTTTACCCTCTTCGTGTTGAACCTGTTACACGTCCACTTCTCAAACGAGCTGCAATGTACTATTTATTCATCGTGCTCTATTGCACTGTGCTTCACACCTTTGTGTACAACTGCAGCCGCCATTAAACGGTGTTACCGTTACTCGCCACGGGGCGCGCGACACACACACGCACACACACGCACACACGGCGGAATTTTACACGATGTGGTGTACAAAACATCGCGGGGTGCGGACGTGTCGACGGCGACGCGGAACCGAGGCACCCTCTCCGCTCTGTCCCCTCGAAGCCAGCGGAAGCGCAGCGGCCTCCGAGCGCGCACCCGTCCACTCACACTCACAGAAACGAGTGGGAAAACGTTCGTTGTTCACCGTGGGACTCAAACGCGACGACTCCCCGCTCCTCCACCGCCCGCTCCACCTTCACCTCCTCCGCCTCAGCCGCTTCCCGGCAGCGCGAATGTGGGTCAGCACGCGATGCGCGGTGCGCATGCGCACGCATCAGCTGATTCCCCCTCGGTCCTCTCCGCAAGCGTCCGTCCAGTAGTGGCCATGCGGCGAGCAGCTCGCCGCCCACCAAAAAGCGGATGGAGGCCTTCCTGCCACCATCCCAGTTAGAGGAAACGAACATACGTGTACGCCAAACCCCGTCACCGCCGTTTCCCTATCGTTCGGCCATGGAAAAAACATAATCGGTTCACTGGCTAGAAATATAACAGCGGTACGGTGCATCCTTCTCATCATTCTTTGCCGCGTACTGTATGTACTGTACTGTGTATTATAATTACTTTTCCAATGCCTTTGGTTTTTCTTGTTAACGGTCATTATGGTTTACTGTAATATCCCCCCCCCAGTATGTCTTATTTTGTGCAACCTCTGTGCATGTGTGGATGTGCTGTACTTTTGGTGAGATAAAATCAAAATTAAAATCTTGGTTCCTTGAGATCTATTTTAAAAACAGATGTATTCAGACCCACTAGTTGGTGACATACTTTCCAAATACAGTGCAGCCTTCTTTAATTAGGTCCTGTGTTCATCATAGTGCAGATCATTTAGCCATCTTGCAAGCCAAAGTGTTGAACTAGTTTGGGGCCCTACAGGAAATGGTGAGATAAGAAGGCAAGGCAACTGATACTGCTCCTGTAGTCCATGTGTGATATCTCTATAGCCTGAATCATGAGCTGTGTAGTGTGGTTAGGGTAAGGAAAGATCCTGTGGATGTCAGAAAGGAGTTGTCTGCAGGACCAGGCTATGGCTTCAATGTGCTGCTAGAAACAGACTGGAGTCAGCTGTTACTTGCAGGCTCTTCAATGATGACATGGATGAGTGAGTTGTTTACCTGGACAGAATTCAGGTGGAAAGATTAGCAGGGAACTGAAGAATTTCAGCCTTGAAAAGACTGAGTTGTAGATGTGATCTCAGTGGAGGGACATTATGTAATAAGAGAGCATGTCCGTGTCAGCTGGAGGAAGAGCTACTGGTCAGAAGAGCTTTTCTTCTACCTCATACATAGAACTTGCAAGAAACAATGGCAAAGCCAAGGGAAGCAGTGCTCTTGGAAGAGTAAGGGGCAGAGAACCAACCCAGGCTGATATCCATCATGCAGATTATGTATGCAGGAAGACAGATAACAGTTTCAAAACAACATGTTTTAGGTTAACACCTAAACAGTTATTTTTAAACCACATAAATCAGGGCTAATATGAAATTACCTTCATTTTGTCTTACAGTCTGAACCCTCCTGCAATCACTGTCTTGCTAAAACCTTGTATTTTGTTTCTTTTGAATTGTGGCATGTTTCATTTTTGTTTACTAACATTTAATATTTAGTGCTAGCAGACATTTGAAATATTTATTAAAGTTTTTTTGTTCAATTCCTCTTCATGTCAAAAGAAGTACCTTCATTTAAGGGTCTGTAAACAATATTTTAAAATAAAAAACAACACTTATAATAATGTCTGTCACTAACATAATGCCTTGTGTGTTTCATATACTGTATTGGTGATTCAAATAAAGTTTCAATTTAGTTTCAAAAGATGCATTAAAAAGAGGTTTTCAAATAAAATGTAATTAGTGTAGAAAACTTTTACTTCAAGATCATTCTTCATAATGACTCCTTGATAAGTTCAGACAGTCTCTCAAAAGCCTGTTGGAAAGAAGAAACAAAAGGGTTTTCATATTTAATTAGTGATGAGTAAAACTATTTTGCAACAAAAAAAGTTTATTTTTCCCTGTCAAGCTGTTGTTTAGTGGACAAAAATTACTATTCTCTTTGAGAGACAGGCAGTGTGTATAATGAGTAATGTATTGCTTGGCTAACTTTTACACAAAGCAACTTAAAATATCTGACTTATTATTAATCCAATGGAAAATTTTACTGGATTAACTCCAAGTTAGTGAAGTGCTCACAGGTCCTACAGGGAGCAGGACTTAAATCCTCAACCTTCAGGTTACCAACCCCTGTCCTTGCCCTTTATGCTGCCTCTGTGTTCACAAATATGCTTGAGTGTATGTATCTATGAAAGTGTGTACATCACCTTATCAATCTGCTGTGGGGTAGACTGAGAAAAGGCAGCCCTGACATAGGGACTGGGGGCAGAGCTGTCAATGTTAAAGGCACCCCCTGGAACCAACAGCACCTAAAAAAACAAAAGCGATGCAATATTATTTTAATCATACTATATGTAACAAACAATGTACTTTGCACATTTGGGTGTGCTCCAAGAAATCCTCAAACATCTCCAATATATTTACTGTTATCAATAACTAGAGCAGAACTGCAGCGATTTTGTCAAATGTGCTTTTTTCCAGTTGCACAGTGACAGACGTAGGAGTAAGGTCCCATGCATAACACCAAGCCGAAAATCCTGCTGAGGATGCTGAAAGTGGACGACTGCACTCCCTCATTCTTTTAGATAAAGGCTGAACCAGGGTAACTGAGGAGTGTGTATATGGGAGGGAAACTGAGTGAAGAGCATGTTTGTGTGCAGAAAAAAAACAAGTGTCCTCCTTTAATGGTACTTGAAGGATTACAGTTCATTTTCATAAATTCACAAAGTCTATTCAAATTCACTGACTTCATTTGCAAGCAGTTCCTCAGGAACCACTTTTGAAAACAGGCATCCCCTACATAACAAGGTAATATTATGAAAATTCATGAGCATGTTGAAACCTGGAATTATTTTAAAACCTAAAATTCATATAAAAAGCTCTCAACTCATACTTGCAAGAAATACCTTACAAGAACAGAAATTACAGTTCAAAACAAGAGCTTTGGTGACCACACAAGGCAGGCAGCATCCCCTAAGTGAGATGCGGCTAATTCTGCACATCTTGACTGGATCTTACCCATATACCTACTTGCAAGCATCTCTCAGAAATCATCTGTCATAATAAAACCCAGAGCAAAAAGTATTAAAGAAAGTGCTGAAAGAGTTGAAATGATATGGGGAACCCTTATCTATCAGTTTAAAACATAACTGTAAAGAATTATTGCTGCTAAAGATAGTGCTATTGATTTACTACCTTTTTATGGCAAATTACATTTTTACAAATAGCTCAGCAGAGAGGTGTTATGAACTGTACAGGTGACTACAGAAACCACAATGAAATGCAAGGTCACACAGTGTGTGACCATTCTGCCTAACAACAAAGTAAAATGGTGCTAGCATGTGAACCTGTGATCAGTTAGGTCAGGTGCTCCACATTTCAGAGGGCTGGTTGGAGAGTTTTGGTGAACATTTTGCAGTGTGTGGGAAGACTAGGACTGTATTTTGAAAATGGGTAAAATGTCAGGAATATCAGAGGTTAGGAAACCTGGGATCTTGGATTTGGGGTGGCTCACCTCCTTCTTCAAGGCCTTCTCCATGATGAGCTGCTGAGTGTCCGCAATGCCCTTCAGTTTAATCCACAGGAACATGCCAGCTTCCGGGACATACCACTCTGCCAAGCCTGCCAGCGTTTGATGGGATTAGGGGTTAGGGTCAGAGGTCAGGTAGGAGGAGATGGTCTATGGTCACAGCACACATCCACCATCACCATCCAATCTCTGTACTCTTCATAATGAAGATGTGTCACAACTACATAGAATCACAGGAGGGTACAACACACACTGGTGCATTTAAAAGGTCGCCCACCTTTGAGCCACTTGTCAGCAGAGTAGAGCATGGCATCTCGCTGCTTCTGGTAAAAGTTCACCACACTGCAGGAGGGATGCATACTTAGTTGTGCCAGGTTGTAGTTGCAGTATTGCCAAAAGCACAGTCCTTTTTTTGCTGCAGAAACGTGGTAATTTTGTTCCCCAATAAACAGCCAGAGTAACCAGTAAAATTTAAAAAAAAAAAAAAAAAAAAAAAAAAAGGCAATTTAAAAGTTTTTAGCTAATAACACCAAACAAATGCAGGAAAGAGCACCTGGCCTTGGTGGACTATTTCAACAGCATTACAGCTCTCTCTCTCTGTGTGTGTCTTGACTCACGTGTCAATGTGGTCAAGGAAACCATCCTGACCCCAGAGCTGCAGCAGCTGGGAGACAATCAGCTGAAACAAGGCAGTTAAAAAGACTGGTAAATGGAGCAACAGAGTACTATGTGGAACAAGGCACAGTGAGTTAAAATTAGCCCCCATGGAAAGGTCAACTGAACACTGTGCCATGGGAGAACAGTACCTATGTTTCCTGGTTCCATAACCAGAGCCTTTAATTGCAAAATAATTTGGGGGTTATATATTGCTAGGCAGCGTTTGGTAAGTCACCTAGGTTGTTAATATTTTATTAAAGAGCTTCTTTTGGTTAACCAAATGCCATTGCTTTTGGCAGTATGTTAGTCAGTCTGTTCTACATGTGCTAAAATAGTAGTATGTTGACCGAATTCAGTGTAGTTTGTTACAAGTCTATAATACATATGACCGCTTGTTTTAGTCAGAAATGTGTGTTTAACTGTTCATATGTGTGTGAATTATACTGTACTTATGCACATGGTGTGCCTTAGGGGGGTCCTTGAAGAAAACTGCTGAAATAAAGTGTACAATCACAATGCTGTTCTCCTGGCAGGAGAGTGACCTCACACACCTTTGCTTTGTTTGGAAAACAGAAACGACTGTCTTCTCTGGAGGAATGAGGGTTTGGAGGAGATAAACAGATCATATATTTGTATGGTTTTCTGTAAATAACTTCCTTCATGTTGCTAAAAGCTGAATAACTTTTAAAAAAATCTTAAAAACGAGCATAGGAAGGTGACTCTCAAGAAGGCCCCCCCACGTTTCCTAAAAGTTATCCCTCATGGAACTTGTTCCTAAGGATCCACATCTCAGTGTTGCTTCACTCACGTGGCAGGTGTGCAGAAATTTAGGCAGGGCAAGCTGGCACATGGCGTAGCCAATGTAAAAGCAGAATGTCCTGAATGCCTGCTCTAACCTGCCACACCAGAGATAAGAATCCAGCACGATATGTAGGAGAGGAAAAGGGAAAATGCAGCAGCTCACCTGTGTGAAGGTGCTCGTGTGCATAGTGGAGGCCTGGATGTGGAGCACCACTCTATCCACCAGCGGCTTGGGCCCGGTCACAAAGCCGATCCTCAGCCTGGCCACATATTGTTCACACGCACACATACACACGCATGCTTAGCTCACCGTGCTTTCTTTAAATGGACAACTGATCAGTAAAAGAAAATGTAACACACAGGTCTATGGTCAGAGTTCCTCTGTCCCTAATATACTGTACATTAAAGTTTCAGACAAAACAGTCTTTAATACTTAACGGTTTTCAATTTTGTAATACACTGTTGCATTAAATATGATACTATAAATTTTATGTTATTTTCTAGCAAACTCTAAACTATATATTAAGTTCCTTGGGATGGAAAATCTTCATATGCAGCTAAAGTACCCTATTCAACAGTACAACAGTAGAGCCTTGTTGCAACCCGAGCCAGAGACTGTTTGGTCAAAGTTCAGGTACGTGTTGTGACAAGTAAACTAACAATTGCCCTGCAGCATTTAATGTACAACAACACGCTGGGAAAGTGGTCTGAAATAACTGTGGTTGAACACAGCAGAGGGAGTGGTGAACCATTGAGCTGGGAGGTGCAGACCTTCTTCTGGAAACAAATGGGTTCTGTAAACTAGCACAAAAGTGAAGATGATGAATATTCTATATAGTCATACTGCTGCAAGGTTTCAGTTCAGTCACAGGTCCAATACAATATTCCAAGCCACTTTCCAAACACAGCAAATCCAAAGCTGGTATAACTGCTGTGAACCCTCTCTCCACCTTGTAGGTGTCAGGCGCGTCGGGACACTGACAGGATGCTACGCAACGCGGCGACCGCGGACATAAAAGCGGCCGAGCCAACCAACATGGTTGCGGGACCTGAGAACTACTGTCTGTGATGTTAGCCTGTCTTGTACCATGAAGTTGTTGTACCATGAAGTTGTATCCAGATTAAACCACTGAGCATTCGCACCGCCTGTCCCGTGTCTCCCTTCCGCACATGGGTCCTACACCTTGTTGCCGATTGAGTTCCTGACAGTAGGACCAATCAGTAACAGAGCACAGGACCCAGAAAAGCACAACCAGTTCATAATGTGTGCCCTCTGTTAGTTCTGGCTACTAATAAATCCAAGTAAGTTAAATTGCTGTTTTACACACACCACCATCCAGCAAAACCCACCCTGAGGACAGTATCTTCGAGAATGAGTCAGTTCGAATGATCCGGCCATCCACATCCATGGAGAGAAATGATGGAGCCCAAGGCTGCGTGGGTGTACAGTGACACAGATTACTGACAGATACACACAAATGCTTCCATCTAACTCTTACACATGTAATAGAACAATGCCACTGACTGAGTGGATGCAGACATACTGTAGATGCATTCATCCTTATTACATTTTTTTAATTGCTCTGTTAACATCACGACAGAACTGGATAGCAACAACTTTCTCAGCGAATCAGTTTATAGAATAAACGCAAATGATACAATTACAAGTAGCTCAAGAACAAAAAAGTTCATTTACTTTCTTTGTGACATTTCAATGGTTAAAACACAAAAGTACCACATTTTTTGCACACTGAAGAAAGGAGCATGATAGATGGAGAAAAACACATACCTTCTGAAACTGCAAGAAGTAGTAAGGATCATCTTCGATTATGAGGAAATCATACTCTCTGGCAAGCTTCAAAACACAAGTTAATATCATTTTATCACATATCAAACAGCAGCAGCATAACCAGCACTATGAATTCACATATTATGAATTATAATGCAGGTGAGACATTAAATAAAAATCTCCTAAGCAACCACTGTCATGGTTCTCAGCTTGTTAAATATTCTGAGCAAAATACGGTGCTGTGAAAAAGTCTTTGACCGCTTCCTGATTTCCCATATTACTTCATTTTTGTCACACTAAATGTTTTCAGACCTTTAGGCAAAATGTTATATTAGACCATTTTTAATTGCTAATTTATTTATTTATTAAACAAAATCATCCAATACCCATATCACCCATTTGAAAAGAAAATTGCCCCCAAAAACTTAACCGATTGCACCACCTTTGCACCATAATTGCAAGCAAATTCTATATTTTGATATCAGTCTTTTGCATCACTATCGAAAAATTCAAACCCATTCTTCTTTGGAGAACTGATTTAATTCAGACAAACTGGTAGGTTTATGAGCATGAACTGCTCATTTCAGGTGTTTCCGCAACATCTCTATTGACATCAAATTAGGACTTCTGACAAGTCAGGCTGCTTCAAAGCTTTAATATTTTTTCCTTTCAGCCATTCAGAGATAGACTTGCTTTTATGTTTTGGATCATCGTGCTGCTGCATAACCCAGTTCTGCTTCAGCTTGTAAACAGATGACTGGAAATTCATATGAAACAGAATTTTCTGGTAGTTCAGAATTTGTATTTTTTTCAATAACGACAATTTTCGAAGTCCTGAGGGTCCTGATCCCCACACCTTCACACTACCACCACCATGTCTGACTGCTGGTATGTTGTTCTTACTGTGGAATGGCTGAATTTGCTTCTCGCCAAGAATAATGGCACCACTGTCATTGAAAGAGTTACACTTTTGACTCATCTGTCAATAGAACATTATCCCAAAAGGCTTGGGGATTCAACCAGTTATATCTCATTATAATTGTTACTAACTAATAATTAGCAACTAAGGGGCAATAACTTTTTCATATGGGTGACATGGGCGTTGGATAACTTTGTTCTTTAAGAAAATAAAGTAATAATTTAAAAAAAAAAAAAAAAAAAAAAAAAAAAACTTGTGTTTATTCAAGTTCCCTTTGAAAAATATATTTTGTCAATAGATTTGAAACACTTACTTTGACAAATATGGAATAATATGGGAAATCAGGAAGAGGCAAATACTTTTTCAGAATACTGCAAATATCTGTTTAAATATGTATTCATTTGTTTAAAGTGGCTGTGGTACCTTTTGTTACATGAGCCCCCCCAAAGAGAGCTCACCTCATACACCTCCCTCTTGCGCTCGGCAGTCATGGAGGTCCCAGTGGGGTTGCCTCCATTGGGAATGGTGTACAGCACTCGTGGGATAGTGCTGCTGGGTCTCTGTGCATCTGCTGGGTCCCACTTGGAAAGGATATGTTTCAAAGCACCAGGGATGATGCCATGCTGGTCGCTAGGCACATTGATGATGTTGCAGCCCAGAGGCTGAAGCTGCAAAGAGAGGGAACAAGCAGGACAGACCAAGTCACCACCTACCACCATCTCTACAAACAGCAGGTCTGAGTGCACAATGAAAAACACAACATTTACTGACACATTACTTCCTTCAATGCTCATTGCCATTTCCCCAGTTTTTCAAAATTAGATTAATGATAATGTTTGGCAACTGGTATCACTATGTATCACTGTACATTAGTGTTCACACAGTATGGGCTATGGTAAACTAGCCCTCAATAGCAAAACTATAGAAGCTAACTGGGTGATGTGTCAGAAAGTAACTGGGTTTAGAACAATGAATAAAATGTAACTAAATAATGAAAATCTGAGGACATCCTACACTGACAGAAAAGGATTCTTACTGCTGCCAGGGTCCCAGAGTAGGTAGGCGCATCAAGGAGGACATTGTCTCCAGGGTTAACCAACATCTCAAACACCTGTCAGAGAAAGGAGGGGAAACCAGAAAAAGGGAAAACCAGTGGCTTATCATCTTGGGGCTAGGAAATACAGAACTTAGAGCACTCAAAATATACACTGCTCATCTGCCGAAATAGAATTTAAATTAAATTTATTTGTTTTTAACCACACTTTTGTCCCAACAGACTTTCACTGATTTACTCATTTATACATCAGAGTAATTTATAGTGTATCAATATAGGGTAAGTGCCTTGCTCTAGAGTCCTACAAGGTAGTGTAGTGCTATACTCTAATGGTTAGAATGACACCTTGCAAAGCCCCTCCTGACTGCCAGTTGTCACACACATCTCCATCTGTCCCTTGTCAGGAGCATATCCGGCTGTTGGTGGGTTGTGAAGCTTCTTCTGGAGCTCCTTCATCCAGGTCAACAGCTCTGGGATCCTGGGGTAAAGAGGAAATCATCCTGCTTTCCAGTCCACACAATCTTGTCAGACACGACCAGGGCTATGCAGGAGGTCAGGAGGAGCCTTGAACCTCTAGTCAGATAATGACTAACTCACCCATAGGAGCCGGAGTACTGGAGGGCCCTTTTCATCAGGGTTTCATCAAAAACTAAGTTATCCCCATTCTTCACAGTGATAGTGGCTGACTGGAAGGGGAAGGTGTTGGGGTTTGGGGCTCCACCAGCCAGAGAGATCAAGGTTGGAGGTGAACGCTGCTGAAGTTCCGCTACACAGAGAGGTGGAAGCGTTCTTGTATTACAGCCTTTGATATCTGTATTTTTTCCTACACCTTCAGACACCAATATCTCACTCTTTCCAATGTCTGACTCGGTCTTGGTGAAGCAGATATCCCTCATACCATGGCCAAATTTGTGATACACAATGAAACTGGGGTGTTCCAATGAGTGCTCAAGATGGTATCCAACCAGTTAGAAAAGAGATTTCCATTACTACCATATAGGAACCCCAAATATTTCTTACTGGTAACGATGGATAGCTGGATTTGTAAATCCAGCTATCCATCCTTCTTTTCAAAGGGGGTGAATTTATTTATTTTGTGTATGTGTGTACATATAAAATGTCCATTTGTTTAGCCATTCCTGAGAAAGACTAACATTTAGATTTTATAGTCAGACAACTGCTGTTCCTTGTGGTGAGTGTGACACATTTGAGAAATGCTGTTGTTGCTTGTCATCATTACTGGCTTCTATAATTTTTTGACTGATGCCTTTCAAAAAAATGATGTCAGCAAGTTGTTAAAAAACATAACAAGTGCTCCATTACCACCTGGGAATATATTTTACATGACAAGAATACAAACTAGAGCAAAGCAAAGACTGAAAATGAACTGCCATTAATTGCAGCAAATCATATATAAAATAGCATCCTTACTCAACAGACGAATAGCAGAGGGTCTCCGTGCCAAACTCACAGCCGTTAAAAAACGGGAATAATTCATGCTGTCTGCAACAATAAAAAAAACATACAGTATGCACAGGAAGGTGAAATGCAGTAGCAGGTATCATCCATACAGATGCTCCTCACTGAAATTCCACTAGCACTGTAGTGCTCTGATCAAGATACCTTCTTTACCCTGCTGCACAAATTTGGTTAAATCACTGCGAGGCTTTTGGCTCAGTGTCAGCTTAATAAAAACGAATAATCAGAGGAACTTCCATGTACTGTAGAAGGGGGCTGGGGGGCACACCAAGGAGCAGTTTGTACTTTTAGAACAAAAAGTCAATATGCAGTAAAAGAAACAGGTTGAGATTTTAACCTTTTTTTTTTTTTTTTTACTAAGGGCTGTTTTAACAACGGTTCCTTTTAAACCCACAGGATCTATAAAGAGAATTTACCCTGCTAGTGTTAATGCAGGGCTAATGTGTCCCCAGTGCTGTGCTATGTGTGTGCGCGCATTTGGCTGTTGATAATACTGTTCACCGCTGTAGACAAATGTTCATTATTGTACCCGCAAACGCAGCAGTTAGCTTATTAACAACTGCCCTGCATTTAGAGGACACGCATTTTAAGAAAATCGGCTCTTTAACTGCAAAACCTTTTTAACTCAAAGAGACCAGGGAACACACAAGCAACTGAAAATGACCGACCTTGTTATGAGCGTTCTGCTGTAAATACTGTTACAAAGCGCATCATGTTTGGCCCAACCAGACTTCCGTCGGCGTCCACATGGTTTTCGCTCGGGGTGCCAGATTGGAGTGAAATCCCTTAGGATCGTGGGAATAAACGTTATGTGTCTCATGCCTGCGGCGTTTTATGGGGAGTTTTAAAACCCACAGCTCGTCGACCAAATGGAAAAGAAAGGCGACGGAGAGATTAAATTTTAGTCTTAGTTCTCCTTTTGTGTCGCGTTTGGTTTTTTGGACATGGTTTGCGGATGACTCTTAGTGACGACACGGAGCGCGACACCCCGCGGACAGTGCGAGAAACGGAGGAACGTCGCATAGCGAAAGCATCGCACCGCGCCGCCGGCAGCCATGTAACTGAAGCCGTGCAGCTTTGGGTCCGCACGCAGTTGTCAATGGGGAAGAAGAAAGACATGATTCACCAGCGGTACCTTTCAGGTGAGAACGCACCCTTGATCTGTATGGGCCGCACTAGCCGTTAGCTGCGGAGGGAGCGAGCGCAGGCCCCACGGAAGCCTCGGCCTCGATTTGCGGCTGTACCCGAAAGATGAGCTCACCTGTGGGTTTGCGGGCCATGTCAGAGCTTGGCAGCGTCTTCTCCTGCTGTCATGGGTTAATGGCTACACTTTGGGTTTTTATGAACGCGGTAAATGATTCCAGATTCATAAATGCGGAGTCAGACGCATGATTAAGCGCGGGTTTCTGTTTAACCCGTGGACTTTTTTTTTTATGTTAACAGGAAACGGACACGAGCCCGCCTCAGCCACCCATGAAAATAAGTGCACGATTAAATATGAAGTACATAGCGGGTGTAAACAGCCTCCTGAGGCCTCTTTAAGGTCTAGTATCTACATTCTCTGATGGAGATTTTCTGTGCTAGACTAATGAGTAATAAACTCGGTTATAGTCTTATTTATCTTAGCAGTTAACGCTGAAATACCTCATTAATGGATAACTTTCTGCAAAACAACGGGGAGATGCACGCACCGAATTCGGATATGGTGAAACATTTGTGTGCGCGCGTGCCTGCAAGATGTGCTCGGTTTATGACAGATTCGCACTAACGACGGAGAATTTAAAAAAAAAATAAATAAATAATAATAATAATAATTGAAATGAAATGTACGAAATTTGTTAATTTAACAATTTCCGTAATTCTGGTAAGCTAATGAACATTTTATAATAAATTAGAAACGTACACACGAACATCTTGTGCAGTGCTTCTGTGACGTCATAGTAGGACGTACAAAAACATGTACAGCACTACTACACGACTGAGCCTTATGGCTTATATTGTAGATGAAAATGTTATAAAAGTTGTGACAATGCATTAAAGTATTGCACGTGTGCATGTGTGATATAGTAGTGTAAGGATTGCTTAAGGTGAACACCGTATGAGACCATGTGACACACAGGATAATCTGTTTGTGTAGACCTGACTACATACAGTAACTGTTGAAAAGCAATCTGGAGCTGCAACATACTGTACGTTTTTTCCAGGTGCACTAGTTTCCTCCTAAAGTCCAAAGACTCTGAACGGTCCGTTTGCTCTGCGCTGTAGACACGTGAATGACCATAGGGAGTTTACTGTAGTGTATGTAACACTGTAGACTGACATGGAAAAGGGTGTCCGTTACATGCTGTTTAATCTTTCAGAGTCACTCTGGAGAAAAGCACGTAAATGTTTTATTGACCCGTTTTGGGAGCAATTCCAAATTTGGTTCTAGTAAATGCAATTTTTTTCATTTCTTTTAAAGAAATGACTCAACTGAAATAGTAGTAATTAGGTGAAAGTTAGTAGCATAGTAAAATCGAATTCTTGTTAAGTCGAATGGCTGTATCTCAGGAACAACAACCATGAACAGCAGCACTAGGATTATGTTGGTTTGAGGACACATCTCTGACTCAACTACTGCCTGTTTTCAGGAGATGAGTCTGCAGGCCACAATGCGCACAAGAAGAAGCACAAGAAACACAAAAAGCACAAGAAGAAGCACCATCGCATGGATGGTGGTCACAGCTTCTCATCTGAGGCACTGGAGTCCGATTCAGGTGTTGTGGTGAAGCCTCAGCTCAAGCTCAAGATCAAACTTGGAGGACAGACTCTGGGAACCAAGAGGCAAGTCAAGCAGTGTGTGGTGCAGTTGGCTGACCTGATTTGCCTTTTAGTGTACAGCACAACATCATGAAAAGACCAGTAATTGGGAGAACTGGCTTACTGGCAAGGATGTTATGTTCAAGGTTTAGCTAGCTGTTTTGTGCGCATAGGTTCCAGTCCATCCATACCTTTCTGTGTAGGGTTTCTCCTGTTGTCCCTGTGTTCATGTCCGTTTCTTCTTAGGACTTTGGTTCAGAATCAGTGACTAAAGTACATGGAGTGGCATCCTGTCCAGCTTGTACCCACTTTTTTGTTTTACTCCTGGTACTTCTACCATTGACTGAGCGACTCCTTTTGGAAAATATTGACACAGCTTTTTTTATCCACAGGACCGCCAGTCACTGGTATCTTTTTGCTCATCAGGCTCTGTAAATCCTTGAAAATTATACATGAAAAGCCCTGGACGATGGCTGTTTGGAAGATGCTAGAACCAGCACTCCTAGCACCAGCTATCACGCCACTTTCAAAATCACTGAGGTCACATGATGAGTTGGTGAACCCTCAACAATGTTCTCTCAAAAGAATTTGCTTCCCCCACCCCTTCCTTTTTTCTGTGCTTCAATAGTGTTCCCACCTTTACCGTGGTGCCAGAGGAAGCTCGCTCTCCATCTCCACTGATGATTGTAGATGATGACGAGACTACCGAGGGAGTCCCCATTGAGCAGTATCGAGCCTGGCTAGGTGAGGGCCTGGGACGTTCCAACCAACATGCTATCCTGTCAGACACTGTCCCACGTACTCTACTTGGTGTGAAGTTTTTATGGCGTAAGAATGGAAAACTATCTAATGAAATTCATGACCCTGCACTTTATTTAGGGAGTTATTGTTAATTAAATAGTTTTGAAAGTAACAGAAAATGGTATTGCTGTGCTGTCACTGTTTTTGTGTCAGATGTTTGAGAAGAAAGTCAGCTATAAGACTGTGTGTGTTGTACTGCAGATGAGGACAGTAACCTGGAGCCCTCTCCACTCCCTGATGTGGACACAGAGTCCCTCCTCGGTGGTCCCATGGATGAGGAGGAGAAATGGCTGGAAGCATTGGAAAAGGGGGAGCTGGATGATAATGGAGAGCTGAAGAAGGAGATTGACGAGTCACTCCTGACTGCCCGACAGGTGAAAGGCTTTAGCAATTTCAAACTTGGCCCCGCGTTGTTGGACCTGAATGTTGCATTTGAAGAGACACAAGCTTGCATACTAATTCACAGCAAGGTGATAATCACTGAGCACAGCCAACTTCACAGCCCCATGCTCAGATCAGTGTTTGATTTCAGTGGCACGATTCTGTGTGGCCAAAACGTGGACTGTACGTGGAGCCCTCAGTCTGTGCAGGGGACCCACCTTGTGTCTATGGCTCCAGCCTCAAGTGTCGTGGCTCCTTTCACACATCTGTTTCTCCATCCACAGAAAGCACTCCTGCACAAGCAACAGTGCCAGCCGCTTCTAGAGCTGCCCATGGGTTACAAGGAGAAGGCCATGACTGAGGAGATGATGCAGAAGAGGGAGGAGCGTGCCCGCAAGCGACGCCTACAGGCAGCCAAGAAGGCAGAGGAAAACAAGAAGCAGACCATCGAGCGCCTCACCAAGACCAGCAAGGCCAAGATCAAGAGCATGCGGGAGCGTCGGTCACGTCAGGCACTCTGTCCCATGGTTCGCTACCTGGACTCTGCCCAGGGCACTACCATCTCCTTCCCTGTGGGTGTAGCCACTCCCACAACTCCAAGCCCCATTCCTCCACCTGTCCCAGTCAGCTGTGGTGTGTCTGGCTGTAGCAACCTGAAGCGATACTCGTGTTCTAGGACGGGAACACCCCTCTGCAGCCTTGAATGCTACAAGAAGAACCTGCTAGTGCAGGGTGTTGCCTGAGACCACAGAGGACCCACAGGAGCCTGACCTGTTGACATACCTCCCCATGAAGCATCCTGCTGTCAGTTATGCTTTGTATTACATCACATGGGGACCTGTTTGAAACCAAACTATAAATCGGTGAGCTAAAGTGTATATTATTTATTGATGTGTAATTAGATGCTTACAGGGGTTTTTTGGATTATAATGTGATTAGATGGAAATTCTTATTTTTGTAAAGGAGTGAAAAACTAGTTTTATGTTGACATTTCATGCATTTTAACTACAAAAATAAATTTCAGTGGGGAAAAAAATCACCTGAAACTGCCAAATAGCAAGAATGTCCTCTATCAAAACATGTAATTTGAACATTAATGAATTCATTTGTTGTAGACAGTGTACACACAATTAAAATTTAAGTTTTATTACAAGAAAGTTTCATACAAATCCAAAAATAGACAAAATTTCTGAAGATATATATATACACACAAACTACACTATACACTTAAATAAAGCTGATTTTTCTTTTTAATTGTGCTGAGGACTGCAGTGCTACCAAAGCTGCATCTGGTAGAATACATCAACAGGTGATGTCACTGCGTTCCTGAAAGTCATCGCATTGCTAAAACATGAAATGCTGGTTGCCCTTTGTGCTTGTGGGTAAAATGAGCTCCTCACAGGACCAGGCCAAAGCACAGCCTGAAGGCCATCTCTACCGGCACCTCTGCTATCGAGTCGTGGAAACATACGTAAAATTCCTGAGGAACGGGCTCCAGAATCATCCGTCTGAAACAAACAGGAGCATCCAGGCACATTAAAACAATTCCTTCCCAACTTCTGCTCCGCCTACAGAAACACCGAGAAGCAGTGTGTAAAACCTGTGGTTTATGTTCCACCTTCACCTGTTTTTCACCCTAAAGGTGCAGCTGTTTCTCCTAAGCCAGGGCTGTAGCCTAACCACCACAGTGCCACATCTACTCACCCAATGACCCAGTAGGTCATGGTGGGCGCTGGCTTCTTCTGGTCCGTCCAGTTCTCAGCTTTGCACTGGAACAAGATGCCATGCTCTTTCACATGGCCAAGCCCACGGGCTCCCTGAGGAACATCTGCACCGTGCTTCTCCTGCACACGGGTACAAGCACAGCACTCACAAGATGAATACTTCAACAACACCACCTTGGCTCAGCGGTCCATTCAAGTAAAGCACTTCAAATAATGAACCCTTTACACCTTTTGTGATCCACAATTGACTTTAATCATATTTAAAAACATTTTGGTGCACTCAACTGTTGGGTCATTCCTACATCCTGTCCTTACATTTTCATCTGTGACAAGTGAGTGTTTGTGTCATATACAGTACATAGCATAAATGAATATAGCCCCTCTGAACATAGATTTATATTTTTAAATTGACTATTACAATTCACAGAAAGGTAAAATATAAAGGTATTAAACTTGTACTTAACATAGAAAGACATGCCATCAGTATCTTTAAAATAAGTAAATTAGGCAACATTACTTAAAGGCTGCAAAAATTATTACACTTATGGTTAAATTCTACAAATATGTAATATTCTAATTATTTGTGTCTCCAACATTACTTTTTAGTGCTGCACTAATCCTTCTTGGCATTGAGTGTACAAGTTCACAGGATACTGTCACATCTATCCTCTTTTACTCCTGGAGCACAGACCTCCTTAAGTACCTTGGTGTTTGATGGGGAGGCTGCACAACTTGTGCCTTCAAAATGGTTGACATACCTACATTCCTGTTTAGTATTGCCATATTTCATTGGTAACTGATAAACCAGTGTTGCTGACAAACTACCATCATATAGAAACCCCAAATATTTCTTATTGGTAAAGATGGGCAGCTGGATTTGTTAGCTTTTGGAGGGCCTGTACTCATTTTTGCTGTATGTCTATATGGTGCTTGTGAAAAGTAATCACATCCTCACAGTGAAGAACATTTCTTTGTCAATCACAGTCAAAACATCTTAACCAACTGACTGAATTGCTATAAAATAGTAAAAGTCGGTGGGTGAATACTTTTTACAGGCACTGAATGTGTACTATGACTTTTTATGCACGTGGTATGTGTGTGTGTGTGTCTGCGCATGCTCTGGCCGCTCTCACCACAGATGCCAAACTCTGTTGGAAAGTGGCCCGGATGGACAGGCAGCAGCGATGGAAGTTGCGGATGAGCTGTGGATGGATGGCGCCGCTCAGCTGGGCCACCTCACGGTGCGTGGGTGCAATGAACACGCCCTGCACCGTCTCCATGCACACATAATGGAAGAGTGTGTTCTCCGCCCCCGATGTGAGCCTGCAGACCACAGTGACACACAGTCACACATCAGGACTGTCTGACTCTTGCACTGCAGGGCATGCTGGCCTTTTGCTAACACTACCCTTGCAGAAATATACACCTCACACTGGGTTTATATTCAGTGAAAATAGGCAGCAATCTGTATCCTACAGGGCAATATGGTGGTACAGCAGGTAGCATTGGTATTCAGTTCCTGGGGTGAGCATTTGGTTGTGGATTTGAAGCTGGCTCAGGGTATGTGAAGTTTGAATGTTTTCTCCGTTTTTGCAACACAATACACATGGAGGAAGGTGAGGGTAGGCCACTTCTGTACCTCTTACCGTGAAAAATACAGTTGGACTTAACCACAATGCACCAAAATGTGAACGGCGAGAAAAAACCGAACAAATTAAAGTGAAATTCAAATTTCCTATTGGTTCAGGCAGAAAATCTATTGTCTGCTTGGGTGTCGTGTCTGCCTCATTACAGACCATGTCCCTACAGCTCTCCAAAGCCTGGCTACCTTGGACTGTCCTCATCTCAGACTTTTTCCATCAGGTGCATAAAACCAAACTGCACTAAACACTAAGGTCATTGACCATTTCAGCTAATCCGTATCAGTTTCACTGTTTGCCCCCTCGGACTGAATTGCATACAGATCGTGCCATTACTGCAGACAGAGGCCTAATGGGAGCAGCAGCAAGAGGGCAGCGCTCACTTCATGGTGGTGTACATCTCCTCGGTCTCCCGCTCAGACAAGCTCTTCTTCAGGGTGCCCAGGTAGAACGGGTTTGGGTGCCGCTTCTTGGGGATCTGCTCAAACACAGCAGCATCATGAAGGCCTCGAACCAATAAAATAGGTCATTGAAATAAACTCAGTTCACTAAATGTACAGAAAAAAGATACTTATTCACTTATATGCAAAAATATGAGCACCACTAACCATTATCAGCCCATCATTATATTTGACAGCAATTAAAAATGTAAACCTTGACAGGTTCCATTAAATAATCATAATTGCTCAACTGAAATATTGCATCATTTTCAGGACAAACTAGACAGGAGACCAAGAAATTGTCATTATATACAGTACATTGCTAAAAATGTGGCCCATTTATTACTGGAAAGGAGTGAATGTGGCCTGTGATGTTCTGAGGAGCCCATAACAGTGGTCTCACAGGAAACTACTGTACTACACTGTAATGTATGTTCTTCTGAAAATGAAAAGTACAACAGCAAGGTGCCATCAAGACTTTAAAAAACGTTTATCACTGCTGGCAGACCTGGGGATGCTTAGCGAGCTGTGACACCAGTTTATACTGCAGTAATGGGGCAAAACACGACTTAGCTGGAAGAACGTGGGCACCTTGAAGAGGCTCCCGCTTCCACCACTGCCATCAGAACCCCCAGACCCAAGTGAGTCCCTGCGCCCCCCAGGTTTCCTGCCCCTGTCTGTGGTCAAGTGGGGGGTGGGTGCTACAGTAGGAGGGCCATCCCCTGGGCCGTCGCTGCCACTGTCCGACAAGCTGCGTTGGGGGCTCATGCGGCGACTGCGTGCGTCTGTAAACAGGTTCCTCCTGGTCAGCCGGCCAAAAACGGGTGAAAGCACTGCCATATCTGGCCGTTCACGGGGCGCTGGGAGGAACCAGTCAGCACAGGACAGGCAGGGGACGGGGGGTGCAGCCAGCCGCTCCTCCAAGCCACCCTCCAGGCTCTCCAGCTGAAGCAGGGTGGCTTTAACCTGGTCCACATACACACAGTCGGGCCCTGGGTTCCCCACAGCAGGAGCCGCGCATCCACCGGCCTCCAGCAGCACACACTGCAGGAAGTATCTCTGTGGAAACAGGAAGTGAGAGCTAATGGGAGCTGAACAAAGAGGTGCATGGACACAGCACCTCTTTGTGTGTTCACTGTGTGGGAACGGTTCTGTTCCAATACAGTACAATCTCAGTCCCAGGACTGTTTCCACAGAGTTTTCCAGCTCCAAGCCACACTTCCTCACACTGAGATCACAGTGACACCCCCCATCTTAGTCTCTATGGTAACAGAACCTGCAGTTACAATGTGACCCCCAGCATGAGCACCACCTGTCACCAGCAGCGACGTGCTGTTTGTGAAAGAGCACCAGCCGGGAGGGAAGGGGATGAATTAATTTAACAGGAATGCAGGTTTCCCCCACACAAACAACTGTGGTGGCAGATAAAAACACAGTTTGCTGAGAGCGGTAGGTGTTGGAAATAATAGAAATGTTCATCACCATGGTCTCCTATATATGTTATAGGTTAGGGGCAGAGTGAGAAACTGACCCCTGTCCTGGACTGACAAGGCAACAGCATTGCATGTTGTCATCACTGACCATATATTTTTCAGCTTCTCATGACTGATCAGCAGCGACAATAAACAGCATGGTAATGATTATTCTAGAATGAGTGGTTGGAGTTGGGTTGGGTTAACCTGGGTAATGTGATGGGAGTTTGGTCAAGTCAAGTAGCGTGTTTGGGGTTGGGAAAGGTTGAGTAGCAGTTGACATTGTTTTGGGTTACTGTAGTTGGAGTTTTTAAAAATGGGCTAAATAGGTATATTGATTGAAACTGGGATAGACTGAATACAGTGACTGGAACTGGGGTTGTTTTGGGCTGGATGGAATTGGACCAAGTTAGGTGAAGTGGTTAGAGCTAAGCTGGATTGGGTTGGATGACTTGGCTGGAATGACTGAAGCTGTGCTAAGCAAGGTAAGGTGGCTGGGGTTGGGTTGAGCAGTCAAGACCAGGTTGAGTAAAGTAAAGCAGTTGGGTTTGGAGGAACAGTTGAATTGGACACATTAGACAGGATGGAGGAAGCTCTTACTAGTCCAACAATGAGGAGGAAACAGCGGCCCTGTGGTGCACAGAAGCCCTGAGAGGAGGTGGATGATGGCGACCGGGAGCGACGCTGTGGAAACACCTCCCTCCAGATGACTAGCTGGCCGATACGCTGCTCTGCAGCCAAAGGCAGGAGGCAGTAGTGCTGGCAGTACAGTGACACGTCCAGCAGGTCCTCTTTTGGCAGGTGATTTGCAACAAGGTAGCCCTGAAACAACACATATCTGCCTTAACACCACACACACACACACACACACACACACACACACACACACACACACACACACACACACACACACATAAACGCTACAGGCATGTCCTACTATCATAGAGAGAGATATACATGAACAGCATGTACAGATCTGTTCCAGTACCATAATATCACAGCAAATGGCATAGTAGTTGGTGCTGCTACCTTGCAATCTGAAGGTTTTTGGACTGAACCTCCCTCCTGCTGTATTCTTGATCATGGTACTTATGTTAAACTGATGCAATAAAAATACACGTGGGCCTCATGACATGAACATCTAAGTTACGAACAGTCAAAGACTCAAGTTTTTTGTTAATATTTAATTGCATTTTCCTCAGCCTTCAAGACTGAGGCCACTGCTGCTATAATGGCTGCCACATTTCATACAGGCTCTTTCAATTGTGCATGTAGTCACTTATTATTACCATATGAACAGGGATGCCAGTGCTTGCCAACCCACCACTGCAGGGGTTAACTGGTCTTAGTGAGGTCGTGTGATAGAGTCATCTGAAAGGCTGGCTCACAAAAATGTGGCAAATGCTCAGTGTACACAATATACAAATATTAAACATATCAGTGGGCATTACTCATTTATATTTAATAATTTATCTGACTCTTTTTTCCAAAAACAACTTAATGTTACATTAATTTACCCATTCATACTGCTGGCTCAGATCTACTGCATCAATTCAGGCTACTACAGCAAGAAGTCGGATCCGAACCTGGGTCTTTCAAGTAGAACGTGGCTGCTAGACTTTCAGTGTAAAGGTGCTAGCCAAGGGTTTCCAGTGAGTGCAAAGTTGCTGCCCACATTTCATAGCAACTACAAGTCTGTGAAAACATCAAGTCGTGTTTGCACTTTAGGGCTTCTTGTCATTATGTGTGGCGCTACTGTGGCCCTACAGATGCACCTGTCCACAGAACTCACCTTGTAGAAGAGACAAGAGCCCAGTGTGACATAGAGTCGCCGCATGCCAAAGAAGTCTTCTGACTGCAAAGAGGAGCAGACAAGGACACACATTACCCTGCTGACCCACACGTTTACAGAAAGGTGTTACTGCAATGTAGCATGAATATTAATACTCACCATGTCGCCAAAGTCTGACGACTCAAAGTCAGAGAGAACCGCGTCAATCTCTACCTGCAAAGGAAAAAAAGGTCAAATATAAGCAGCACACCACCCTGTTCTCTGTGAGACCTCAGCACTTCCGCTCACACCAAAACAATAGTGTTACAACACAGGGTACATCAGTACCGCCTAAGCTTCTACTAAAATCAGTGTAATTTATGTCCAGTGTGAGTGTCAATGTGTGTGGTCACATTCATGGTCTAGTTCACACCGTTGGCTTAGTTCAACAGCTAAACAAAAAAGTTGATGATATTTTGGTGCCAGGTTTATGTCAGTCTTGCGCAGCTCTTATTGCAGAGCAGAGCACAATTTTTCTACAGAAGCGAGACACCAGCAGGCGGCAGTAGCAAGGCAAACGTGTTCATTCAGGCCTACATACCGTCTCTAAAGCATTTTTGCTACACAGATGGTCAACAGGAAACTGAAGAATGGCCTGATTTATGACCAAACACATTTGTGAGAAACATTTCAGAAAGCAGCAAAAGCAGAAGGCTGCATGAAGCAGGAAAGTGGTTCCTGCCTTGTGCTTTGAGTTGCTTATATGTACCTTGATTTCGGGGGGGAGGCTCAACCAGCGTGCAGCAGGAAGCCCATCCAGGAAAAGAGCTCCAGAGATATCAGGAGGTGGGGCTCCAGGGCCTTCGGTGAGTCGTGAAGGCTGAAGGAGCCCCTGGAAGAAGAGGCTGAAGAAGTGGTCGAGTCGGGGGCCATGGTCTGGCTCGCAGAAGGCCCTGCGGGGAGGATAAAAGGCCTCAGCGCCCAAGGTGTGAACCTGCACAGCAAGGGGGTGATACTACTACTGATGCTACCACTACTGTTTTACTGCCTCAATAATATCTCCGGCTGAAACTGTAAACTTAGCATAAACAAATACATCCCTAAAAGCACAGGAAAGGTGTACTTACCTGTGCAAGGAACCAAACATCAGTCTGAGGGTTCGCACCACGCCTCCCAGCACTGTGTTTAGGTGGAGCAGTGGGACCCTGTAATACAGTACTGTTACAGGCAAGTGCTACCTGCATGCCACCTGTGCAGCTGTGGACAACGGCTCACCATCATCACTCAATGGTTCTGTGAAGGAACCCCACCTTTCCGCAGGCAAGCCGATGACCAGCAAGTGACCCTCTTCTTTACAGTAGCCCACATGGACCAGTTGCTGCCTCAGTAGCATGGAGGAGCTGTGGAAGGAAGAAGTCAAGAGGAGCGCAGCATGAGACAGAAGGTGGTTTCTTGACTGGACAGATCGAAGAAGGAGGAGGAAGCTTGGGTGACCCCCACATTCACCTGACTATGCGTCCTCCGGTGACGCTCTCCAGCATGTCGCACAGCGTGAGGAAGACGCCTCTGACCCCTTTCAATTGAACGGAGGCCTCGGACACAGGGTACAGGTAGACAATTTCCTGCTGAAGGGGACGGGACACAGAGCACCACGTTAATGTTTATTGCAATAAAAATCCATGCAGATATTGGGGTCAAAATACACATGTTCTCAACCGCCCTTGTTTGCCTGTATCACCCATGAGAATTTTGGCAGAGGAGACAATTTCTTACTACTCATAGATTCTAAGGTAAGAATACCGAAATTACTCATAATTTTACCAAATTGAAACTGCGCTGTATGGCTGTCTGATAAATCCGTGTGACAGCGGTCCTGCTGAAGGTGAACGAAATGCTATTTATCCATATTTTTTAATGAAATAATAAAAAAAGATGTTCTCAGCATTGTGTAACCAGTGTGTACAATGCAACAGTGTATTAAAATACACACTGGTACTGTGGGGATGCTTAACAGCCTCACTGTGGTCTTTCCTTATCCAGCATTTTCCTGAACAGGTTGGATGACAACAGAGTGAATTCAGGTGTACAGATTGAAAATAAGTTTTGAAATAATTGTTTTTGTTCCTATAAATTGAAAATAAAAACAGGTCCAGCACAGGCGAAAGACTTCACAGCAGTCGACCCCTGGATGGACGTGGGGTCCCGGGACAAACAGCCCAGAGGGTGGACACAGGGCTACACATGACCTCCCTCTTGAGCTGCAGCACAGTGACAAGTGAATTAGCGTATATCAGGCACCTTGAAAAATGGCACACATGGAACCTTAATAGGCTGAGCTGCAATGTGTTACTGTGGAATGTTTTATGTCTTCATAAAAAAAGGACCAATGGAAGTTTGCTTCCCAAAACATGACACCAAGTGGCAAAAACGTGGCCCAAAAGAAAGGATGTATCAGTATTTCAGAAACACTTTATACCAGATGGTGGTTGTTTCTTTAAACCAAAACCAGAGAGAAATGCACAGTAACCCATGGAACACATTTTACAATAAATGAATTTTTTTCATTTTAATAAATTTAAATGCTGCTATCGGATTCAGACATCTGTTTGTCATTTGCTCTGCTGTCGGTTTCCACATCCAAGATGACAAACCAGAGAAAGTGGCTGAAATGCTGTAGTACACACACACACACACACACACACACACACACACACACACAAAGCCATTATAAGCAGCAGGACCAATAAGAAATGAGATGGAGTGCTCAGTTAAGTGGATTTATTTCCCTGGAAACATGAACAAAAGGAGGGCAGCTTGGCTTCTGTTGACATTCAGATCCCATCACACCTCTCTCACACACACGCACACAAGCACAAGGTGGTCCTGGATTCATGCCCGTGTCAAAGGAAAATCACCAGTGAAAACAAAGCAGCGAGAGGAACGGTGTTTGGAGGGACGGCTATTTTGGCTGCATACAAAAGCAACCCTTTCAACCACATTTTCAGCCTGACTCCAGCCTAAAGGTTCATCAACTTTTCCCAGTTGAGGAGCTTCAGCTCATGTTTATACCAGAGCTTCAGTGTTTGGAGAATATCTGTACATACATGCATGCATGCATGTATGTATGTATACACACATACATATATATATATATATATATATATATATATATATATATATATATATATATATATATATATATATATATATCTACTTCTCCCTCAATACAAGAGTTAATTTAACAATAAAGTACTTTATATTGAACAGTTAACCAAAAGGCATTCTATTTAATCATTCAGCCTTGGCTAAATTTTACAATAATTTCGTACTTGAAACACACCTTACAACACAATTTCCAGTGTTCTTACACTAAAACCAATGAAGTATTTGCTTGTGCCAGGGCCTGAGTCAGGATGGAGAGAAACTGGTCCAGAAACCTTCAGCATCATTTTCTCTGACTCTCTCATACAGCATTGCACTGAAACAGCCTTATTCACACACAGCTTCCAAAACAACTTAAAGGCAGTTCATAAAGAACAAATAAATCTTAGGTACAACAGCAGGTTACCCTTCTTGGGTTGCAGGTACTTCAGTACTCAATTACAAGCTGGAATTTCCGGCCTCGAGACACATCACCCATCCCTTCCCAGAACCCACAGCACCAAGACTTTATCATAGGAGGCTTGCAAGCAATGCTAACAAAAACAAGACACACCTCATCCTTGGTTGATTCCGAGTCTAGCTTGAGGGACAGGTACATGATGATATGCGGGATGTGGCTGAGGGACATCTGGAGCTCTACAGTGTCCTCGCCCCACAGGAGCTTGACCAGCTGGCTGACTGAAGGAGGTGCCTGGACATCAGGGGGCCCCATGTTTGCACTTTCCCAGGGAGACGCTGTTTCAAGAGTCAGCTTCACCTGGGGGAAAAGAGCATACCACCACCATCAACACCACCATTAACAACAAAGTCATCATCACCACTGTCAACATGCCATACAAGTGTCGGGAAAGGTGATCACAGGGTGACGGTATGTGTGGAGGTCTGATGTCAGGGGTCAAACCGATCAAACCTTTGCACAGACTCTATGAGAACAGGCACACACGGATGCTCATACCAGAAAAAAAAGACTGACCTGTAGGACAAATACAAATAATGCTGAACAATCAGAGTCATCTGAGGACAACACATGCTGGAAAAGCCAGTTACAAAATCCAGAGAAGCCCTGGACAGTGAGAGTAATTCAGAGCAGATTATATCCAGAATCAACTTTGGGAATTAAAACAGTCCAATCAGCACAACAGACAGTGGTCACATGATGTTCTCTCTACCTATCAGAGCCAGAAAGAGCACCGTACAGCAACGCAGACAAATGCAAAAATATTTGCCTTTTAGCCATTCTGTCATCACTTTCACTGTCCAGCTGTCAAAAGCAGGCATCATAGTTCCTATTCAAACATCACAAAGTGTGCAGGAAAGGTTCACAATTTCACGCAATAAAATTTTCAGCCTGTTACCATTTCAAACTGAAGTTAAATGGAAATTCAACGGGAAAAGCTTGATGAGAAAAACAGTTAACAAGAACAAAACATGGTTTCACTGGACTCTTCGAGAAGTACAGCGATATTTCACGTTAACTCACATTCACAGACACCCCAAATATGAGGCTCAGCTCCACAACAGATCATTTTGTCTGAGCGATACAACTTTCCAGCCTGGAAATGTAAAGCACACCACACACTGCTTGCAGACAGGCAGCCATCACTGGCAAGGTGACTGGAAGCTATTTGGGGACTTTTCTCCTAGCCTGAGCTTCCTTTTAAAGGATATCATTCCTGAACATCTTGTCCTTACGAAAATTATTCCCAAGCAAACCATATACTGTAAGAATTTTCCAAACACCAATGATCTGTCACATTATTTTCACAATTAAGCACCAGTGAAAAGGATGAGTTCACCTGGGCAAGTAGCACTTTTTGGGATGAAGTGGACAAGGCAAAAGGGGGCAGGGAAAGGAAAAAAAAAAAAAAAAAAACCCCAGCAAAAACCACTTTGTATATTTAATTGGCAGTTGAACTTAGACCGCTATGATTTAACTGAAACTTTCCTAAGGTCTGAATTGGAAAACAACTGCTGCCAAACTCAGCTTCAGGCCCAAATCATGAGATCTTCTTAGCTGAACTTGAGGTCCTTCGTCATGCAATCATAGCACCGGCTCCTGGACACAGCCATCTGCTGTTGGCCATGAACGGGGACGCTGGGTATGATGTGCAGAGCTACATGGTCACTAAAGTGGTGTCTTCACAACGTGGAAGATAATCTTGTGTCCCAAATATCATTTTGTGCAGTTTTCTGCAAGTTGGTTGGTTTTTTGTTAGTGTGTATTTTTCACTGCACTGGAAATACAGAGCGTTCTCTAAGATGCCGTGTGTCAGAGGTCAGCTGAGACACTGATCCCATGGATAGCACCGCATGAGTCCAACACAGCACATCAGCAGCATGTTGTCAAATGTACATATTGGACAGCTGGTTCTCTGCACCGTGTCCCACATGCTCCGGTGCCGCCACGAGCAGAAAACAAACCCGTTTTTAGACTCGATCATGCTTCCCTACACACCGTGCACACTGTAATTTGCTCTCTGGTCACGCCATTCAATGAGCCACAGAGTAACGGTCCGCTTCCTGTGGTCAGCACAAGCCACCATTCCAGTGCAGCCCATGTGTACCACAAACTGGGTCTGTCCTGGCGCCACTCTGTCATTTTCACATTCCTTTGCATCACTTTTTTCAGTGACTTTTTACCAGGAGGCAGAAAGCAAATGTGGGCTGAGCAGAATAAAGAAGCTGCTTGGTTTCCAGAAGCTGTTCAAAAACACAGATGCCATATCTAATGCCCGCATGGCCTCACTGATTTACAGAGATTTTCAGTGCTACAGTGTAACTGCATCTGTGCGTTTGGATTGTTATGATGTTCATAAAAAAGGATCTCCTTCAATGATTATTATAACCAACATATATTTAAGAGTTCTATTGCTCCAAGCAGTCTCAGAATGAAGGGCAAAATCACAATTATTGTAATATAAAATGTATAATGGTTGAATTCATGTGCCACTCCAGAAGGCCACTCTGACCAAAGAGAGACTATTCAGGCATTTTCCATTTTAGGTATTTAAGCAAATCAGACATATGTGTTTTAAACTAGACTCAGTATACTTGCTACAGTTACTGGCATCAGCTGTAGAAACATCCTAACAACTTGGAGCAACTTTTGAAAGATACTGTCATGCAATAAAAAGTAATCAGAAATTCTAAAAGACACTAAGCCAATGTTAAGGCTGAAGTGAGCCAAAATCAAGTAAATAAATTCTAACATTCTTCCCTCGATTTTAGGTCATACCAACAGCATCAGCTGATGGATGATCTCAATTTGAACTACAAAAAAAAAAAAAAAAAAAAAAAAATGTATGTCACTTCTTTGGTATAGGTTTAAAACATAACTTACTCATGCCACAAGCCAAACCAAACTAAGGGCTGTAAGCTGAAATGTTCAAGATCAATAATCAATGATCAACACAGCAAAATTTTTAAAAACTAAACTAAGAAGAAATGAAATGGTTATTACTGTGGTTTGTGTGGTTAGAAGCGTCAGGGCAGCTGCAGTGAAAATCTCGTAAATGCAGAAACGCAACACTCAACATGAAAGCTAGTTTCCCAGCATTGCACTTTACAGCTCTGTGACCAAATGCAGTCCCTTCAGAATCCCAAGTGGAAAGCACACTTGTGTCAGAAGTCAACTTTGGTCTTAACAGATGATCACAGTGTGCTGAAATACACTTAAGCGAAATGCAACAAGCAGAAACAAAGACTGTTTAATGTGAGGCAACGATCACTGGTGATGACTGGTGCCAGACTGCCCTGCCTCGCGGACCTGCGCTCCTCCCGAATCAGGAGACGGGCAGAGAAAATCTTGACAGACTCCTCTCACCCGGGCCACAGCTTTTTTGAACTTCTTCCATCCGGCAGGCACTACAGATCGCTATGCGCCAAAACTTCCAGATACAAAAACACTTTCTTTCCACACGCTGTTATGTTCATCAACAGCTCATTCGTTTGTTAGTCTGTGCAATTATTCTATCCCTCTTTATTTCTTCTCATTCTCCGGCACTGTTATGCATCTTGTACTTGTGTATGCATGTTGTGTCTGTATAAGGAACTCTAAGCCATTGGGAACTGAAGCCAAATTCCCTGTGTGTGTGTGTGTGTGTGTGTGTGTGTGTGTGTGTGTGTGTGTGTGTGTGTGTGTGTGTGTATTTACACATACAGTACAAATAGATCATATTCTGATTTGCTGCTCTTCACATTGTAAAATACAGATGACACTACAGACAACAATCAGATCTGAATCTGCTGACTATAAGGGAAGTGTTTGACACCACATTAAATTTACCATATTAGCCACAAATTGCCATGTATCTGGAATCACTGTCTCATCTACATCTGATATTGGGTGGCCAAACTTGCGCAGCTTGCAAACAAACAAACAAACAAACAAACAAACAAAAAAAAACAACTAAACAATTGTTTTCATGTGGAAGCACACAGATGGCTGAGTTATAAACATAAGTACATATGTTTTCTGTAATAAGTGGTTTCCCTCATCTTGTGTTCAGTGCATCTTTGCTATTGTGGGGTAGCATTCTAAAAGAAGGGCCTCAACAAGAGACAAAGTGGCTTCATTGCGGAGTTCATGGGACACTGTCTAAAAGCGCCACTTGTTCCACTATATTTTGCCTTTAAAACTGTTCTGAATGATACATTGATGTGACAGCTTTTTGACTTATCTATGATTACCATCAACATGTCAAGTTTTTGTGCTAAGTGCGAAGCAAAAAATAGTAACATCTGTACTGTGTAATATTTATATAAATATTCTGATCATTTTAGCTCTTTCACTTTCATCCTGAATCAGAGGTGACATTTCTCAGTATATCAGTTACTTTTTCCTTTATCAAATAAATATTTCTAGATATTTTCCCAGATTTCCACAGTTACGGACACTGTTAATGAAATGAATTTAAAAAGAAAGTTCCATATAGTCAAATACTATGCATGATCCTTGTACAGGATATGATAGTAGTGACCACTGACCTCTATAAGGCAGGCAGCCTTACTGTCTTTTCAGAAGAACAACTACAGTGGATATAACATCCTAAAGGGTTTGTAAATCTTAAAGCTTGATCCTTACTATCCTTGTAACGCAGCCTCTTGAAATCCCCTCTAACTCAGAAAAAAAAAATGTCTGCTTCGGCATGAATCTTGCACAAATTGTAAATCATTTAGCTACTTGGTATTATATCAACACATCATAGAAATCATTATGGAGCATTAATTCTTTATTTTTCATTGTTATACACACTGGTTCAAGTTCATTCATATTTTCCTGCATTTTCGCCACTGTTCTGTTTTTGGATATGTACATATGTGATGAATAGGTCAACAAGGTTGTAGAAATGTATTAAATTTTCAGTAATTTTAAAAAAGTTTTCATTTTTATGCAGTATGAAGACAAAAAAATAAATAAAAGAGTATTACACTCCAGTGGACTGGTGTCCAGTCCTGTGCCGTTTCTAGGATAAGCTGAAGGCCATCGACCCTGCTTTAGACAAGAGGTTATTAATAGTAACTATACTGATGAAAGTGAATGAGTATTTCTATTTATTATAGTTTTATTTAAAGTATTTACAGAACCATGTCCAAAAGAATCGACCCTGCATGTCTCTGAGACAATGTATACCATACCATTATTTCTTACCGTACATCCAATTTGTAAATAGCATGAATAGGTTCCATTTTAGGTTTTTTCTTCTACACCTTGTACTGGAAAGCACCTGATGAGATTTGCAGGTCCAATTTTGGTTGGTATGTTGAGGAGCCACTGTGAAGTGACTCAGACTTTGAAAGGTTTTCATTTGTCACACTGCTGCTAACCAGAATTCATGTCAAGGTCAAAGTACAGCCCCAGCACCAAGTGAGCTACACTGGTACCTACCTGTGTTGGGCCTGGGATGCAAGACAGCACACGCTCAATATTCTCTGACGTAACGTCCACATCGTCAACCGCAAACAGGACATCCCCTTTGGATCAAAGAAGACAATGTCAATTTTTCCACACTGTGGACCATTCACATCCTCAGCACTTTTACAGCTTCTTCAGTGATCTACAGCAGAATGAGATGAGTAACTTTCAGGATACAATATCAAATGAAACCATCAGTTTTGCTACTGTGTATAATGGATTTCTGGAATTTAATACATGAATCATGTTTGAGGACTGTGACTGTACTAAATACTGTATATGAGGTACTGTACCAGTCAAAAGTTGAAAATACACGTGCTTGAAACCAGACTTGCTTGAGCTAAAAAAAAAACAAACAAACAAACAAAAAAAAAAACTAGATGTTTGAGGAGTGAAGTCAGTTTAATGGACCAAAATTTTATATATATATTTTTTATAACCAATGAGTATTTGTAAGGCCCAGAGTGTGAAACCATGAGTCCCACCTATACGATTCTCACTGTCCGGCATAGTGGTGGCAGCATCATGTGGTGAAGCTGCTTTGCTGATCACAGAGTTTGTGATCTTTACCAAGTCCATGGCCATCTCAACCAGCATGGTTATCAGGCCATACTTTAGAGACATTCCATTTCATCAGGATTACAACAGTCCTTCAAACTTCAGGTGCAAACTCAAAATGCATCTCAAACCTCCACAAACTTCCTCTGGTGAAGAAGGAAATGATATGGAAGGTATGGATGTAAAACTCCTACTTCTGTAAAAACTAGTTTCCAGCAAGCGTTCCGAAACTTTTCACTGGGACTGTATGTCTCTACTGGTTCTGCTAAACTGCTAAAACAGAAAACAACTGCTTTAAGAAAAGTCAAGTAACTCCTCAAAGCCCTGAAAGCCAAAGTGTAATGTATATTACTTGTGCCTTAATCACAGAGACCCTGCGATGGTTATTTTACATTTTAGTTATTTAACTGGTAACTGTTTTCAGAAGAACCGTGTTTCTTTAAAAACACTTTCTGAATGCTAACTCACGTGGGTGTTTTTCCTGGTGCCCCCGTAATTGTGCTGCCATTCCTTCTTTTGGCCTTTGCGGACACTGCGATCCCAATTTACTTCAGCGACTTTCACAAACTTATACCTCAACATATAAGCAGAGATGGTAAACCATCAAAGAAGCTAATTATTCACTGGGAATGAAAAACAGACGTCAAATTCATCAACACACGGTGTGACGTCTAAAGGTGAAAACAGGTGACTTTGTGCAACCGCTTAGCTCAATAGCAAATTACATAACATTAACGCAAGTCCCAGGAAGAACTGGAGAGCTTACTCACCAATGAGGATCTGACCACACTTCATAGCAGGGCTGTTTGGTACGAGGCCATGGACTGTGAGTCTTTCCTCCCTGTGTCCGCTGCTGTCTGTCTCCCCTTTGCCTGGCACAGAACGGTGCACCACCCCCAGCAATGCTTTCAGCAGGCCTCCAGTAGGTGAGCAGCTCCCCAGCCGCTTTGGGTTCAAGTAAACACAAACTTCCTTTAACTGCTGCTGTTGGACCATCAGCCCGGAATGCTGCCCAGCCTGGTTCTTCAGGATGGAGGTTGGCTGCGTGGACCTGTCACCACCTTTACCTCCACCGGAACCTGTTTTGCCATCTTCATGCTGCTGTGATGGGTGTTTTTTCTTCAGGATCTTGACCAGTTTCTTCAACTTGGGCTCCTTCTTGCTGCTGTCCTTGCGTTTGCCCCCGTCAGTGATGATTTCTGCCTCTTGATCGCTGAAGCGCACATGGTTGGTGGCCAGTCCCTGGGTGATACTGGACTGGATGAACGCAGCCTCCTCCTCTCCCTCACTCAGCTCCAGGTAGAAGAGCTCACCGTTCTTCTGGACATCATCAATCCATTCAGGCTCGAGGTCACTGAGATGTGGACAGAGAAGCAAGGTGGCACATCAAATAAAACTGTCAAATAAATCTGAAATATACTGTTTTACTTCTCTATAACCAGGATAAAATGAGTTCCCCTGTTCCTCAGAGCTGCTGAACTGCTTTCAACATTTAACAAAATTGTCAAAACACATTTCTTTTGAGCCTATTTCTCTCCTGATTTCCTTGAGTACCTACTATTTTTAACTACAGTTGACCATCCAACATTGCAGAGGTTAGGGACTCAGGCCCCTCGCAATGTGGAAAAACTGCATAAAATTTTCGTCCCGCCAGGTGAACAAAGCAAGCATGCAAGCATAGCTAAGCAAAGCACCCCTAGCCAGGGGGTTCCAGGGGGGCGCTGTCAGCCCCTTTACAAAATTTTTGAGATTTGACTAGTTTTCGGATGTTTTTAAGGCTATTTGGGATGGGTATTTGGTCATATATTATTAATATAGTATATAGTATTAATATGTTACTTCTACTGGTAGCTACTGGAATATGTGCTGAGGACAGTTTTATTGAACAAAAAAGCTGTCCTTTAGTGATCCTTTGTATCTAAGTCCTCGGCTGTGAGATGCACTTTTGCTTACTAAGAGCTGGACATCTATTCTCTGGAGAAAAGCATCTGCCAAATCCATAAATGGAAAATTAACTTTTCCAACTTAAATAAAACATCAGTTAATGGTATGTGTAGATCTAAATAATCCATTCAGTTGTAATACAGGTGTGTCCCACCATATTCAAATTACACCATAATTTTTAATCCCAATACATTCCTATTTATTTACAAGAATTAACAAAGCACAGAACAGGCCTTTGAAAGCTAGATATAAAAGATGAACTGGTTTAAATTAATTGGTGGGATTTGTAAAAGAATCAATATTTAAACTATTAAAAACTTTTTCTTACTTGTCAAACTACTTCCTAAAGTTGTTTTTTTTCAGTTGGTGACTAAACTAAACAAAGACAAAATTAGGGATTACACAGATCTATAAAGAATGGAAGCAGTATTTTTCACGAGAGCGGGCAGTATGGAGAAAACCCACACGGCATTGAAATGAAATGTTCCAACTCTGCATAAAATAAAACCAAAATATTTGTTGAGACATTTTTTGTTCTCTAAATTAAGCTACACCACCCCTGTGGTGGACTCTCAGAAACCACATCCATAAATTCTCTGAAGATGGCATATAATTATTTATGAAGGTCGAGTTTCCAAATTGGAAACAGAAATTTGCTCAAGGCTAAAGAAAAACTGAGATGAGGTACAGTAAACTCTCCGTGTCCGGTCCAGTAAATACTGCAATAACTCTCCTTCATATAACGTTAGAATCGTAAAACAGGAGGACGACCGTGATGATCTGACGCTTGGTGTATGGCCTGTCTGAGGAGCAAAGGATGTACTGTTCAGCCGGAGAATCAAAAGAAACTGAGAAGCTCAAAAAATATGAATTAAAAAAAGAGATGGGAACATAACACAACAGTTCTAAGCAGTACTCATTTCTCAGGTCTTCGATGTACCATAGTGATGCAGTATGTACTGTCTCTTCCCAAAGTACCACACGCTGCAAAGAGATCAAATTACTTCCTAAACCAGATTCACAACCAGTTATGCGGTACTTATTTCAACAACTCCTTTCCACTGTCCCCTCTCATAGTCACTGTTCCCACTCACTGTCCCTTTCCCCATCCCTGTTACTGTCACTGTCCTTCTGCTCCTCTCTGTCCCCTCTCCTTGCCACTGGTAAAAAATGTGAGACGTGCTGCTGGATTCAGGTGTCAAACACTTTTCTCTTCAATTCACTGTCTGTTCCTGACACACTCGTGTGTATTGCTGCTGCATGTTGAAGCCCCTCAGTGCTGTAAACCTACACTGAATGAAGGGAACAGTTCCTGCTCATGTGTATCCATTTTAATGTATACCAGTATATCAGGATCCATCTTGACTTAAGTCTGTTTTCATTATTAACCTGCATTCCACCAACACTTGTTGTCCATGGCAACATAAAATATTACACAGGCAAATGTGTCCCCATTTATACAACATGGCATTTTTAGAGCTTCAATTTGATATAAGTTCTTTCAAGGGGAAAAAAGGATTAGATCTGGGAACTTTTGGGATATGAGGCAGCAGCACTAAGTACTGCACCACCTGCTCTCTATCATAATAATCATATTGGGTCATACAAACACTGTGGCCAATTGTGGGGTAGGGGCAGCCACATAGGATGGACACAAACACCACACAGCAGGTCTTTACTGCCTAAATGGGTTTCATTCTTAAACAAACCAAAGCAAACACAACACAGCCCCTTTCAGGGAGAACAAAAAAGTAGTAACTAAACTAGCAAACAAGCACAAAAGAAAATTTCTTCACAGACCACAAACTACTCCTACCCAGCTCCTTGTCACAAGTATTCAGACAAGCTCAGATTTAAATATCTCAGCTACTTTCCCTTCACACAGCAGTAGGTGGTCATTGTTTCTTTTCTTGAAGGTTAGAGTCTGTAAGTTGAGCCCAGCCCTTGCCATGACTGTACTGTCCACCAGTTCACAACCCTACTGAATGTAAACTGCAGGTTTCTAAAGCCCAAATCTGCCTGGACAAACCAGACCATACTTCTCCATCGTCCACCAGCAAGCTAGCATACACATGTTGATGCGTGATCTGTCAAAGAGAAATCCCTCTTCAAAACATTTTAACTCATTCTTCAGTCCCACATATACACTGCTGAATTACATACACAATCATAAAAAGTGCACACTGGAAATATAAACGTGTAAGTGCTCTGGTTTATCTACAGGTTTCTGTCCTTCTCAGTTACCTGGTCATTCGTTTCATTCATTCATTGAGCCACGGGATACACAACCATCCTGTGAAGCCTACAATAAATCGCTTTCTTGGGCAACATCTGAGAATAACCGTAGCTGCATTTTCAAATGAATGCACATTTACATCGAAGCACTTTTCTAAATAAACTGCTACTGAGACGTTTAAATCCATCCACTTTCCTAGATTATTAGTTATTGAAATGTTAAAACACTTTTCCCCCATAACCCTGGTTGCACTTCTTACTCTGTCCAGTCGGAACCGCTCGAACCCGAGCCGTCGGACTCAGCGTTCCGCTCATCTTGCCCGGCATGACCCGACTGCACAGCTGCGCGGCCGCCCCAGCCAGGAGCCCCTAGGCCTCCGCAAGTGTCTTCGGAAGCCATACTTAAGTTTACATTCCCTCGAAATTAAGCATTTCTGTTTTCTTTAAGTTTTTGGCCATACAGTTACCAGCTCGCCATATTGACTACATACGGGTTGTTGAATACCACGTGACCTCATTACTGTTGCGTGATTGGTTGCTCTTGGCGTTGTCGTGACAACAGGCACGCTGGATGCTGCCTGAATAGACAGAAACCGCGTCTTTGTATTCAATAAGACATAAACCGCGTCTTGAAGTGAAACAGACGAAGAAGTCCTTTTTAATGGTGAATTCGTGCCACGTAAACGAGTCCGAGAAAATTGTGATCATTTGATACAATGATTATATACATTTACATTTTATGAATGATTTTTTTTGCGTTGCACGTGTTTATCAGCCGTTCACTTAGTAATTTGAGCCCGGAGCCTAACATGTTTTATCAGCAATGTGTAAAAATAATAGCAAACATGATACCGAACGCTTCATGTGTCGTACATTGTTCACCTCCAAAGTTAAATATTTGTACTTTATTAGCTTCAAAACTTTTTAAAAAAACGTGCAGAGAATTGCTGCACCAGATTATGGTGGATTTAACGTTAATATTTAACCACGGCTATTGGACGGGTAATGCTGATGATAATAGAGGGACGCGTAAAGAACATCAAGAGGCGGTCTCTAGTCCCCCGGAAAGGGCCGCAGGTGTGAAAGTACCTTTATACAGCAACGAGTTAGTATGGAAAGCAGCTTTTCTCACCTGTACAGCAGGACGCTGCGGATGGAGTCAAACTCCTCCAAACTCCGCGCACCGTTATTAAACATCCTCATTCAACATCGTCATTCCTCCATGTGCCGCGTCTTCTGCCAGAGTTCGAGTCCCGGTGCCGGAGGATGACAGCGGTCAGTGCGCGCACTCCACATGGCTATGCTCGCTCACAGACACTCGCTCCCTTTCTCCCTCCCTCCTTTAGTCCAGCCGTCAGTCGCACGACGAGGACGGTGGCCTCAGCCACGCAGCTGGAGCGTCGCTCTCTGAGGGCGGGGCGCCCGCCCGCTGCACTTGGGAGCGAGGTGGCAGCTTCAACTGTTACGCACCCTGCTGCCCCATGGTCCACTATTTTAAGAACTTTTATATATTCTAATAAATATATTGCATTGCATATTATGTAAATCAGAAAGTAAATATATCTGAAAAACGTTTCTTTCCCAAAATATTTTTTTATATAAAGTTGTTAAAAGAATAACTTCAATAACAATCATCATAAACACACACATAAGAGGTGCATCCAGAACTCATATTTGAGGAACGAGCTTGGATAAATTTTAATCGTTTTGCGTTAAAAAAAATAAATAAATAAAATGCTGTTCATCGTGGAAAATCCATTATTGCTATGAATGTCTTTAACCGGAGCGCAATCGTTGTAATGGAAAAAGCAGCACGAGGGAATAATACCACAGTAGAAAATGCAGAATAAATATCCAAAAACACAACTTTGGGATAGGATAGAATATTAATAATTATTAGAAGGGTTAATAAAACCTCCAAAGGGAAATTCACCCCAGCTGCTGGTTACAGAGGATACAAAACAAGGTGTCAAGTAAATAACAATTAGTAACGACAATAAAGACTCATGTTCTGGATTTCACAGATTTATCTCCTTTCCAGTTTTTTTTACAACGTTTACATGAAAAATGTTCTCGTTTTTAACAGTTTAAAAGTGTGGTGACGGGTGAACATTGTGTGCCAACAGTGAGAGCGCCACCTTGAGGAGCTGGAAAGAGCGTCTGCGACTGGAATTTACATTCATATTTACCTTCAGCAAGAGTTTTAGACACACACGGTAAGAATTTTTTTACACACAAACGCTGCGCATGAAATAACCAGTCTAGCTGAACTCGTTTTAAAACGCTTTTAAACTGCAGATGATCAGAATCAGATTTATTTGGCCAAGTATGCTCACACATACAAGGAATTTGGCTTCGGTTAGCAATGGCTCACAATGTACATACACAAATCCATACATACAAGTGCAAAGATGCGTGACAGTGCGGGAAAAAGAAGAAATATCACGAGGGCGTAATAAATATTATAGGGAGAAATAACTATTGTAAGGGGGGACGTTGCACAAATCAGCTGCTGCTGGACGTAACAGCGTGGGGAAAGGAATTGTTTTTGTATCTGGTTGTTTTGGCCCACAGTGATCTGCAGCTCCTGCCGGATGGTTAAAAAAAGCTGTGACCCGGGGGAGAGGGATCTGTGATGATTTTCCCTGCCTGTCAGGACAGTTTGGCACCAGCGACCTTTCCCCCAGACCTGACTGTACGGTGCAGCCTGTCATGTTCTTGTTTTGTGGCTGAACCAAACAAGACTGTGATGTAGGAGCTGAGAACAGATTCAATAACTGATGTAGAACCTGATCAGCAGCTCTTGCGGCAGATTGAACTTCCTTAGTACAAAATAATTCCTGGTTTCAAATTTGTGAAGTTACCGCGCTCTCTCTCTGGCGCGCACACGCACGCACACACACGAGGCTGTCGGTCGCTCTGTGATGACGTCAGAGGAGCGCCGCAAGCATGTGTTGTCTTGGGTTTACAGTTTGCCGCATTTCATTATTAATATCGTAAGCGAGTGCAGTCGATTTTTGTGATGGGAGCCGTTACTGTTGGGTAGTGTCCGTTAGGTCTGTATTGGATTAGTGTTAGTCTAAGCTATTGAGTTAGTGTGAGGGTGTCGTTATTATCGGCGTTAGTTGGCGTTAGGTTAGGGTTACTGTTGTTGTGGAACCGGACATGGAGCAGGGAGGCCCTTTAGACGCGTTTGAGCTGTTGTGCATCGATGTGGAGCCCGAGAGGAGCAGCACCGCTCGGCCAGAAGGGGAAGACAGAGCTCAATCTGTGAGTTCAGCTGCTTCTCCGATGAGCCCCAGCGAGGCCCACGACAATGCTTCTGGTTTGACTCTCTGTCTGTTTGCTAGAGGAACGTGCTGCGCAAGCTGAGGAACTGGGAGCACAGAGTTGCTGCCAGGAGGGGGCATCGGAAGGAGGAGAAGCTGAGGAGGAAGCAGCGGCGCGCCGCAGAATCAGGTGGCGACCAGTAAGGGGCACCATAGAGCGCACTGGAAGGCTGCGGTGCTTGCAGGTGGTGGTTTGATTTTATGATGGCTTTCTGTGCAGGTGACTCTAGAGGTTTGGAGCCAGGCCGAAGAGCTGAGAAGCTGCAGGTCATGGAACGACTAGCCGATGCCCGAGTTTCAGGTCTCCGGCTCTGTGTGGACCTCAGTGTGTCCCACAGCATGTCTGCTAAGGTAGGTTCTCAACCTGCAGGTCACATCTTCCCTACCCAGTATGGCCCAGAAGTTTCCATTCATTTGTCCATTGTCTGTCTGTCTGCCCCTCTTGACAAACTGCTTCTGTGACCAAGTCTGGAGTCAGTGTAAAACAGGGTACAAGTGTATAGGGTATTGGACACCAGTCTATACTTACTTGCTTACATGTCCCCTGAAGGACATGCTTTGATTTACGTGATGAGATAGAGGGACTGTTTCTGGTGGACCTGTGGTCATGCTCCTGAGGGACTGCAGTGTGACCAGCTGACCTCTATCCACCATGCAACTTAGCAGATTCTGAAGCGTGACGGGTAAACAGTGTGATGGTTGTGTGTCCCCAGGAGACGAGCCGATTGGCAGCCCAGATCCGGCGTCTGTATGGTGCCAACCGGAAGGCAACCACACCCTTCCACGTTTATCTGGCAGGCCTGCAGGAGGACAGCCTGTTGTACCGAGAGTGTTGCCGCATGAATGATGGCTTTCGTGACTATGCAGTACGAACGCAGGCAAACTGACTGCTCACACACATACCTTCTCACACACATACCTTCTCACACATGTACTGTTCTGTGTTGCCCAGATGGAGATGACAGAGCATAGCTTCCTGGAGCTGTTCCCGCAGGACACTGTAGTCTACTTGACACCTGATGCTGAACAAGGCAGGGAGTCGTGCGAGTGTGGGTGGGTGGTTGGAGGGGAGTTGCATTAAACCAGGTCATAGATGCAGTGGACTATGTCCAGACTTTAAGCAATTGCAGAAAAAATTTTGCAATTTTTTGAAATTACTTTTAAGAAAATGACTAATATTTTTAGCAGAAAAATTGCATGTGTGTCCAGCTGATTGAACTTCTCTTCTCTTGCTGCCCACCTGCTGCATAATGAGCTGCCAACACTGCTGGTTGAGGTCTTGCACCTGGTGGGTTCACTGATGCAGCTGTTTGTCCTCTTCAGCTCTAGAATGTTTAGAGCCAGACAAGGTGTATATCCTCGGTGGACTTGTGGATGAGAGCGTGCAAAAGGTAAGGTAGCTTGAGTAAAGTGCTGTTACGTTGGTGGTTCACAATCCACACTACAGCCCACCTTCTATAGTCTGTGGTCCATGTTCCACAGTCCAATGGCCATACTAAAGATACAGTGAGCACCATGAGTATTGGTAGTGGACAGAGGTGACCCTGCAAATGATTTGCCATGTGCTGCCCTCTCCCCTAGAAAGTGACGTACCTGAAGGCACGAGAGGACGGAGTCTGCAGCGCCCGACTGCCCATTGCTGAGCACATGGTGAAGCGGGTCAATCAGAAGAACTTCCATTCCCAGATCCTAGCCATCAACCAAGGTGAGATATCCCTGTGGTTGCCCTCATTTTTGCCATTAGCCCTGCTCTCTGAATCATGTTTGATTCAGCCACAGACATAGTAATTACTTTGTTGTTATTAATGAGGGTCTTCATCGGCATCATTCCAGCAATAATGACACCTTTATTTTTGGTAATGGTGTCTGAAAATATGAGATATGTTATGCATTTGTCCATAAAGTAGCTGAAAATGCAGACTATAGTTGGAACAGTGTTCACATACATAGCGTAGTGGTTGAAGCCAAAGTCATGTATTCTAAGGACCCAGGTTTTAATCCTACCTCCTACTGTATTACAGTTGAGAAAAGTACTTACCCTGAATTGACACAGTAAAAATTACCCAACTGCATAAATGCTTGTAAGTTATTATGGAAACAGTTTTCAATTAAATGAACAAATGTAAATTCATTCTGCCGTGTACATCCATAGCATCCAACATACTGTGTGTGTCTGTAAGCTTTACGCTGCACAGTGTGATGACCAACTAGTGAATACGTATTTTTGTGTTGTGCTGTTTTACACTAGTCTTTGAGATCCTGCTCAGCTTCTGCGATACGGGCAACTGGTCTGTGGCCCTAGCAAAGGGCATCCCCCCCAGCAAAGGGTATGAGGTCGATCCAGAGAGACGCTGACATGGTGCCACTGTTGAGACTTGCAGTCCGAGATCCATAGCAGCAGGGTGACATCATGAGGATCCACTAGGTGACAGTATAAGCCCTGCACTCTGCCTGCCTGGTCAATAGTAACTGGACAGATTTGTGGACTGGAACGTGGAAGAAATGATTCTATTGTAGTATGTCATGCTATTCAAGGGCACCCCAAAAATATTCAGCGTTTTTGTAAGAATTGTTTGTTTAATATTTTTATTAAAAGGATTGTGAGTGTTTCATTGTGGCTTTATTTTACTCACATACACAACACTTTCATAACAGGATCATGTAATGAAATAAACATCGTGGCACTTCATAAAAATCAGCTCCACTATTGTTTTGATTCTTGATTCTTTTCCTCTTAAAAAATGAGTGCTTAGTCTGTTATCTGTAGAAAATAACCATGGTACCATAATATGGTTGTTTGACAGCAGTGGATTCTTTCCCTTTGGATTTTACTCACTGAGAGGATCGGCTGCAGAGCCACAATGTTCAGTTTGTGTTGCGGTAGAAGAAAATAATTGATTTGTAAAAAGCATCTGAAAGACCAGGGCAGTACATGGAAACATAAAGCAGGAAGCTGTGGTGCATTGGGCCTTGACAGGCTCTCGTTTTTAGTATGACAAATGGCATCAGAGTGTTGCAAGTAGGAGTAAATCAAAGTAACTGATAGAAATGGGGCACCAACCCAGGAAATACTGGCAATTTATGGTTTCGTTTTTTAATTTACACATTAACAAAGTAAACGGTGTCAAAACAGCAAAAACATTAATATGTGTGGAGTTTGGAAGTAAAAGGAGATACTGAAAAATATTTTAGCGTGTAATTTTTTTTGGAGACATGAAGTACTTGAATCAGTTGGGTATGTGTTAACTTGTAAGCACAGGTTTTTGTAATACACACCACATGAGAATTTAAAGTCATTTCCTTTCTAAAGTTTTGTATGTATTTAATCAGCAAAGCATAACGGCTCCCAATATTGTTGCATCTTGTCTCCTTCCCTCCTGTTGAGTTCCAGCAGGTCTCTGCCTTTAGTCTCTGTGGAACATAATAAACACAGTAAAGACATCAGAAAATCTCTTTAAACAGTACCTTGGCACAAGGCCTTCCCTCTCTTTCTCTACCTAAGGAGGTTGAGCAATATCCCAAAGGTTACAGGATTAAATCTCTGTGGACACCCATTTGGATGCTTTTCAATCTGCCTTCCAGAATGCCACAACATCCTGGTGAGCTGCAAAACAGCTTAAATATGGACTTGCTGAAAATGGTGATGTGTGAGAAAATTGCCCATGGGCATTTGTCAAGATTCAGAGTTAAGACAGTGCTGTTCTGTCAGTTTCATTCAGCACCTCAATCAGTCCTTAGAGCTGGGAAAACTGGCTATAGTTTGAGGGCCTGGGAGATGTTCATAGTACCAGACTTCTGTCTGGGCCATGGTGGATGTTGCTGTCATGTGTGGAGGCAGGAGCTAGTAAAATGCAGCCCAGCACATGAGTGATGAAAAACAGTGGTCATCTACTGAATGCTAATGAACTCCATCCCAGTGGAGATATAGTTGAGCACCTATCAGAACACAAAGCAGGAACGGTTCTGTCAACACCATTGTGGTCCTTTTTTCCACTCACACGCGCCTTGGAGACACAGCACGCTGTTATCACTGTTTCTGGTTGTGTTTTTGCTTCTTGAGGATCACGTGAATAAGTCTCTTGACCCACGGCGCGGCAGGATCAAGGCACAGCCTCTCACCCCTCATCAGAGTAGCACTGCCAACACATGCGCACAAACGGATTAGTTAGAAAGCAAAATAATATTGCAGCATTGGCATGGACTGGACATTTAATGTACAGCTGTTCATTCATAGTTGCATTATGAACATTCTTTCACAGGAAGTATCTGATCTTATATTTACAGAAACTTCCACATGGAATGTTGGGAAAAGTGCTACTTACATGACCTCAGTGCTCTTGCAGTGTGCCCCTCTGGGAAGGATTTGGACACTCTTCAAGTGTTTAGGTGGAATTACTCTGGCTTCATATTTATGACACAGGCAGTTGCGGCTGGGGCCCATGGCAAGGGCCTGTGTTTCTGTGTATACAGCACAGACTGCACAGTCAGTGCTCATTTTCTGTGTTGACTCCTCACTGACTACCCACAGACTCCCTGCTGGCCTTATGGGCCATGTGTCACTCTGCCACTATTCCCTACAAATACTTTGAATGACTGCTGCTCCGGCAGCAACAACGTCTTCAGCTGGCTCAAGTACCGCACTGTTTCCAACATTAGCCTTAGTTTTGAATATCTTTGTTTTGCGGAGAAATGTGCTAGGAAATGGTATTAGCAATGGAGATAATAGAGCTCACTGTGAGTATGGTAGGATGCACCCGAGTAGGATTTCTTACTTGATAAAACTGCACCAGGCAAAATCTCATATAAATGTGTAACTAATTTGAAAAAAGTTCACAAACCAAAAGACATTTTATTAAAATTTGTGGATTATAAGGTTAAAAAATACCATCAGTAACAATAGTAACACTAAAAATAACAGGCACCACCCATAACTTTAGGCTGAAGTATGATTTCTCAGCTCTTACCATGCAGCAACAGGAAGGAGGCAGAGATCAGCGCTAGCAGGAGGTGAGTTGTCATCCTGGCTTTTTGACCCAGCAGCTGGACACTCATTGCACAAACAGCACCTTACTGATCACTTATATATATACACACACACACACACACACACACACATGCACATGTCATGTGGCCATCAGCTCATCATATGGTTCTAAAAATCCCAAATGACTGTGCGTGCGTGCGTGCGTGTGTGTACAGTTTGTATAGTAGTATAAACTAGCATTATCCAAAAAGGGTAGTTGAGGGGTGAAAATGTGGGTTGTTGCTATGTGTTCAGAGGGGGATTCATGTAGGTTTGTGTCAGCCCATTGTGTGTGTTCTCTTCTGTGTGAATATGTTTACTACTGTGCTTCCAATGGTGCCTTTGTTTTACATTTTTCTGTGTGTGTTCTTTTGTAAACATTTGGGTCTGTGTGTAAACTGTTGGTGAGTGTGTCTGCGTGGCTTTGAACCACATGATTTCATATGTTTGGATCATTCACGTCTTGTGCTCATCAGTCATACAGTAACACTGTGCTTCACATGACCTCAGAGTGTGTTAGTGCTTCACACCACAGTACCCACCATGTTCAGACCCTGCAGAGCTCTTGCCATGGACCAGCAATTCTGAACAGAGACACTGGACTGCCAGGAACAATAGTGATCCCAGTGTTTAAGCAGTATTAACAACTTTATCAGAAGAGTTAGTAGTTCAGAGAGCAACTTTGGACGTGGGCCACCACATTGGCCACAAGACGTTTTTGGCGATAAGGTGAAGTGTACTGCTGTCGCCTGACAGAAAGCGAAACAAGAAGTTTCTCAGAAGTGTGTTTTCACACACAGCATTAATAAATGCAGAAAGGAAAAAACCTGAAATTCTTCAATAGATCCCCAAATAATGAAATTTAAATCAATTCCACATCTGTCAGAATGTACATTCCCTTGACTTACTGCAGACAGAGTCATAGGGATTTTGCTCACTGATGTAAATTACTGCTTACCACTGGAACTCCCATTTCCATGGCTACATGTATGCTCAGACTCTACACATGGTGTCAACAGTCCAGTGGAGCTCGAATGATAAGGAATCAGTTACACCATTGAGCACATACAGTATTTTTTATATGATGGACCTTTAGGGAACCCACAATCCCTGTTTGACAAAAGACACCCAACTAATGTGCAACAGACAGTGGGCATCCACACCATGCCAAGATGTGCAGTTCAGATCTGAACATGCAGTAGTGACTAGAGGAGCATCAGGCAGCAGCACATTGGGAGATGGCTGGAGGAACTGTTGGTCTAATGTAACTTGTGATTCCAGTGTGTGGATATCTGGACTTGCAGAGACAGTACCCCAGGCTGTACCACTATGGTCGCTGGGGAGACCCCAATTACCCAAGTGTTTCAACCTTGTGGTGGCCCTGGACAAAAGAGCTGAAGACAACAAAAATTTGAGACATTCAAAAACCAGTGCCTTGGAGATAGATGAATAACCCTGCAGTTTCAGAGTATTTCACTGGGAATCCATTTATTTATTTCTTAGCATGCATCAATAGTCCCGTTGAAATTTCTGACATCCATAAATTACATCACACTATGTTGCTTCCCGGCAAGTTGCTGCTCACCCCACAGTCTTCCAAGGAAAGGAAGCTTGTCTGAGACCAGCTGGATAAATACCAGACCAAATATTAGGCATGTTGGATTTGTGCTATTTTGACACAGATGTAAAATAATATGGAGCTAAGGACTTCCTGTCTGTCCACAAATGTCCCTGAGTACCACCACTACCAAAGCGCAAATTAGTGAAACAACATTTGGTGATGTGAATAATGGCTCCTCACGATGTCAAACAAGTACACGTTTTTCAACACTAACCCAGCACATGTAAATCATTAAAATCAAACAACCATCTCAAGATTCCATTCATGCTAGACAATCCTTTGATAATTCAGTCAAGAAATCCCTAAACCCAAAATCAATTGAAGTAGTTACACATTAAAAACTCAAATTTGGTTGCCCAAAATAGCCATAAATTTTATATAATTTCACTTAAAACCTAAATCTATCCCACATGGCAAATAATGTTAGATGTTCATGATTAACATGAACAATGCTGACTGTTCTCAAAAGGACCAGTGGTCTGGTCTTAAGTCAAATCAGTCAGAAGATCATATTTGTCAGAAGGATTATTTCTGTGTGTAGTCCACCGTACAGTAACTTCTTTTCAAGCATTTGTTGATACTTTTCACCTATTTTGTTTTATTTCTGGCCACAGTATAGCACATCAACCACACCATCACTTAATAATTCAGGACTGTATTCTTCACCAAAGTTTTTTTTTAAAATCCACAGTATAGCCGTAGCATTTTTAAAAAATAATGTAGCATTCTGTGCTATACTGATGGTAAGCGGTAACCTGGTGTTAAGGAACCATCTGTTCATGTTCGTAACAGTTGGCACAAGTTCATTGTGAAACACGTTAATTCCAAGAAGCCACAGAAAAGTTGTTTGTGCATTTCCCATAAAACAACATGTTCTCCTTTTCCAGGAGAATACTCCATGTTACAACACCGATCTCTTAAAGGTGAGGAAAGTCACACGTCAATTATATGACAGGTCCAAAGAGACATTTAACAAGCATCACATTCTCTTGCGTCTGTTCCATCAATAAGCTTGCTGAGTTTGCTGAATGCCAGTCACTGGACAAATTCACAGTATCCACCCAAACAAACCTGCTCAGTTTATTGTTCGTACTCTTCAGTACTCTCTGAGAGAACAGTAGTGAGGTCCCTGTCCACAAATTATCTAAAAGTTGCCTCATCCCTTTGCTAGGACAAAGCGAGCTCACAGATTCTGCAGATGGCAATGATTACAATTTACCTTATGGGTAAACACTGCAGAGAAAAATTGCCCTTCTTCAGTGGTTCCTACTAGCTTTCATCATTAGAATGAAGAAAAACAACCTTTCCCACCCTGAGTTCCAACATTCCTAGGAGAAGTTTCTTAAAGAAAGGGATTTGGGTTCTGCTTGAAGCAGCCAAATTTCTTAATGGTGTTCACCATCTTCACATCTGTCATTTGCACCTTGGCCTCTGACAGGGAAGAGCTTCATTCTCATGATCCTCTGGGTTTGTCTTGCAGTGCATGTGCATGTTTGTTTGCATGTACGTGTGCGCATCCTGACATGGATTGGCGTCCCATCCTGTCCATCCCCTGCAGTCTTGTAGTAAATAAACTGTGTGTTGTGATGGTGCGGCCACGTCCAGACGCCTACCTGATCGCTCCAGGAAGACTGTGCGTTTTTTCCTTAATTTCTGTAATTTTCTACCTATTATTCCCTCACACATCAACGGGACTGGTACTGTATGACAGCGCGACACTTCGGGAAATTGGGAATCAGATTCCTTACGTGGTTTCTGAACTCTTCAAACCCGATTCGTCGCGGCCGGCTGAGATACTCCGGACGGCGGTTCGCGACAAAGAACGCGACCAAGACCCCCCGTGATGCACAAAGAAACGTCGGGGGACCCGCGCCGGAGTTCGGAACAGACTGCAGAAACGAGCTCATCGCCCTCCACTGCCCAGCATTCTGCTCGCGAACGTTCAGTCATTGGAAAACAAGCTGGACGATTTGAGAGCAAGAGTGACTTTCCAACGGGACGTGAGGGACTGTAACATCCTGTGTTTCACCGAGACATGGCTGACCCCCCTTGTGCCGGACCAGGCAGTGACTCCGTCGGACTCATTCTCTGTGTTTCGCATGGACAGAACGGCGGAGGCCAACAAATCCAAAGGTGGGGGAGTCTGTTTCATGGTGAACACTAAGTGGTGCGAGGTGATGAGCGTTTCTGTTCTTTCTCGGTCCTGCTCACCTCATCTGGAGCATCTGACCATCAAGTGCCGTCCTTTCTACCTGCCTCGGGAGTTCAGCTCGGTTATCGCCACGGCGGTTTACATCCCGCCTCATGTGGACGTCGGCACAGCCCTGTCTGAACTACACGAGGCACTCAGCACTACCCAACACAACCATCGGACGCAGCAACCATAGTGGTGGGGGACTTTAATAAAGCGAACCTCAGACAAGTCATGCCGGACTTATACCAACATGTGACGTGCATGACTAGAGGGGACAACACGCTGGACCACTGCTACACGCCGTACGAGCAGGGCTACAAAGCTGTTCCACAGCCGGCGTTTGGGAAGTCGGACCACGACGCTGTTTTCCTCGTGCCGGCTTACAAACACAAGTCTCGTCTTGAGGCCCCGGCCACGAGGGAGGTAAAGCGCTGGTCTGCCCAATCGGAAGCCGCGCTACGGGACGCGCTCGATGACGTCGACTGGGACATGTTCAGGACAAGTTCGGATGATGTCAGCGAGTTCGCGGAGGTAGTGGTGAGCTTTGTGAGCGTTCTGGAAGACAACATTGTCCCCACGGTTACGATTAAGAGCTTTGCCAACCAAAAACCGTGGGTCGATGGTACGGTCCGCAAAGCTGTGAATGCGCGCACTGCTGCGTACAACGCAGGTCTCGCCACTGGCGACATGAGCGCTTACAAAGCGGCTAAATACGGCGTACGGCGTGCAGTGAAGGACGCGAAGCGCCGGTACCGGGAGCGGGTCGAGTCGCTTTTCCACCAGGGTGACACGCGCAAATTGTGGCAAAGACTGCGCACCATCACAGATTTCGGAAGGAAATCTAGCGTGGCTATGAGTGCCGATTCTGGGTTCGCTAACGAACTCAACGCATTCTATGCCCGCTTCGAGTCCGATTGCGCTAAAGTCACCCACGACAGCAGCGAGACCCGCAGCCTGGCGAAGGAATGTGGTGACGTCATCACCGTCGCTGAGTCCGATGTGCGGAGGGAGCTGAAGCGCGTCAACATCAGGAAAGCGCCGGGGCCGGACGGCATCTCAGGGGGCCTGTTGCGCTGCTGCGCCGACCAGCTGGCCGGAGTTCTCACAGCCATCTTCAACGAGTCCCTGGCTCAGTCCACAGTCCCTCGGTGCTTTAAAACATCCACCATTGTCCCGGTACCAAAGAACAATAAGCCCTCATGCCCAAATGACTACCGGCCCGTTGCACTTACCTCGGTAGTCATGAAGGTCTTTGAGAGATTCATCAAAGCAATCATCACAGCATCCATCTCCAGCCTTGTAGACCCACTTCAGTTTGCCTACCGCCCCAACAGATCCATGGATGATGCCTTATCCCACATCCTGCACACCACCCTCAGTCATGTGGACAGGAAACAGAGGAACTATGTGAGACTGCTGTTCATTGACTACAGTTCAGCTTTCAACACCATTGTCCCCCACAGACTGTTCACTAAACTGAATGACTTGGGATTGAACCGCCACCTGTGTGCCTGGGTTCTCAGTTTCCTCACAGGCAGACCACAGGTGGTGAGAGTCGGTAGTTGCACCTCCGGCATCATCACACTCAACACAGGAGCTCCACAAGGTTGTGTACTTAGCCCTCTGCTCTATGCCCTCTACACTCACGACTGTGTGGCCACGCACGCCTCCAACTCCATCATCAAATTTGCTGACGACACGGTGGTGCTGGGCCTCCTCTCCAACAACGATGAGACAGCATACTTCGAGGAGGTGGAAAACTTGGCATCATGGTGCCAGGAGAACTGCCTCCAACTGAATGTCTGCAAAACTAAAGAGATGGTGGTGGACTTTGGGAGGCAACAGCAGCGGTCCTACACCCCCCTTAAAATCAACGGGACTGCAGTGGAGAGGGTGAGCAGTTACAAATACCTGGGCGTTCATGTCACTGAGGACTTCACATGGACTGTACACATCCGAGCTCAAGCCAGTAGAGCAAAGCAGCGGCTCTACCACCTCCGGCAGCTGAGGAAGCTACAGGTCTCTCCGGCGACCCTTAAAACCTTCTACTCTGGTGCTGTACAAACTGTTCTGACTCAGAACATCATCTCCTGGTTTGGGAACAGCTGTGCTCGGGACATCAAGACACTGCAGAGAGTGATCCGGGCAGCGGAACACTGCACCAGATCTGATCTGCCGTCCCTACAAGACATCTATACCAGGAGATGCAGGACCAGAGCGACTAGGATCGTTGGTGACCTGTCTCATCCCAGCAACCATCTATTCATCTTGCTGAAATCAGGCAAACGCTTCAGAAGCATTATAGCCAGAACAGAGAGGCTCAGGAGGAGCTTCTACCCACAGGCCATAAGATTTCTGAACCCGGACATGATATCACAACCCTCACAGACCAGGGTCCTCAATAATCTCTGGACCCCTCCCCCCCCCACTGTCACTGTCCTTCCAGGGCACCTTAGGGTTTCTTTACCGTTTTACCTATTTATTTATTTATTTATTTACTTACTTACTTACTTACTTATTTATCTATTTGCTATTTGTTTCTATTCTTCTTGGTGTTTGGATGTTTGTTTTATTTTCCATTATAGATTTTTTGCACAGTCTTCCTGGATCAGATCAGAGCACATTTCAACACATAGTACACAACCATGTACTTGACAAATAAACTCTTTTGAACTTTGAACTTTGTTGAATATGACTGAAAACAGAAAGTCCTTATATGGTGTAGCACTTTGGGTTATCACCTTATTTTGGTTCCAAGTTCAAATCATTCCAAAAGACCCATTATCAGATTGTTTACTCTTGAATAATGTCAAAAAATGCCAAGCATCCTTAACAGTTTACTAAACAAAGACAAAACAATCCAAAGTAAGAAAATAATGTATTAAAGTACTGTTTGTTTGTTTTACTTGTCAATTTTTTCTGGTATAACCACACAGTCTCCTGTTGGATCAGAGCACATTTCACTACATGGTATACTCAGTAACCATGTACGTGACAAATAAACTCTTTTGACTCTTTGACCCAAGTCCTCATCAATCAGCTGTAAATGTTCCCCCTGATTCTGCACAAAGTAGCAGGACAGATGCAGGCCACAAAGAGCTGTCAGTCAACTGTGGCCATCATCTCACAGATCTGTACAGAATGAAAAAATGAACCAGTATTTGTTTTAGAGTGTGACATTTACTGTTGGGGACAGTAGGGGTACAGTAGTTGGAGCTGCTCTCTTACATTCAAAGGACCCAGGTTCAAATCCTGCCTCTTGCTATAGTGCCCTTGATCAAGGAACTTGATATGACAAAAAGTTACCCTGCTGTATAAATGAATAAATCAATGTATCTGCCTTTCAGAGACAGACAGGACTGTGTTGGAGCACTGTGTCCTGCTCACTGAAGGCACTAAGATGGCCCTGCTGCAAAGCAGCCCTCCCCTGATCCCCCCCGGAGAGCTGTTGGTCATAAACTCACATTAAAGTGTTTATAAGAGAGCCACAAAAATGCAAAACTACAGTTACTGTAGTGTATTATTACTGTAAATTTACAACATAGAACATTAGTGTACATCACAGATTTATCCAGGCTTCACAGGATTTAACATATGCCACTGAAAGTACTGTACATTTAGAAATACATAAATATATCTTATTGCTACTTATACTGCCACTAATTTACATAAGACTTGTACTTGAGTTTTTCCAGGTGCAGCTTGTACAGTCCTTGTAGAACATGGACAAACTTCACTTTGTTTTGCGACATGAATTCCATCTGTATAGGTTCAGCGTGTTTTCATGGATAAAAAGTTGTTTTGTTTCTGCAGTAGAAAGGAGAAGAAAAAAGATTTAAATGAGACGACGGCCGACAGAAAGGCTATACAGTTTTACAGACTTGTGTTGTGTGGAATGTCAGCAGGAGCTGAAGTGCAGTTATCCCGTAGCTCCATGTCAGCTCCTGCTGACATGGAGCTACGGGATAACTGCACTTCGCGCCTTCTTCTTTTGATTGCCATTAACTGAGGTGAAGCTGCTCTGCATGTGTATTAAATTCTTCACCAAATAACAACCTTTAAGAGGTGCGGCAGAGTGGAGTTTCCCACCTTGAGCAATGCCATCATATAGATTTGTGACACTTACTGTGCGTTGGCATACTGAATGCACCGTTGAACTTTTGGGCTGTCGGGTTGGAGACACCACTGCTGGCCGTTTTTTTGAGTTGCTCTGTGGGACATCAGTAAATGTGAAGTTTTGTCCAGGTGAAATTCATAGTGAACTCTGCGCATCACGACATCCCTGGTATTGCATGCACTTCATTATGGTTATCTGATATTCATTTCCCAAAGACGCCACTTACTCAGGGGTTTTCTCAACAGATATTTAAATTGAGAAACAGAAAAGAACTGGAATGAATCATAGTTAAGTGGAGATTATGGTGTAGCATGTCAATATTTGCCCCCATGTGCAGGAGAAGAGTCACCAGTAAAGGTGGACAATGACGCCGTGGCACCGATCAGGAATGGGACGGGACTCACATGATTTGCAGTCGGCTACAGTGTGATCCTGGGTGCAGCACCTCGAACTTGGCAATGTTTTTGGGGCAGATTTTAATGGTTTTGATGCAACGACACTGCAGGGTCCATGGGCTGCAGGACGCTGTGAAATGCAGGGCACAGAGGCAGTGACAGCAGCGTTAGTTGTATTCACACAAAGGAGACTTCATGTTACCAAGGTCGACAATGTGATACTACCGTGCTTATCCACAACTTGTAACTACATTATTCACGCTCAGTAAATGCATTCAGCATGGTGTTACCTCATTTTGCGCTTGAGATATAAACCAGACAATAAGTGCACATGCAAAGCAACAATGAAAGCATAACACAAAATGGCCAAAGGGAATATTGGACAATATTTATCCTTCACAAAAAGTCAGCAAAAATATGTAAAAGCTTAATGTGACACACTCTTTTCTGCCAGAAGTCTGACTTGTGAACAGTGTGCTAGATAAGCATAGCAGTCGTCCCCCACATGAAGACATGAAGCTGATATGAATGCGATAAATATCAGGTACCTTTGACAGCCATCATGATGACCAGGCAGATGATAAGACTGATGGGAGACACTCTGGATTTCATGGTGGTATGGAACCAGAGGTTCAAGCAGCAGGCAGAAGGGTCCTGTGAGTCTCTGAGCTGCAAGTATGAGAGTGCTGCACTTTAAAAAGACTTCCACTTGGCAGCTTTCCAGCCCTTTGTACCGCCCCCCATGCTGCAGACTTCCATGGAAGTCTGGTCTGGGTCATTTTCAACAATTGAGTAATGATTGGCTATAACAGAATCCAAAAAAGATTATTAGAGTTCAGCTAAAACACATGCAAGGACTTTGGCAGCAGTGTTCATTATCAGCACATCTTAAACCCATGGGAATAAAACAGACCAAGGAATCATGTAGTAAGAGAAGCTGAGACTCATCGTTTTCTCAGAATGGTCTGTGGAGCCAAATGGCTACAATACAAAGTCAGTGTTTATCTGCACTGAAGACATTGTGAGTGTTGACATAAAGTCACAAAAAGTGCATTGAGTTTTTTAGTTTTGCAGTCTGTAATCTGCAATTTGCATCATTTGCACATGCAATACAAACTCTTGCAAGACAAGTACATCCATCCGTCATTGTTGCTTTCTCCTGATCAGAGTCCCAGCAGTCAGGATTCTATCCTAAAATCATAGTGTTTCTGTGATGCTACGCCCTAGAAGAGACAGCAGTACATTACAGGGTGGCCACTATGGCCAATTTAGAGTGACCAGTTAACCTGAAATGCATGTGTTTGGACTGTAGCATAATGTGAACATTTCCCACAGATTCAGCTGGATCAGAACCCCCACTCAAACAGCCCAAGTGTTGTAAGAGAACAAAGCATCTCACAGTGCCACCAAGTTGTGCAAAACAAGCACAGCACAGCTGACATGTGGTTGATATCAACCAAGTGCTCAAGAACTTATGAGAAGTGCTGGGCGGGCGCAAAGAAGAAATTCCAAACAGCACAACTTGCTACTAAAAACTATGGAGCAAAACCCATACTGCATCCATTTGGTAAGGAGGATGCCCCGCAACACCAATGCACAGTTTCTCCTCCTCCCATTACTTAGAATATCAATAAATGACATTGATCAGTTATTATAACTAGAGGCAGGGGGTGGACTGCACCAAACCTTGAGTTCATCCAGGGGATTATGCTGCCCCTCATTCTTTATGGTTAAACAGTATGCCACCACTTTGTTCTCAAAATGTTCCTTCACCCAGGGGTCACTAGGTTGAGGCAAGCCAGTTTGTCACGCTTGACAACTGCACTGCAAAGGGGACAGGAGGAGGTCAAATTCAATTTAGTGTCAGCACTGTGTTATTTGCACTGTGTCAAATAAAATCTGTATAAAAGGGTTTGCATTCAAAATTTGTGAATGGAACAAAAAATTCTGCTGCTACTGATGCCACACTAATACCACAGAGCATGAAGAATTTTAATCCCTCCTAAGATGAAAAATATGAAAAACATGAAAAAACAAGACTACAGTTAAAGATAAATGGAAATAGAATGATGACAGCATCGGTCTTTGGCACTGACTTTTGAAGGACTTTACAGTTTCTGCCTCTTCAGATTAATAATTGTCAGAAAGGGATCCGAGAGGTCAAAATGTATGCAGATGAATAAGTTGCAGATCTGCAATGAAAGATGAGAACCCATGAGTACAAAAGACCAAAGATGAGAACAGTGATGTTACCTGGACTATAAATGGAAGCATAAAGGTTTGCATTTTAAGTTTTCATATTTTATCGTAAAGAATTAAAGAGGGCATTAGATTTTGTAGGGAAAAAAGAATGGAAGATAAAGGCTGAGATGGAGGAAAAAGAAGAGGATGTCAAGCACTCACATGGAAAAACTTAAAGAGTGTAAGTGGGTGATTTTCAGAATGGCAGTTTGACCTGAGGGAGAGGTTCCTACTGCCTAGATTGCGTTAAGGGTTTAATGAGGACCAGCTGTAAAAATGGACTAGAAAATTTAAGACTGCTTATGTGAAGAATAGGAGTTTCATGCTGGGGAAAAAACTTGATGGAATGTTGATCATTCAGGGTTCTTTTGCTGTTAAACTTATTCTGGTTGGACATCTGCTGTTTAGTTCCTTTTAATCCTGCGTCTGTGGTCATTTCTGTCTCAAACCACATGCAGCACAAACAATAGACACACCACTTTCATATGTATAGACAAAAGTGGCAGACAGAACATTCTGGACATACACTGCCCAGCCAAAAAAAAGTCATACACCATAATATTTCATTGGATTACCTTTAGCTTTCATTATGGCACGCATTTACTGTGGCATTGTTTCAATAAGTTTACGCAACATCACAACATTTATTTCCGTCCAGAGTAGCATTCATTTTTTGCCAAGATCTTGTATTGATGATGGGAGAGTCGGACCACTGTGTAAAGTCTTTTTTAGCACATCCCAAAGATTCTCGATGGGGTTAAGGTCTAGACTCTATGGTGGCCAACCCATGTGTGAAAATGATGTCTCATGCTCCCTGAACCACTCTTTCACAATTTGAGCCCGATGAATCCTGGCGTTGTCATCTTGGAATATGCCCGTGCCATCAGGGAAGGAAAAATCCATTGATGGAAAAACCTGGTCATTCAGTATATTCAGGTAGTCAGTTGAGCTTATTTTTGGGCACATAACGTTGCTGAACCTAGACTTGACCAACTGAAGCAACCCCAGATCATAACACTTAGTTAAATCCGGGTGGTGACTTTTTTTTGGCCAGGCAGTGTATTACTTGTAAGTTGTCTGGAAGAGTCAACATCAAGTTAATAGCAATGAAATTAACTCATTGCCCATAAAAAGGTTTGCACATGTAAAAAAAGTGAACTGCTTGTTTTAAAGTTTGCAAATTTAGGGCAAAAATGGTGCGTAATTCTTGGGAGTGACTTTAGGAATATACTTCATAACTGGTAAAATGTAAACACAGGGAAGTTTGTCTTCATTTTGTTCCAGTGAAGACCATTTGTGCAGAAAGTGAATGTCATTGTCTGTTCCCATTGAGCTGTTCTTTTCTTAAGAATGTGAGGCTGGTACTAGACCTTTCTGAGAAGTGAGTGCTTGCTATTACAGTAAAGTTGATAAAGAAATTAATCATATCTAAACAAGTAGCAATTCACATTTTCACAGAAATTTTGTGATTTGGTCAATGTTTTATAATTTCTAAAATTTCTGTAATTTCTAATCAGCCACAACATTAAAACCAACTTCTTAATATTGTGTAGGTCCCCTTGCGCCACCAAAATAGCTCTGGCCCATTGAGGCATGGACTCCACAAGACCTTTGAAGGTGTCCCGTGGTATCTGGCAACAAGACGTTAGCAGCAGATCCTTTAAATCTTGTAAGTTGCGAGGTGGGGCCTCCATGGATCGGACTTGTTTTTCCCACAGATGTTTGATCGGATTGAGGTCTGGGGAATTTGGAGGCCAAGACAACACCTTCAACTCTTTGTGATGTTCCTCAACCCATTCCAAGCCAAGGTTTCCCAGCAGAACACTGCCCAGAGCATCACACTGCTTTCTTCCCGTAATGCATCCTGCTGCCATCTCTTCCCCAGGTAAACATGCACATGCACCTGGCCGTTCATACGATCTAAAAGAAAAGGTGATTTGTCACACCAGGCCACCTTTTTCTATTACTCTGTGGTCCAGTTCTTGATGTTCATGTGCCCACTTTTGCACTTTCAGCAGTGGACAGGGATCAGCATGGACACTCTAACCGGTCTGCAGCAGCACAGTGCCATTAGCAGCAAGGTGCAATGCACTGTGTGTTCTGACACCTTTCTATTATGGCCAAGAGTAAGGTTTTCAGCAATTTGAACTACAGTGAGATTGGACCAAATGGGCTAGCCTTCACATCAATGATCCTTGGGCACCCACAACCCTGTTGCCAGTTCACTGGTTGTCCTTTCTTGGACCACTTTTGGTAGGTATCACCCGGTTCAACAACGTTCTGTGAGCAAAAAATGATGTCAGCTGACTACCTGAATATACTGAATGACCAGGTTTTTCCATGGTATGGGCATATTCCAAGATGACAATGCCAGGATTCATCGGGCTCAAATTGTGAAAGAATGCTTCAGGGAGCATGAGACAACATTTTCACACATGGATTGGCTGCCACAGAGTCCAGACCTTAACCCCATCGAGAATCTTTGGGATGTATTGGAGAAGACTTCACGCAGCGGTCTGACTCCTATCATCAGTACAAGATCTTGGCCAAAAATGAATGCAACTCTGGACGGAAATAAATGTTATGACATTGCATAAGCTTACTGAAACAATGCCACGACAAATGTGTGCCGTAATCAAAGCTAAGGGTGGCCCTACAAAATAATGTGGTGTGTGATTTTTTTTTGGCTGGGCAGTGTATATGAATTATATCCATTTCTGAGAGTATAAGTTAACAACAATATCTTCCACGTGTGGAATTTTGATTCTCTTGTATGAAGAACACTCAAAGCTTCTCCTACTTCTCAAAAGCACTTTGCCATGTAATGCAACTGGATTCAAGGACTGCATAGAAATTAAAACAGGAAAACTTTGGCTCCTACTCACTCAGATGCATTGGCACACAGTCAGGATCTGTACGGGATCTGTTTATTGAAAAAACTCTTCAGAAAAGAAAAATGTATTTGGTAAATATTTCAGGCTATGTAGAGCAGCTGACACAGAATGACCCAGGCTTAGCCCATTAAAGCCACAAGCATATGCATAACTGGTTTAAACCGACAGGAAGTCCTTATATTTCTTAAGGCAGGCATGTCCAAAGTCCGGTCCGGGGGCCAATTGCGGCCTGTGTTCAAATTTCCATCAGCCCGCAGCCTCTGTTATAAAATCAATAATATACAGCCCACCAGCACTGTTGACCACAGTATAAAATACATGCGTACAAAAAAGCTATTTTATATTTCACCAGAAAATGGCAGTAGACCTGTGGCCGCACTCTCGCTGTGTGACCCTTGTGTGATCCTTTCCAGCCCATTTCTAAAATGGCAACTGTAACTAAAAAAGGAAAGTTGACAGCGAGAGCTGCTGCTTCCAGGACAAGTGGAAATTGGAGTATTTTTTCACGGAAATACGAAGCAATCCTTTCTCCGTGGACCCTGGTGACGCTGGAGCTCATTGAGCTGCAGTGTGATGCCGAGTGTCGCAGTCGGCACCAACAGCTCCCTCTTGTCAACTTTTACCGCCAGCGGGATAAAGGCAGGTTCCAACAGATTCGAACATTTGCTAAGAAAATGCTGAGCTTGTTTGGCTCGACATACTTGTGCAAGAAGACAATCTCAGTTATGAACATTAACAAGAACCGCGTGAGGACGAGACTAAGTGACTCTCAGCTGCGTGACATCTTGCGCATCGAAACCACTGTTTTTGAACCAGACCTGGCTTATTTACTGCAGTCGAGATCTCAGCATCACCCTTCACATTAGTGCAGGCAAGTTATTTGTTTAGTCTTCTGAGGAGAATAAATTCTAAAATCTCAGTGAATTGATTTTTTTGTGATGATCAAAACCACAGTTTTAGATATGCATTGAGACTTTTCAATCCGTGTATCATTTGCTCTTTTGTTTTTCAATTGACAGTCAAACTGGGTCTCGTAAACCCGACAAATTAAATATTAAAATCAAATTCGGTCCAGCAGCCCGTTTTTCCATTTCATATTTTTGATCCGAGTCTAAAATTGAAATAATGAAAAACACGGCCTTTTTCGTTTTTGATATCCGATTCAAAATCAAATAACATATTTTCGTTTTTTGGTTTTTGATGGTTGAAAAACGAAAGAACGATTGATACACGGATTCATATGGCCCTCAGTGTTTTGTACTTCTGAATAAGATAACTGTTAGTGTTATTTTCCTGTTCACATGTTTTGAATTTAGAAGTTTACAGTAAGCATTTGATAGTGAATAATATGTAATGTTTAAAATGAACCTAGATATGTTTAATCTTCCCGAAAGTTTTTTTTCCAGACAGACTTTTTCTTCATTTTATGTGGTCTTCAAATATGAAAGGTAGAGTGATGTTGGTAAAAACTTGTTTAGATTTACTTGTGTTCTGTGTGAAGAAATGAAAAGTATGCCATTTGCAATAAAAATTTCATAAAGTAGTTTATTTGCATTTAATGTTAATGATTCAAAGAATTTCAGGCTGAATGGTCGGCCCCCACACATTTTCACCTCACCAAATCTGGCCCTCTTTGCAAAAAGTATGGACACCCCTGTCTTAAGGCAACAGGAGACGGAAGTTGATAGTCAATCCCAAAAACAAAATCATAGTGAGTAGGTGAGTATTCAGGTCAAATAGTCTGTACAGGGTGACACAGTCCACCTATTGGTCAATGATTTAGTTATTACTGTAATTGTATGTTGCAGAGGAAGAAGGCATAACCAAAGATAGTGTGGTTGATAAAATCGGGTGTGGCAGATGGACAAGAAGGCAGTCCCACACAAATGACTGGTAGATTTAATGATAAGAAAGGGACAGTAATAATAATTTTTCCTTCATTTGCACTTATTAAGGGTCTGGAGGGAGCTCCTCAGTGTTTGTGTTAATGTCTTCTTTCATCCAAGCATTTAGATTTTTTTTTCCGAGAACCTGTAGGCTGCTCTGTTTTGTCTTTTCACTAATAGGATTTTTTGAGACTGGTACAATTGTTTCTCTTTTTCTTCTTATGTTGACATGAATAGAAATAAAATAGCTTATAGGTCCTCATAAAAATAAAAAGACAGCAGCCATAATAAAGGGATTGTTTTTCAGCTCCTACTTCTTACGAGTCAAGTAACAAGAATTCAGGAAATGGAGACATGTGGAGGGTAACATAACCTCTATACATGCCAAGAATAGCTATAGATATATGAATATAGTATAAAATGTGCAAATTTTGAAAGCAAGGAGCCATACAAATGCTGTGTTTTTCTCTTGTGACACTGAGGTGAAAAACAATTCAAAGCACATTTTCTCCATACAACATTATCATTGACAGATTTTGACTTCAGAAAATGGAAAACAGGGTTCATGTGACCGCCAGCAAGTCTGCAAGATGATCAGCGACTTTTCGGTTTGCTTATATACGTATATTTCTATGTACACAATGTCAATTTCTATGTACCAACTGGGTGTGCCAGTTTCTTTGTTTTTTTGTTAAGTTTCCTTCTATTAGTTTTGCTTGTGCTTTTCTACAGAGCAGCTTACACCAATTTACTCATTCATACAGTAGACTGGAGCAGTTTTGTGTAATGCATTTCTGCCTGGTATTGTATTAGTTATATGGACGGTTTGGGGTCATACAGCAAGACTCATACTGTCATTTATTCTAATTATAGTAAAAGTTTTGCTCCCCCTTTATGAATTTACATGGCATAGAAATGTTGTTACAGCTATAAGCAAAAAAGCTTTTCTTGGCTCAGTGTGGTAGCTACAGAAGCTGCGAAGCCAGGCTGCCATACTCAATATTTATCTAATTATCATTTATCTAATATTTCACGGATTCCTTATAAAAATTGAAATAACACTGCGCAAATAAAGGCCAGAGTGAAGGTCTTAAAGAGCCTGTGGAAAGTGGAAAGACCTTTACTTTTAGAAGGCCACAAAGTTAAAATATCAATAAACAAAAACTGTCAACGCTCAGGTTTTTTCTAAATAACGGCACCATTAATGTAGAGATTTGTAAACATTCTCCACATATACTGTTGTTTTCTAATCTGCTTTCTAAATAAATTGACCGGCCTCTCATAATAATCTCTGGCACTGATTTAAATGTTATATATTATTATTGGCTTAGCTGAAGCCTTTTTCCTAGGTGACTTTCAGGATATTGTAGGATATATAGCAGAGTATTCAAAAAGATTAATTCAGAGTAAACAAATTGATCAGTGCTGCTCTACAAAGGCTGGGATGCCACCCAGATGACCACCTACTGCTACAGATTGATAGCAATAATAAGACAGATTTGATAATAAAGATGAAAATTTTCTGTCAAACTTAATTTCTTTTATTTGTTCAACCCAAACACAGTCGTGAGCCGCCTGCATGAGAAGCACTGGGCAGCTAAACCACATTACAGGCCTGTGCAGTAATTTGAAGGGCTCAAAGTCAAATACTGCATATTTGTTAAATATACCCTTCAAGATGTTTTTGAAAAGTACATGAATCATTTTGTGCCAGATAGAATGTATTGCAGCAAAGCAACTGTGGCTAAGACCTTGCTGAAATGTAAAAAAGTGACGCTCTCTAGTGGTGTCCATTTGTAAATTCACAGCAAAGAAGCCTCTCAGAGCAGCACGATGAGGATAACAGACTAAGTGTCAAAAACACTGTGTCACGAAGGACACCAGTCTATTACAGGGACGATCGCACACAAACTTCAGATGACTGGGAGTCCTCATCTGAGACACATGTTTGGTTTGAATAAAAAGAGAAAAATAATAAGATGGGGGCATGAAAAAAGGTGCACGCAGATGTGTTTTATACAAGCTGTGGGGTGGAAGTAGCCACAATGGTGGAACAAACAGATGTGGTCAGCAGGTCTCAGGAACAAAAGGGCTTTATTAACACAATTCAGCTGAATAAACCAGAGAATTTGGCTGCTTCAAAGCAGAACAAACAACCACCAACCAAAACAATAAACAAATAAGCCATACATTCCAAAGGGGGGGGGTTCCAGTAAATTCTCCTGCTCCCTGTCTAGTCTCCCTCAAGTCCTCAGACCACCTCCTTGAAGGTGCTTGTTGATTTCTTCAGCTACCAGCAGCTGGTTGTCATTATTATCCTAAGGCAGTACAAGCAGCAAGGAGCTGTCAATCGCAGCAAATCCCACCTCCTGCTATGACTACACTGCCAACCAGCGGTTTTGAACTTGTATGTTTAAAATTGGATTTTGTGTCAAGCTCTGTAACAAATAAGAAACAACAAAATGTACAGTTAAACAAAATACTTTATCTCCTGTTTTTCATTTATTTGCTGTTTTATATCCAGGATAGGGATGTTGGCTCCTGATGGTTTAGATTGGACACCAGGAGGATCCTTGGATCATAAAAGTTTGTTACACTTCAATATTAGTGTGAATACAGAAATCACCTCTTTAAAACAGCTAGTGAAACTATACTAGTAAATATGTGTTCATTGTATGTCACCTTGCATGATTTTAACAATGGCTCCTGGGCTGTGGGTTCACACCTGCATTTGACTTCTGCTCAGGTGATGTGCCGTTTGCATGTTCTCTGCAGGTTTGTGTTAGCTTCTCACAGATTAGAGGCATGTGCTTCAAAGTCTCTGAATCAGGGTGTACTCTGCTTTGTACCCAGCTTCTCTGGGATGGCCTTAGACAAGCAGTAGATGAAAATGGGGAAAAAATTAGATTTCAGGAATTGAATTAGTGTGTGTTTTGCCACCAGTTTCCTAGCAGCATAAAGGTTCATCTAAAATGTATTTGGAAGTTGACTCTAAATCACCGTGAAACGTAGTTTTTCCTCCAAGCATTTGTTCATTTCCACAGCTGCCCCGATATGCGTGTGATAAGACAAAGAGTGGGGGAATGCTGAGTGTTCGATCCTCTTTGAACAAATGCGCGGAATGTAATTCCTCCTGTATCTCTGACTGTCTTACTGTGGCGATAAAAGTGGCAGATGAAGAGATAAACACCTTTACCTCCATGCTGCACTGCACCATACTGGAGACCGGGCCGGATGTGGGCAATGTGGACTGACATGGACAGCACCTTTTCGAGTTAATTGCCTTTCTGTAATGAAATGAAGCAAGACCATTTATTTTTGTAACTTTTTTCTCTCAAATTTATTTGCGGCTGCCCTCGAAGAACACAAGGACCATATTATTAAATTGCCTTTGTAAATTACAAGCTGTGTTACTAGATTATGTTCAATGGAAAATGGTGCCCATATATTGATCTTGGACAAGAAGGGTGTGTGGACCTGTAGCGGTTGGTCTGACAAGGAAATAAATAAGTGGGGAAGAAGAAGCAGTGAAGCTTCACAATGAAAGGGTGTGTGATGTGCACATACTAATGAAAACACAAAAGAAGGGGAACAGGGTAAATGGAGATTGATGAGAAATAGGGAGTATTTGCAGTGGGGGAGGAGGAGGAGGAGAGGGATGCAGGGAGGAGAACTGGAGCGGAAAAGGAAAGACATCAGGTATGCGGGGAAGAACAGCGGGCAGCACAAGAGTAATGCAGCCCAGTGCGATCCAAAAGAACGGAGCAGAGCCCATCAGTCAGAAAGGAATGTGCAGATAAGTGGGCCGTTGTCCTGCTTGTGGTGCTCTGCAAGAGCTTCTGAAACACCACACCACGCTCTCTGCAGACTCCTGTAGGCCACCGCGTGATGTAATTACATTTGTTTCTGTTCTATGCCTTTAGAGTGCTGACTGAACCACTAAGGCACCCAGAAAATGATGCCTTTGTCACAACTACCCAGTTTTGTGTGCTTGTAGCGTTACCTGTCTGCGTGGCTTGTGTGTGTTCCAAAGCACACAGGCAGGCTTGGAACTCACTGGGTCTCGAATGCATGTCCCAACAATCAGTCAGGATCGCCTTCAAGATAGGAGGCAGGTTTAGCTGCAGTGCGAAACCCCATGTGATGCTGGATTAGGAAGGGCTGCCCTAAGCAGATGCAGTGACCCTGCGTTAGAGCAACCTGGACAGGAAGGAGTTTGGCCTTTGGGTGAATTTCAGCAAACACCCAGATGTATTCATGGATAAGGTTATAAGTTGCACGAGCTGCTTTGGGTAAATGTTTGCCATATTGTTTTCCTCGTAGATGTGAATGTCCACAAACCTCATTTACTGTAGAGTGCTGTAAATGCTGCAGTTACCTGAACGCATGCCACATACATGTGAAAGCTACAGGTAAGTTCTAGAAGTTGTACTTGGCCTGCAGATGGCCCCTGGTGAGACTGGTACATAACTGTAGAGTACAGTGCAGTAGATTTCAGCAGAGTGCAGAGGAGTGCAGTATATTAGGGTACAGCAGAGGACAGTATAGTAGCATGAAATAGAATAGAATACAGTAGAGGCTCAGGGGTTGGGATGTCTGTGCTGGGAACCTTTGTGCACTACAGGCTTCTCACAACAATTTTTGTCACTTGCGTTTATTACCCGTTGTGTTGTATTTAAATCACCCAAAATGACGCGACAACCCCTTTCCCACCCATACTGTGGAAAATAAACCCCAAAAAAATCCCGAACTAAACATTTCCATTGTGTTTTAGATTAAAAGTTTTATTTAAAAAATGCAATGTAGATGTTTGTTCAACAGTTACCTCTACATTTTTAAATTATGGCGAAATTGAAGCCGTTAGCGCTGCGCGTTGTCTGCCGTCCTTTTTGTCCGCGCGAACTTGCCGCGTCCGGGAGCCCACGCGTGGGAGCGCGGGCTCGTTCTCCTCTCCGGAAGGATGGCGCGCAGTTGCGGCGATAAGACCGAACCGGCGGTGTTGGTGGACCTGTAAGCCTTTAAAAGTTCTTCTTCGGGCCAGAGTTTGTTCTGAGACGCAAGAGCGAATTATTCTGGACCGAACACACCGTGTCGGTGGTCAGTAATGCAGTGTGAATTCTGTCAGATCGTCCAGTGGTCACTGCGTCTCCTGACGGAAGGTTTCCCTCTCTCTCTCTCTCTCTGTGTGAAAAGTTAGTTCTCGAATTAGCGCCATATATTTGAGAAGTAAGCGCGAATTTGCTCATATTTATTCATTTACATTTAATGGCTTAGCATATGCTTTTCCTTCAAAGCGAAGCACAACTTAGCAGCAGCAAAGATGCGTTCCGCAGCAGACACGCGGCTGAAGCGCCGTCAGATTTTCCGCGGTTTTTAAAGCCTGTAGAAACGGCAGTTAAAAATGAAATAAAATAAAGGTGATGGAGACGACCTCGGTGTCCAGCCGAGTCGCCTGTCCTTTCCGTGTACAAACTCGCGGGAGCTACTGAGCGCGATGGTCTCCGTCCCGCTCCCTGGATTCTTTCTCATTCTCCTCATTCCCTCCATTCTCTCATTCTCTTTCCATGGCGTCATTTGTCTCTGTTCCCCGCATTCTCTCTCATTCCCCATCATTCTCCCCATTCTCTCCGTCCTCTGTCATTCCAGAGGAGCCACCGCAGTGGCACACATATGGAGCTCATCAGCCTTCCCTCGTCGTGCTCCCGTTTTCTCCGGGAATGTGGACGGGGCGACAGGCACGGCGCTCTGGTGTCACACAATCTCGCACAGGCCAGGCGTGAAAAAAGAGTGACGGCACACAAGAAGAGAGGAGGACAGCAGTGAAAAGCCAGTGACTCCCCCTCCTTCGCTCGCTCTCCCGGCTCCTCTCGCTCTAAGAACTTTTTCTTTTCAAATGATCTCAAAAGAGAGGAGGAAGAGCCTTTTCAGCCTGGATAGGATGCAGTAGTGTCAGAGCCTGAGGGTAGAAAGGAGAGGGGCTCCTGCATTGCTTTCTGGACTGGCAGCCTGCACAGGGCGCCTCATCACCAGGACGACACAGCGAGACTCTCCTGCTCTCCTGAGGAGAGAGGACAGGGAAAGGTGACGTTCTCCTTCATCAGCTGCATCTTCTCTTGGACTCCCACTTTGCCTGGGGAAATCAGAGGGCCATGTGGCGCCCCATCCTGGCCCTATGGCTCTGCCTGGAACTGGGTGGCAGCTGGCCGCCTGTGCCAGTGCCCCGGCCTGACCCGGCGGAGAGCACGGAGGACAGGGTTGCACGGCTGGGCCAGACCTTCAAGCGCCAGGTGCGCCGCCTCCGCCAGCGTGGCACCCACCTGGACCTGGTTTTCCTGGTGGATGAGTCATCCAGCGTGGGGAACACCAACTTCCTGAGCGAGTTGCGCTTTGTGCGCAAGCTGCTCTCCGACTTCCCTGTGGAGGCGTCAGCCACACGTGTGGCCCTGGTCACTTTCTCCTCTAAGGCACATGTATTGCGGCGTGTGGATCACATCTCTGCTCCACGCCCCTACCACCACAAGTGCTCCCTGTTCAACCAGGAGATACCAGCCATTACTTACCGTGGCGGAGGCACCTACACCAAGGGCGCCTTCCAGCAAGCAGTGGTGAGGCCAACTCTGTTGTTACCTCTAACTCATTTTGTTTGACCTTTGTGTCTATGTTTCATCATCTGAAGATGCAGATCCCGCAACAAAATTATGTTTGCGTCTCTGATTTTGTTGCCAGGTCTGTCACTTGCAAAATGTCTGTCAAAGAGTCAAAGAGTCAAAAGAGTTTATTTGTCAAGTACATGGTTGTGTACCATGTGTTGAAATGTGCTCTGATCTGATCCGAAATGTCCAAATGTCCATGACCCGATCTACTCTCATAAATAATGTGGCTGTGCGAACAGGTCAAAGGGTTTTCAGGATGTGAGGGATGAAACTTTGATTTTGAGCAGAGAAGCCATTGTTTGGAACTTTGAGTGTGAATGCAGTGTCCTGGGCAGCACGGTGATTAACAATACTTCTGAGCTTCTGGTAGGTTCGGTCTCCCCTTCTCTCATAGGAGGTTCTCGAGGAGATCTGTTTACTCTCATCTGATAGCAGCAAATTCCATGCATGTAATGGCAGTGTTGAGCCATACAGGTTAGAGCCCCAGGTCTTTATCAGGGGGATGGATAGATGTGGATTGACTGAGGGACCTCTGGTGGTCTGGGGTTGAGAGCCAGGATAAAGCTTGGTGGTAACACTTCAGTATTACAGACACGCAGGCACACGTATCTCAGCCTGGCCTGTCCTTATGTGACAGAAACAGTGAAGTTTTTCCCAGCTGGTTCACCTCTTGTGTGAATGTCTGTGGTGCCCTCAGTAACTCCCATTACTGGGGAAACCTGGATGGGTCGCATGGCCTCACCGTCTGTAATGCTCTCCGCTCCTTTGTTTTCAAATGTAAAGCTACAGCAATCGACTGCCTTCTGTGTACAGAGGTCGGTCAATGCTAGGATAGCAGGAGAGGACAGACTGCGGCAAATGGTTAAATCCCAGATAGGATTTAATTTTTGCCTTTTATTAATCCACTATGACTGAGATAAATGAAGTCTGAATTGTGCCAATTTTTGTCAGATTTTGATTAATGTTTTCTAATTCTGAGCCAGAGTTTAAAACCACCCTGCCCGTGATTCATAGCCTACATTAATGTCTGGCGCAATGCATTGTTTCACCTTCTTATCCTTTCAAAGTCATTTATCTTTTTTCAATTCATACCAATTCTGAAATGCTACAGTGGTTTTGCCAGGCTAAGTGCACATTTCTGTAATTAATAATTGTCACGGTAAAAGGCTAATATTTTGTCAATTTGGCTTTTGTTATCTTAAGCGATGCATAGAAGTCTGGAGCCCATTAGTGATATTTTCGTCCTCGCAAGAGCCCCTGGATTAAGTTCCTTCCTCCACAGCTGGGGTCCGTCGGCAGCACGGCAGAACGCTGAGAAGCAGCGAAGCGCGTGTACGGAGTGTGGAAGCTGGGGGTGGAGGCTCGGGGGCTCATGGGCTCTGGTTGTTTGCCGGACCTGTGGGTGTGGGGAAAGCCTTCACACATCTGTCTATGCACGGTGACCTGAGTTATAGTATTTTTTTTCCACATGACGCACATAAAAATAAAAGGGAAAGCGAGCGGTTAGCGGAGTCCTCTGTTTTAACACTAAGCATCTGCAGTACTTTTGCTCGTGACCCTAGAGCGCTGCAGTGTTTTTCAGCGGACTACAAACTTCAACAGTACCTTGGTGCCGACAGAGACTGATAAATGGGTTAGGGAAGTAATTAATTCAGTCGGTTTAAATGAAAACCCACTTTACACCAGCAATGAATACCTGTGGCTTTCACAACAGTGATCAGTTCTGGTTGTGAAGGGCTGCAGTGCCGCAGGATTTTATTTCGCTCTCACACCAAACTGCGTGATTCCCTAAACTGTCCTGACTGTTTCTTTTCTGCATTCTAAGCTGGAATCCTATGTGATCTTGGTCCTGTGCAAATGATTATGTTAAAATCATACACCACCCTTCTGCTGCACTGTTTCTCTCCAAAAATGAAGCTGTCCCTTTTTAAAGTTTGGCATTTTTTCCACTTTTCTGTTTTTACACTGAAGATGAGACTTATTTGTTCCCACCAAATCACATTACACCTTGGAAGGAACACACTAGGTCTCAGGGTCATCCCTCAGGTGGACACACGTCAAAATACTCACGCCACCCCTTACACACAGCACTTTCATTGTCCTTGTTGTGTGCCTGCTTGGTTGTGCAGCTAAGCAGGAGGATCATTTTGCTCTTACTGAGGATGGTAATGAATTGAACAGGTGTTGCCCTTTTGTTTTCCTTCCATTTGTCAGTGACAGAGACAGACAGCCTTCATTTTGACAAGTTCCATACTTCCTGTTTACCACCCTTTCCTTCCCACAGAACTCATAGGACAGCTGCTTGTTTTCAGCTTCTCTCAAACAAGAACATGTGTGGATTGTATTTCTGAAGGTTTTTTGTGAGGGGTATTGGGTAATGTTCTTTCAGACCAAGACACCCCCCCCCCATCTTCCTCAAATGTTCCCAAGTTCTAGAAGGTTCACTTCTAAATGCCATTGACCTCTACAAGGATTAATGAACAGACTGTATCGACACAGTACAATTTTAACTTTTAAAAATGTCACCGTTTTTGCTGACATCTGCTATGTGAATTATTGTTCTCATTTTTGTTGGAAGCATTTTTTCCTCAGAATGGAAAGACTTGCGGTTTAGTGGCCCGAAACTCAAACCTGCTCTTGTCAAGGTGGGGTGTTTCTCTGGAAATGTACAGGAGTGAAAGAAACGTAATTATTTCTTTCTCTTAAGAGTTATAAAGCAAAGAAAGCCAAGTGCATGGAAGTGACAGAGAATAAGTAGGTAGTTAACAAGCCTGGAAAAAACAATAAAATGCTGAGGTGTGAAAACCAAACAACATGTGTAGAATTAGATTCCGTTTAGGAGAAGTCTCCTAGGGGTGGAAAATGATGGGATCAAATCAAAATCTGGGCAAAGTCTTTAAAGGGGGGCCCTTCATGGCAACATTGAATCCCTTTACTGTAGAGCTTCTTTTCAGTGAAAGTGGAAACAAAATATTTACACATAAATGAAGGAAAACATCTGTACAGGCATAAACAGCATATAATGTACATTTGTAAATGCAACACTTTTATATATGCTATACTATTCTAAGCTTTAATAACATATGTTGATTGGAGCATGTTTTTGCCAAAGGTCCTCTATGTTGGTGACCCAGCCTGGATTTGTTGGGGTTTCCTGTCAGTGTCAGTCCTGGGAAGTCCTAATCCAGAGAACTGATAAAACAAGTATTTTTTTCTATATGGAAAGGTCTGATAAAAGGAGTTTCTGTGTACCATGTGCAGCTGGTTCCTGTAACTCTTGGCTCTATGATGAGAATGGTGTACAGACAAGGAATGCATGGATGTTTACTGTGCTGTTACTCACCTCTGTGTGCAACCGTATACCCCTTATGGTTCAGAACTCAACGCTCCGTTTGAGGGCCCTGTGTTTCTGTGCAAAATACCAATCACAACCCCTGCCGTGTCCTGGACTGCAGGAGCCTCACTTCTTCATTAAAGGTCATAGAAGCAGAAACAAGGACACGGCTTCATGATAGCTGCACTGAGCTGCCTCGGTCACTGTCCACTTGATAAATTCCCCAACCACTCGCACATTTATGCAGTTTTTCTACCCATTCTTTTGATTCAGTTTTGGTAGTTTAAATAGTCAGCTCCAGCTATAGAAATATGAAGGTCAGTACGGAGGAAAACTGTCAAGATGAAGGCTTTATGTATTGTCATTTAAGGGGGATGTGTTTGGTCACTCTCAATAGGTTTTCAGATCAAAAATGCACAGGTATGGGAAAAGCAGCTGTTCTGCTGAGCCATCGGGTTGTCCAAGTCGTACAGATGCTCTGCTGAACTTTCATCTCTTTAAATGCAGCATTGTGACAAGACAAACACTGAGGTGTTCGACTATTGCTCGCTGAAATGCCTGTGTGGTTCTCTGAACTCACTGAACGACAAGTCTGTCCAGATTTTTCCACTTCCTACAGCAGGAGTTCTGCTTCAGAATCCATTTCACAAGTAGTTCACGTTCCAATGGGAGCTGTAACCTCTTTCTAGTGATCAGTGCATGTAGTTTCTTTGAAATCAATCACCAAATATAAACAGGAGCAACAGGAGGCACAGTAGTTAAGGAACTTACAGCTATAGGTGCAAGTCTTGGGGGGGGGTGTTGCTGCTGCGATCCTGAGGAAAGTTCCTACCTTCAACTGCTTCCCTGAAGGTACCCAGCTGTATAAATTGCTAAGATTTTATCTTATGAAAAGCAGCAGTCTGTACAGTATTTGTATAAAGCATCTGCTTAGCAACTAACGGTGATTAATGTTCTGCCTGCGGCAAACTCATACGCCCAGACCGAGAGAAGACGTTCTATCTTCTCTGCTTTCTGCCCCGATCGAAGGGGAAAACCACGTTCCGCGTGAAGCCGTCAGTGCTACACGTTTCAGTGCACAGATGGCACGGCCTTCATCATAAACCTGCCACAGCTTAACGCCTTTTCCTCTTCTTCTACCCGCCGGCCTTCCGACCAAAACCCCCAGAGAAGGAATCAGTCTGACAGATTCTTCTCAGCGGCAGCAATTACTTTAGACAGCAAAGATGGTGTTTTAATTGGAGTCACTTGAGCCTGAACAGAGAGATGATGCCACTGTTCTTCTCCCCATGCCCTGCAGTGGTGGGTTTTTTAAAAAAAATTTTTTATGGCAGACAGACAGGAAACAGTTCTTCGCTATGTGCTCTCACATTACTGTTCAGAATACCAGGAGCTCTGAATGGATCAAGGTCACCAGGCTTCAACTTTGCAGATAAACTATAGGACTGTGAGCAGTCGCAATGGGAACAATGATCCAGCAGGGATCCCTGGGCGGCTCGTTGGTTGTATCAGATGTGGGCTGTTTAAAACCTGAGTGACTCTCCCTGGGAGGGCAAGAGCGCTGCAGCAGAGAGACAAACCCCATTTGCTCTGTCAGAGCCTGCAGAAGGCCTTCAGGAAAGTGGCCAGCTCTGTGTTACTTCTGTTCTTCAGCTCAGGCTGTAGTGATGTCAAAAAGCAAAAAGGCAAAGCCAGATGAGCTCCAGCGAGCAGCTGGAGTTTGTAATGTCTGCCATTCTGGCTTTTGCTATGTTGAATCTTCCCTTACGCTGCAGGATTGTGTCCAAAGCTGTAGGCTTATTTAAAGCTTTCGGTCCTGGAGCTTCTGCTCAGCATCAAGCTGATACCTTGTCCTTCAAGAATCATTCAATTCAATGGAAATCGCAGAGAGTGCAACAAAGAATTAGACTGACAACATTAATTTTCTGCTTTAAATCCGATGCCATGGTTAAAATAAAGATTAGCAGAACAGTAGTGTGACTTCACTTTCTGAAAATGGAAGGGAAATGGTGAAATGTATAAAATGTGAACCACAGCCAAGGGTAAGTCCACACGCTCAACCATGCCTGCCAATTACAGATGCAGCTATAATGTTATCCTGTCAGTTGTGGCTGATTTGGACTGTTCTTCACTGAGCTCCTGTGGTAATAGTATTCTACAGAATACAGATATTTTATAACAGCTGCAAAACTGTAAAACATATACTTGAAATAATCCATCTAATAACCTCTTTGTACCGAGGTGGCCGTGTCTGTTTTAAGTTGAGCCTTCAGACTTGCCTCTTCCTCTGTGTTTTTTTGCATGGCCAGGTCTCTGCTGCAGTGGGCAATAGGCAGGCCTTACTCTGTCACCACAGCCCTTCCTCCATGTCTGAACTTCAGACGCATTTTTACACTTCTTGACTGGTCTCTTTCACCTTTGGAAGTCGCTGCTTTTTGTTGGGGGACAAGGTTCCTGGAGACTATTGGAGCCTCTCTGATGGGGGTTGGCGCTATGAGGGATGAGGCTATGTTCACAGAAACCTGTCAGCGAGCCCCTATGGCATTTTTCACACTATGCAGTGTTCTGTTCACCGTACCCGCACGCTCATCTGTTTAAGAGACAAAGCTTTATTCATTACTTTTGTCTGTTGTACATCATGCAAATGAATACAGAGGATGAAGTAATGTGAAAAAACTGCCAAATCAGGCCTGTTAATCTACTCATTTCGAGTCCTGCCTTTTCTGGAGTTAGGAACACAGTGCCTTGTAAGTTTCTCCATTCCCCTGTTGGCGTTGCTCTAAGTAGATGTTAAAACAGGGCTGGCATTTGTTCGGCCTCCTCTGGTCTAATTTGTCCACGGTGATTTAATTTCCTCAGGCCCTGAATGTGCTAGGCCTCCTTCTCTTGGGCAATTAGTTCTGGCGCTTGGTGTTTCAGTTCCAGTAAACCGGCTCAGGGCAAAGACCATAGCTGTAGTCCATAACCTCACTTGGTTGAGTTCTGAGGATGGGGGAAAAAAAAATCTCCAGACTTAAAGCCCTAAGTGATAGAAATCATTGGTGACCACAATAGAAAAGGGAAACAAAACCTTACTGGTTGAAGTCTTCTTTTTATAATATTAAAATGCTGAAGACATAGGTTGCAAAGCAACAGAAACGTTCTGTTTCTTTTTTAATATAACACTGCTATTGTATTTTTAGGATGTAATGTACCAGTCAGTAATTAGTAACATTTTTTGAGATTTCCATCATCTTTAGATTTTTCATTTATTAAGAGAAACATGTTCTATTGATCTTTGAGTAATTTAATGAGAACTGCATTGAAAGAAATTTCTCCATATGTTGCCATCTGCTTGCTTGTTAATAAGCATAAAATTTACTCCACACGTCTGCCGGTTGGCGTAGTGGCCCTCCATGGGTGGTCTTAAGCCGTTCCACGTGAGGACCACTAACCTATGCACTAATGCTTTCATTCAACCATATCTGGTGGGTTAGCCATATCTCAGCGAAAACAAAGCTGCACCTTGAGGAGGAAGATAAGATCTTGTTTTTTGGAAGGGGATTGGGTCTGTTCCTTCTTGCTTCGATGTCTCAACCCGTGGCCACATACGTCCCTCTATGATCGTCCACTTCTGATTGTACAAATGTTGAAGCTCAATGTTGCTGATGTGGTTTACTCATTTGATGAAGGTTCTACACAGGGGAAACTGCCCATGTTTTGTGTTGTGTTCTTGACCGTTGGTGCCATCACTTAGAGCTTTAGCAAGTGACTGATTTTGTGTTGTAGATCTTTGTACTCCCTGGTGGCTGAAGTAACTTATAGGCTGCAGTAATTTGTTAGGGCGATTGTTCTCAATAAATGGCTCAAATAATGGATTAAAGCGACTGGCTCAAGTGGTGGCCTTCAGCAATTGGTGGCAGTAATGGACAACTGTGAGTTTCGGTTAGAGGCTTTGTTTTGGATTCCCTGCAATTGTTTACCTTGATGATCCCAAGTTCTAGTCTCCATGTCTGTATATTCCAGCACAGTTTTTACCTATTTCTCAATTCACATTTCTCCCTTTATTGCTTAACATCCAAATTAAGGCATATCACAAAGAAATTTATTGCTTTGGCCATTTCTTGCTTTCGTTGCCGAAATTGCACAACGTTGTGATGTATTTTGATGTGTAACTTGGCACAATCGACAGTGCTCACTTGGTGACCTTAGGGGTTTCCTGCACTTTGTTTTTCTTCTCACTCATTAGCTAGATATACTGCATTTCAACAGAGGTTTGCCAAAAGTGCAATAACTGTTCTTATAGTTTGACCATCAATAATATTGACAAATTTGGGTCTTTGACTTAGAAGTTTTCATGTATGTGAGCAAAATTATTTAATACCCTTTACTGTTACAACCAAATATGAGGCAGATTTTTCGCATTTATGAGGTAACAAGCTGTTTGTGTTGTAAAGGTAATTATAAGGGAAGCATGATGATATTGGAGTCATATCAATATTAGCTAGTATTTGTTTCATTTTATTGTCTTTAGGCTATTTGATGGCACAATTGTTATGTTTCGGATGAGCTGTATGTTTAGGCAATGCTTGACCGCAGTGCGAAAATCTCTGTGGCATGGAAGTTATTCCGAATAAAAATAAGTAGTGTAGACAGCGACACATTGTTCATTGTGGCTACTAATGTGGTCAAAGAAAAGAGGAACTATTTTCTGCAGCAAGACACATGCTCTTGTTTCTTAAGAAGAAAAATGTGTCCCTCATGGTAAAAAATTAATGGTACACCTCTAGAAAAAAATGACTTCTATTTTTTTTTCAATTCTTGTTAGCCCCCCATCGAAAAGCAAGCAAAAAGGATTATGTCACATTTAAAGGCTGTAAAATCATTCCCTATTCAAGGATCGGGTACAGATCTAATCCCATTGTTCTCTGTATTTTATAAATGTATATATTGGTATCAGCATCGGCACAGATTTCTCATATCACACATCTCTTGAAATTGTGCTTCCGACTTCGGGACGGATTTCACCTTATTTGTAATGATTGAGATTTGTTTGTAAGTAGGTGGATACCTGTATTTGTAATTTGACAACAAGGAGACATTGAATAAATATGATTCCTTATTTAATTAGTTAACTGTTCTGAATTTGGAAATCTATTCTCTCGGGCAATTTTTAGCTTTAACTATGTATCTGTTCCCAGAGCCAGTTGGGCGCTTCCCCAGACACTGATTATAAGCCTCCAATTCCCAGCCTTTTCTCCGTGGCCATTAGGAGGCCTGGATCTGCCAGCATGACCTACACCTGAGTCTGAATGACAGAGATGAGAGCGCAGCAGCCGCCTCAACATGTCCTCTCCTGAGACGGCTCCTGGAAAAGATCATCTCTGCTCCTCTAATTAGTCAGACAGCAAGAAGGCACAGCCCTGGGTCATGCTTTCTTCTTATTATCCCAAAATGTTTTGCTTTTTTAGCTCCCTTTATTTGTTCCTTTGTGATTCCATTAAAAAGTCATGGTTTGGAAACAAAGACCTTCTCAACTCTGGCTGTACTTCTGAATTCTGCCCTTATTGATAATTGATATAGCACGGCCTTGTAGTCTGACAGGACTGCCGGTGTGATTTACCACGGTGTAGGTGATAGGTCAAGGTGATCATTAGTATGGTCTGTTTATGCCCTGGCATTTCAGTCTGTATACCCAAAGTCCATTAGTGTCTGGAGTCCTGGACAGTTCACTCTTGCTACAGGTCATATTTTGGTAGAAAGGTAAAGGAGAAATGCACGCCGTTGACCGGCTCATTTGTGGAAGGAGCTGGTGGGCCGGTTGCATGGTGATTCTGATTGTGGGCTTCCCTTGGCCTGACCACATCGCCCCGATATGCAGCGCTGCAAACACGGCAGCCTATGAAAACCAAAGACATATTTTACCACATTTGGCTCTGAGGGCTAAAAAAAAAAGAAATGAGGAGAAACCGCCACCCACACTGACATCACTGCGGTAACAAAAAGCAAGGGAGAGGGTGACATTTTATATTAGTGGGTTACCAGTAATAAGGGCTGGGATTTCTTTCTTACGTCCTGCAGCCGTCTGCAGACAGCTGGAGCTGGGTGTAGCCCGGTGGTGGCCAGAACCAATGCTGCCCTTTCCTTTTGAGGGGCCAGAGGGTCCCGCCTCCAGCTCCTGTGTCTGTAATTACCCTTCCCTGTCGGCACCTTGAAGTTGGGCCAATTAAACAATAAGGAGTAGAACCTCCCTTTGTGTTTCCACCCAGTCGCTTCAATGACCTTTCAACTACCTTACCTGACATTTGATGCATATAAGGATTTAACGCTGAATATAGAATAAAGTACTGTTCCAGCACTCTCTTTACTACTCAGTAGCTAAGTACTATGTGAACATGTACACCGAAGATATGTAAGAATAAGCAAAAACTGTTATTTTACAGGTTGGCTTGGACGACATGTTTGTGTGGTACTTAGTTGCTGAGTAATACATTTACTAAAGTCTTCTTTTTGAATCACCCTGTGTTTACTGATGGGACCCATTAGATGCAGTGAAATAAAGTAATGAGTACACAGCTCTTTAGGACCTGAAAAGAGAATGGGATTTTTGTCCAGCAGTTTGGAGAATGAAGTTGGTCACTTTCCTGCTGTGTTCTCTTTTTTTTCCCCTTTAATGAACTTGACAGCAGCAGCTTATTTAGGAATGCTGTGTAATAAATATATTCCACTTCACATAACAGCAACCTTAATGGATGTAAAAACAGAGGCGTGGTGGGGACTGGATGCATGGACACATAGTGGCGGTTTAGTTATAGAGAAATCATGAAGAATTGAATCAACCGACAAAGTGGCTGGGAATTGGGACCAAGAAGCGGGTCTTGCTGGCACATGATCACGAGACTCTTGGGAGAAAAAGAAACAAACTTGTCTAAAGTGTCAGTTGTAATTACAAAGAGGCAGCACTTGCTCAGGTTACATTCAGACTTTGGGCTAATGTGCAATTGCTTGTGTGTAGAAACTTGCCTCATTTACCGTTTGCTGAATTTTTATTATATCTGCTGATATCATTTTTGAAGTGTCTTTCGACCTGCTTTTAACTTGCACTGTGCGTGAAGATTGCAAACAGGCTGTGTAATGAGGAACAATACAGAAAACACACTCTGTGTCTGACTAGATGCTCCTATGTCTATTTTCAACAGATTCTGCTGTCTGGTAGATCCTTTCTAGAGGTGCATATGTTTCCCCATCGACTTATTTGTCCTTGCAGTCATCCGCATCTATAATAGCTTTACCACTGCTCACTTCTCATCCCTGTGGGCCCGAATGGATGCCTGATTTTGTTCAGGTCCTCATCATGGAATCTGCAGTATACACACTTTATAAAGTTGTTAATTGTCTTGCGCTGATTCTCAAAAACCTTCAGGTTATTTCCATAGTTTTTTTTATAACCTTAGCATCGCTTTATATGCAAAAGAACAACTTATCTTTGTAGCAGTATAAGGAAGTTTAGGATTTAGGGAGATCGGTCACTTTAAAAGTAGCTGAAGTTGCGCAGGGGTGAGCTTTTAGGATCCCTGGCCTAGCTTTAATATGACCGTGTCCCACGCAAAGGTTCTGAGGAATGTAAATCTGCTTTATATTTCATTTTTTCAAGCAAATAAGGAGGCTCTGGAGGCGTGTGATTAAAATGATCCGTTTCTTTCCTCAGCAAATATTGCGTCACTCACGACAGAATGCAACTCGGGCCATCTTCCTCATCACAGACGGCTACTCCAACGGTGGTGACCCACGGCCTCTGGCTGCCACTCTGCGTGAGCAGGGGGTCGAGGTCTTTACTTTTGGCATCTGGCAGGGCAACATCCGTGAACTCAATGACATGGCCTCATACCCTAAGGAGGAGCACTGCTTCCTGGTGCACAACTTTGCTGAGTTTGAGGCCCTTGCACGCCATGCACTCCATGAAGGTGAGCCCCTCGTCCTGAGTGATAAGTTCAACTGCAGGTTGCTACGGTTGCATAAACAACCTGAAATTTCTCCTGTAATTATAGACTTTAATGATAATTCTAGATAATTACAAAAATAAATATGTAATACACAAGTTAATTGGGTTCTGGGTCTTTCTCACTCATCTGATTTTCTCCCATGAGCCCAGACCTGCCGACAGGGAGCTACATCCAGGAAGACCAGGCCCATTGTGCTTCTCTCTGTGAGGCCGGTGTTGATTGCTGTGACGCCATGGCCAGCTGCAAGTGCGGCACGCACACAGGCCAGTACGACTGCATCTGCGAGAAGGGGCACTATGGCAAGGGCCTGCGGCACGAATGCACAGGTGTGTACTATCAGGGATTTGGGCATAGCTCATAAGTTCCTTTGGCACTGCAGACACCTTCTGCATTTCCATTGCTACAGACACTCCTCTCTTTTCCATGCTCATGGTTGTTGGTTTATACTTAAATAACATGATGAGGTGTATGGCTTACTCCTGTCTTACTTTTGGCCTCTAGTGATGAAAGGCTGGGAATGGAGTTTAGTGGGTATGGAAAAAAGTCCCTGAACTTCTGAGAAGAATGCTGCTGGCCCAGATCCCACGAGGGGCCCCTGCTGCTGTACCTTTAGGACTTTATGATACAAAACCCGAGGGTTAAGAATACTAACAGGTACATTGGTCTTTCAGCAGTTAATAATACGTTTGCTTTCGGCTTTAATTACCTGCCAGCAAATTAAAACATAAAAGTAAGTACAAGTGCTGAGTCAAAACTGTGAGCAAGAGGTGGCCCTGTTTACAAGCACAGGTCACTGTTTTCTACAGACTGCAGTCTGTTCCTATGCTGAAAATATATCGGCCCCATGAGGAAAAACTGACTCACAGAGAAATGGTCTCTGTGCTGCTTTTGAATTGTCTCACTTTTTACATTTTACATTTTCATTTTAATAATTTCCAGGTGGTTTAGGAATGAATATCTAGCCATCTATTATCCATAACCACTTATCTTGGTGTGGAGCCTAGGAATTAAAATAGTGTTTTAAAAACAAAATCTATGTGTTTGGCTCAAACCCTGTGGCTGAGCCAGTCTCCATCAAACTGGAGTTATTCACAGCTGGAAGCTGGTTTCTCCACAGCTTAGGATGTTAATTGCTGTCTGGTGGCAGGTATCTCCACAGCTGGGGATGGGGCCCACCATGTGCAACCAGCAAAATAAAAACATAGATATCCATAGTTTTCACACATTACCAAAGTAAGAAGTGGGCTGTCTGGACCTGTCAGGACACTGACCGATTTAAAACACTTGATAGAAGAAACAAATCTGGACGCCGAACTAAAGTGCTATGTGCCAAGTATTTCATCAATGGGTCCGGAGTGAAGCGGGTTTTGTGATTGTTGGAGAGCAAAGAGACGCAAAGGAAAGCAAACCAAGCAGTATGTTCCATAAGCTGGTGTATGCTGATTGACGACTCGGTTAATGCTTTGTGTCATTCGGGACTGTTTCACCTTCCACGAATATAAAGAAAATCAGTGGCATGTTTTGTTTTCTTTGCTCAAGATAAACATTTTCTGCTTTTTTCCCTTTGTGAGAGAGCTGGTTTCCATCTATCTAACATTTAACAAAGGGAGCCTGAGGCATCTGGGGAATAAGTTTTCAAATTAAAATCAGATGTTGCCAGGCTCGTTGCTTTTATGGTGGTATTGAAGTACTGACAGGGCATAAACCAGTTTGTGTCTGGCTAGCCTGCAACAGAGAACTATGAGATCAGGACTAACGCTTGCCTGCAATCGGGCTCAGATAATGTGAAGGTGTTCCAGTTTAGTGCTGGATCAGATCAAATGTGAACTGGAGTTATGAATGGAACTGCTGGGCTGTTGACCCAGCTCTAATATTCCTTTGGACCATCTCTGATAATGAAAAAATAAAAATTTAGCTTGTTCTTTGTGTTTTACAACTGGTTTCCATTTTAAACCAATATCAGTATGGCAGCATTTTAAAGAGGGAATGATCCAGAAGAAACAAATCCTCACCTCACTTTATGTATATCAGACTCTGTGTTCTCAGGTAGCAGATATGAATGGAACTACAATGGTGAGGCTTGATTTGGCTATGAAATTTGGTTATATGTTGGAGCACGTGTGCACAATGGCATGATGGGCACTACGGCATGATTCGTACCTTGAAGTTGACTGTGTGCAGTGTGGTGATGGAGTTTGTTTGGAAGACAGCATAGCTTTCGATAGGTCAGCCTGAAGCCACTTTCCATCCACCATGCTACACCAGGGCAAAGGCACTGCTGCTGCCTTGCCTTACCTTTAACTGTGAATGGTAGAATGCATAATGGATGAACAGGTTTAAAAAATTCTTCCAACAATGCAGTGGATTAGCTAAGGATTCTGTGTACTCTCAGTGCAGCTGCAGCAGCACCAGTACCGAAACAGTGGGAAAGAGGGAAACATCTCTGCTTTTCACATCAGCCAAACTGGGCCACAACATACATTCCTCTCATAATTCTAATGACATGCTGACCTTGGGCCAGACGGGACGTTAGAGTCTCGTACGATAATGAAAACCAGCAGAAGAAGGGAGGCTCACTTTGGACAGCATATTGTGCACAGACATCAATGCTTTGGAAGGGTGCAGCATCACTTTTGCCGACCGTGGAGGCGGTGTCACCATGGCGTTGTTGAATCGGATTAGCAAATATGGCTGACTTTTAGAGGAAGATGATTACATTTGGAAGGATAACAGAGTGAGATAAAATGCATTACAGCTTTCGATACATAATTACAAACTAACTGCTAGAAAAACAAAATCACAAGATAAAAAATAGCTTTCTAAGAAACCTTCTTTAATATTTCTAAGTTCTCATTATTGCACTCATTTTTTAAATAAACTTTTTTTAAACCAAAGAATTAACATAGACTGAAGATGCATGGAACATGTATGAAATAAGGTTTTGTACACCCTGTTCAGCCTTACTTCCTGTGCTTCTGGGGTAGGCTTTGGCCTGCCATGACCCCGGTTTCTGTTTCTTTGCAAGAATTCGCCATCATAAATCCGGAAAGCAAAGAAAATCTCCATTGAACAAACGTACCCACCAAAAACAGAGAGCGAGTGGAGGCTGTTGTCCAAGTGGGACAGCTTCAGTGTGTTGCCTCATAGATGTCGCACATGTATATGTAGTCAATTGTCAAAATCTGTTTCAAATGAACAGCCCATTTTGTCACTTTGTCAACAGTTCCATCATCCATTCCATGACATACATATAACAAAAAGGTGGAAAAAAAATCGCTGCTTATATTTCTTTCCCAAGATCCTTGTCACCATCCTCTCCTGTTATTTATCTCATTCATTTCTCATTCAGGTCATGAAGGAAATGAAAGGAAAACACAATGTAAGAACTCCAGTAAAAGCAGAATCACTCCACTGTCACCATCAGGTCAACAGGATGTTACATAGTGAAGCGTAGACATGGTGCAGGAGTGACTGATTTTCCTGAACACTATCAAAATGGCAGCGCTTTGAAGGAAGAGGAAAACTCCTGGTCAGTGTCACTGGCCATGTTTATGTGTGGGCTGGTGTGTTCCAAAGCTAGCATGAGCCTGCATAACTACAGACATGCATAGAAGTTCGTAGGACTTGGGTCTTGCAAGCAAGACCCATCCTTAGCTGGCTGGAAACATCTGGGGGCTACTTACACTGGACTCACAGGGACCATGGACTGTGTTTACACCTTCAGCAAGCACGCTGTAAATATTTGGTTCCAGCAAGATTTCTGAGATTCCAGAAATGAGTTGAATCTGAATATGTTAAAAAAAATGGAGGAGTGGCAGGAGTTTGCAGAAATATTTCTGAGTTTGAGAACAGGAAACAAATGCGCTGTATTTGATCTCCTCTTCCCGCAGTTTAGTGTGCAGAACACGCAGGGGACAGGCTGACACTGCTATCAGGACTCGGAGCTCAAAAGGGCACAAACTAATGAGTTTGATCCCTGACCCTTGATTCATTTGTTTGGTTTCTTGGGGTGACAGTGTGCTTCCATCCAACTCCAGCAACCTCGTGGAAATGGCCAAGTAAACAGCAGTTTGTTCCTCCCTTACTTCCTGACCAAAGGCAACCACTCTTCTGGATGTGGCAGCTGGCCACAGAGGTCAAAGAAGTCCTTGATCATGGATCAGCATTAGTGCCCTCATACTGAACCACAGAGTGTCAGGGAGCTTTTTGCTTGCCTGCTTTTTCCGATCTGAGGTCCATGGCATCGGGGAACATTTCAAGATCAATTTTTTCAGTCATTGCTTTTTGAAATGGTTTTGTCCAGGAGTAATTTACACTTGACTGTTTCCCACCTCATTGTGATTCATCAGACAGCCTTATTTATCTGGTACAAGCTACCTCCCCCACCTAAAGGTCCACCATCATTCTAGGTCAGAGGAAAGGGAAAACCATTTTCTGAAGGTCCAACAGACTCCTCTGTACCAGATACCTCCAGCTTGTTGTTGCTTATGGTTCTGGTCAGTCAACCATAGGAACTGGCTTCCTGTTGACCTTTCATTTGTTTCCAGGACTCTGTTCATTTGCAACCCTGAACAGTTAGACAAACAGAACATGCACAATGTTTCTAACTAAACTGAAGATGAAAACTGAATCAATTTTTTGTAGAAATTGATTTTTACAATCTGTTTCTTGTCTATATTGAAAGGTAGATAAGTTGTTACTGTACTGCATCTTTTAATAAGTGCAAGTTTTAACAGGTTTATATAAAGTAGTGAATTAATTTGAGAAGCTATAAGTGTTCATAAGGAATCAGTGCAATAGCCTTGTTTCCTTAGATATTTTGTACACACATTTTGCTAGCGATTTACTTACAAATGTTTGCTGCACTGAAAATTTTAATTTCATTTAGATATGTGTTATAGTTAAATTTAATTATCCATTTGTGTTTAATAGTTTATTAGTTTGGTTATTGTGTGCAGTCGCTCCATTCATTGTAACTCTGATACGTGGGAGAAATGCACAATACTGCATTCACTTGAGCTACCGTCCATAAGGTTTAGTGAGGCCTATAGGTTTCACCAGTGGCATCTCAAGGGCAAAGGGCCAAGCAGTGGGCAGCTGGGCAGCTTGAAGAACCTATAGTCACATTTTCTACCTGCAGTGTTGAAGTTTGCAACTTCACAATACTGAGCTCCCTGAAAGAAGAGCATCTTCATCCAGACAGTATCTTCAGATTCAGACAGTGGATCTTGCTATCAAGGGAAGTGGCTTGTCAGAAGCTATGGGATACAGGTCCTCCTTTCTAACTGGAACTGTCATGTGGAAAGTGGCTTTTTATGGTGTGGCCATGTCGATTCTGTAACCTCAGAGGATGTTGAGGGTTTTCACATGAGCTGCTGGTGGTTGAGAAAAACCCACAGTCATGCTGCCCCTCCTATTCTGCACTACCTTTTTTGGTTTTTAGGGGTCCACTTCCAATATATGGGTCCCCAGACACTGCTCTGTCTGTCTTCATGGATCCACTTTACGCCCTGAAGGTGTTGAGCTCTGGGCACTTAAGCAGGCATAGGGAGGTGAGCTTCATGCGCCAAAGGGAACCCAAGGTCATTGTGCTCGTTTTCTTAGGGGGGTGCATGACAGCATGTTAGACCCCATCCTCATTCTTGGGCCCCCATCATTCATAGGTTGACAGTTAGAAGCTGAGGAATGTAAGTGATCTTGGGTCTTTGAGGGTTGAGGGTGTGAGGAAGCAGGAGTCACATCTTTGACTGGAAAGTAGTGGTGTCTTTGGCCTCATTCCAGACAGGATGCTGGAGGCCTGTGATCACTAGGTTAGTGTCCTATTAACAACTGTAAACTCTGTAGCCGTCTAGATGTCTCCAGCTGGAACAGTGCTTGCAACACTCTTGTAGAAAGTGACACATGTGAAATGTAAAGTAGCACTCTAACATTATTTACATTTTTTGGACTTTTTCTAGTTTGTAAACAAATATACTGTAGTTGGCAACCCTTTTAGACATGGTCTTCAGATCATTTTAATATTGTTGGTGTTATGGATACTTGTTCACATTTAGTATCATCCTTCATCTGTGAACTTCTTTCATTTTATTGATTTGATACTTTTTTTTAACCCGAGTTTGTTCTGATTGATTATATTTGGAGATTTAGTTTTTTAGTTTTTTATTTTTAGTGGCTTGAACTGCTTTTTCAGCTACAGAAAGGATTATGTTAACCATAATACAGTTAAATTGTTTTCCATAATATGAGGTGAGTGAAGTTCGTAGGAAAAAATGAATCGGCATCAGATTCTCCACTCTGTATCCCAGCCCTTTGAAAGCTGCTCCCTTGCTGAGCTGTGGTCTCCAGGTGATTATTATTAGAATAATTGTTAAGTATTGGATCTTCCCTGTTGTGTTTTTGAAAGTTGAGGTGACTGAACAGGTGAGATGATTCTCCACAGAGATGCTAGAGACTCATACCTCTCTGTTCACCCATACTATTCGAACTGTCAGCAAGATGCATTGTAGGATTGAGAACTTTTGAAATGCTTTTGAAAAGGACCGTTGTTTTTTGCCATGTCAGACAGTGACTGTGAAAGTCTCATGGAATATTATTCGCTTCTTTTCCTAGAATTTTAGCTCCTGACCTTTTGCCCTGATGACAGCAGGAGTTATTTTGGCATGAGCTAAGCTCATGTATGTTTGCTTTTACATTCTTTTTTTCATGCAGATAAGTTAGTCGTGCAGTTTACCTTTCTCTCTTTTTAACAGTGGTCTAATAATTTGTCAGGTACTGCAGGACCAAAAACATTTTTTATGGAACTTGGTGCAGACTGTCAAACAGCAAGGGGACACAGACCCCTCCCCCCTTGTTTTGCCTGTGTTTTTAAAACAATCAAATTATTAACATTATTTGAAGCTGTTCAAATGATATGTTTATAGACTATAGGAATATAAGTTTATAGGTTATAGGAATTATAGGTTTATAGACTAATTATAGGTTTTAAACATAAGCAGTGTTTAAAATAAGTGGCATATGTATGATTAGTGGAGAATATCTATGGAACAATGTAATGGAATTCAAAACAGTGATAGAAGAGCCCTTGAATCTGCTGGAATGAAGGTGGCGCCCCTCTACCTCTAAACAAGAGGAGTGAAGCATCATATACAAGTCTCATACAGAAACCTTCACCATGCACTAAAATTACAACCAGGTCACTGTTCCACCACTATCTAGCTCTGTCCTTGGCCTTTGGCAGCCAATGTGATAATATCATAGAAAAAAAAAATCTATGTAGGCTGTGTTACACTGGATGATGGATGGCCCAGCGAGTTCAGACTGTGGTTCAGATGCAGCTCAGTCTGTGTGTGTGTGTGTGTGTGTGTGTGTGTGTGTGTGTGTGTGTGTGTGTGTGTGTGTGTGTGTGTGTGTGTGTGTGTGTGTTTTGTGTCTTATAGTAGACTAGGGTTCCACCTGCCTCACACCATTTGCTTTAAACTGTGGATCACCACAATCTTGCATTTTATCTTATGATCATAATTATTGCCATATTAAGAATTGCTTTGGTTTTTAGTCAGCAGCAGGTGTTTTTTTTTTTGTTTTGTTTCGGCTTGCTGTCCACTGTGAGTGTTAAGTCATGCAGGAATCAGTCCAGTGGTTTCAGTTAAAAGCGAAACAGTGCACGATGGGTTAGATTGTGTTTGTTTTTTCTTTTGCACTCAAGTGCCACAAGTGCAATAGTGTGCTTCTGGAAATATTTGTGTGAGATTTTTAAATGAAGCGTTTGAAGATTTCTCCAACATTTTTACAAAAAGTCCCTTGTACCAAGAAAATAGTTTCAAGATATTCCTTTTCCAATTAAATGAAGCAAAACTCCCTCTCATTTTTCATGAATTTTTCATTACTGTAAATTAATGGGCTGAACAATAAATGATATGAGTACTACTATAACCCACTAAACAGGGAAAACACTTCTTACATCTCCTCCTTTTAGCAGAAGACACTCATCCAAAAAGAGTACAGATGAACATCATCATTCGCTGCTGGGTTCAGAACAGTTAAATAGCAACTGAAGCTCAAATTCTGTCAACCTCAGCATTCCTGTTACTTCAATATGGAAAACATCTCTTTGTCACTGAGCAGATGTGCAGAGTTATTCCTCTGGATGCTGTTGTATTGGTTCCACTGTTGTTTTTTCCTCTCATTTCTGAGGTCTGTGATCCCCCAGGGCAGTAGTCCCTTGGCTGCACTGTTGCTAATGCACACACACACTCACTAGTTCACTCAGAGCACAGCTCAGAGAAAGCCAAGGTGAACATCCCGAAAATAGGCAAGGGTCTGGAAATGAAAATGAACTACATTCTGTATTTTGCTGTGTTCTATTTTTTTTTTTTGCCAAAAGTCAGTTTTAATGTCATTTAAAGTGCTTGTGCATGACTTTTTCTTTTAGGAAGCAATATAATGTATAACAAATATATTTTGTTAAGCACATGGTTCACAAGGTTATTGCACGACAGACTTGGCAGAACATAGGTTTTGTAAACATGTTAAAGAGAATTCTACTTGGTCCTTTTGTCTTCCCAATTAATTTTTTTTTAGAAAATTTTTTGGTGCATTCCCCTTAACAATATGTATGGGATCAAATGCTCAGCACACATATCAAAGATGACTTAGGTTGTACCCTACCAGCTCTGCATGGTGCACAGTTGCAAAAGTGTTTGCTCAGAGGTCAAAATTATGTACTGTATTGCTGTATTGCTAACCTCAACTGCATAGCAACACAGATCTCTCCCAGAAGACTCATGTTCTTTTGAGCAAATCTGTATTGATGGAATCCCTTAAAAACAAAAGATTTCTGGCTCATTACAGGTGATGCTCACATCCTGAAGCATCAAATAAATCTTTGATTGTCCATGCCTTGAGTTTATGATGACTCAAATGAACAGATATTTTATGGGGACTTGAAGGGAGGAGTCATGATTAACTTATGTAATGATTAACTTATGTAGGTCTGTTCATAGAAGAGAGCGTTGGAGTTATCTAAGACCCAGTAAGACCACATAACTGAGCTGAAAGAGACAGAATTGTGATCTAATGTCACAAAAGGTCAAAATACATGGAACTGTGTGACAGGTGGGTTCCTTCAGTTGGCCTCATTGTGCCCAGGCTTCACCATGAACTCACCCTTATGCTTTCTTTGTGAGATGCTCTGCAGTTGGGAGGTGGGGTGTGTATGCATGTACTTCAGGGTTTGTAATGGGGCATTATTTGGAGATGGTGGTCAAACTGACTTGAAACAATGTTAACGATTACATGAACATACCTTTTTGGTGTTGTTGTACAGGAAAGGAAAAACAAAAGGTGAGTGTTTCAGATTCTTTTGTCCCTGTGGTGAATTAAGTGTGATTCAGCTTTGAACCCAGATGTGGTCTAATAGTGAACCCTGTCCATACCTGAAAAGCTGCAGGTCCAAGTCATTGTTGTACGCACAACTAGGTGTGGAGGAGATGGTGTTGCAGCCAAAATGAATATATGCTGTGGATCATGTGTTTAGGATGTCAGAAGTGGTGCGTCTGCATGCCTTGGTTAAGGCAGTATCCATCAAGGCCCATGTAGGCACAGAAAATAAGTTATTCCTAGGAATGAAAATTAAACATAGCACAGTATTTCCACTGTTGTCATACAAGTGAAAAGTTATTCACATGAAATAACTAGGCTCCCTGTGAACGTGAACTCATTAAAAAGCTTCTGCATCGCTTCAACCAAGATATTTGCTCTAAAGCTCTCATTATGTAAGTGGTAAAAAAGACAAATTGTTCACCTGCAGTATGTTTAGTTCCATTACCTGTCAGTGGGCACTGATGTTCTGATCAAAATTTAAACATTGACACATAAAATTTCCTTCTTTAATACATGGAGATGGTTTGCCAGTGATGACATAGATGGTTTCAATGTGTGACTTCTTTATGGATGGTTAACTGTCCTCAACTACCCTGGCAAGAAATTTGTTAGTCTTGGTAAACAGCCAGTATGTCTTGGGCACCAACTTGTAAATTTAAAGTGTCTAAATGGTGCAGGGTTGACATTTAGTAGCTATAAAATCCAGGATGTGATGATCGGTAATTAGTAGGATCAATCTTGACTTGTAAAAACATGTTAATATGGGCAAGTAGCTGAGGACTGGTTTTCTTTGTTAGTGTCAGCCACCCCTTCTTTGGGCAAAAGCACTGTCTTCAGACTTGTTTCTCCTTGTCCTCCCAAAGCCCCGAAGTCCTGGCCTTGGATAGGTGAGGTGTGGGAAGTGCTGTGTAAGTGTACCAGGGTACGACCAAAAGAGGAATAGCCTTTGGGCACAGAGAAATGGACTACAAAGCAGTCACAGACATGGGGCCAGTGCAATAGGCCTTAGGGGACAGAGCATTCAAATGAAGGATTCTGTTTGTGTGTTTATTTGTAAGTGTGCATAAACATTTGTGTTCAGGTTCATCTCTCTTCATTTACATAGATTTTTGGTGTTTGTCTATCTGTGTGTGTCTCTGTCACGTTTTCTCTCCAGCATGTCCACCTGGCACCTACAAACCAGAAGGATTCCCAGGAGGTCTTAGCACCTGCCTCCCGTGCCCAGACAAGCACCACACCTCGCAGCCTGGCAGCACATCCCTCAGTGACTGTGTCTGCAAGACTGGTTACAGCCCAGCAGGTGGCTCCTGCCAGGGTATGTGCCCTACCTTGTACTGCTCACACACTCTTGTGTGAGTCATACATACAGAGAGCTGTGTAGTTCAGGCAGATGAGGAGCTGAACTGAAGATCTCTCTGAGAACTGTGGTTGCACCTTTATCTCTGTGCTAAATCTGAATGCCCTCAGTAAAATAAAATAATGGTCACTGTAACAATAAGCATTAGCTAAGAAATGAAATAATATAGGGTAATAATGGCATACATGCATGTAAAAAAACAGTAAAGCAAGTATACAGTATGCACACATTCACGTATTCACGTACACCAGTTCATGGCCATGAGGAGAGACACTCCACCTTTGTCCTGGTGTGAACAGTAATATGCAAGGTCACCGCTCCTGTTCTGGCTGCAGCCCGTCAAAGCACTTGGTAGACAGGTAAACAACATTTAGATTTAGGTTAAACTGTGTTTTAATGGCATGTAATCTTCTGCTGTAATGCACAGTTTTCCCACCTCTGAAGTGACCGAGATGTCAGTCATGGTAGTACTGGGGCCTGTGTGTGGGAGAGACGAAATAATTCAACCAGTTCAAGGCAAGGCATGTGAGTGCGTGATGCTTGGTTCCTACAGCTCTCAAAATGTGTCAGTTTGCTTTGGTTCTCTTCACCAGTGGTTCATTGCCCGGACATTCACGCACCGGAGAACGGCTACTTCATCCAGAACACTTGCAACAAACACTTCAATGCAGCCTGTGGGGTGCGCTGTCGACCTGGCTTCAGCCTGCGGGGGAGTAGCATCCGGCTCTGCCAGCCCAACGGCCAGTGGTCTGGTTTGGAGCCAAGCTGCACAGGTGAAAGACAGCTACAGACCACAGGTTATCCCCAACCCCCCTGCCCCCAATCTGTCTCTCCTTCTCTCTTAGGGAATTGCCATATTCTAGCCACTTTTTTGAAGTGTTGCTTGGGCCCAAGTTTTATAGCATTTACACAATGGTCTTAATCACAGCACGATTCCAGCCTGACATGGACTTTATGGTGCTGTTATTAAGCTGTAGTGGGAAACCCTTCAAAGAACTGAACTCTTTCTTATCTTTCCAGATGTTGTTAGAACTTAATTTGTGCATAAATGCTCTTTACAGCACCCAGTCATGTTTTCCTTTCTTGCACAGTGTTGCCGAAAGTGTTGATTCCCAGTCTCTTTGCCTCACTCTCTCTCTCGTGCACTGTGGCTGTGCCAGGGCTCTAATTGATGCTCGTAGTGCTCTGTTCCAACCTTAGCCACCCTCAACACGCCCCTTCTTCTCCTGTTCTTTATTTTTCCTGCCTATGTTTTTTATCTATTCTTTTATCCCCTCCCTGCCTTTATGCCACCCCTTTCTGCTCACCTTTTTCACCTCCCACTTTAAGTTATCATTAGTGTTCCAACCCTAGCTGAAAAGTGACCCCTCATTTATTACCCATTTTTTGCTTCTTGACCATTTTTTAACCCCATTTTGCTTTCCATTTTTAACTCTTTGTACTTCCCCTGCATTTTCTCACCTTCTTCCACACATCCTTACTGACATACACACCCACACTCCCTACTTTCTCCGTTGGGTCACACAGGACCCCCCACAAAGCCTCACCACACTATGTGATGTGAATTGTGCCAGTACAGGCCTTCAGTAAATAGGGCCCAGCCCTGCCAAGCCTGGCCTATTCTGGGCTTTTATTCTGGAATAAATTACATGCCTCAAGGTCCACAAAGCAGTCCTTTCCCTCTAGCCCCACCACCCTCAGACTGCTTCTCTCTTCCACTAAAACCATCTGTCACACCGCACTGTGCTTCATCACATCAAAATCACTCAAGATTTGAAGATCTGGTTTCATTTTTACCCATGATATTTTTTACCCAGATAAAATATTAGTTCCTTTGGAGATCAGCAGGGGGCGTACTAGCCAGTGCTTCCATTTTATAGTCAATGGACTCAAGTTCAGATCTCATCTCCTGCTACAGTACTGTTGATGAAAGTACTTACCCTAAATTAGTACAATAAAATTTACCCAGATGTGTAAATGGGTAAATCAATGTAAGTATCGTAACTCTAAAGTTGCTTTGGAGAAAGATGTACAATAAACATGTAAATTTGGATTATGATGCAGTAACAGTTGACTTTCAGTGATCTCTCCTCTGTGTGTGTGTGTGTGTGTGTGTGTGTGTGTGTGTGTGTGTGTGTGTGTGTGTGTGTCCATCCACAGCACGGCACTGCCCTGCGCTCTCACCTCTTCAGCATGGCTTCCTGAACTGCTCAGGGTCGCATGCCACATACAGGTCTTTTTGCGAAGTGCACTGTGAAGAGGGCTACAGGCTGGAAGGCAGCAGACGGCTGATATGCCAGGCCAACTCTCGGTGGAGCAGGCCCCAACCTCGGTGTGTGGGTAAGCCTGCTGCGAGTTATGAGCTTCACTCTTTCCACACACATTCCTCCTCCAGTTGCCTCCTTTCAGACCCCACAAAGGGTGGAACCTGTGTTGTGCTGCTCCACTGCTGGCCCACTATCACACCTTTGCTCATGCTCCTACTTGTGGGCGAAATCAGTCCCACTAACTGATCCAAGTGCTTTCATTCTTCCCATGTCCTGCCCTGACCCTGTCTCCCCCAAAGCTCCCAGTCTAATTTCTACATACTTTTTCCATGTCCGTTACTGCCATTCACACCCTTGTTCAATCCCCTGGGAGCTTCAAACGAGACAGGAGGCACCATTTGTTTGTTAGGAAAACAACCCAGGGTTGTGCTTTGCTGGAAGGCCTGAGCTGTTTACCTTAATGAGTTCAGTGCTGGACTCCAGACGTGCGTGTGCTGCTGGCTGCCGACATGCATCCGGCCCTCATTTGGCTACTTGTCCACGGTGGCGTGACTGAGAGCCACAGACGTAGAAAGAAGATGGAAACCGAATGCACCCTTGGCAGGGGGGATTAACTCATACACACATTTATGTAGACAAACTTCTTCATAGGGATCTGCACATATGTTTATAGACAACTTTTCATAGATTGTGCATACATACACATGTACTGATCAGCCACGACAATAAAATCACTGAAAAGTGAAATGAATAACATTGATTACCTTGTTACAATAGCACCAGTCAAGGGGTGGGGGGCATATATTAGCGGGAAGTGAACTGTCAGTTCTTGAAGTTGATGTGTTGGAAGCAGGAAAGTGGACAAGTGGAAGGATCTGAGCAACTTTGACAAGGGCCAAATTGTGATGCCTAGACGACTGGGTCAGAGCATCTCCAAAACGGAGGTTTGGGGCGTTCCCGTGTGCAGTTGTTAATACCTACTGAAAGCAGTCCAAGGAAAGACAACCGGTAAATCAACAACAGGGTCATGGGCACTCAAGGCTCATTGATGCATGTGGGGTGCAAAGGCTGGCCCATCAGAGTGCTCATGCTGACCCCTCTCTACTGCTGAAAGTGCCTACAATGGTCACATGAGCATCAGACCTGGGGCATGGAGCAATGGAAGAAGGTGGCCTGGTCTGATGAATCACCTTTTCTTTTAGATCATGTGGACGTGTGGGTGCATGTGTGTCGTTTATCTGGGAACGAGATGGCATCAGAATGCACTATGGGAAGAAGGAAAGCCGGTGGAGGCAGTGTGATGCTCTGGGCAATGTTCTGCTGAGAAACTTCGTGTCCTGGCATTTATGTGGATGTTACTTTGAAGCATACCACCTACCTAAACATTGTTGCAGACCACGTGCACCCCTTCATGGCAATGGGATTCCCTGATGGCAGTGGCCCTACCATACTGCAAAAATTGTTCAGGAATGGTTTGAGGAACATGACAAAGAGTGCAAGGTGTTGTGTTGGCCTTCATAGTCGCTAGATATCAATCCAGTTGAGCATCTTTAGGATGTACTAGAAAAACAACAACTCCGATCCATGGAGGCCCACCTTGCAGCTTCTGCTGCTAGCGTCTTGGTGCCAGATATCACAGGACACCTTCAGAGTTCTGACAGAGTCCATGTCTCGACAAGGCAGAGCTGTTTTGGTGGCACAAGAGGGACCTGCACAATATTAGGCAGATGGTTTTAATGTTGTGGCTAATCGTTGTATATGCATGCAAGCACATATTTATTCAGAGCCAGGTTTATAGACACTTAGACTTGTGCGCATATATGTACATTCATAGAAGCACATGGTCATAGACCAAACATGTACATATTTATAGACATACACTGGATGCACACTGACAGGGTCCGACAAATATACACAGAGTTGTAGACACCTGTATTCACAAAAACAATTATTGCGCGCGCGCACACACACAGTTATAGAGACACATTTTTTCTGTTTTATTTCTTTTTTTGCATACACACGTGTTCATAGATATGAACACACATTTGTGCAAAAGTCTAATCAACCAACACATATTAATAAACTACATTTTTTTCTGGGAGTATAGGTGAAAATCACCACACACTAAGCAAAAAGCAGATAAGTACAGTCACACAAGCACTCAGAGCATGGCAGGGAAAAGTGCTTAGTGTGTTTACATGTTTAAGAGATGGAGATGAAAGTTCTTAAATAAAAGTATGCAAATGGGTACTTACGAACACATGCACATAAGTAGTAAATAAGCAAGTCTGAATTTTTTACAAGTGAATGTGTGATTTATATATTACACCAAAGAAAGAAAAAGGGAGAAAAAGCCTTTACTCATAAAAGTACATAAGCTAAGTCACACACAAGTGCATGCACATACGCATCCATGTGAGAGGAAAGGGCTGGGAAGTGTTTACCCACAAACCTCCGGCCACTTCTCAGCTCCCCCTTACATGAGTCATGGCGTTCTATTTAAAACGTGCAGACGTCTGCGCTGTAGCAGAACGGCCCTCGGTGCTGTTTATCAGCCAGAATCTCCTTGCACGAAGAGCCAGCTTGTTTGTGGAAACGTCTGAGAGGCCGCTAGAGTGCTCCTCACTGCGGTTTACAGCTGTTAGATTGGATTTCCAAACTGTGCCACAAGCCCTTGTAAGCGTCATTCTGTCCACTGATGGAGCCCTCAAGAGTCCCGCAGCAAAAACCAACTGTGGAGATGGCCAGAAACACCTCCCCATGAAGTCCAACGTTTGTCTCAACAAGAATGTAATGTAGGCCCTTGAACAGTTGCTCTCTGATTCCACTTACTTTTTGCTGATGAAGGAAGAAAGGAAATCTTTTCATTTAACCTCAGACACACTACATACACTATACATGCATTATATTTTTTCGGTGATTATTTATTTTTGATAGCTCCATGGCCAATATTGCTTCCCTAATCCATGAATGACTCGGTCTTACACATGAGGACTCTGACCACATTTTCACACCTGACCTCTTTCAGAAATCCAATGTCCTCCGATCAAGACCCTCAAGAACATTCTGCTGTCGCCCTCTACCTGTGGTGAGGGGGAGGTGAAGCTTGGGACAGCATGTCAACTGACCTGTCAGCAGGGATACAGCGTGGTGGGAGAGCCAGAGGTGCGCTGTTTGCCATCCGGAGACTGGAGCACCGGCATGCACAAAGTCATCTGTGCAGGTAACCAGTTTGCACGCCATCTGGTGGGAGCAAGGTTCCTCAGAATACGTAAAAAAACAAAGCTAAACAGGCAGTTTTAATGAGGTGCTGACTAAACACTGAACATAACTGGTAAAAACACATGAAAGTCACACACTCAGAAACTGTACTTTTATTCAGTCTTAACGGAAAGTCACAAACATTCAGCTGCCTTTGCCTTTACCACTGAAGCAGAAAAAGGGAAATGTGTGCCTTATGTTTCCTCTTTCAAACGTTTCACACTTGTGCAACCTTGTCTTTTTTAAGTTAAAGAAGCCATTATTTGATGGTCTTGTGCCTGAGAAGACACCTTAATACACCATGTTTGCTGTTCATTTAGCTGTATGTTCCTTACTGGGCATAAGTGGTTGAAATATTTGGAACATGGACACAGGGCCCATGGACCCAGGATTCTCATCACAGGATAATTTCCTTCTGCTTAGGTCATGCCCTTCAAAACTCTTAACACAACTTGGATTTTACAACACATTTGAAGCCTTTTATATTCTTCATCAAAGTAGCACTCCATAGGGAAAGCAAAAAATACAGCACACCATCTAGGAGCTTGAACAGCACCAGCAGCCATGACCATGAAGTTTGTCACACACAAAGGGAAAAAAACAGTTAATCATTGCTTAAATTACAGGAATATTTCTTATGGTTGCTAATGTCTTGTTGTGCTGTTATCACAGAGATGACAACATGCTGACCACACATTTTCCTCCCATGCCTAGAAATGCAGGGCTGTGGTTGGGCTGCTGAACTGTAAGGCGACTATAGTGGCCAGCGAAACAAGGCAACCAAATCAGCAGCTCAGGGGTTATTAAAAATCTACTTGTTATTGTAAATTGTGTTTTTTACATACTTGCAGCACTGTTCTATAGAAAACTAAGTAAGCTTTCTATAAGTAAGATGTACAACTCCCTGTTTCACACAATACCCAATTATACAATAATCCTAACAACATGGTTCTTCCTCAGAACTGAACAATGAATTGATATTTATGGAACTGAAGTATTTTGGAAACAAATGTTTTGATTACTCTTTTTTAAACTTTAAAGTTGATTACACTTGGAATCCAAGGAATAGGGTTTACAGTGAGTTTCAGATAAGTATTTTCATGTAAAAGTGAGGGAAAAACTCTATAGTTCCTGTACAGTGTGTTTGGTAACTGGAATGTATCATCATGTTACTGATAGTGGGAGCAGGAGAAAAGGGGGAAGGAGCTATGGGTCATGAGCTGGATGACACTTAGATCACAAAAGCATCTGCTTTTGTTTTTTTTTCTCCCACCCTTCCCAGACCTGGAGCCTCCCTACATTGTGTGCCCTGAGGATGTTGTGGTGGAGACGGCGGAGCACCGTGCCTCAGCCAACATCACCTGGAGCCCACCCATGACTATGGACAGCTCTGGGGAGGAGGTGGGAGAATTCTGAAATGTGCGGAGGCTCTGAGGACTACAGTGGACTCTAAGTTTGACTGAGGCAGGGCAAGTTGTAGCAGCAGGGCAGAGGTTTATGTGTGTTTTACTGTATTTTCTTAGCAGAGAGACCTGTAGAGAAGGTTTGGTCTAGGTGTAGCTTGTATTATTAGGAGAAATAAAGATAGATCCTTAGTTTAACCTTGTTTAAATCTGTCTTTATGTGGGAGAGATTTCAAGATGACAGCATGAGTTTAGTCTGGGTTTAGTCTGCTGTAGTAGGGGAGTTGTTTATATTAAATTACCCAAGCCTGTACAGCGGAACTTTATCACTCCTGAATGTGCAGATAGCCTTCAGAAAATATTCACCCCTGGCTAACTGGTACTGCATTCCAAGGTTAAAATGTGTGTAAATTTGATTATTTTTCTACTTCTATTTAAATAATTCTGTGAATTTAATATTGCATCATAACTAATCAGTTGTTTTTTTTTAATTGACTTTAAGAGCAGACATCTGAAAATTACTTTCAGGAAAAGTATTCACTCTTTGTACTGGCAATATAAAGATTTTGTTTATTCCATTCTCTCCTGATCTGTTTCCTGGTAATGACGCTAAAAGTTTGAATGTTGATTTCCAAGGAATTTTTCTTCATTTCTGCAGAAAAATTGGTAACACAATGCAGAATTGTGCTGAATCTGTGTTAGAGGAATAGATGTTCTTTCCATTGACATAAATTGTATAGCTGAACAGAAAAAAGGTGGATGAACACTTTCTGAAAGCACTTTGTTTTTTTTTTTTGTTTTTTTTTTGCAGTGGCGCTTCATATCAAGTTTTTCAAAAATGTGTGTCATTTGTCTAAAAGAAGGCTAAAAAACATACCCAAAGCACTTTGGTACTTCTGCCTTCTGTTGACATTTATCAGCAGCATCATACATTGCTGGATGTCATGTTGCTCTTCTGTTAGTGATAATTTCCAGTGTCAAAATGTAAATAATGACGCCTTTGTTTTTGACCACCTCCTGGGTTCCACATTTCTAACTTTTGTCCCTAGGTGGTAATTCAGGTCACTCCAGTCCTGTCTCCCCCACAAATGTTCCCTATTGGGGAAGCAAAGATTACTTACACAGCCACAGATCGCTCTGGCAACAAAGCCAACTGCTCCTTTACCATCACGGTCATCGGTGGGTACATGTACTGAATAATGATGGCAATACATGTGTATATCTAATTAACATGTATCAGATGTTAGAAATGTATTATTATTAATTATTAAGAAATGTTATTAAATGTCAGCATGTTGGAAAAGAAGTGATGTTAACTTAGTATACAGATCTAACATCATAAGTTGCTGTGGTGAAAGGTGAAAGTGAATGGAAAAAATATAAGTAATGGTTTTTGTTATGAAAGCGCAATAGAAATCAACAATGTAGCTATGCATCATTTATTGTTAAAGATCCTATCGTAAAGTTGCCATCTGTTCGAGCAACATATACCTTCATCACATGTAAGAAATAAAAAGTTGATTTTCTCAGTTATTAAATGTCAAAAATCTTTTCCTTTTTTGACCATTCTGCTGTAATAAGTGATGCCAGTTACTGAGAATATGTTACCTTTCACAGTTGGTTTTACACTTTGTTTGTTTGTTTGTGACTCAGCTGCAATACTGAATGCAATATTTGGTTATTAAATGGTTAAGAGTCTCTGTCTCTGGGTTTTGACTCCCAAGTTGTCTGTTGCAGACACAGAGCCGCCCATGATTGACAGGTGCAGATCCCCGCCTGTTTTCCATACCACCGAGGCAGATTTGGTCGTCCACTGGGAGGTGCCTCAGTTCTCTGACAACTCAGGTGAGGCACCGGCTCAGACAGAACTGCAGTGTACGTGGCCATTGTGCTAAAATGCCTCACTTTTCCACATCTGAGGAAAGAATCTGGTAAAGGATTAAATATAGATATAAATATTTATTTCAAACAGCATAAAATGCATTATGAAGCAGTTATAGATATGACCTCAGTATATCTCAGTATTGGTGAGGTAAACTTTGCCCATACAGTTGGGTGCAGTGGAATTTGTGAAACATTGAACCACGCCAAACCCAAATGAGCCTGACGCCATTCGTCATCCTCACGTGACACACTGTCTGCCCTCGGAAACCCACAGCTCAGTCACACAACATCCGGCGACTCTGATGTCCGTGGTGTCAGAAAACATGTCTGTAATCGGAGAGGGGACACCAGGGTTCATGTATGCTGGCTGAAAATACCAGACGTCATAGAAGCTTTATCCTGTCTTTCCGTTTTCCGTTGTGCACATTAATGCTGAGGCAAGCTGCCAGTGCTTTGCCAGACATTTTGTAAGGTACTCTGAAATCTTGTTCCTTCCAGTGTGGAAAAGTATTGACTGGAACGCAACAAGACAAACGTACTTTTTTGGTCTATGTTTAAATGTTCTGTAGGTAGCAATTATGCTGCTCGGCCCAGATATGATTATAGTGCCATGAACAGAGCAGACTACCAATTTCCATCTGTCAACATGTCTGAGATTATTATAAGCTTTATGGTTTGCTGTTATGAGTCATATTCCTGTATATAGTGACGCTCTATACTGCCCTCTGTAGGATTATATCAATATTACACTTGTGTTTATTAAAATGATTTATTAGCCAAAATTTTTGTTTACTACCTCTCAGCTCTCCATTCTGCACGTTCAATATTTAAAGTTGTGCATAGATTCTGGTGTTATTTTATACTTATTGATGATATTGAGCAGTACTGACCTCTGTGTGCCACTCATTCCAGGGGCTGCTCTACATGTGTCTAGCACACACACGCCAGGCTCCACTTTTTCCCCGGGTGAGACGATGGTGCGCTACACAGCCACAGACCCCTCTGGCAACAACCGCACTTGTGACCTACACATTATTGTCCAAGGTGCTCCTTCCTTTTCCTCAGTGCAACCAGCACACAGGCTGTGCAGATGCTGGCTGTGCAATGAACCGCACACAGTTGTATTTTGATATTTAACATTTTTTTTTGTTTTGAAACCGATCCTTGTTTATGTAACCATGTATTTTTGGCAATGTCTTTGTGCTTTTCCACCCCAAACCCTGCATGCACCAGCCCAACTTCTCTCCAAGTTGCCATCCAAGATACTGTGTAAAACCAGAGTGTGTTTTTCTGCCAGGTTCAACATGCGAGCAGCCATTCCAGCCTGTAAATGGGGAGTTTGTCTGCACAGAGGGGGAGGGTGGTGTAAATTGCACTCTCTACTGCAAGGACGGGTACAGCTTCACCCACGAGTCTGTGCACAGCTACTTCTGTCCCCACAATGGCATGTGGGAGCCACCATACAACCCGGAGCAGCCCGACTGCTCATGTGAGTGATGCTGGCATACAGGAGGTCTTGCCTTTTTTTGTCATTCCTTTCGTTTTGCATCACAATATATATAAATATGTATGCGGTTGTGATCATACCTGAAAGAGGCTGAAATAATGCCTTATCTTAGCTGTAGCCCTATTTCAGTGCCACTCCCATGTCCTGCAGTGAACCGCATTGCCAACCATGGCTACAAGCCCTTCGAAATGCTGTTCAAAGCATCCCGCTGTGATGACCAGACCCTGCTCAAGTCTTTCAGCAGAGAGTTTGGCACAACACTAAGTGACATGGTGAGTGACCTTCAAGGCCCAGGCTGTGGGGTCAGCCTCTGTAAGTCTGCACAGTGGGGCTCTCAACAGTCTTTCTCCAGACTAGCTGCTTTCTAACATCTCCAGCAAAGCAACACTTAGAAAATGAGTACGAGTGGTTGACAAAAATTCATGCATAGGTAATGTTCTTTGTCGTGGAATGCAGGGTGATTCAAAAAGAATTGAACTCTTTCAAAATTGTATTACTAAGTACCCAAGTGTGGTATGAACATGTACTTTAAACCAATTTGTGAAATAACTCAGTTTTTTGTTAATCTAATACTAAACAAATGTTCAATATACAATATGCACATTTGGTATTTAGTTAATAAATTTAAAAAGTGCTTGGTTCTTTTTGAATCGCCCTAAATTGTTTTGATTTTGCAGTTGATTCATAAAGGATTTGATGTCATGGGACAGTGGGCGAACATAGGAAATCCCTGTTTCCACAGGTGCCTACGTTCTGCAATGCAGATGATATTGCCTGCCAGCTGGAAGTGATGTCACAGGCTCAGTGTCTGGAATACAACTATGATTATGAAAACGGATTCGCCATTGGTAAGATGAAGTCTGCACACGTTTCACACGTCTCCATATTTTCTTTAAGAAATGTGTTTAACGTCTGAAAGCTCAGTGCACTTACTGTCTTGAGTTTGCTCTAAATACACTGAAGGCAACAGCTTTGAACTCCTTTATGAAATACCAAAGGTGTTGCAGAGTGCACTGGCATTAATGAAAATTGGGGTTAATTTTTTAGAAGTTCAAAGTTTTATGCAATAATATGAAAAGTGCAAAAAGTTTAGAGCAGGGGTTGTTAACCTGGTGTCTATCTGGGCCTGGTGATGGGCTTCGGGTAGTACAAGCTTGCTGTGAAAGTAACTATAAAATTTATTTTATAAAAATTAAAATAAAATAAAAACATTTCTATGGTATTACTAAGTATGGCATAGTTAAGTGCAATATTTTATCCTAATTTATTTATCAACATTTTTGTAGGAGGTGTCTTTAGCTCTTTAGATTCTTAAATGGTTCTGTCGCCTAGAGAATCTTAAGAACCTCTGGTTTAAACGTTACATTTCATTTGTTTACATTCCTGAAGTCCACTGTGCCAGTGAAGGTTAATGTGCTAGTGAAAGCGATTGAACAGGGTCACCTCTACACCTCCACAGGTCCAGGGGGCTGGAGGAGAAATCAGGATGGGCAGGATTATGCATACTTTGACACTGGCTTTGCCACAGACCGCCAGCCAGCTCCTCAGCATGACGCCACTTCTCCAAAAAATGCCCCCCTGAGGGCCAAACGGCATCGCAAGATCACTGGGCCCACCAGAGACCAGAAGATTCAGATTTTCTTCAACATCACAGGTAGTTCCCAGGCTGCTCAGAAAAGCACACACTAAGGCTGAGCCCAGCCCAGGTTCATTTCCTTCATAGACCTATCATATCATACTGTATGCAAAGTAGTTTGCACATTTGTAGAAAATCTTAAAAAAGAACAATTTAAATGTTTATATTAAATTAGGTCTTCTCTTATCTGGAAGATAAAAACATATTGGTGGTAGTCAATGTTTATAGCTGAATATTATGCAGTAAATGATATGAAGCAACATAAATGATAAAAGAGGTGCTTAGCTACAACACTGAACTCTAAGAAAATATCTTTTATTACCATAAAACTATTAAAAATAAACAACTATTCTGTGACATAGTGAATAAAATGACTGAAAGTATAGAATACTGTTCATCATCTCCCACTTTGTATGAGTCATCACTCATGTAAGGAAATCAGTATCACTTGAGGTCCATGTGTTAGGACCACATGGCCCCCTGACTCAAAGCAATATCCACCGCCTCTGTCCCTCCAGCTAGCATCCCACTTCCAGCCGGGAGGAATGACTCCGTGGAGGTAGCCAATCAGAAGCGGCTACTACGCACCTTGGAGCAGCTGACCAATCGACTGAAGAGGACACTAAGCAAGCAGGCCCTCTCCACATTCCACGTGGCCTCAGAGATGATTGTGGCCGACCCCAAATCCTTGGAGAGTCAGAAGGCCTCGCTGTTCTGCAGACCTGGCTCTGTGTTGAAGGATAGGCTGTGTGGTGAGTGGGCCTGAGGAATTGGTGTCTGTGCTGATATAGGATTATGTTTGTGGTTGTGCTAATGGAGGGAGTGCGTGATGTAGAGGTTGTGCTGATGTCAGGGCTGAGTGGGTCAGGGTTAGCACTGAAAGCTGAATAGGAAAAACACATCAAAAGGATCTGCAAATCAGTGTATTTGTACCACTTCTACTCAATGAACAGTCTCTTTGTTCAATCTGGTGGAAATATGACTCTACTGTCTTTCTGCTCATGAAGACCTCTGTTCTGACCTCTCCCACAGTCCTATGCCCTGTGGGCACCTACTACTCAGTAGAGTTCAACGCATGTCAAAGCTGCTGGTTGGGTTCCTACCAGGACCTGGAGGGGCAGACAGAGTGCAAGGCTTGCCCAGATGGCTCATCCACCCCATACCTACACTCCCGTAGCCCTACGGAATGCAAAGGTAGCCCATGAGCTATCCGTCTGTCTGAGTGTTTGTCAGTCAGTTACTATTGAGCACAGATGTTTCCTACTCAGGGTCTGTGAAGGAGGGATGTGGAGACGTACTGGGAAACATGCTGTTTACATCACTCAGGCTTCACTAACCAGTGTTGGTGCACATCTTGTTGGCCCAGCATAGCAGCTTGGTAGTTATTAGGGTGGTCACTGAAGGTTCCTGGTTCAAATCCCTGTTCCAACTGCTGCACCCATGTTTAAGGTACCTCACCCTATTTGCTCCAGTAAGAACTCCCGGCTGTATGAATAGATAAATCACTGTACAGAACTCTTATTGTGTAATGCCGGGTGCAATGGGAGCTGATTTAGAAATAGTGGACATTGTGTCTCTTCACAGCCGAGTCCCCACTGTGTTACCTGCATTCTGAGGTGGGAAAGGACCTGATGTAACAACGAGCAGTATGGACATGGCTGTGACCCTTGACCCCTCACTCCTGTTGCAGCGCAGTGCAAGCCGGGCAGCTTCTCTGCCAACGGCCTGGAGACTTGCGAGTCATGCCCATTGGGCCAGTACCAGCCTGGGTTCGGGTCCCGGGTCTGCTTGAACTGCCCAGGGGATACATCCACAGTTGTCCGGGGGACTGTGGACATAGCTGAGTGTGGGGGTAAGTGTTCATTTTGATGCCAGATAGACAACTTTGTGGTTATGTGTCTGCACATGTCTGTACACCTACATACATGGGGACTGTGGTCAGAGTGGGAGGTGTGTTATAAACCCCTGTGGCCCAAGCTCCCAGGACCTTTGTTTTTTTGTGCACTCAGTGCCTTGCTCGGCTGGACATTTTTCTCGGACGGGGCTTGCACCTTGCTATCCCTGCCCCCGGGACTACTACCAACCTGAGGTGGGCCGTTCCTTCTGCTTATCCTGCCCCTTCTATGGGACGACCACTGTCACTGGGGCAACAGCCATTCACCACTGCTCTAGTGAGTGGAATGCTTTATCATAATAAGGCAGTAGGTGGCGATGTAGTTATAGTCATTCTCTTTTAACTGAAGGACCTGGGTACAAATCTTGATCTATGTTCTACCTGTGAATTTTGGATTTAGTAAAACTTACTCGGGCGCATAAATGACTGTACTGCCTATTTGTTGTTGAAGCATTTGCATGTCTTCAGGCTTCAGCTCCAGCTTCCTGCCTGAAGAGGAGAGCATGACAACATCTCCACAGAGGCTTGATCGCAAGGACTACCAGGCTAGCAGCCAGGTATGCTGAATGGTGAGGTAAATGCAGTATAGGTATAGTACAAGTATAGTAAATGTGAAGGTAGAGCTGGACTACAACCCAGCAGCAGAGAATTATTTTTAAATATGAAAAGATACCAGAAATCAAGAAGATGCAGTATCACTGTAACAGGGTAGCAAAGAAACATTGTGTAAGGAAAATGTGTTCTGTGCTCCTCCTCAGGTGTTCCACCAGTGTTTCCTCAGTCCATGCAAGAATGGGGGCACTTGTGAGGAAGTAGGGGTGGGATATGTGTGTTCCTGTCTCCCAGGGTTCACAGGTAATAAGCCAGTCACATAGCATCATGGACTTGCGCACTATATGTCAGTGGCATAATTAAAAGCAAGCAATTAATTAATTTACTCAACATTTAGTTCCATATGATCCTGATGTCTGTAAGGTAAGAGGTGACACAAGGGATACAGTAAACTCCTCGGAGTCTCCCCACAGGGTCTAACTGCGAGCGGAACATAGATGAGTGCCAGTCGGCACCCTGCCAGAACGGGGGTCTCTGTAGGGATGCCACAGGGGACTTCCTCTGCGAGTGTCAGTCTGGGTACACAGGTATGGCGTCTTGCAGTCAGCTGCCTGCTCTTTCTGTACAGCAGCTGCAAATAAGTACCATCTGTTTTCCTTTTTGCTTTTCCTTGGCCACTCGCATCCAGATTGGCATGCACACGCAGGCTTTTTTCCACTCATTTAAGGCTGCGTAAACTAACAGTCTTTTTCCTGTTTCTGCCAACTCCACTGCCATTGCTCAGGGTCGATGTGTGAGGCAGAGGTGAATGAATGCAGCTCCTCTCCCTGCCTGAACGATGGGATGTGCGTGGATGAAGTGAACCGGTATGCCTGCAGCTGCGTGGAGGGTTTCACAGGTCAGAGCCACGCTGTGTCCCTTGCACTTTTGACCATGGTCCTTCTTTTATGCATAACAGTAGGTAGTTGTGGGCCCAAACACAGAAACTGTGCCAAGATGCTTAGCCCAACTTGCTGCAATAGAATGTCTACCAGCAGTTAAGCAAGAGTTGAGCAACGCCTGTTGAGCAAATGCTTATTTGTCATATTTACTCAGCTTTAGTTTGATATATGAAATCAAGTATCATTATTTAATCATGAATACTGGGACATTTTGCAATATGTGGTTTCCAGCTATATCTGTAAGTAGTTGGCAGAAGGGAAACCGCACACTGATGTTCATTTTGAGAGTATTAAATGGAATAAACCTAGGTCCACACTCTAATATTTCAAATACACTGGTGACTCGATACAACGTGGTTGTTGGTGTCCAAAAAATCTGACCACCTTGTACATGAGGCCAGGGTGTGAAGAGGAGCCCTTTCTGCCACCTGATGGTACAACCCATGTTGCATGATGGTCACTGACCTTAAAATTACACTTTTCTCTTACCACCATGTGCATTTCTTTTCATCATAAGCTCATGTAATAGATTTATTTTGGAATTTGATTTGTTTAAAAATGGGCAATCGAAAAATTACCTCTTGGCATTTAGAAAACAGCAAACAGAACTGCATAAGCTATTTTAGCTAAATTATAAAAATGTGTACATGAAAGTTTAGGGATTAATAAAATGATCTTGTAAGGGGTAAGCGTGAAAAGACATTTGATGTACTAAAGGGACACTGGATGAGTTTACTTTTGGTCGTGTGCTGAAAGTGTTGTTTCATGCCTTCTCAATTCTTCAAGTCAGAACAGTTTAAAGGTTTTCTGGATTTACTCAAAGGTACCACTAGACAAATATGCATGAACAGGAAGAACTGCAGGTTTTTTTGGACACCCGTAGAGCTTTTTGCTGAAAGCACTTGTGAGGTAACCAGTGCCAAAAGTGTAAGAATAGATTTTATGTTACTGTCATGGTACGCTAGTTTTTAGTTTGCCAACGACATTTTTGAAAATAGTCAAAGAAATGGATATAACAAAGATTTCATTTTACTGTGTGGTGAGACATTTGTGAAAATCATCATACAACCTTTAGATGTTTGTTGTTTTATGTGTTTCATGTGTTTTTAAAAAGGGGGTGTGGTGATAAATTGGGGTCTGATGGCTGACCGCATAGTACACAGGTCCATGTTCTATCGAAGAGCATTGCATCAAGTCACCAGTGTATGCAAAACTCTAATGTGCTTTACACAGAAGTCATTTAAAATGGTAATATGAGGTAACTTTTGTTTTCTAAAGGGGTCCACTGTGAGCTCGAGATCAATGAATGTCTTTCAAGCCCCTGTCTGAACGGAGGCGTCTGTGAAGACTTGGCGGGGGGCTATTCCTGTACCTGTGCTCTGGGGTTCTCTGGGGACAGCTGTGAGCTGAATGTGAATGAGTGTGATAGCAACCCCTGTCTAAATGGAGGTACCTGCAAGGATGCAGTCAATGATTTCAGGTGAGCGATCACTACCATTGATTTTCAAATAATCTGAGAAGAATAAAAATTAAAACCTAAGTTTACTGATGTACTTATTATGTGTGGTCAGTGATGTGTACATGTGGGAGATATGGGGCACTTTCATTATCCACATAGCATGTAATGCCAGACCTCCTTGTGTTTAGGATATGATACTAAAATGTCCTGAATGTTGTAGCTATCTATTTGTTAGAGTATTTATTTGTTAAGTTTGAGAATTGTGCGCTGTATGCCTTAGGATAAAGACACCAAACAGTAATAATGATACCACTGCGGCTCAGGTGCGAGTGCCCGGCCGGGTTCGCTGGCAAACTGTGCCAGGTGGATGTGAACGAGTGTAAGCCCAGCCCCTGCTTGAACGGGGCCAGCTGCTTGGACGGCCCAGGCTCCTTCATGTGCAAGTGCCCTCCTGGGTTCAGCGGAACCAGGTGTGAGACAGGTATAGATGACACAGCTTTTGTGAGTGCAGGGTATGAGGGCTGATGCACATTTGGACTCCCTTTAGTGGGTCTACTGGCTGGCCTCTGTTTAGTTGGTGGATTAGTAGCTGTTGTTTCTGGAGAGTGAAGAGACTAAACTGATTAGAATTTTTTAGTCATAATACAGTTTTTTCATGATACAGTGTTACTGCTTTAGCTCTACCATTTACTTCTGCTATGTGGTGGAATGTTCTAACACTTTTTCAACCTTCAGAGATATCCTCGTCCTTTAACCTGGACTTTGAGGTGTCTGGTATCCATGGTTACGTCCTGATGGATGGTGTCATGCCTTCTCTGATGGCAATCACGTGTACCTTTTGGATGAAGTCATCTGACACCATCAACTATGGCACACCCATCTCCTACGCTGTGGAAGGCGGCAGTGATAACGCCTTTCTGCTGATCGACTACAATGGGTAGGTCCCACCAGAGGGTGCTCCTCCTTTCCTGTGTCAGTTGATCACTGGCTCATGGGCCCGATTTACTCCTGCACCTCACAGCTTGATTGACTTTTCAAATAACTATTTAATGTAATCAAGATTTGCTGATTCCTGAAGACCAGGAAAACTTTTGCCTTTAGTGGACCTGAGTTAGATATTCATGCCTTTGATACATTCTCTAAAGTACTGCTTCACATCTCCTTTGGAACAATGTAGCAAAGTGTCACCAGAAAAGAGGACCTTTTAAAACCCAAGCAGAAAGTTTTCCCAAATAGTTTCCACTTTCTCTGTGTGACTTTAACGTGTGGACCTCAACAACCCTCTCTTTCCTACCTTATGGCTGCTCAGATGGGTCCTCTATGTCAATGGCAAAGAGCGCATCACTGACTGCCCAGCTGCCAATGATGGACGCTGGCATCACATTGGCGTGTCATGGTGCAGCACGGATGGAGACTGGAAGGTCTACATCGATGGAAACCTGTCAGATGGAGGGAAAGGCTTGTCAGTTGGCACCGCTATCCCAGGTTTTGTGCTGCGTCATACTCAGTTTTCCTTAAATGCATGTACCCCACACCCCTGGACTGACAATTAGGATGAGGATAAGGTGGACGTAGACTGAACAATAAACATCTCCCAGTGCTTCATATGCAACGCTACACTAACTTTTTAGTAACACTGTCTTACTGCAGTTGTTATTCACGGTGCGGATGTAAAGGCCATGTATAAGGGAACTGTGAGACAGAAATGTAAATTATGTTAGCACTTGTCCCAAAGACGGTAACTGTGGAGTAGGGATGCTGTGATTAACTGGTTTCATAATCGAACATGTTTAAAAAATGTTACTTAAATTCAATTTTAGAAGCCTTGTTGCTTTGAAAACTTCCTGTCACGAGTGAGTCAGTGCAAGTGCAGTGCATTGCTGTCATCTCATGATAAATAACAGCTATACAGGTAACAGTTCACCAGGACTTTTCACATGCTGGCAGCATGGTTAACAGTTCATCTGTGCTTGGCAGGAGGAGGGGCCCTAGTTCTAGGCCAAGACCAGGACAAGAAAGGTGAGGGCTTTAACCCTGTGGAGTCTTTTGTGGGGTCCATCAGCCAACTGAACATATGGGACTATGTCCTGACGCCACACCAGGTGAGTATACTGTAGACTCCCACTAACCCAATCAATGCAGTCTCCCAACAAGCCCCTCTAAAGTATTTACTCTGTTTTACCGTGAGCAAAAATAAAGCTCAAAGGATTCTGTCAACTGCAGCATAATGAAACTTTGTAGTTAAATTTACAGAAATCTTTTCTCTTGTGTGGTGAATGTGGAATCACAGTTTCTCCTGTTTTTGAGGCTACAAGTTGTCTTAAGACAAATGGCCGTGAGAGAGTTTTGCACATTAGGGAACACACAGCCATGGTGTTACACTTTGTCTTCTTCAGCAGGGATTGCATTCCTTTTGGAAAGCAGATGCAGGAGGAGTACGTGTGTCCGTGTTTGTGGCTTGCTTCATCTCCACAGCAATAGACTCTAAAGATAAAGCTTGAAACACGGACATTTCAGCCATCTCCCACACCCTCAGAAAGCCACACAGAATGCAAAACCTGTTACTGTAATACAAGCCATGTGTCTTATATTATGAAATGGCCCCAGCAATGGGTGTTAGAGCCATCAAAAAGAATAATGTAAAGCCTAGGTTAAGAGGAATTGGGAATAGAATTAGAACAATTTAAAAAAAAAAAAACATTGTTCATTTCAGATTAAAGCCTTGGCTATCAGCTGCCCAGGGGACCTCCGTAGGGGCAATGTGTTCGCATGGCCAGACTTCCTCAAGGGTGTCGTCGGCAGGGTCAAGACTACACCAAAAAGCATTTTTTGCTCAGGTAAGATGCAAATTATGTGTGATTAGAATTGCATATATTACCTCGTGTCACCTGATTTGCTTTGGCATGGTGTTTTTTGTTGTTGTGTAATACTTAAAAAACCACAGATTTGAAGAAAATGCTGCTGGTAAAAGCTGGCATTATTCTGAGAAATTCTTTGTCATTATGTGATATTGAGTAGAATAGAATAGAATAAACCTTTATTATCCCACAAATGAGAAAGTTCGGTGTTACAGAGCTCTTATGACAAAGGGAATGTAGGAGAAGAACAAGTAAGTTTGTCAAGTACATAGCAACCGAGTATACCATGCAACGAAATGCGTCTGAGTAGTTGTCATGCTTAAGAATTTGCAGAATTTGGAATTTTCAGAATCTGAATTTGCACAAATGTGCTCAGCTGACTTGTGTGCCTGTGTTAGACTGCCCCCAGCTGGAGGAATCGATTCCCCACTTGCGAGTGTCGAGCCCTGTCATCAGCCCTGGCTCCCGAGTGCAGCTGTCATGTGATCCTGGCTTCTACTTGGTGGGGGAACCAGTGCTGCAGTGCCAAAACAAGGGCACGTGGAGCCACGCACTACCGAAATGTGAAAGTAAGAGTACCTACTGGTGTCCAGTTGGGGACAAGAGATAGGAGGGGGTCATGCGGTGTGCTTTGAGACACAGGCTTACCAAGTGTTTCTACACCAGCATCTGAAAGTATGACTTCTGTGTATGCTAGATTTTTCCAAAAAAACTTCCCTGTCTGTCCCTTCTACCCCCATGAGGACCCTTCTTCTCAGTACTTCAGCATAGAGCTGACTGTGTTAATGTTTTACAGGGGTAGACTGTGGGCCCCCGCCAGCCCTGGAGCATGGCCTGTTTGCAGGGGCTGATTTCCATGCTGGCAGCGCAGTGACCTACCAGTGCAACGTGGGCTTCTACCTACTGGGGGAAGCCAGGGTGCTTTGCTCTAACAGAGGGACCTGGAGTGGCAACCCACCAGCCTGCCTGGGTGAGGACCCAAGTCCCATCAGCACACTGTCAGTGTCTTGCATGCCTGCTTGGTGTCATCACTTCCTTAGCAACATAGCTCAGCAAGTGAATGTAACTGGACATATTTGAGCCTGTGTTTACCGAATATGTTTTCCCTCGGCTGTGAACCCATTGCCCCCAATGTGGTACAGATGTGAATGAATGTGCACTGGGCAGCGACTGCGACAAGCACGCCAGCTGCCACAACACAGATGGCTCGTACACCTGCACCTGTATACCTCCTTACAGCGGTGACGGAAGGAACTGCACAGGTACTTCAGAGCGACCATATGTATAACCTGCATAATTCAAGAGCATCATTTATAGAAATTAAAGTGTCGATTCAAATCCTTTTTTATCTGCTTATTGGGGAGCCAAAGAGTGGAAAGTAGCTGACTCGGTGCATAATAAAGCATCAATGCAGTGCTGTCCAGCCTCCTCCAACAAAGTACTGCTTGGTCTGCAGGTTTTCACTGCATCCCGGAATACAACCGAATAATCACAGTAAATGAATGCATAGAAAGGCAGATCATCTAGTTTTTTGGATGTGCAGATGGTAAGCCAGTACTAATGTCATTGACTGGGCTGCTTTCAGTCAGAGGTTGGGTTGTACTGTAAAAAACATCAACGACTTTGCGTAAATAAATAATACAGTGAAAACTCACAAACCCTGAGCTCCTCAAATAACAAGGCTGGACATATGTGTCTTGTGGATTCACCTGCTAATTTCTTTGGTCATTATCAGCTGATTTTTGACAAATGGACTTATGGTATGATGTTTATAACATGCTAATAGTAGTATTCTGATTTCTATAAACTGAATTCTATTAAGTTTAGAAATAAAGCATATATTAAAAAGCTTAATTTGATCTAAAGTATGTAAATTTCTTCTTTGAGTACTTTTTGGACTTAATACTTCACTTCATGCAAGTACTTTGCTGAATGCTTTTACTTGAGTCATATTTTTTTCTGGAAATAATCCTTCATTATTGTTTCTGGCTACTTTGGCTGACCTCTGTTTTTGATTCTCTTGATCGCTCAGAACCAATCAAGTGTAAGGACCCCGGGTTGCCAGAGTTTGGTCATCGTGACGGCAACGTCTTCATCCCAGGGAAACGAGTGGTCTTCACCTGTGAGGAGGGCTTTGAGCTGATTGGCTCTGTCCAGGTCACATGTACAGAGTCAGGAGAGTGGGATCACAGCATACCATACTGTAAAGGTAAAGAAAAAACATCAAAACTCATTCTTTAGAGGATGGGATAAAATATGTAATAGCATCATACAAAGTATCTAAAGCAAATATGCATTTATTATTTTATAATGTTATTATAAGATAATTTGAAAATGTCTAGTTGTAAACGGTGGACATTTGTAAACACTTGGCCTAATTCCACATTTTTCACAAACCAGTATTTCCTTGTTCACTACATGCAATATGTACCGTCAGTATATTATTTAAAGAGCATTAAAGTTTGCATTCTCGTTTTGACTGGTTTCGTGCAGAAGAAAGTAACATCCCTAACCTATACTGTATAATACAACACATTGTCAGTGTCAGTTCGGTACTCAGGAAGCAAAGCATTACAGTTTATTCTCCCCTGAGCACTTTATCATGTTTCTCATTTTTATGCATGAGTTTATTGATACCCCAGCCATTGTTTATGCCCAGTGAACACCTAATAAAAGAGGCAAATTATCTAGACAGGTGTTGCTTTGTCTGTCTAAAGCAAAAAAAAAAAATAGAAAGCATTTTTAAGGTCCTTTCTTTGAACAGCAGCTGAGATGATGCCACAGGGAGTAATGCTGGCGTCTCACAGTGCCTCAGTAGTGGAACTGTACATGGTTTTGATGGAGTGGAGCTTGCATGATTTCCCTGTTTTCTATGGGATTCCTTTGGGTGCTCTGGTTTCCTCTCACAGTCCAAAGACATGTGTTTCAGGTTAATTATTGTCACTTAATTGCCCATATTGTGTGTGTGTGTGTGTGTGTGTGTGTGTGTATGTGTGTGTGTTGCCTTGCTGTTTTGCAGAGATAAATAAATGACCATAGGGCCTGTTATAGTTTCAGTTCTGTGGCTCACCTTGGATAAAAATATCAGCTAAATACTATACAGTAGTTACAGCATGTTTTTATGTGAATTGCATCTGCTGAATGAATAGAAGTAAATATATATTATATATAAAAATGTACAGTATATTAGTAAAGTCATTGGTTGTTACTACAAAGACATCCCATGAGTTTAATCGTCAGAGGACCGAACCAGTTGGTAATAATGTTTCCCTTTAGAGGGGCTGAAATGCTGTTCGCTAATGTGTGAATGTACACTCCAGAGTGAGACAGATGTGTGTCATGAACCCTTCCTTAGCCCTCTCCTGTGGAAGGCCCCCTGTTCCTGAAAATGCCATCATGAAGGGAACAAACTTCACTTTCGGAAGCAAGGTGACTTTCAGGTATCTTGTCAGGCATTCCAACAAAGCAAGACACTTTTCCCAATGACACCGGGACTTAGTTTTTGCACAAAAACATAGCAATAAAACAATTTTACATCTACAGTTGATTCATATTGTGGCTTGCAAGGGCTATGCTTATGCCTTGGGAAATTACTTCAGATAAGATGGTGTAGGGATTTTCTCTTGTAAATTCTCTAATTGTATTTGCATTTACATTATAAGTGTACATTGTTATTTAGCAGATGCTTTTCTCTAATGTATATTTCATGTAATCCCTGCTGTTGTTGTTGTGTGGCTCTGACACACTCCCTAGCTGTAAGAAGGGCTTTGTGTCACAAGACCCAGCTGAGCTTCAGTGTCTGGCAAGCCTAAAGTGGAGTAGCCCACCCCCTACCTGCAAGCCAGTAACCTGCGATGAGCCCCCACTTGTGGAGAATGCAAACTTCACTCTGTCTGGAAGAACATACCTTTCTAAAGTCACTTACACTTGTGCTGAGGGGTACAGGTAAGAGCGATGCCACATATAATGTACAGTAACTTGCATTACATACTTGCAAACAGTAATAATTTTATTGTGGGAAGAAATTACATTGAAAGCAGCTTGCTGAAAATGGCATGGGGAACCTATCTGTTCAGTAAAGCTTTGCATCTGCAGTGTTGCTGTGGTTTGCTTTTCGTTGCATCCAACTGCTGCCATAAGTTTTTGTTTTTTTTTTTCCATTCAGTGCATAGTTTTTGTCTGGATGTTATTTTTAAAAAAGAAAGTGCATAGCTGAAATCTGAAATTATTGTATGTGTGTTACAGTTGTGTGAGTCCTGCATAGATTGACAGGTATGTGACAGGTGTCACCTGTGAAGAGACAATGGTGATGCTTTCTAACTGGAAGGTGGTTTTAAGATTGCAGGGTCCAGCAGCAGTGTTCTGTGAGCCAACCGGAGAATGGAGCACTCCCGTACCGCTGTGTGTGACTGTAGATTGTGGAGAACCCCCTGCACTAGCTGATGCCACCACAGTGGGAACCAGCTTCACAGTGGGCAGTAAGGTGTATTTCACCTGCAAAGAAGGGTAAAATCTTTTGGTATTTTACTTTTGTTACCTGTAATTGAGTAGCACTCAGTGACCCCAACATGTAAAATAGTCATAGATGCATTTCACCATGTTGATTTGTTAAAAATAAAATAGACTTATATTTTGAAGTAGAACACATTTACTGTTACTGCATGCAGTAATTACATCACATCCTTCAAACCCTTTTTTCTTGTCTTCCTTCTGTTGTCATGGTAAGTTAATTTGGTGCTATGAACCCCACAGATACACTTTGATTGGCCCAGAGATGCGGGAGTGCCAGCCCACTGGTGAGTGGAGTCCAAGCTCTGCCCAGTGTGTACCGCGGTCCTGTGGCCCACCACCACCCATTGACCACGCTTACCCAGAAGCTGGACACCAGCTGTTTGGGGATATTGCCATCTATTTCTGTGCTGATGGCTACACTGCTGGCAACAACTCCAAGGTGCTCTGTAACTCCCAGGGTGTGTGGGTGCCACCTGAGGATCAGGAGACACCCCGTTGCATTGCCACATTCTGCCAGCGTCCACCCGAGTTACCCCATGCCATTTTGGACTCCATCAACAAGCCCAAGTACAGCAGCAACACAGAGGTCAGCTACAAATGTGAGGAAGGGTTCATGCTCAACACCACTGCCACCCTGAAGTGCATCATGGGAGGTGAGTGGGTCCCCTCACCATTTGACATTGGCTGTGTGCCTGTGCGCTGCTCCAAACCTGTGGGAATTGATAGAGGGTATGTGAGTGGGACCAACTATAGCTTTGGAGCAGTGGTGGCCTACAGTTGCCACAAAGGCTTTGTGATCCGAGGGGAGAAGAGGAGAACTTGCCAAGCAAATGGGCAGTGGGGAGGAGTGCTGCCATCCTGCCAACCTGTGTCCTGCACCAATCCACCCCTGCTGAGGAATGGCTACATACAGGTAATGCCGCCTCACCTTGATGGCACTAGCAAAAACACTTTGCAATTTATTGCAAACTATTCCAAGTCAAATGCAGTATGAATGAATAAATATAAAATGAGAAAACGAACTAATATATCTACTAATTACTGTTGGTAAAATTGAATTTTGAAAACTGTTATGTCACATTTTGTCAAAGCCGTGCTTTGTGTTTTTCTTAACAAAGCTTTTTATGGCCCACAGACTAAAAGCCGCTTCGTGTTCGAGAGCAAGGTGATATATGCCTGTGAACCTGGGTTTCGGCTCATCGGCAAGTCCGAGCGCATCTGCCAGGCCAACCGCCAGTGGTCTAATGACAATCCACCTGCCTGTATCCCTGTCACCTGTGAAACCCCTCCCTCCATTATGCATGGCCGTTACAAGGGTTCAACCTTTGAGGTGGGCCATAAGGCGGAGTATCTCTGTGATGAGGGGTATGAACTCACTGGGGATGCCATCTGGACCTGTCTGAAGTACGGAAAGTGGGACAAGAGCAGGACTCCTCAGTGCACTCCAGTGCAATGCCCTGAGCCTCCCTTAGAAGAAAACCATCTTGTCCTCAAGAACCTGGACCCAGATTCTGGGACTATTAAGCTCACTTGCGAGGAGGGTTACATTCTACACGGATCCCAAGTACTCCGCTGCACACCATCTCAGGAGTGGAATGACACTTTCCCTGTATGCAAACAGGTGTTCTGTGAGAAGCCCCCCGACGTTCCCTTTGGAAGTCCCTCAGTGAGTTCCTCCCATTTTGGAAGCGTGGTGACCTATTCCTGCATACATGGGTTCACACTGAAGAAGGAGGCCTTGGTGACGTGCCAGGTGGATGGTCAGTGGAGCAGGCCTTTGCCAGAGTGTGTTCCTGTAGAGTGTACCCAGCCTGAGGAGATTCTCAACGGCATTGTGGATGTCCAGGGCCTCATGTACCTTAATACAGCCCAGTACAGCTGCAGACTTGGATACCAAGTTGTAGGCAATTCCACGTTACTCTGTGGGGAAAATGGCCTGTGGATCGGCAGTGTCCCTGCATGCCAGCCCATTCAGTGCTCTGTCCCGGAGGAGATCCCCAATGGGGTGGTTTCCTACAGCCAACTTGACTTCGACAATGCTGTCACCTACTCGTGCAAAAGGGGTTTCCGCCTTGAGGGACCAGAGTCACTTGTGTGCCTAGAGACAGGTCAGTGGGACAAGAAGCCACCTGTTTGCACACAGATCTACTGCAGTCCACCGCAGCCCATCCAGTATGGCTTCCTGGAAGGTCGGGATTATAAATTTGGGGTCACCATATTCTACAGCTGCTTTCCTGGCTTCCAGTTGGTGGGCCAGAACCACTTGACCTGTGAGGAGACCGGCTGGTCCAGCTGGACGCCCTCATGTGTTCCCACTGACTGCGGCCTGCCTCCTCACGTTGACTTTGGAGAGTATATGAAGGTCTCCGGTGGGAGCCCAGCAGGTGTGGACTATAATGTTTCACTCCCTCCTAGTGACAGGGAAAAATCCCAGCTAGACATGAGCTTTCTGCATGGCACAACAGTGGAATACCGCTGCCACCCTGGGTACGAGCTGAGTGGAGTCTCCAAGCTCTTCTGCAGGGAGGATGGCTCATGGAACGGGACATCCCCTGTGTGCATCCCAGCAGAATGTGAGCCCCCCAGCAACCCAGAACACGGGTCTGTAACCACTGGGGACACCGAGTACGGTGGTCTGGTCCACTATAGTTGCGATGAGGGTTATCAGCTAGAGGGCCAGATGGTGCGTCAGTGTATCTCGGGCCAACAGTGGAGTGACAAGGCCCCCCTTTGCAGGCCTGTCTCATGCAGGCACCCAGGGGACATTGCTCATGGCGTTGTCCAGGGAGACTCATTTCACTATCTGGCTACTGTCCACTATCGCTGTCTCCCTGGGTTTCTTCTGAAAGGAGCAGGAAGCAGAGTGTGTCAGTCTGATGGACGTTGGGATGGCGAACAGCCACTGTGTGTCCCTGTGTCTTGTGGACCTCCTGTGGTCCCAGATGATGTCATTATACAGGGTAACGAGTATACCTTTGACAAGAAGGTGGTGTTCAGCTGCAAGCCAGGATTCGTCCTGCAGGGTGAACACCAGAGTTTGTGTTTGGCTAATGGGATCTGGAGCCATGTTGGTCTGCAGTGCGTGGCAGTGGCATGCGGCTCGCCTCCTGTTGTGGAAAACAGCCATATGTCAGTGTCTGGCCATGGCTTTACCAGTGAAGTGACCTACATATGTGAAGAAGGCTACACTCTGATGGGAAGCCCAAAGCTTCTGTGTGGGGCTGGAGGCCTGTGGGCTAATGTAGCCCCACAGTGTGTCATAGTCACATGTGACCCTCCCGAAGACATCAACCATGGCTATCTGAATGGCTCTAGCTTTGAGTTTGGTGATGTGGTGGAGTATGTGTGCTTCTCAGGCTATGAGGTTGTGGGCAACCCATTTCTTCGGTGTTCAACCAACGGCTCTTGGCTGGGGAAGGTGCCCCAATGCCGGCCATGCGTCTGTGACCCACCTGTCCTCAAGTTCGGTGTTGTACTGGGTCGTGACTACTCCTGTGGCAGCCGTGTGTGGTTCCGCTGTGATGAGGGCTATAGAACACTTGGCCCCACGGAGGCCACCTGTGGGAGTGGTGGAGTGTGGAGTCCGGGCGTGCCTGTCTGTGGCAGAGGAAGGTGCTCCGCGGCACCACCCGCAGTGCTTAATGCCGTCCTGCAGGGCAGCAGCATCACATCCCAAGACACAATGACCTACAGGTGCCGGCCTGGCTACCGCATGAGTGGCTATCCCCATGTGACGTGCACTGCAATTGGCAGGTGGAGCGAGCCACGGTTCGCCTGCATGCCAGTGTCGTGTGGACCTCCTCCAACAGTCCCCAATGCAGAGGTTATTGGAGACAAATTCACCTTTGGAAGCGAGTTAAAGTACAGGTAACAAATCACATTTATACATTTAACTGATGCTGTTTCTGTGGAAACTTGTTAAACCAAACCCTACTGTAACTGACCCATTTATATAGCCGAGTAAGTTTCACCTATAAATATGTTGCTAACTTACACTGTAGACAGAGTTAAGATTTGAACTTACAACTTATGAGTGTGGAGGCAGCTGCTCTAATCGCTATGCTATTAGCTGATATGAGAGTGGTGGGGTGCATGCATGTGTGGCTCTCTCTTCTGTCTCTCTCTGAAGGTGCCTGGAGGGGTATGAACAGAAAGGGCAGAACACAGCAGTGAGCTGCCTGAGTGATAGTACCTGGTCCCCTCACAGCGTGAAGTGCACAGCTGTGCCCTGCGCTCTGCCCACCAACCTCACACACATCACTGTCCAGGGCAGTGATCCAACACCAATTGGGGAGACAGTCACCTTCTCCTGCGAGGAAGGTTTTCAGCTGAAGGGTCCCAGTGTGTCTCAGTGTCAGGCAAGTGGTCAATAACAATCATCAGTGCAGCTAGCTGTAGTCACTGGACATGGACCGACAAAAAGACACAATGGTTGGACTGTTGTTTACAGCCTGGAGGTGTCTGGGCTCCTGAATTTTCACAATCCTGCACAGCGGTCAGCTGTGGAAAGCCCCTCCCCCTTCTTCATGGCAGTGTCATTGGTGATGGCTTCAACTACGGGGACATGGTCATCTATGAATGTCTTCCTGGCTTTACACTACAGGTACTTGATAGTCACATTGACTTCAGCAGTGGTGCACTGTGATTTGACCAGGTTTCAACAGAATCAGTTTGTGGTACAGTTAGTATGTTGTAAAAAGCCCCAGCCCACAGTTTCCTGTTACTCTGACCTGCATTTTGCATGTACCTAACTCCAGCATCTGGTACCCTCATCCGAAAGTACGTCCCCATACAGAGGAGAATTGAGTTTGCCTCAACATCATAAATGAAGTGATTGCACTAATGTTGTAATAATGTGCAAAGACCAGAAAACTGTTTATCTTGCTGCTGCTGTTGACAGCCTGATGTCATCGTATACGACTGCTGACAGCCTGATGTCATCATGTGTGACTGCTGTGTTCTGTGTTGTACCCAGGGAGATGCAGCTAGGATTTGCCAGAGTGATGGAACATGGAGTGGCATGCATCCCATGTGTAAAGGTAAGAGAGCTACTTAAGTGTGTGTATGTGAACGTGTGTGTGTGCGTGTGCATGTGGCTGCCATAACTGTTGTAGTCACAGGAACACGTTATTGTGTTAGAAAGTTTTGATTCTTATTTTTTCCCCTATAGCTGTTTTCTGTGGGCCGCCTCCACTAGTGCAAGGGGCAGTAGCCATAGAAACTGGAAAATCTTATCAGAGCAATGTGACTTATGTGTGTGAGTCTGGATTCCATTTGGTTGGCTCACAGAACTTTACCTGAATATCTAATGGAATGTGGAGCTTCCCAGCACCTTCATGCGAGCATATGGGTGATGTTCCCTTCTGTAATTTGTAGTCATATAATTACAAGCATTCCATATACCCCTCTTTTTTTTCCTATTTTAATCTGTAGTTCAAGTTCAAGGTTTATTTGTCATGGGTGCACTAACAGCAGTGTAGCAGTGTTGTGCCCATGAAAAGTGTTACTTCCAGACATCCTCAGCAAATAAAATATATAAATAAGATATAAGAAAATTAAATAATAAATAATGAAATTAAGAAAAAATACATAAGGAAAATAAATAAGTAAGGAATAGATGTTGATACATAGGAGTTATAAATAGACGCAGAAGTTAAAAGTTAGTAAACAAAGAAATAGCAAATAAGAAGAACGAACACAACAGCCAAACCAACAAACACACAACAGCCAAACCAACAAACAAACACACAGCCGATAAGGGCATACAAGACATACAGACAGACTCTGATCGACACTGTCTCGCTGAGGGGTCAGTGGTTTAACAGTCTTGTTGTGTGGGGGAAAAACTGTCCCAGAACCTGCTTGTTCTCATCCGAATGCTTCTAAAGTGTTTTCCGAACAGGAGCAAGGAAAATAGTTTGTGGCTAGGGTGATTGTGGTCCTTCAGGATGTTATGGGACGACTTCTTACACCATTGGGTGTAGAGGTCCTGCAGGGCTGGCAGATCAGTCCTGGTAATGCTCTGTGCTGTCTTGACCACTCTTTGTAGAGCTTTATGGTCTGATGCACTGCAGCTGCCATACCAGGCTGTGAAACAGCCAGTCAGGATACTTTCAATGGTACATCTGTAGAAGTTGACAAGTATCCTGCTGTCCATGCTGAACCTCCTCAGCTGACGGAGGAAGAAGAGGCGTTGTGTTGCTGCCTTAATGACGATGCTGGTGTGCTGTGACCAGGACAAGTCCTCAGTGATGTTTACTCCGAGGAACCTGAAGCTGTTCACTCTCTCCACTGGGGCGCCGGCTATAGAGTTGGGCATGTGGCCATTACCCTGCTGTCTCCTGAAGTCCACGATCAGTTCCTTTGTTTTGCTGACATTGAGATGGAGGTCATTGTCCTGAAACCATGAGGTTAGGGTTCTCACCTCCTCTCTATAGGCCCACTCAACGTTGTCAGTGATCAGGCTGATGACAGTGGTGTCGTCAGCAAATTTGACAATGATGTTGGAGCTGAGCGAGGCAACACAGTCATGCGTGAACAGGGAGTACAGCAGGGGACTATGCACACAGCTCTGGGGGGCCCCCGTGCTGAGAGTCAGCGCTGAGGAGTTGATGTTCCCCAATCTCACCACCTGGGGCCTATCCGTCAGGAAGTCCATGATCCAACTGCACAGGGCGAGATTGAGTCCTAGGTTCCTGAGCTTAGCAACAAGATTAGAGGGCACGAGGGTGTTGAATGCTGAGCTGTAATCGATAAAAAGCATTCTCACATACGTGGTCCTCTGTTCCAGGTGTGAGAGAACCTTGTGGAGGGTGAAGGCGATTGCGTTGTCAGTTGACCTGTTCAGTCTATAGGCGAACTGAAGCGGGTCCAATGTGACTGGCAGAGAGGCTATGATGTGCGATTTGACTAACTGCTCAAAGCACTTCATGATGACAGACTTAAGTGCGACAGGGCGGTAGTCATTTAGGCAGAGAACTCTGGGTTTCTTAGGTACAGGAACAATGATGGTTTTCTTGAAACGTGTGGGGACAACGGACTACAGCAGGGAAAGGTTGAAGATGTCAGTGAACACACCCGAAACTTCTACAACACTGCTGCTTTTCCCTTTATAGTCCGTGATTGTTCTAAGCCCACTCCACATGTTTCTGATGTTGAAGCCCCGGTTGAGAGACTCCACTTTGTCCCTGTACTGCCTCTTAGCAGATTTTATTGCTGTTCTGAGGTCGCAATGAGAGTGCCTGTAGCCCTCCAAATCATCGGAGTTAAAGGCTGCAGAAAGCACAGATTTCACCAGTCACCCACGGTTTTTGGTTAGTAACTCTCGGAACAACATCGTCGATGCATTTTGTGATGAAACCTGTTACTGTTTCGGCAAGTTTCTCCACCCTGTTTTCCGCCGCCTGCCGGAACATCAGCCAGTCTGTTTCACCGAAACAATGACGCAGAGCCTCGTCCGATTCATCCGTCCAGTGCTGGATGGTCCTTGTCATCGGCTTTTCCTGCTTTAGCCTCTGCCTATAGGCGGTCAGTAGCAGGACGGAGGCGTGGTCTGACTTGCTGAAGGCAGGACAGGGGAGGGCTTTATATCCACCCTGGAACAGAGTGTAAACGTGATCCAACGTGTTTCCACCACATGTCAGAAAGCTAATGTGTTGGTGGAAATTCGGCATGGCTTTCCTCAGATTGGGGCTGTTGAAATCACCAGCCACAATCACAGCAGCCTCTGGGTATAAAGCCTCCAACCACTCAATAACACCATACAACTCGTGAAGCGCCCCTGTGGTGTCAGCTTGTGGTAGAATATACACGGCTGTTAAAATGACCAATGAAAATTCCCGGGACAGATAGTAGGATCGGCATCTGATTGTGAGGTGCTTGAGGTTAGGGGAACATCCGGAGGAGATATTTTCCACGTCCGAACACCACAAGTTGTTTACCATGAAGCAGACACCTCCCCCTCTTGCCTTCCCCGACACCGTTGTCCTGTCCTGCCGGTGTATTGTGAGGCTCTGGGGTGTAATGGCGAAGTCCGGAATTGAGGGGTCCAGCCAAGTGTCGGTGAAAACCAGCAGTGTGTCTTGTGACATGTAGTCTTATTCATGCATCAGAGTTTTTCCTTTTATTTAAAATGGGAGGATTCTGGCACAAATCCTTTGATTTCTTTCCCCAAAATGCAAAATGCACACGAATGCACATAGGACACCAAATGCAGTGTAAAGCATACGGGGTATGGGTAACCAAATATTGTAGACATACACCATACCACCCCATTACTAATCAATTAAAACGTGATACAATTAACACAATACATCAAACGGTTATTAAACATAGCAAAAACAACAAACAAATTCTACATGGCAAGGGATAACGGGAAGGGTCCATCATCCTACCACCACATTATAGTCTTATACCAGTGGGATAAAGGTCCCTTCTCATCATTCTTTGCTATGTAAGTGTTTGCAATGTTTAGTTGAGTTTAAAAGTGTTTTGGTGTTTTGTGTTAAAATTCCTTTATGGTGTGGGAGAATGAAAGATTTGTAGATAATATGCTCCATAAATTAAAGAGCATTATTATGGTACAGCTCTCTTAATTCTCTGTTGGCATGAGCCAATTCAAAAGCTTTATAGAGAGGTTAGAGGTAAAAGTGGTGTGTGGGATAGTGAGGGAAAGGGGTTTGGTGCAGTGTTTGCAGAAGCAGAACTGAACCAAATATAAGAAATTAGATTTTAGATAATTTATTAGATTAGGTGGTAGGTATAATCATTAGTATAAATAATATTGCTGCCCTGTGTTAATGTAATGAACAGGGGCAAAGAAAGGATCCTGCCCAGATGTCACCCTTGCAAAGATTTAAGTATAAATTCAAACATGTGTGTGAGGTGTGATAAGTGGAAATCTCTGTCTCCCACAGCTGTTCAAGATTGTGAAGATCCTGCAGAGTTGCAAAATGGGCAGCTCCTGCTGCACAACTTTACCACTGGGAGCACTGTGGAGTTCCAGTGTGACAAGGGCTATAGTCTACAGGGGGCAGCACTGGCAGTCTGCCTTCCCAATGGTTCCTGGGATTCCCCGTTCCCTACATGCACACGTATGTTTTCCTGGTCTCAGGTGGTGTTTATGCCGAACTTGAGATTTGGTTACAGAAGTATTGAATGGTCCATGGTGTGCAAAAAAAAAAACCGATGAGCTTCTCAGCCACAGTGAAAACAGGCCACTTCCAGACTTCTCTGTATTTCACTTTTTTCTTCTTGGGTTGTTCAACTTTTAATTTGATGCCGAAAACTTAAATTATTCATGTAAAGAAGTTAGTCACTAATTATCCATACTCTTATTGTATCCCATCTCATCCTGTACTATCCTATCTTGTCCTCCCCTTCTCATAGGTGCTCTTAGGGTTTATCACCTACAACTCTTTTTGGCTGCTGGAAGCTTATTCTGACAGTGACCATTAATGATGTTGTGTGTTATCGCCTGATGATTTCTTGGGGAGTGAGGTGATGGTAACTTTAAGGGACAACCGCCTGAACCAAAAAGGCATTAAAGATGTTGACAAAGACCTCCGCCAAGTGCCTAGTGCACTCCTTTAACATGTGATTGGGGATGCTGTCAGGACCTACACCTTTCTGTGTGTTAACTCTCACCAGTGTTCTCATTAGTTAGGGGACAGATCGTACCTGGTTGCCAGGTTGAGGTATTGCTTTCATGGTTTTGAGGGCCTTGAAATAGATGTACAATTTTTAACCCATTGGGCAGGGACTCCTTTCCATCATCGACAATGTTGTCTCTTCTCTTGTAGCTAGTGATGGTCTGTATTCCCTGCCACATCCTCCTTGGGTTGTTGTCCACAAAGTACTCGTGGCTTCTCTGAAAGCAGGCTAACTTGGATTTCCTGAAGCTCCTGATTAAGCTGTCCCTGGTTGCTTTCAGTGCTGCTCCTGTGAGCTTTCAGCAGTGAGAATTTAACCAAGGCTTCTAGTTGCTTGAGTAGTTACGGTCTTAGCGGTTACAACAACCTTGTACGTGTCACTGACGTTTGTGTAAAAAAGGTCGAGTGTGTGTTTTCCAGTCTTGCAGGACAATAAACATGCTGACTGAAATTGGGAAGAACTGTCCATTTGCCAGTGAAAGGGTTCGGAAAGCTCTGTGGTGTTCATGGATAACTTCATGGATAATTCACCTCTCAATCAAAGAAAGTCAAGGAGTGTTTTCATTAAGTCATAATCACTAATGTAATGCTAAAAAAATTTTTACAGTCAAATTGTCCTGGATTTATATACAGCTTTATTAAGCTTCATACTTGCTGACCAATAACAATTTTTTGCTAAACACTAAAAAACGCACACCTTACGTTAGATATAAAACTTAATATTTTTAAGCACTTATAGCATGCATGTAGCCATTCAGCACACACGGAGCATCAACCCTCTGTTTGCAGTAGGGAGGTCAGACCTGTCCAGAGACATGAACGAAAGATGGAGAAGGACCAGGGATATCATGTGCACTTTGTTTATTCAGCAGTTACATTTATGTTAAAAAATAAGTGAAAGCAAAAATTGAATTGTTACTATATTAAGGAGTGAAGAGAAATTGACAAAGTTGTGGTGGATACCACACCAATTTCAGTTCTTTCAGCCACTTTCGTCTATCTTTTCCATCACTTTCGTAACTTTTACCTATGCTCTTTTGTAACCTTCTTAACATCTTTTCACAAGGTTGTCTTCCTTTTTTTGCCCCATTTTGCTGGATTATTTATTGGAATAAAATGGAGACTGCACCACCACATTGAAACAAAGCGAATGAGACATGAAATTGTAAAGATATTAGCTAAGTATGTTCCTTACAGATTGCTGTACTGCACAATAGTACATAGCATATACACATGGAGATGTGTGGAACAGGAACAAGCTACTGGCAAGCTTTGAATTTCTTGCAAATTTTTTATGCTGTGTTATGACTCTCCATTATAGCAAAGTGTCTGCTGCACAAACTTTAATTTGGTATTAAAATATCAATTGTGTTAAAGCAAAATTGTGCACACTGGGGAGGTGTTTAATTGAGTTTATTTGTACTTTGCCATGGGAATTAATTAAACAAGTAAATATTTCACATGTCCTGCATTGCCTTGTTTCCACAGCTAAGCCCTGTCCCCTGCCTCCTGGCCTGGCCCACACCTCAGGCAATGCCTCCCAGAGCTTCTCTGTGGGACAGACTGTGTTAGTTGGCTGTCCAAAGGGCTATCAGAGTCAGGGAGATGTGACTGTTACCTGCGGAAGCGACCAAATGTGGAGTCCCTCAGGCCCGGTGTGTGAGAGTGAGTACCACCATCCTAAGGGGGTGTCATGCTCTCTGGGGGAGGTCACTCGGGCTTGTTTTGCACAGCTTTATTACAAAACTCAAACACCCTGTTGTGTGTACAGTTATCAGACTCTGTATAGGTTATTCCTGGATTAGTTCTTGCATTGCGGCATACTTGCAGGAAGGGAAGGGAGTCTTATTCAAGAAGTTAATAAATAATGTATTTATCTGGATTTCTTGTTCAGTGACTCAGCAAGAGGCATATATTGTCTGTTGCAGTGGAGCATTTAAGGAGTGTAATAAGCTGATGTTTAAATTAAATTTGAGAAATTAGAATATATAGTACACCATACCCAAGTTAGTCACATGAGTTTTATGAAATAAAATTAAGAGTAAAATGAAGAGCTGCAGAAAAAAATATTTTGTTTGTCCAAGCAACAAATTTTACTGTTAAGAACAGCAGAAACTTATCAGCTCTGCCTTTTTTTGGTCAATATATTCCACTGAGACTGTTTACATCAGCAAAATGGTTTGGAATGTGGAATAGCAGTGATAGAAAATTTAAGTGAGTAGCAGTTCTTTCTAGAGGCACTGGAGAAACCCTGTCAGGATTTTACCAGCCCAAAAAGTTAGTGTGTGCTATGCACTGTGGCGTAAGGTAGCGCTATGCATGACAATACATTATATGCTTAGTACACACAAATGACATACTTGAGTGACCATTAAAAATTACAGGGTATAATATTTTCTTTCAGTTTACCAAAAAGTGAAAAGTAGTAGGTTTTATGCTGGGCTGAATGTATAGCGTCTGTCTCTGAGGTTGTTGAATCCTTTCAGTTTTGTTACCCGTTTCATTTTCATTATTTTTCAGTATAATTAAATTAATGCGTCCCAGCAGTGCCGCTGTTGCTCCTGCATGATGAAAATGTTTCTGTCTAATGGCTGGATGCGTACCATTGCCATATCCGTGGGATTGCTGTGTGTCAATCCTGCTACAACTCTGTCCACAGATGACTTCACTCTGCAATCTGACTGTCCAGTGAGGGTTGTTCCTCCAACACAGTCACACTAAAATGCTGTGAAATAATTATGATGTGTATTTTTGAGGAACAGTGCACCCCTTGGCTCAGTATGATGATCTATCTTGAGGTCTGGCACAGCGTATTTGAATACCATTCTGGACATTTTTACCAAAACCTTTCCTGCACAGTGAGCTTTAGGACATGCGCTGTAACCTTGGTATCCTATACTGAAATGTCATTTTGTCTGTTTTACGTTGGAAGACAAAAAAATACAATTACTGAAAATTCTCATTCAATATAGAGAGCTGGGTTTTTGCCAAATACATCTGCTTATTTAACAGTCCAGAACACTATTGTTGTCCTATGGCGTAACGCACACTTTAAGAGGACATGCTGGTGGACTTGAGTTACACAAGGATTTGCACTTGCAATTCTCTTTTCCTTCTAAAATGTCTGTTTTGGGGGATTTTGGCCGTTCTTTGTTGCCTCCAGTATTTTCAATTTCCCGTCTTCCCATTTTTTTTTTGTCTGGCACTTTTCTTAAATGGATATAAAGTTGGACCATATGCCTTGTTGCATTTGCTTTGAAGGCTAATAATGGCAAAGGTTGCCTCTAGCAGTATCTTACTGTGTTTGCCAGTGTACTCTGTATCTAGTAGCATGCTTGACTTGCATTAGAACTGTTCCTGCATTTAGGTGTGTGTGTGATTTGTGTTCACACTCCACATTAGTGCCTGCTTGTCTCCGTCTGCACGTTTTGTAGACTGTTTGAGTGTCTGGATCTGTTCAGAGCAAACTAGCTAATCCAACTGCAATATTTGATAGATGAACATTGCAGCTGGTTTCCTGAGCTCATTCTGTAAATTTGTTTAAAAGAACATATGGATTAAATACCCCTGAAATAACCAAAAACCAATGGCCATGGTATCTCAAATCAATGTGAGCTTGTGCCTGAGACAACAGTAGTAGGAAAATCCCCAACTGAAAGGTCCTCATGGTAACATTTACCTCAGTCAATTAAAAAAAATAGAAAATAATGTAAAAATGACAATGAGCTGCATTGGGGGGCATTCACATTGCTGAGACACACTAGTGAGGTGAAGGTGGTTGCAGTGTGGGGCAGGTGGAGTGATTGCTTTCCCTTACCTGTGTGCAGGGGTTTTCTGCAGCCCCCCTCTCCACACAGCCAACGCCGTGGTGCGGGGGGCAGCGTTCCAGTTCGGCGACATGGCTGTGTACTCCTGTTATGCTGGGTATGCCATGGAAGGCTCGAGTAGGAGCGTTTGCCTGGAGAACGGCACATGGACACCCCCTCCTACGTGCAAAGGTAGCATAGGGCAGTTCCTCATCCTGCCTCCCGCCCAACATCCCCTGCAGCCATGCAATAAACTCTCCAGCCCCACATGGAAACATACTCCTCAGAAGTGGACACCCTGTTCTCTGAAGGTTCTGCAATGTACTGAGACCCATGAAGTCAGTACTGATTTTTCAGAAAGCAGTGGCACCTAAGGAGTGCTGCAGAAGGCCATTGCCTTCCACAACATTTCAGTCAGCAGCACTCAGTTCCACAGCCTTCACAAAGCAGGGTAGTCAAACACAATGTCACAGCTGTGTCCATTGATATGCCTCTGTACTATGCACTGAGGCCTGGGGTAAAGCATGCTAGCTACCTTCCAAGCATGTGCTGGCATGGACAGGGCATGAGCCCCCCACAGTCACTTGCTAGGAGTGTGGCTTTGGAAGGTAAACACAGAGACCCTCAGTTGCAGCTTTGTGTGGACAACAAATGTGTGTACACATTTGTGTGTGTGTGTCTGTGTGTGTGTCTGTGTGTGCATGACCATGTTTGAAAGAGTCATCCTGTAGGGACGAGCTGTTCTGTTTCCCCGTTCCAGCTGTTTGTTGGCTCCAGTGCCAAAATGGAGGCATGTGTCAGAGGCCCAATGTGTGCTCCTGCCCAGAAGGATGGATGGGTCGCTTCTGCGAGGAGCGTAAGTGCTGCATCAATCACTCAGAATGGAATTTACTTGTTCTTTCACTCAATAAATTTTCTTGACCCACATTACCTCCATGGATCCCTCCATTACTCATTCACTGCAAATCATTTACATAAAATCTCTCTCTCTCACTCACTTATATAGTTCATTTTTATTACGCTCTCTTCTCCACTAAACCTCATATTCACTGACCCCACAATCTCAGCATCCATTTCTCACTTGCTCACATCTTATATTCACTCATTAACCCTTTGAGACACTTTTCCTACATTTACATTAACACAGCTGTGTTCACACTCACTTGCTTAGACACTTTATTACTTATTTACTTCTTACAACCCGGTCTAGGGTCAGGACATAGCAGAATGGGTGTGATGTAGGAAATGGAGTGGAACTGAATGGAGGGATGGGACAGAAGAAAGGCACAGTGATACTTATTATACAAGTGAAAGATTTCTGTTTTTCTATTTACAGTGTATCCCAAAAGTGTTACTAGATTGGTGAAGCTTCAGGAATGACCCAGGTCAAAAAACTAAACAAAACAAACTAAGTTTAATCAAATCTGTAATCTTACCTGCACAAAAAATAAATAGAACAGAAAGATACAAACCACTTCTCTAACTCCCTAACACAAAACACACACAAATAGTTAAATAAGTGACAGGCACTCCCTATACCCGGTCAAGAGTATCCTAACAAACATACAAATAAACAAACAACCACTACACAGTCTTACTTAAGGGACAAGGCGAATCTCAAGATTGATATAGCAATTCAAGCACAATTCAAAGTATAGAATAGCAAGCCAAACAAGCTTCAAGCTTGGTGTCTGCTTCTGACGGCATCTATTATGGAATGGCCTGAAGCACAAACTAGATGGGATGAATGAAAAAATGGCACAGGATTCCAGAACAGAATGAAACGAAAGACCTTGGGAAATGAAGCACACAGGAAAAGTAGGGACTGAAATGTGGAAAGGAAGGCAAGGCAGAAGTTTGTCATTTCATCCATCTACACAGTACATGGCAAAACGAGACAACGTACCTCCAGGACCAAAGGTGCAACACAACACCCGCTTGCCGTGCTTCCCCTTCCTCGCACACCGCTTCCGGTGCCTCCCTCTCCGGCCAGCGGCATCAGGCGACACTGCGGTCTCGAGGCCTGGGCCGAGGTCACGTAACTCTTGCAGCAGTCTATCCAGGACAGCGATTTTTGGGTTGTTCCTTAGTTGAAGCAGGTCTTGATGGTGATGGATGTGTACACCAGTTTTTCCTATGCACATTTTCGTGAGAAAAGTCAGGTTTCAAGTTTGTCTAACAGTTGTAGTGCACTAAAGTTTGGTCCCGAAGTGGCCGCTGCATGCTACTGCGCCACCATCTTGGGAGAACCTGAAAGCAAACAAAAATATCCCACAAACTCTCCATGCATGCACGCACGCAACACTTGACTCAGTTCAGCTGACAAATGCACAGAAACATCTGGTATCAGATCCTGGAGAAATGTCTAGCTATGTCGATGGTATATAATGACAACAGAGATGGTCCTGATATGAAACATAAAGCTGAAACACAAATCCTATTTTAATCACTCCTCATATTCTTTTTTTCGATTTACTTGGCCTGTTAAGATTTTTAGCCAACACTCGTGTCGGTGTTGCATATGTTTATGAGAAGTTGTTGGACCTGTTTTTTTGCGTCTGTACTCCCTGCAGCCATTTGCATCCTGCCCTGTTTGAATGGTGGTCGCTGCGTGGCCCCCTACCGATGCGAGTGCCCCCCAGGGTGGGCTGGGACACGCTGCCACAATGGTGAGACACTGCTTTCCCATGAAGCACAGCTCTTCTGTATGCAACACTGGATTAGACTGTAAGGACCCGTACAGCACTTAGAAAAACAAGCAATTAGAGACACAACAGTGTCTCTCTAGAGAGTGAGAGTTCTCTGAGCAATACTTGTTGACCTCTTCTGTAATTTCTATCCTCATGTCTACAAGTCAAGTAGACAAGTTGCTTGATTTGGGCAGATGTTACTGTCTGGACTTACTAGATGTGCACTTTGTGAAATTTTCCATCTTTACTCATAACACGACAGCCCATTATTCACACCAGCAGGTCCTACTGCTGCCTCAGCTCCTCACTAAGATGCACATTGACGTAAAAATTGCTTATAACAGAAAGAGGCCAGCAACGTAATACCTTACCCTAACATTTTCACACAATGCTGCTGAAGTGCCAGCGGTTGCACATCTCATGAAGCGTTACATTTGTGTCAATGAACTGTAGTTCTAGCTGAATCAAATATTCATGCAGCCCTCCACATACAAACTGTACACAAGTGTAATGTGCAATGGGGAAGTTATTGTTTGCGCCATAATGATTTCTAAAGAAACAGTTAGCATATTACTGACAGTTGTGTGTGTGTCACATGCTCTCCCAGCTGTGTGTTCATCGCCATGTTTGAATGGTGGAAGATGCATCAGGCCCAACCGCTGTCACTGCACTTCAGGGTGGAGTGGGCATGACTGTTCCAGGTAAAGGGGGAGGAAACCTGTGTAATCCAGCTGCTTGACTCTTGTTAGCCCAAAAGAGATGTAACTATTCAAGGAGAGTGTGTGTGTGAAGGAAAGTGAGGAAGTGCAGGGCCATTTTTCTGTATCACATGAGTTTTTCACAGTTTTACCCTGTTGTATCAGCTGCTGTAACCTCTTGCAGTTCTCTTTGGCATGAATACATTTTCCATGTCCTTATCTACATTGGTAAATTCACTCAGGCCTCGCTTTATGAATAATTTAGGAGCAGTGTATTGCACTTATAAATCAGGCAAGAGGGTTCATACTTTTGTAGCATAACTATAGTCATTAAAAGAACTTCCACATTCCAAATGCCTTTGGTCCATAGTGTGTATATTTACAAGGCCGAGTAGAAAATTGTTTGTTTTATTCTGTCCTTTTAGTTCAGAATGTATGCAGACAATTAAGCAGCTGTATCTGGGGTCTCAAAATGTTATTACTCCTAGCATGAAATACATTTTAACTCCTTACATTTCTTTGTCCAGAAAAACCATGATCGTATCATGAGCCTTAGTACATTTTCATATCTGATTTCTCTACATCCCCCTTACAAGAGAACAGTGTTGGTGAAGCCTTCATATTTTAACCTGTCCTATTAGGTAGCTGAACAGCAGCAACAATATGCATTTTGAAAAAGTTTAGATTCAACCATTGTTCTCCTGTAAATTTGGGAAGTATCATGCAGTTGGGTGTCAGGAGACTTGGGACACCACTGCTTAAGGGTCATGCTGTGCAATTTCCAACCCAAGTCCTAGGAGTTTGCCACAGCCTAAACAACTGTGGAATAAAACATTATAAATCTGTTTATCTAATGATGGCCTTCTCTCTGTTTCAGGAAGAGAAAATCAGGATTTATTTTCTAAGCCAGGTTGCTGCTCAACATAACATTGTATCCCTGCCAAAGTACACAAGGAACATAATTTCATATTGTACACTATCAATTTTTTTTTAAATACATTTTTGTAAAAATAAAGCTGTATTTTTTCATATTAAGTGTTATATGCTGCTATATACTTTAAGTGTAAAAACTAATGACTGGGCAGTGTATATGTGTAAACTATCAGTGTTTTTATTAAACCAAAAGAATAACCTAGACTTTATTTTCACGTGGTTACTGTAATTAGATTTTTTTTTTTTTTTTTTTTAAAAAAACAAAAAAACCTTTTGTATGCAAACTTGTCTCTGTGGGCCTGTGACAGGGTAGAGCAGCAGTAACACAGAAAAAGCAGCCTTTGGGTTACTGTGCCGTTTCTGTCAGAAGCAATGACACAACAGCAAATGGCCATACCCTTACCTGTGACTCTCCGTCCAAGGAGCTCTGCTTGTTCCTTTCCTTTAATGGCAGCAGGGTTGTTTCCGGAACTGCCCCTACCTTCAACAGGAAATGCTTCTTAGGCTCCATTTGAGATCTGCAAACACTAGCAACTGGCTGAGATCACATTGCAAATAAACACACCGAACTGAGAGGACACACAGGTGTACGAGTTTCAGTTATGTCTTTATTAATACCGGTTGATATGCCCAGGCATCAAATGGTTGGTAGACACTGAGTCTGCTATAAATTAGTCACTACACAATGCAATGAGAAAAATTAAGCTGGAAGCGTTTAACCGAGATGTTCTGCATGATTTAGGGAATGTGAAGTGACTGGAATCTGAGAGTAGTATCAACACAGAATGTTTCTTACAAAATAGGAAAGATCCTTTAAAATTTTGGACTATACAATATGCATTAATATCGCAGTCCTGTCCAGATGGTATGGAGCGCCTTCATTTATGAGCTTCCAACTTCTCCAAAAGCTTCTTTTGGTTGGCACCAGAGAGCTCATCAATCTGTTTTTAAAATAAATAAATAAATTTTAAAAAAATAAGTCAGGTGGGCTGAAGGTCAGTGAACCATTTCCAACTGCATTTGGCTAGGTCTTCACATTAATGCAGAACCACAACTATAGCAGGGCACTGATGACAGGAACACGAGGAGAGAGGACTCGCCTTTTTTCCGTTCTTGTAGAAGTGGAAAGTCGGCATACACGAGATGTTACAGAAGGCGGCCAATTCCTACAAACAGAGACCATCAGTGTTGGAGAAGCAAGCAGCATCCTACACGCTGTGGCCTCGTTCCACACAGCAACACCCCCCAGCCTCTAAAGTGGGGCTTGCAAGGCCACACCCTTTAAATATAGCAGCTCACTTGTAACAGGAAGGGAAGAAAAATGTCTTTGGTTGGTTTTGAGCAAATCAGTTTGACACCAGCCTGGTCTGAGCACAGAAGAAACCGAAAGCCTGCTGACAAACTATAATCAAAACTGTGGAGAATGAAGATTAAGTGAAGGTGAGAACAGAAGAGGAGACACTAATGAAAGTCATTAGGTTTATCTCACATCGGCTTCGTCCACATCCACTTTGAAGAAGATGACATCCTGGAATTTTGGATCCTCAGACAGTTGCTGGGGGGGAAGGGGGGGGAAAATCAAAAGCTGAACTTGTTGTATGTATGACGAATGCTGAGTCATGGTGAAGAGCAGCTGTGCTGACCCATCAGACCAGATGAGGCAAAACCAGCATCACCTTCCATTTATGTTTGAGGGTGTGCTGTTCTGCCTCACCCCAGAATGCAAAATGAGACTCACTCACAGAGAGCTGTCTATAACAGATTATTTCCATAATGCCCCTGACAAAGGGCTCCCCAAAGGTTGCTAAGCAACAGTACACCAACCATTCATTCCTGCTTCTCTACATGAGATTATGCAGATAAGGATGAAGCAGGTGCATCTGTCAGAAGATGCATTTAAACTGAACAAAATAGGTGTTTGTACCTGTCGTCAAAAATCAGGCTCACTTTCCAGCACAGCCCCTCCTCACCAAGAAACCCAAAAAAAGTGCAGCTTTACGGCATCAAAGTTTCATTACCTGGAAGTAGGGGCCTATGACTTGGCAAGGGCCGCACCACTGGGCGGTGAAGTCCACGACCACCAACTTGTTTCCTGCCCCATTCAGGGTATCTTGAAAATCACTCTAGGAAAAGACATTTAAAAAAAAAAAATGTTTCTAAATTTTTGAAGTCACGCACGTGCTTATAACAACAGGCCGATTTTAAACAGGAAATGTTCTGCTATACTCAGTATACATGTACGTGACAAATAAACTCTGTTGACTCTTCAAGTGCCGCTCAGGACGGTGACACACAACGACATAATAAAAATAAACGAACGCCCTATATAGGACTATGTAACAAACAGGAAGAACAATAATAATAATAATAATAATAATAATAATAATAATAATAAACACTTCAATCGCACTTTTGTTCAAATGTGTTTAGGTAACATTTTTCCCCGCGCGGTGAGTTTAGATCTGGGTGGAGAATTCCCGCACATCAACATTAACATGTGACACAGTACAACCCGGCGCAGTAAAACCCAAACAAAACAAGTACAACAAATAACTATATGAACTGTTTCAAAATCAGCCCTACACTAGATTTAATAAAACTTGCCCACTTTGTGCGTGTCTTACCTTATTGCTGATGATCAGCATTGTCACTTCCTCAGGGCCACGCACTTTGATCCCGAGTGTCGGCCAGCTATGAGCGGGCGTTGCCGCCTGACAGTACTTATATAAACCCAAAGCCCCGCCCCTCGCGTAACATCTTTAAAGTCTTTCCTAACTGTGCAGGGAGTTTCCGGCGGCACGTCCACGAGTTTGACAAGCTTCAGTGGCAGCCACTGGTAAGCCAGAACCATAAATGGGGTTTGGCTGAAAAAAGGAACTTTTCTGAATCGAATCGGCGTTTCGCTGCTCAAAGTGCGCTGACCGCGCAGCCCGTTTGCTGTGGTCACGATGACTAAACAGTTTGAGGGGTAGACCATGTGATCCCCCGCAGCCAATCGGACGCGCCGTTTCACTCTCGTTTCGCCGTCCACGTGGACACAAGGAAGGAACGCTTTGATTGGATGGTTTCGAACTGCGCTCTTTGCGGCCTTTGTCGTGGCGTCGCTCTTCTGCGCTTCCATACAGAGCGAATTTCGCTGTGGTGCTGTTTGTGGGTCGGGAATTTTTGCAGATTAACCATCCTGGTCAGTGTCACTGCACCAGAGCTCTTTTGTTGGAAGAGTTGCGCCACTTTTCTCGGCCAACCTACCAAACGCTGCTTTGCCTATACAGTAATCTGATTTTACCGCGCTTATTGCTTTAAGTTATGCGTTTCTGTGATTTCAAAAACAGGGCCGGAGCGTCTAGTGCAGGTTCGAGTCCCACAGCTGGTCACAGACTTTGGGAACCTTGGTTTACAAAGCAACACAAACAAACAGCAACACTAATATTAATTCTGTACAAGAAATAAAAGCGAGAACATGAATTCGCTGTTATTAGGGGTCATGCTGTAAAATCCAAAATCAACAGTCCACACTGTATTTGTATTGTTTACATCTGGGATGTGACACTTTGAGGAAAGATGTTTTTTTTTTTACTTCAAGCTGAAACTAAAATATAAGTCTATTACAGCACTCTATGATTTAAATGATAAGTAAAACTCAGCAAACTACAGGGGTCTGTGCTGTGCTGGTAAAGCTGATTATATTGTAGTGATTATAGTGTTGAAAAAAGAGATTAAAAAAATATCAAATGCTGCGATGTTCTGTTCACAGTCTTTGTCTCAAAGCTTCTGTATTATCCTGTGCTCTTGATGTAGAGGCCTGCGATTGGCGGACATGGCCCCGTAGTGACCCTGCTGCTGATGCTGAACCTTTTGCCATGGAAACGGGCCTGTGATCTGGGGCCAGTGAAATTGAAATCAGGGTGTAAAAATAGTGTTCTGCTTTCTGGTTCGATGAAGCCTGTTAAGGAAAGCGATGGCAAAAGAAATGGGTGAAATTATTGTATATTTGGGCATTTTGAGATCCAGGAAATGACCTTTTCATCTTTCAGACAGTTATTTCACAGAACATCTACAGTGCTTGTGTTATAATTTGTGGACATGTAGAATATAGTCATACTACAGGAAGCTAAATATGTACAGATCTGTACAACAAAAGATCTGCTGGTAGGCCTCTCCATACAGCCACCTATGAGGAACGTCTGATGGCTGTTAAACTGTAGCTTTTTTTACGTTTTCTTTGGCATAAGTGTTGAGAAACCAAAGGCAGCTTTCGATTATGTTCTCATTTTTATTGTGTAATGAGTTACCAGATCATTTCTCTGAAAGATAATTAAAATCATACTTCTTCCTCGAAGTGGACTGTTAAGAGAATGGTATTCCGCTTGGAGCATGAATATGTATGTGTGACAAGTTTTTTGGAATGTACAATGACTCTTCTCCTTCTGCATTTTTGCTATAGGTGGCTCTGTGTCAAGAAAGACTCTAAATCCAACGCAGTACATTTTACCCATTTAGTTTCACTAAGTCATGGGTTATAACACAGGTAATGAGGAGACTTGACCCAGCTAGAAAGAAACCAAAACCTGCTGAGAAGTTTTTTTTTTTTTTTTAATTAATGAAACCTAATAACCAACCCTTTCTCCGGGGGTGAGTAAGCCCAATAAGACAACCCAAAGTCCTTCTCTTTTTGGTGTTAAGAAAACTATCTTAACACACAAAAAAATCCATAATTCTACACTGGCTCCTTTAGCACGGTGAAGACCAGGAGAAACAGATCAAAGAAAATAGCCTCAGCCCTTTCCAGCAGTTGCTTAATAATTACAAGATCAACAGGTTAGAAGGACTATTTATACTATTTATACAGATTTAACATCACTTACACTTGTGGCAATTAAATAGAAGAGCGCCAAAGACACACAGTTCAGCAACTATCACCTACTTCTGGCACAGGCCTAGACAGCATAAACACAAAACCTATACAACCATCTACAACGACATGGTGCCAGTAAAAAAGGAAGTAATGACAGAGGCAGCAAGTGGACAAAGATTGAAGTGGTCGGTAGACACCGAGTCTGCTATAAATTAGTCACTACACAAACCCTGAAAAACAGCCCCACACCATTATCCCTCCTCCACCAAACTTCACAGTTGGCACAATGCAGTCAGGCAGGTACCGTTCTCCCTGCATCCGCCAAACCCAGACTCGCCCATCTGACTGCCAAACAGAGAAGCATGATTCATGACTCCATAGAAAACGTTTCCACTGCTCCACAGTCCAGTGGCGGTGTGTTTTACACCACTCCATCCGATGCTTGGCTTTAGACTCGGTGATGTGAGGTTTGCATGCAGCTGCTCGACCACGGAAACCCATTTTTTGTGCTTACATTAATGCCAGTGGAAGTTTGGAACTCTTCAGCTATGGAATCAGCAGAGCGTTGGCGACTTTTACGCACCATTGCAGTCGTTGACCCCACTCTGTGACTTTACGTGGTCTTCCACTTTCCAATAATACCACTTACAGTTGACTGTGAAATATCCAGCAGGAATGAAATTTCACAAACCGTCTTATTGCAAAGGTGGCATCCTATCACAATACCACGCTTCAAGTCACTGAGCTCTTCAGAACGGTCCATTTTGTTTCACAAATGTTTGCAAATAGAGACTGCATGGCTAGGTGCTTGATTTTATACACCTGTGGCAATGGGTCTGGTTGAAACACCTGAATATAATTAAGAGATGTGTCCCAATACTTTTGTCCATATAGTGTATATACAGTAGTTTAAACGTGTATGTTCTGTATATCATTCCACTTGGCCTTCCTTGGACTACGGACGCCCTCTATCGGTCACCTCAACACATAGCGACTGTGATCGGCTCTCTTGACCTACACATTGGCGCCTCCGTGCGGTCACTTGCTCTCGCCATCGATTGCCGCAAAGAATGGCTTCTTCCAGAATGTCTCAAATAAAAAGTGTTCACGTTTTGTATTAAACGGACTCTTAGGCATGTATTTGTTGTCACTCATTTTGGTCCGTTTTCTTTTTTTGATGCAGCTCCATCAGTAGGATATTTAATTAATTTTTATGTGATTTGAAACATGTTTGTTACTGAAGTTGGTGTTTTGAAGTGATGTTCTGGGGTACTAATGTGTGCACATCTATTTTTTTTTTAAACAACTATTGTTTTACTGTTTTGCAAACTGTTTAATGGCCTGAGACTCCAGGGATAAATTAATTAATCATTAGTTATTTGGTTTCAAAAAAGGAATTATTAACATGTACATTCTTGTGTATGTCTTTTTTGATAACTTTATAAGTTCAGAAGGAAAAAATAACAGAAGCTAACCCACAAAAACTGAGGGATGTCTATATTATTACATTTTTTGGTTGTGAAGTAGTGGCAAAGTGAGCAGTCTGCTGCTGTGAGCTCCTGATGGACTCCATGTCAGAGGCTGTGGCTTCTTCAGCTGGTCACAAAGGAACTATTGGGGAAACTTGGGTTTTTGCTCGAGATGACAAGACAATATCATGAAAGATAAATAATGTTTATATATCAATCTGGTGTGTCTTCCATCCATGGTATCCAGATAATAAATATGGTTAGATACCTTGGCATCCATATTATCAGGTATATGCCAGAAAGGACTACTTTGACTTTTAACTCCAAATTGGAGGCTGGTAAGATCTTGAACTTATGGATGCAGAGAGATCTTACAATCTATGGGAGAATTTTGCTTTCTAAGGCTGAAGGAGTTTCGCATTTTGTGTTTCCTGCCAATGCTTTATGTGGACCCTATTTGCTGAAAATCTATCGACTTGCTTCTCTATAAGTTCATTTGGCAACGGAAAATAAAATAGGTTAATATAAAAACGTTAACTACGCCATTCTTGGAAGGAGGACTACATGCAGTAGACTTTCAGGCCTTAAATTAAAATTTCAAGATAAACTGGATTTAAAAATATGCGAGTGGGAATCCAATTTGGTTCGGGATTCCAAATTCATATCAAACACATAATGCCAACACAAATCAAGCAGTGCGGAAACCTACATTTCTTAATATCCTGTTATTTTATATTTCCTGTGAAGTCATCTGACCAAAAATCTGGACCAAACCCAACATTATTTCGCATCGATTTAGAATTTCCTCATTCCTTCAGGAAATCTCCAATAAGAACGCATCTCAAATCATCGAATTATTTTTGGACAAACTAATAACCTTTTTAATTGTGTCTCTTTGTTTTATTTTACTTAAATTTTTTTCTATGCGTATTACGCGTCTTCAGTTGTATCCTGTAACGTCGTTCAATGTTTTTCTTATTACTTGCAAGAAAAGCGCGAAAGTTGACGTCGCTGGTGGATGACGTCACAGACATTCGTTCGTTTTGGACGCAGAAGTTAAAAATGGCCTGGGGTGGACAGCCGCCTTCGTAACGTTTTCAAAGGTATGTCTACGCTCTCCGCGTTTACCGACATCCCAACGACATTTTAAGCCTTCGCTGTAGACGAGTTAAACACTCGACATTACACTTGAGTGCTAAAGGTTGATCTTCGTCATGCACTTTGCTTGAGGTACAGTTCTCGTCGGAAAACTTCGCTATACTACCTTGTTAATGTGTGCAGAGTTTTGTAACAACGTTATTATGAAGTCCTACTTGCTCATAATTTAAATTTAACTAAACAACCATGTGGTTTAAATCAAATTTTACTCTATTTTAATGATATACGAAGTTTATTTGGTTCGTTTTTTAATGTTACGCGCCACTGTGGTCCAGCCAATGATAACTGCTGTAGGCTCGGGGAAGGGACTCGGGAAAATGACGTCAGCAGCTCGGTGAAGGAAATGGCGGTCCTACGATTCCCTTCGTTTAGCTTCTCTCGTCTCTCGCCGCTGTGTTCCACCCAGTGAGGGCAGCCGTGGATGCACAAGCAGAAAGATTTGTCGGTCTTTTTAAAATTTTGTTGCAAATGTTTTGAAGAAATAGAGTGACATTACAGGAAACAACTGCAGAACAACTGTCAGCATTTATCGTTTATTATTGAAACATCGGTACTATCCAGTGACGTAAGCTGACGAGGATAATTATTTGAAACTTGTATAAATTGTGTTTGCTCAGATTTAAACACCAACAATTTTACTTCTCATAAGGTTGTACACTATTTTCAGCATACATGTTTTATATGTAAACGGTTTTGTTAAAATACACAGATTGTTATATTTTTGTTTCATTGTTATTTTGTTACAAAAAACCATAAAGTACCATAAAGTGGTTCATAAGACGGTGCATTCCTTGGGTGTTTGTCAGTTGTTTTTTTTTTTTTTAATTATTATTTTGATATTGTTCATTTCCCTTGTTAGGTTTTGTGTAACCATTGTTGGCCTGTTCAGATCTCCCAGCCTCCAGTTGGGTTTTTACACTCAGCAACTGTGTGTGTCTGTGTGGGCGGCATCTATTTGGAGATGCTGGACGGCAGTAGTTTCGTGGAAGCCGTGGCCCGTCTTGGCTACCCTGGTGCCTCAGCCCTCAAGGGTGAAGATTTTGACTGGCTGTTTGATGCACCTGAGCACCAGCGGTTTCTGCGCTTCTTCTGCAGCACTTTAACCCGGAGTAATGTGCTCAGTCCCGAGGAGGTCCAGGCCTTCCGTGCCTTGCAAGATGCTAAGAAGCCCATCTTGGATGAGGCAGCCCTTGAGGAGGTGCTGGAGACTTGCCAGATGCCCTCGGCTGGGGACTCGGGTGCTCTGTCCACAGGGTTGGACGAGCTGGATGTGGCACAGCTGGAAGATGAGCTGCAGGCGCTGCGCAGGGAGAGGAACCTGAAGGTGCGCCGATTGCGGAAACTTCAGGTTTTGCTAACCGCCCGCGCTGATGCAGCTCTGCGGCTGTCTGCACGGAAGGAGGAGGCCTCTTGTAAGCTGAAGGACACAGTTGCTTCCCTAGGGGCCAAGAATGCAGAATTCAACGCAACGCTGCAGACGCTCTCTGAGGAGGTCAAGCGGCTGGCAACATTCCTTCATGCTGACCGTCCTGAAGAGGAACGTTCTGAACACCTTTGCAGCCTGCCTCAAGGGCTCCCTGTCTTCTTTTCCCAGCTTTCTCTAGAGTCCTACCTACACCAGGAGGAGGCTAACACCAAGGCCATGACACTCCTCGCTCAAAAGCAGTTTTTCCAAGGCATTTCTGATATAATCGAGAGCTCCAATGCAGACAACTTTCAACTACTAGAGCTTAGCTCCTGTGTAGAGGAAAATGGACAGGTGGTGGATGCCCGCCGGACAGAGATGGCACGGCTGCAATGGGCCCACATAGTGGCCCAGCACCAGCTCGTCCTAGCCCGTGCTGAAGAGCATGCAACCTGTGCTGGCCTGCAGTGGATCACAGAAAACATGTACCGCAAGCCCAAGGTGAGCAGTCGTATTGTCATCATGGGCTTATCTGTTTCTTGTATCTTAGTGGTGAATTTTATATTTCATTATATTTAGATAGCTTGGAGGCATACAGTAGCGTTTAACTAACTAGACTTTTAGTAAAAGAAGACATAAAATTCTAATTTATTTAACTCCCTTTGAAGAAATTGTTCTGCAGGGAATCATTAGAATGCACTGATCTTTTTCTTCATGCATCCTGTGTTTCTTCATGTCAGTGTATGGATTTTTAATGTCAGCGAATTTTACAAAGACAGTATAATTCTGTATTATTTTCCTGCTGTTGTCTACCATCTGCATCACTTTCCTCCTCACCTAGACTCTACATTTCCTGTGTGGTGTTGGCCACTGACTTTTCAGGTATGCAAGGCGGAAATGGAGCTGGAGTTGGACGGGTTGGCAAGAGAGCTGGATACTCTACTGTGCAAGCGAGTTCCGGCAGCCTTACGGGAAAGCGCCAGGTTACTCAATGTGCCTGTGGTACGTGGAGACTTCAACCTGCAAGTGGCTCGGCAGGACTACTACACATCATGCCAGGACCAGGTGTGCAGCTACCTGCTGCAGCAAAAGGCCAATTTTGAGTTGCTGCAGCTGGCCCATGAGCTGGAGTTTCGGAAGGAACGTCAGCTGCAGCAGCAGCTGGGGGAGTTGGTCTGCCGCTTAAATGATGCCCGAACTGCCCTGGATCAGCGCCTGCATGTCTTCTCCCAGCCCAAGTTATCCCTGATCCCTAAGCCAAGTGGCATCATTAAGCCCAGTGATTCTGCCTTTAGCAGGTAAGGTCAAGGGATGCTGTTCTTCCTTCTATACCTCCCGTTACCTGGACCAAAGGTTGTCCCATATTTATCCCTCAGAATGCCCCCCCCCCCCCATTTCTTAAAGTGGATGTTTATGTAAAGTGATTAATAATGATAAAAGCAATATAAAACTTTGTTTTGATACAGTAACCTTAATGCAGTGACATTTTTAAATCTGTTGACCCCCCCCATACACTCTGTCACCTGGCAGTAAGAATACCTTACGGAATGTACAGAATCTTTTACCTGGATATAACCTCTGTTGTAATGATGGAGCCATGTTACTCAGTTTGGCAGTGTTTATATTTATGCTCTGTATGTGTGTCCCAGATTGTACCAGGTTTTAAACTCTAGTCTTGAGGAGGAGCAGCCTTTCCAGACATATGAGGGCCTGGTGCAAGCTGCTTCGAGCCTTCAAGATTCGCTGAGCTCAATGCAGAAGGCATTGGCTTCTGCTGTTCAGGAGCAGGCCGTTAGTGCCACGCGTTTGAAGAGAGGATGCAATATGCTTCACGGGGCTACGTACTGCGTGCTGCAGCAGCCGGTGCTGGCACCGCAGGTATGTGCCACTCCTGGTCAGGATCTCTGCCCCAGATCACAGGTATGTTCCACCCCTCATCATCCACCGCTGTGCCTGCCTTCAGTTTGGGCGTTTCTGTGAAATCCAGGTAGTGAGCCTTTTTATCAACTACACTTGTATGGGAAAGTGGTGACACAGCTTTTTAACATGGTTTCTCTTCTTTCACTAAAAATAAAATAAACTCTTTGTTTCTGGTGTTTGGTTTCATTAAAAGCCCAACCACTCCTTAAAACGGTATTGGAGCTATTTATTTATTTTCAGGTTTTATCATCAGTATAACCTGTCTGACCTATCCTTTAGTGTTTGTATGATCTTGTATTTTCAGCAGCTTACCAATAGTAGTAGTAGCAGCTCCCACTTTGTTTTCTGTTCTGTGCACAGCATTAGTTTTTTCATGTATGCTACTTTTTATTAGATATTTTTAATTTGTGTAAAATGTTTTGGATACTTCACCAGGGACTGTACAGTGACATTTAACTCAGCTTCTGTCTCTTCAGCACAATTGTGTATTTAACTAACCTTGGTAAATGCGTATGATCCTAAAACATTGTATATTGAGTAATGTTTATTTTTAATATAAAATGTTTGAAAAAGTGCTTCGTGATTATTGTTGGTGTATATAGATGTTTTTCCTGCAGATTAAAGTTGAGTCATATCTGAGGCATAAACATCATGGGAAAAAATTGCACTCCGAATCAATTCCATACGCATCTAATGGTGCTGGCAGAATTGGCAGTATTAGACTGACTTGTATTTCGTATTTTTACTGTCCGCACCTGTCTGTTCATTGGTGAAGTGCACTTTTGTTTTCCCTGAGTTATAACTTCACTTTGGAGAAATGCATCTACTAATTGAATAAATGCGAATGTTATAAAGATGATGTAACATTTTTAACCCTTTCATTCATATTTCATGCAGCAAAACTGAAAAAATCATATTGTAGTTGAAGATTATACCATATGTGAGAATATGAAGCTAATTAGTAGTTCAGTAAAATAAATATTTTTGTGCTCCATCTTTCTTTGACTCTGTCTTACCCTGGCACTCTTCTTCATAGGAGCTCAGAAGTATGCTGCAGGACCTGGAAGCCCAGCTGGACAACTTCAACAAGCTGATGAAGGAAATCCTGATGGACATCCGAGGCAAAAGAGCTCAGCTGGAGCGAAGCCCAGCCTTGAGGCGTGAACGTGAGCTCTATGTTTACTTCCATCTGGATCCCAAGATGCTGAGGAAGATGGTGGAAGAGTTGGAAGCCCGCGTGGGCAGTATAGGAAGCAAGCAATAAAAGAATAGCATGTCAAATATCTTGTCTCTTGCTGAGCTATATAGTGCTCCTGAGTCCTTTAAGCAGATTTCAGTCTTGAAATGAAGACATCCTCTCAATATAATGGATGTAGGAGATCCTAGAGACCTTTTTATTGGTCGTTCTGAGGTTCAACCTTGATACCAGCAATCTGACCTTTCTTCACTGCACGTTTTTACATTAACGCACAGTGACCCCTATGCACTTCGCAGTTTGAAGTAAGTGTTGGGGTGTTCTGTTTGTCTTTTCTGTGGCCCTAACTTAATGTTTGACCTTTCAGATGAAGAGTTGTGAATTGAAAGACAATAGCACTGAGATTGGGGAAAGTCCAAAGGCGTATGTTTATCCAAAAAATTTCCCCCAGATGTCAGCAGACCTCCATGTACTGCGATGAATGGGCACCAGTGCTCTCCTGACAAAAATCTGTATGAGAAAGGAACTGCTTAATAGAACCACATGTGCTGAAATTTGATAATTTGGCAAAAAATTTTTATTATATCGAGTAACAGGCCTTTCGGTCTGGTTTCCTTACGTGTACTTGTTTTTCCCCACGAACCAAACAGTATTAAAGCTAAGAAATATCTGTACGTGTACGCACTTCTGGGTGTTTAATAATAAAGTGCTTATGCTATGTTGTATGCAACCACTAGTGAGAGTGCTGCACTGTCAGAAGGCAGCCAGTTTTTGAACTTATTCATTATACCATATAATTTGGTAAGACAAATTTCTGTTTTACAAGGGTACATTTGAATTCATTGGAGAGTAGAGTGACATTAGAAACTGCAATGAAAAATAAGTAGAAATAAGATAAATCAATTTTAACAGAGTTGCATTTTTATCTTGTTTTGTTGTGTAATTATTAATTTGTATTTTTGAAAAATGATTTCTAAATTAGGAACAAGATGTTAATGAAAGTTTTTAGCTAAGGTGGAGAGTGCTAATCGTGCAAAAGAGGCTCATAATTATAATAACTTTTAAAAATAAAAAAAAAAGTGCTAACATGTATAGATTGGGAAATTATATTTTTCCTAAAATTAAAATGCAGACAAACTACTTATTCTAAGAGAGATCAAATTAAAGCCAGAGTTGAAAATGCAATCTGCCATCCCTGTCTCCTGGCTCTAATGCTGCCACCTTTGTCTCCCTCAAACCAGTTCATGTACACTATCACAAGTATACTATATGAAATCATTATTAAATCTGTATATAATGTTATATCTCTCTCTCTCTGTTTGTGTTACACACTTTTTTTCTTTGTATTAGGCATTGTTTGAGGTGATTTTGGAATGGGGTTGACAAATTATAATCAGTAATACAATAAGTAATTCCATTGTCCAGTTTTTCAATTATTCATTTGATTTTTGGGAATGAATTAGAATGGGTCAGCAGGAGATATGTGTACTGAGCACACAGAGCATCTGTATGCTCAGGTGGAATGGGATTTGCCCCATGATTGTCAGGGAGATCTCAGAAACAAAGTTAAAGCACACAACTCAGCTGTGGATTGTGAAAATTAATATCTGATGTGGGGAATGGGTATTTGTTTTAATTAGGGAATTAGAGACCCATTGCCAATAGACCCAAATTTAAACTGTCTAACTTTATGTGCCCATTTTTTTCCAGGACCCTGACAGTGGTGCTCACTGTTACAGTTCTACATGTTTACTTGGTTTGTGGATAGAAATGCAAGAACTCTGCTAGTGTACTGTATGTCTCCACCAGAAATAATTACTTGTGTAGCTTTTTATGTATGGATGTCTGAGCATGAGGTTTATGGAAACAGATTCCTGCAGCCTGGATGCCACACTTTTGTTTGAACCTGCACAGAGGATTCTGCCTGAATTTTGGGCTCAGTACACTGAACAAATGACAGCAAAACAACTGCAGTATGTGAGTCTCCTTGCTGGATGCTCAAGTCTCGGAAAAAAACATGTCAGCCACCTGTTTGAGTGTTTTATTTGTAGGAAAAAGAATTCCTGTTGTGTGAATTGACATTACTACAGTCTTCAAAGATGTCACCATCTGTCATTAAATTGAGTCGCTTTGGGGCATCTTAAATGGCTCCTTCAGTGGAGTCCTGGTGACCTTGTGTGTGTGGAACATTTCTGAGTTGATATGAATGGCTAAGCTCTTAAAGGTGTAATACGATGTCTAGTCTCATCTGATGCTGTGATGGAGGTCAGGGAGCTGATAGATGTGTACAGATGGCATCAGCAGGAAAATAGTGAATTTCCAATTGCTTTTAGTGGCAGGAACTAGCTGTGTGTTGCAGAAGATGGCTCAGCAAGGAGGATGATGTGCCCCAGCAATGGAGCTGGATGGAGCAGACAGGTGAGCATGAGACTAGGGACATTATGTAGGTGAGCATAACAGATATGGTCTCAAATTTAGGCCAAGACATTTTTGGTAGATAACTATGATGCAGTCAGGTACAAGTTTGTTAGAAAATATGAAATGATTTACCGATACCTATCCATTTTTGATAAACCACAGTTTCAGAAGGCTCTGGATAGTTGACTGACCACCAGTTGCATTCCAAAGAAGGTCCATCCACTTGCAGTTGAGAGGTCAGTCTGACTTCTAAATCTGACTTCTGACTATACAGTGATTGTGACGTTAGAACAAGTAGATGTTCTTGATGCTTCTTCAAGCCAATTTTGTATGTGATGTTACAGTAGAGTGGCATATTGATTCTTGAAAGAAATTCATTCTGCTCACATTTGACAAATACTGTGGAAATGGAAAAAACTGTATTACCATACTTCAGGTATGGAGCAGAGAATGCCATGTTTTCCATCGGCTTTACCCTCAGGAGGCTCCCAGGGAAACAGACTGTGAATCAGGGGGAGCATCTGCAAAGCTGTGAGGGGTCATAAAGACAATCAGGCTGAGAACAGTAATGACCACACGGTCATAAGAGGACAGCTCTGTGACCAAGCTGAAATCTATGAGGGACCTATGACAGTGAAGAAGACATGGTGGCCCCAAGCTGGAATGAGTTCTATTGGTAGCCCTCAGCTCCAGAGCCTTGGGATAAAATTTTGAGAGGATGCCATGATCTGGTCCTCCAAGGAGCAGCTAGGATTGGTCATGTGCTGTCCAGAATGGGGTACACTGTACCACTGTGGCAGAGGATAAACGGAGGTGGCCAGAGTGGGGTTTCTGGAACACAGGTATCCCTGATGTTTAAAGGTAAGAGGGAGTCCAGCCAAGAATACCACAGTAGACAGGAAAAAGCGGTACTCCTTCAGTAACTGATAAGAGGAAAGAAACCCCAGCAGAGGCTACTGGCAGGAGATGGATCAAACCCGCTGCAGCAGAGCAAGAGGTTCTTCGCGGTGGTTGTGGAAGTCCAACAGAGGCCAGCATCTGTGGTCTCTGCAGATACACAAAGCACAGAGAAGAGGGGCAGGTACTGGAAGAGCAAGTGAAAGTTGAGTGTTGTGAAGTGGTGCCTAGTGCCACGCCAAAGTGTCAGTTAACTGTGAGCTGAGAGTGTTTGGTTTTTCCAGTTATACTACTTGCAATGTGTGAGCTCAGTATACTGTTTGTTAGGTAACAGTAAGGTAAAGAACCTATGAAGAATACTGACAACACAAAGATGCACTTAAATAAGTAGAAACTCTTATGTGAGATAAGTATCCTCTAGCTTTTTCATTTGTCCTCAGACTTCTATACAAGATAAAATACTATATTGCTGGGTATGTACATTTACACATGGTGCTAATGATTTTGATTGTTTTTGTGTACATTTGTACAAAACTGTAGCATCTTCAGTCCTGAGTCTCGACTGATGCTCAAGTAAGCAGTATTGTCATTGCGTTCGGAGAACAAACTTGTCACCCAGTCAGATGCAGACACATCCTGAGCTTCCAGCCAGTCAGTTTATTTCATTATACATCCTATCCCGTCTAACTCATCTTAGATCCCCGCACTGTGTTTTAGTGTGCAAAATCACAGCGCTGCATTTGAGATGTTTTGACGTTTGGGAGTGTCTAGCAAGTGACAGCTAACATCCTTGGTTACATGGGAAAAAGCGCCAGAGTCGTCTGGAATTATGCCATAACATCTGTTGGCGGTTGGGAGCTGGCCCCTCAGATGCTGATGCTGCATTACACACTGACACATGGCTGTCGTATGACTTATTTCTGTAGTTGTACTGCTGCTTTAGTGACAAAATGCTCCTAATGGGGGTCAACCACAAAGTGGTTATGTAGTAGAAGATTGTCGGAAATCCTTACATAGGTTTCTGTCTCCTGAATTTGTGTTAAATGTGCCGATTTGTCACTAGTTGTGCCTTGTCCTATATTGCTGTAAAGTTTTCGAGTTCATGCACATACAAGTATGCACTGAATTGATCCCTGTAGATAAAATAAATGAGTCAAATTAGGCTTTCAGCTAAACTTACAAAACACATTGTTTAATTCTTAGGCAAGCATAGGGTTGAGAGAAGGATTGAACAAGGGTTGCATGTCATTTGTAAATGACTGCATTAATCCGGATGCCATCATCCTCACAATGGATATTAATCTTATTGCATATAAAACATTTAACTGTAGTTTACTTCAAAACGGTAAGATAATCATGTGGAATGGAATGAAATCAGTGGAACAATAAAACAATATAGCAATACCAATAAGCAAAATTATATTTTACAATTTAAACATGTTGACAGTTCATATTAAACTTTAAATGACTCCAATATGTAGCTGCCCGATTCAGAATTTTGTTCATGTAGGATTTGAATTCCTTCGCTGTGACAATAATAATAAAGTGTTTGCTGCTCTAACTTAAGGTATTTTAAGAGAACCATTTGAAATTTCCTTGATAGCTAGCTTGGTTTTCACGGCATTGTATCAGAGCTTGGCTGACAGACTTAGATCTACAAAGGTACATAAAGCACTATAGGAGTCATGCTATTCATTACATGTGGGGTCACGGGTGGTGTCAGTGTGCATTGGGGTGTTTCTGTTGTGTGTGCACCTGTGTCACTGTCCACTCAGCTAAACTGCAGATGGAAGCACTGCGCTGCTGTGTTGCCAGTTTCTATCATGTTGGCAGTAATGCTAAGGGACTCAATTCACTTGAGGTTGACAGCTTTGTGGTTAAGGAACTACTCCAGTCTCCAAAAATATTTGCTCAAAAATCCCAAATATGCTCATGGTGAATGTATTTTCAGCAATCATGTACCTGCAGTGACTAATTTTCCCCAATTTTTCTCAAAGTGCACATGGCAAGTCTGTAAATTCTCTTGGGGGGAACTAAATTTTAAGCACACACTTGTGTCTGTTAAAAAAAATATTGGATAAAATAATTTTAGTAATTCATAAGTAGTAGTACTTGCTATGATGTCATCTTTTTTCCCCTCCAGAGTCTCCAGCAGTGTGTGACTCAAATCCTGACCTTCATCACTTGGGACAGCTCCTCCCAGCCATGCTGCCCTACCGCTGTCATGTCAGTGCTGAGGTTTGGACCCCGAATGCTGATATTCACCACTGAATGGTGTTTTAATGCTGATAAAATAAGTAACACTTGTGTTACACACATTTTGGAAGGTTTTGTTCCTCAACACAGAAGAACGTACTTCAAATCAGACTGAGAAGAACATAGTGTGGTGGTGATAATTAACATTTGGAATAATGCTAAAGTCTCATAGAAGGTGTATCTCATTTTGGAGGCTAGCAGAGTGGATATAGGACTCTCTCTGTAATTTGGAACAGAAGGAGTTCTGTACACAGCCCATTGTGTAAACATGCAGACATCTCCAAACAGGGCACCTCAAGATGGGGCTGGTGTTACTCCATCTAAATACAGTGGCAGACCACAAGTTTCTTCTTCCTGTTAAGGAGCCACTTTTGTTGCTCTCTCGCTGGAGCATGGAGATCTCTGGGGGTAAATTTCAGGGAGCCACCAAATCGTTTCAGACAATTGCATGTTCTGACCACACTCCCATGCAGAGCTGTTTGAAACCCATGCACCCCTCGCACACAAAATCAATGCATGGATGTACAATCCCTGTCTCAGGCATACATATAAATGCTCATCCTCCCAAATACATTTTTCATTCAGACAGACATGCATACGCACTCCTTTTCTTGCTCTCTTTTTTCTCTCAGACACATACATACCGGGAAGCTAGCTGGCAGGATGTAGCGCGTGCTTTTGGAAGTCTTGTGAATAGAAGAAGTGAAAATGGGAGTACAGTACTGTGGGCTGTACTGTCAAAATGATCAGGCAACAATAACTTCTACACCTAAAGTCACTCTTCAGTGTGAAGGGTCACACAGACCTTAGAATGAATTCTTTAAAACACACAGTGATGTGAAATTGAGGAAATCACATATCACACATTTTACCTGTTCTGAAAGGGGAATTTCACCCAGTTATACAGCTGGTTGTTTTGAAACTGAGCCCACAGACTTAAATGTTTCCTCCAGCATTCATTTCCAGTTGCGTGACGTCCCAGCACCCTGGTGGGGCATTCTGTTCCCTAGCTTGCGGAAGCTGTACTGCAGGAACCCCATGTTGTAGCCTTTCAGAAGCAAAACAGTGCCTGCTTGCAATATGTAGGTTTAAAAGGGCTTTCTTTAGCTTTAGAAATTAGACTTAGTTGAGATGTTGCATTTTAAATATGTAGACATTTAAAAAGCTCTTTTATGCCTAGACTCTCATGTAGAAAAAATTAAATTGTCCCTTTTTTCACTGTAGTAAAATGTGCACTGCGAAATGCTCAAGGGGTAAGAAGATCCATTAGAGAGTATAGATTATGCTGCAGACTGTTACATAATGAAGGTTACTGAGAGGTTGTGCTGTTCTCTTTGCAGTCTCTTGAGTTAAATAAAGTTAGTGTACTCCTCTTAACCTTCTGGACAGAGAAGAGATGCTCACTAAATGATCTCAGTGTGACCTTCCCTGGGCTGCTTTTTCCTACCCAGGCTGGCAGCAGTGACCTCTGACATGGCTGCTGCTACACTCCAGCTCTGCACTGTGCTGTGACATGATACACTGCACTGAGAGGCAAATGAAGAAAAACATTATATAACATTTCATTCATCTCCTGTGACAGCAAGGGACATCATCTCAAATAATGGTGCAGAATTAGAACACATTCAATCTGTGCTAGATGATGCTCTCAGTTTTGGTTCAACAGAATAAGGATAACTGACGCATGTAATGACCATAATATTCCACTTATTTTGATTATACCTATGCTCACTGTAGCAAGGCATGACGCCTTCATATCCACAGAAGACTCCACATTTGCTCTGAGTCCAGGACACCCTTTTAGCTTTTGTGAGGACAGGACTGCAGCACCAAACTCAAACAGACCTTCACACACCCAGGAAAAGCCTGGAGGTTCTCCGTCAAAACCATGACACTGTCCCTGGGCCTCCAGATCACAGCACCATCTCAGTGTGACAACAGCCAAAATCCAGGAAGCCACGAGGCTTCACTAAAGAGAAAATAAAGTGCACCTCCTCAAAAGACTTTTGAAGTGGGGAAGCGGGCACCTCTGTCCTTGCAAGGTGTTCAAAGTTCAGAACAAGGGCAAGGAGAAACCTGTGCCCCAAGTTCTCAAACCACCAGCTAGATTGGCAGATGGAACCAGATTGGACCCAGGTGACCTTGGTGCTGATGGTGAGCCAGAGGGGAGAAGCACAACACCTCCATGTTCAGATTCTGCAAGACCGGATGAGCCATACAGAGTCAATCCCTGTAAGGAAACAGTGTCGTGGAACATCTACAACATCCAGTCCCCTGAAAAATTTTCATTTAGGGACAGAGGACAGAGGACAGAGGAGGGGGGGCAGCACAAAAGGAGCAGCCAAAATCCTCCATACATGTGAAGAGAGAGCAATGTGTGGTGTCCACTGAGGATGGTCTTAGTCCAGGGGAGTCTGATTTACCTGAAGCTGAATCATCAACCCACAAGGGCCAAACAGGATCTGGAGAGCAACCTAGATTTCTTCATCAGGTCAGTCCCTCATACTCTTCATGAAGGAAAGGTACAAATATATTTAGTATTTTTAGTCAGTCTTGTTTTAAGCAGTTTAAGTTGCATAAGCAGAATAATTTCAAGTTCAAATAAGGAGCTCATAATGCACACTGCATGTGCATGTGTTTTTCTGCCCACGGAAAGATGTTGCTAAGCATTGCGGGTGACTGCCAGAGAGTGGTGTGCTACAAGGCCAAGGAACAGCTCTGTACAGCCTTACAGCACTTTGAGGGGCAGCTCAGTTGGAAACAAGCCATGGGCTCAACTCAGTCACCTACCTGTGGCTCTGGTGGCTTCTTCAAACCGCATCTAAGCCAATAACTTGATTTCTCATTTGTGTCTAAGATGTGTGCTTTCAGCTCTTTGGCAGCAGGACTGTAGAAAAATGTACCGTCCTGCATAAATGCAATTATGGCTCCGAGCAACATTTTTACATTGGCTAATCTCTGCTCTATATTACCCATCTACTGGTGTAACTGGTAAAGTTTGGTGCCCGTGCTCAGCACTACTGAAACTACAATGAGGAGTTTTATTAGTGATTTAGACAATCTTGAGAAGATGTCTCCTGGCATTTGTGAATGAACACAAATTTGGCGGTAAAAATACAATTTGTGCTTGCAGTGGCCCACTGTCGGCTTCTGGATCCCCAGATGAATCTTTGTCCTCAACGCAGTTTGCTGAAATAGGTTCTTCTGCAGTTTACCTCTGACTGCTTCTAACCATCTCACCCTTAATGGCAACAAACTTCCCCATCCATTCCAACACTGTGAGTGATGGCCCCATTCACGTTGTGCCAAGCGGAGTGCTTCGCCTAGAGACCAAAAATCCAGTTCTAATCTCATCAGACTATAAAATATTCCTGCAGACTTCCTCAGTGTTTGTCACATGGTTTATGGCAAAGTCCAAGCATGACAGCCATCTCAGGAGCGGCCCCTGATATTTAGTTGGTCTCAGATGTACGTATGTAGTGTGGAAAAGACTGATGATGCGCATACACTGAGCTGAGAAGGTCCCAGGTTATTTCACTGGCAGCTGCTCTGCTTATATGGCAGTTTAGTTTGATAAAAAAAACGAATGGACAGTTGTACATATTAATAGATTTTATAATATTTTTATTCAACTACTGTCTGCCTCCATGGTGACTGACAGTGCTTTTTCCATGAGATTTTCAAATGATTTACAGAGTTTATAAAACAGGCTTTATAACATAGATTTAAATGGATTTTTTGTGATAAAAGCAATTGTGTTGAAAAACACTGAAAAGTAAATGATACATTGGAATATATTCTCCATTGAGATACCAGACTGTAGATAAATCATACAGTCTACACCCTAAATCCTGTGTGTCCTCTGTCAGAAGAGTGTTGTTGCTTCATGATCTGTTGCTTCCCTGACTGACTGAAGAAATGTGCTCACATGCTGACCTCTGAACACATTTCAGCATCAGCTGAGACTCCCTGGATTGAAACTCATCTCTGCTGTTGCTGCTTTTGCTGCTGCTGGTGTCTGACAGAGGCAGAACTGCGGAAAACTGCCGTCAGAGCTTAATGCACATGCACAAGAACATCCTTTGTAGTTATTTTTGCCTCTCCCACAAGACCTTGGTTTGGACACTTTTAAAGAGACATAATCTTGCATAAGCAGTCTCTCTGAGAGACACACACACACACACACGATAGCAAAATGTTTTTCATTTAGTTGCCTTTTGCCCTCTTTTGGGACTGGAACATCTGCACAGAGGAACACAGAAGCTCATTGATAGCAACACAAAAATATACATGAAAAAGCTAGCATGCACACAACAGCCGTGCTCCAGTCTTGAACACTGACAAACTGCAGAGGTACATAAATCCCACTGTGCACTTACCTGTTTGTTTATGCTTCTTTTCCTGCATATCTAAGCAATACTGCTGCAGCTCCCTGGTTCAAGCTGGAGCAAACACACTAAAGGATTTCGTTGGATTTAGATGCTCTGCTGCTGTTTTGTTGTTTAAAGCTATTTGGTTGTCATGGTTATGTTTGAAGTTCTCTACAAATTCTGTATGTTGCCAACATGTGAAAGAAAAGTCCTACATTTGCTTGTTGATATCTCAACAGCCTTTTCATGACTAACTCAAGTTTCAGATGAAAACTTCCTCCCCCACTTACGGAGGCTCCAGTCTTAAATTTAATTTCCAAGCCGACTATGACAAAACCTTGAGGGCAAGAAAAGACAAACAGATTGCTTTTCTCCTTTGTGAAAATGCAGGACCAGACAAATGGAAGAGCAGCATTATGTCCACTTTCACCACAAGGCAGAACACAACCACAGGGGAGCTGCAGTCAGACCCAGCACAACAGAAGCCACAGCAATACATGCAAGAGTCTCTTAAGGTAAGTATCTAATGTCTCCTTATTTCATTTATTTTGATTTTCCAGTTATATATTCACCTCCATATTATACCTGGCCCTTGGTATTTATTAATGATTATAGTGATGGAAAGAGTTTTTCTTTTAAATCATACCTGGCATGTGTTGTCTGGGGGAATTCTGGAGCAAGGAAAGACCATAGCCGCAAAAATAAAGTCAAAGGGATTATTTATTTCTTGGCTGATTTTAATCAATCAAATATCGATTTACGCGGAGACATGGCAAATAACAAATCTGCAGGACAGCCGAGAAGTCTCCCTGTTTCTTTATTGTTGTCATATTGCATTTGTTTGGTTACATTTCATCATACTGAGACAAGTTTTATCATAATTTCAGTGCTGCAAATCTACAGCATTTGCTCAAGACTCATGATAACAAAAACCTTTTCAAGCAAACCTTGGCTGAGTCATCACTGCAATACTAATACCTCATCTGATTTCTAACTTTATTCTTATAAAGTGTCAGTAGAAGTGTTCAGTCTTACTGTAGTTCACCAAGCAATAGGTTACATTTTTGCATTTGTTTAGGACAAGTCAAGGCATTCCATTAAGGTACTGTGGCTTGGTGACATGATTTGCTATGGACTTGGTGACAACACAACTGTCCTAACATCTCCCCAGCCTCCTGTCTCACTGCCCCACGTTATTTTGCCAAGGGCCTTGACACACTCGGAACCACAGAGATGATGATGATGATGATGATGATGATGATGTGTCAAACACAGATTCAGGGGCAGGATTTTAATAAAACCAAGAAATGAGCAAAACTAGAGCGATTAGTGTGCTTTAGGTATGGGTTCTTCATGAAGCTTCATGGGTTCTTCATGTCCCTTCTTCTCTTACCAGATGACCAGCTGTCTGTTGGCTATGCCTGAGACACAGCTTTTGTATGTCTGTGCAAAATGTGCTCCAAACTACTGAACGACTCATGGAAAAGGTTATAATAATTCCTCAAACAAACTTTCTTCTCAGTGTTACTTTAGGGATTATAGGTTTTTAAGCCTTTTTTGTAACGCTGGTGCTGCACTGCAGCAACGAAGTCAACCAACAGAATGGAGTCAAACTTCGGCAGCTTATGGTTTAAAGCTGCTTTAGCGTGCGTGCGTGCGCGCATGCATAGTCTTGCAAAAAGTACTAATGCGCTAAAACTGCATCCTTAGTTGTTTATAAACAATTTTATAACATTACGGTGACACCTGACAAAAAGAATAGCCATTCATGGGTATAAATGAAGAGACAAAGACTGTAAGGTTTAAGCTGCTGTGCTTTGCAATGAACTCCCCATTTTACCCTGCTGTAATGTCCTTCACCTTTCCTGCCCCACTTCTATACACTGTAAGATTAAAGAGGCACAAAGGGAGGCTAATAAAGAGGCATTTTTGTACAGCTGGGCAGGAAGTTCAGGCTGCAGTCAGCAATACCAGTTTTTATTCATAATTAGCGGTTAGCAGAGGAGGAAAACTGGATTAATCTGGTGCTGTGCTGATTCATCCTCACATATCTCTTATTTCCAGATGAGACTGAAGTACACTGGAGCAGGAAGCCCATCAGGCTACAGGGCAGCAGTTCCTGATGTCCAATAATGTGCAGTTGTGACTTTTTGCTGCCCCTACTAATGCAGATGCTCTAGGGATAATATGCTATCCGCAGGCCTTTGGGCCTTCCGAATTCTGACAGTAGTGATACCTGTGCTCAGGTGCTGTTTAAGAAGCTGTGGCTTTAGAAGCGCCTTGAGAGCCGGGGACTGCACGTGCACTCCCAGCACAGTAGCAGTCCACATTTGAGGCTGTGGTTAAGCGCCACTGGCTGCCATTCCTCATGCAGCCTGTGCCCTCATGTTACAGTTAGCTCCTGCCTTCACATTCTACAGATCTGGAGCCTCGTGGAATGGCTCATTTTCAGTGTGAATGAATGGTACCTCAGAATACATCTGCAGAGGCCGGTCAGTCTTTCCCAGTCTGAAAAGCTCACCTGCCTACACATCACCCTCATTGTCTAAGATGATCGTGTACCTGCAGTGTAGATTCAAGAGCACACTAACCAACCAACCATTTTCTATAAAATTGTCTGACTGCAAGGCCAAATAAAGTTTCCTGCACCACAGTGTGTTACATTTGGCAAGGTGCCAGTCACATGTACTCAGAGCAAGCTAGCATTGTTACGCAATGTGTTGTTTCTGACTCGGCTGTTTTTGAGAACGGGCCTAACACAGTGCTTACAATAAAAAGAGACAAAACTGCTGGCAGATATATGCAAAATGCAAACGGGAGAGTTTATTTATGGAAGTGTAGGACATGTCTGTGAAAGTAAAACTATTTGTGTGTCTGTGCGTGTGTGTGTGCGCGTGCATGAAGAGTGAGCACAGAAGTCAACCTCTGTAGCGATAGGCTGCGCGTATGCTGTGTGTGCAGGATTGTCCCTGTGTGGCCCTCTCCATGGTGCTGAAGACGACTCCCCTGGCTTGAAGCATCTCTTTTTCTGACTCTCTGTAAGTCTAACTTTCCCCTTCCTGCAGCTCGCAGATCTGCACCCTCTTCCTGGAATCATCTTAAAGTACAGACAGGTGAATTCAGTGTGTTTTACAGCAGCTGCTTGTGCGCACTGTGTGTTGCGCAGCAAGGTCCATTGCAGAATCATCATTTAGCGTCAGACTGTCGACCCAACCCTCACCCACAGTCCTTCTATTATTCATAATTCTATTGCGGAACATTTTGCGATATTGTAATTTTCCCCTGCTTGCTTTGTTGTCTCTGGATAATATTACAGCAAATGTATATATGCAGCCAAATATACTGAATTATACAATTATAATATTGTTAATAAGTCTTGTTAGTCTTGCTAAGTTAATAAGTCTGTTTTGGTTTTTTTAAACAGCAAAGAATTCATTATTCAAAGTAAGACGGTCATAATAATGGTGGCAAATTATAATTACAGTTAAGGCTTTAATCTGAGGTGCTGGGTTATTACAAAATGAGTAATCATTACTGTTCATGTACATGTGTTTTAAATAGCTATTAGATGCTCATTGGCTTACCAGAATGCCAGGAAATTATTTCTTTAAAAACTGTACAGCTTTTGTCCATTTCATTTTTTAAGCGATTACAATTCTCGCGTGTTTGTTTCAAGTGCAGTTTGCACGTCGAGTACATTGTAAGTCGAGCACAGCATGTCTTTCGCATTCAGTCGTTGAGGGAAAATTACAGGTGCACAAGTTGAAGTCCACCTACATGGATGGGGTGCTGTCGTGCGTAAACAAGCTAAGATGATCTGTGAGGTGCCGAATTGCTGACTGCGTGCAGTTGCCTTACATCAATAGCAGCAGAGCGCAGAATGCTGTTCACCCTCTGTGGCCCTGATCCTGGGGCCGCAGCATGGAGCATTTCATTCCAGCTGAGCACATCCTCTAAGCAGTCTTTAGACGTCATTGATTTTGAATTAGTTTACCTAATCAGACTAATTTAGCACTCATTGTCAGTTCTGAAACTGAGAAACCTGCAGCATTGAGGCCCTCAAGGCTTGGCAGTGCTCTTTGGTTATTGGCCTGAAGTTCTGGATATCAGATTCCCACTGGACTCTCTCATCCAACTGCCTTAATGAAATCCATTAGCATCCATTTCAATGCACTTTACTGCTGAAATAACTTTACTGTAGTTGTCTGGGACTGGAATTGAACAGTGCTGCTGTGTTTCAGTTTAATCTTCACATCGCTGGGACTGATGCATGTGTGCATCCAGCTAAAACCTCCCTGTCTGGTCTCAGTGCGTCAGTTTGTCCCCGAAGCTGTGAACCTGGGCCCTCTTGCTGCTTTGGGTTTACCAGTCAGTACACAACATAAACACTAGATGACAGGAGTGAGCTTAGCATGGTGCTACAGTAAACTGAATAAACAAATGTGTTTTTGCAGTTTTGAACCTGTTTTCTTACATAGTACAAGTTTTGCTTATTGACGGTCAGAATGTAATTCGTAGAATTGTTCATATGTGAAATGCATCGGTCTGGTTTGCTGCAAACATTCAACTTAGGTGCACAGGCGTCTGAGGAAAAGAGCAATGCGGGATTTGCTGCATTGTGGACTCTTGAGATTTTGTTTTCTGTCAGTGGGCATAATAAAAATAAGTTAAACATTTTTGAATTCTTAGATGTTGTAGTAATAATATTTCTGTGTTGAGTGGACAGTAACTTATGTAGAGAATTTATACAGTAATCTTTAAAATGTCTCTTGTTACTATATGTACACTTTACAAAGAACATTTTTTGCTGCCATGGATTGTTCGATGTATTTTGCTGTTTGCACCTGACAACTGCCCAGGTCGTTGTACTTACAAACTACTGTTTGTGCTGCTGTGGTGACTCATATTTTCATAACTGCAGTATGTACACATGAATAGTTGGTGTTTCTGCTGAGACATGGGTGTGGAGGTGGGCAGAGGGGTGTGGTAGCAAGGGACAGTGCCTCTTAAGGAAAATACCGTGTGCGCTTCCTCTCTTCCTTTTTCCTACTCTTTCCCTCCTCCTAGCCCTCTCCTCTACCTCCATTCTGAACTAATCATGAATTTGAAATCCTACATTTTCAAAGTTACAATATTGCAGCTATGTGTGCTGAGCTGGCCGTGCTGTCTACAGCGTCATCTATAATATTTTAGGTTATAAAAAATTAAGTTATCGTTTGGAACAAGGAAGCTAAACCAGTATTTTAAAGCACCTGTTTATTATGCATAAAATTGTGTCTTATTTGATAGTGGGCTGGAGTTGAGGGTGGGAATCTGAAATGTATCTAAATAATGAAATGAATTTTTTTAACTATATGTTCTTCGAAACAGGGTCTAATAAATATTTGTCTGTTTCAGATATATGTTTATTAGCCAATATTAACAGTTTGAGCGCTTACATACACACACTCAAATGGATGATGGCTGTATAGTTCTTCCATTTGCTTTTAAGGTTTAACATTGCATAACCTTTACGCTGCGGGGTTATTATTACCATGTTGTGCTGCCCTTAACAGTAATTTTAAGTTCTCTTTCTGCCTGAGAATCAACTATTATATTGCGTTCCTTAAATGAATATACCCATACTGTTAAGATTTGTTTTTGTTTTCAGAGTAGAGCAACTGTAACTTACCACATTATTTATGGTGCCCCCGGCCTGTGTAAAATCCCAAAGTGAAATGTTTGATTCCCTGTGAAAGGGTGTGTTTTAATGGCCGTTCCCCTGTAATGTACTACACAGTTACACACGGGGCCATGCTGGTGAGGAAGTCAGGTGTGTAAATACCAGGTGGGAAACGGGTAGAATTTGTTCATTCACAGCCTCTTTGTAAGTTATCAGAGGGGTCTGATACCACCTGGGTCAGCTGTCATCTCACTAGTATCTCAGTAGCCTGAACTTAAAGACCTGTTGCAGTTTTTTACTTAAGTCCCAGGAAGACAATGTGAAAGACCCCCTTAAGGTTTTTTCTTATATTACTCATTTAAAAATTTTTTTTTAATTTAAAAGTCTCTGTAGCGTTATGTGGTTCGATGACTTTTATTTTGGTGACTGTCCGCACTTGTGAGTTTACCCCACTGCAGATGTCACAAGAAAGGAGGGAAAAACATTTTATCTGCCATTGAAGGAGCAAAGTACATTTTTTATTCTCGCTATACCAGATTTTTGATTTTATCCTTAACAGTCATGGGTGCGTCATTTTTGTGAAAGGTGTATCGTGTACTACGTGATCTGTTATATAACATGTTGTAGGTGAGAAATATAAAGTGTGTTGCTGAATGTTTTGCTAAAATTGTTTTATTTGGTTAATACTGATTTGTTTGGTTCATATTTTGCACGCTCTGGCGTCTAAAATAATATAACGCTTTTGGTCTCCACCTTGTGGGTTAGTAAGAAAAACGATTTTGTTGCGCTTAATGTAATAACATATTTGGAAATTATAATCTTGATATTTACCTTTATTGTGGAATATTATATTTAAAGTATAAGAGCATTTTTCTTTCTTTCCTTTCCTCTATAGCTCTTAGGGTGAACTCCACAAGGTTTCCGTGAAACATCAGTTTTTAAGTAGACCATCATTCAGCTGGAGCTGCTACAGACAGTTATTTCTTGTATTATAATAGATATTTCAAGCATTTCACAGTAAAGTATACATCCGTAAAGGTGAAGATTTTGTAAATGTTATTTGTAAAACCAACATAAAAGTTTAATGATTATAGCCTTTTTGGCTTTGTAGCTTCACCATTAAAGCTGTCTAGGACGGATGTGAAGTTTCAGAATCCAATCCCAGAAAGGTTTTCTTCTATTTCTCTGTAAAAATAATTTACTAACAATAAATAGAAATAAATGTTTGACACAGTTGGGCTACACAGCCCCCATCACAAAGACCTAATAAAGTTTTATTTTTATGATTAATCCAGTCTATGTGCTATTTAGGTTTATTACCCAATAAGCGCAGCTTTTTACACTTGGAATAATTTTTAATGATTCGTAATAAAGTACAACCTAAACTTATGAGCGCTAGGTGCTTGTGCAACTCACTGTGTGTCTGTGATGCCTGCATGTGCATATCAATGTCAGTAATGTGAACTTATTTAAATAGTTATTTCACAGTAAGTACAACCTCAGTATTCGACATCCCACCCTGCCTCCTATCCCCACCATCTTCCCAATCTACTCTCCTCATAAGCCCACCCATCCAGACCTTTACTACTTACCACCAGCAGCTCCAAGGTTAGATACCTGACCTCCTTAGTAAGCCACTCACCTGATGGAAGCTGTTTTGGGTTTACACTTACGCTTTCAGTAGAATCAGGATGTTTAATTTACAGGATAAAAGCCAAAGCCTCCTGCTACCAGGATTCAAACCTGCACTTTGTACCTCCAAACTCCAATACCTTAACCACATGGATACAAAGGAGCTGAACACCCACATGAATTTGGGAACATGGAGCAAGATTTCATCCTGCCTGACAGCCAGCTCCTGTGTTAACAGATCAAATCCTCTCAAGTCTTTTTAATCTATAAAATTAATATAATTTCCTCCACTGGCAAAGAATCCATTGTGTGACAAATTTTTCATTAAAATTGAACAAAAAACGTAAACATTTTAAACTGCACAATATTACAGCTGTGCATGAAGACAGAAGTAACCACTGAGCCAAATCCCCCCAAGCAACAATTTTGAAATGAAACACAGTAAAAATAACCGCAGGCAAATGATAAATGCGAGTACTTATAAATTTATCGTTTACTCTGGATTATTTTAAAAACTTTATTATGGCTGAGACTTCCTTGCGGCCCATCTGCAACCCAGCATCTCCATTCACACCGACTCGAGTTCCAGAGGAGAATTCTGTGCACAAAATCCTTCCGGCCGATTTCTGATTCGGTCCATTTTTTAGACCGGGTCCTTGGGCTCTCATTTAAAAAAGATGACCTGTGGAACCCAACTGGTGACGACAGAGACCGAGGTCTGACTGCAGCCTGTGTTACACGGGTTTGCTGTAGACAGGTGTGCCCAACGGAAGACATCACAGGTGTCAGCCACGTATAATTTATAAGCCATAATAAAAGTGGTTTAAAATCCTATTTTGCGCTGTAATCTGCAGAACTTCTGTCTCACCTTTACCTGTACAGCATGAAAGGTAAACCAAGTTTAGAAAAAAGAAAAATCTGAACTCCAGCAGCTTCAAAACATAAATTCCCTTTCTGAATCTCTGTATTGTGTGGATTAACCCTGTACAGTGAAACTCAGACAAAAACACAGCTTCACTTAACAAAGCTTCTATAATCTATACTTTAAATAATTTCATACAAGGCCAATTGTACAGAGCTCTGCACACAGGTTCACAGCAACATTTTAGCAAACCATAAAGAGAGCTTTTGTAACGTAAACGAACAGCAACGGTTAAGAATTAGCAGAAAACATCGCTAAATCACTGCAAACATTTCATTCTTTTGCATACACAAGAAGCGAGGACTTCCAAAAACCCCTCCAGACACTGGAGGCAAAATACACCCCGCACCATCCTGTAAACAGCTGAAAGTAACAGAGAAAAGTAAAACAGAATATAACAATGCTGCCAAAACCCAGAAAGAAGAGGAAGCAAATGAAGGTGATGATGGGTCCGCCACTGGGAGCAGCCAAGCTACCAAGCAGCTAAGCCAACCGAGACACACAGCTACAGTCATCGTTGCGGCCAAGATGAACCTGGATGATGCGCGGACACCAAGTTTGATGTCGTCACAGTGGCTGTGGCAGAAACGCTGAAGTCTCCGAACCGAAATAACACCCAAGACCCAATATGCACCAAAACCCCACTTCGCCACGCTCGGAAAAAAACCATGCGGATCCCCGGCATAGAATCGCATAATCGGGGTCCCCAGAAAAGAAGAGAGAGGAAACGCACGGATGTCACCGCTGACCTCTTTTCCCAAAACTGCTGCTGCCTGGGGAGTACTTGAACAAACTCTTCCAGAGAGATCGGACGCGCACGATTTTGCTACCAAGCAGGGAGCGTCGCCTGCGGGTGATGATCACCCGAGTCCCACCGTCGCCAGCTGGGTATGGGTAGCTTCTGATCCCCCTCCTGGTGGGCCTGAAGCCCCTGTGCTATGCTTATTTTATTTGACTTTGATCGATTTATTTCCAACGTAATTTTTCCCCAGTTTGTTTCAACGATTAACTTAATGCTTCAGTTTTCACACGGCACTCCTGTTCTCCGCACGGGTTCCCTAACTCCCTAACACAACTATATATTTTACCATTTATTTGAACATCTGGCCTTATTGAAAGGCAAACTTGGTGGATTGAGTGAAAAAAACCTCTTGCAGGGAAACATTTGGCTGCCTTCTCAGTCCAACGAAGGTTATACAATACCTGCGTTACACAGTAGTGATGTAGCCATAGAAAAATAACTAAAAATACAGAAGCAGTTCTGGTCGCAGGTGTGCATATTGGCAGTCCACCATTCAACAACCACACATTTCCTCCCAGGTTTTCTCTCGCAGTGGGAACAAAAGGGGATGAACAGCAATAAAAGACTGTTTGGATCATTTCAGCAGTTTGAACTTAAATGAGCTGCTTGTGAGTTTGTGGTTTAAATACAATTGCCACAGCAAACTCAGTCCTAATGAAAATGCAACATAAAACTGACCGATTTGGTGGTAAATGTTTTCACTTTTTACTGCATTTATGTATACTTGATTTAGGTATAGAAGGTGGTAGCTCTAACTACTGCATCACCTGCTGCCACAGTGTGGGTACTGCTGGAACCTGGGCTTAAGTGGCAGACTGCCTGAGGACCCCCTCTGAGGGATCCCCAGCTGCTTGCTGACACACCTTCACACCTGTTTTGCTCTGGATAATCCTTAGGCCTTTGTGTCACCCACCCAGAACGAGACAAGCACCAGCTGTCTGCCAAGCACCCCGCATGTCCTGAGTGCTGGTTCTGCCCTCTCCCTCTAGCTTCCTCCTTACCTCTAACTGCAGCCACCTGCTCATCTTTTTCACTGTCACTCTGTGTCTTTTCACTCTGTTTTCCTGTCTTCTCTTGATCCTCTAGCTTCTAACCGGTTGCTCTCCTGCTGTTTGTTCCAAATTTACTCTGTATCCTCTTTTTTTGCTGTTTTCTTGCTGTTCCACATCTCTTCAATTTCACCCCTCCTTAGCTTATGTCTTTCCACAGTAATTTCTAGTAGTTTTTTTTTTTTAACTGAACCTCAGAGTGAAAATACTCCACATAACATGGTAGTCTTGCAGCATTTCAAGGAACTGTACTCTTCATGTCTGGTGCGGGTGGAGCTACACTATTGCATGCTAGTTTTTGCTGTGTGTGTAGCCACGAGACAAAATGTCTGAATGTCTCTAGCTGCATCCAGGTGGATAGTGGCTCTACAGCAATTTTCCAGCTGCTGGAAAGCATGTGGATGGTTACAATCACTGTGTGTCTCAGGCTTGGCTCCTGATGACTGCAGGCAGAATGAAATCTCGGGGTCCAACGGGTCCATGATTGGAAAGTCTAGTGCTAGGCTCCCATTTGGTGTGAACTTCTCCTTCAGTGAAATTTCTTAATACTTGTTCAAAGTTCTAACGTGAGGCTGCACTTTATGGCACTGTTGTAGTTTATTTGTCACTGTGTTCCTGCAATAGCTCTATGATTTTGTAGGATGTTCAAATGGTGAGGAGGATGCAGCAGGATGTTGGCTGACCTCCAGGAGATGCTATGGTCATCACTCATACCTGAACGTGTGGCCAGTGTAGCTGGGTGGGGCAACCCCTCACATTAGCTGTTGTGTTGGATCTCACATCCCACCACTGCAGATGTTTGGAGAGCCACATGTGCAGCCTGAACTACCTGCTTTGATCTGGTTGGATCCAGTTTGGTACAGTGGTGGGAGGGCCACAGGAGGGCGCTCAGATCTCTCACAGGATGCTTCCTGCTAAAACACACCAGATGCAGCCTCATTCATATACAGTATGAATATATATAGCACTCACACAGAGGACCACACATCACCGAAATGCAGGCAAACACAGAAGCACACACAGTAGCTAATGGTCTCTTACACACAGATAAGTAACAAGAGCCACACACAGACTACATCCTCCGACACACAGTCCCCTCAGTTTTTTTAGTCCATGTGGATAGTCAGCACTGCTGTGCTATTTGGCAGCACATCTCATATCAAAATAGTCATAATATATCACATGTAAGCTCACACAACTACACACTCACTTTCCTTCACAGACAAATATGCTGCCTAGTAGCCCTGAAGGGCATCATCCTAGAGCAGCTTCTGCACACTGCAATTACAGAAAAGAAAACAGGCTGCTATGGGCACAATGATGGAAAGCCATGGAGAGTTAAAGGAAAGAAAGAAATTCAGAAGCCAAAAAACAATCTCTCTCCTTCCTCACATCACCTTCAATGTGAACTTGTAAGAGGAAGAGGAGTCACTCTGACAGGGGAACAAGAGCACCTGGGGCCAAGCGTAAAGTTTTCTGCTGCATCTCTCCTGTGCTCTTTTTGCAGACAGTTATTTCTCTGCTTCTGTTCTGTGGCTGCTTCTGAATACCGTGGGAGTTGTCTTGCGTGGATGGTCACGGTGGGCTTGGATTTGTCCTCTTTCTGTGGCTCCGTTTGTGTGTTCCTGTAGTCCTCTTGTCCATGCTGGTGGTTGCTGGGAAGGCAACACCTGTCTAGTGTAGCCCCTCTTTGTGCACCAGGTACCCCTCAGAACTCCTAAGTAAGAGAAGGAGAGAAAAGGAGGACCTCACTTCTTGTGTTGCTGGATTTCCCAGACTCACCCATTTGCACATGCAAATGATTGTGCATTCTTCCTTGTAGTCCACTGCCTTTCCCACCACGGGGAGGGCTGTAATAATAACAACAGTAGCCTCATCATGTTGTAGGTGTTGCGGAGACATTCATTTGCTGCCGGGAGAAAGAAAGGTGGTTGGAAGTCATTAATGACGAAACCTTCAGCTGTCTCCATGGAGCACTTTGCTCCTGCATTCATGCTTGTGACATGCATTATTTAGCACATCTTGTGACTTTGTTACCTTACCAACAAACCATCGGGGCAACATGATGTCAAACAGTGCATCGCTTTGGGTTCTCTGTCCTCCCCTTCATCCTCGAACACAGAGGCTCATTGAGCAGCCACTGTGGATGGAGGGTCATGAGAGTGTTGAGTGTGATGGCTTTGATGGGTTACTGCAAAGGGAGATGCTCTGTGCATTGACCAGCCCATCCCCCCTGCTCTGTGATTCATGGTGTCAGATCTGCTTGGTCAGCACTCCCATACTGCACTGTGCACCTCCGTATAAAATCTCTACTGACCACAGTGCGATCTGATCCAACCATATTTTCCAAGCTTCACAAATATGCACATACTAGGAATTTACTTTCACCAAAAAATACAGACAGCAATAACTTGACAAACGCACACTCACACAGATAGGTGCATAACTACCTGGTTGAAAAACATGGTAAAAAAGTGCATGCCAGACACACTCCAAGCAGCGTGAGCAGGGATTGTGCTGTGTGCGGTGGAGAGAGCAGTGCCAAACTAACAGAAGGCTGGCCGCTCCCCCAGGGCCCTGCATCGTACCACCATATGCTGATTCTGGGGCTGGTGCAGAACTGTGAGGCCGGAGCTCTCCCCCCCATGGCCTGAGCCATAATCACTCACACACATAAACACTGCTACTCTCAGAACGCTAAAGGAAAGTTCAAATTATCTGCTGCATCCATTCTTTTTAGTGTCTTTTCCCATGTTATGTTCATACACATCTGTACATGCGTAAGTAACTTTTTGTTGCGTGCATGCACTTTTACATCCGTTTGGTATGTTTAACCTCATTTTATAAAGTAAACGCACACATCTGTATTGTTATCACGTCTTTGGAAGTAAATTTCCCTGTGTGCATGCAAGACAGAAGATAGGTTGTTTTATTCCTCCTCTGCCACAGTTTTGCCAGATTACATGAATAACTGACCTGCTCTATGTGCAGATATGCCTATTTTTGTAATTAGGGAAGCAGGAATAATCCGTGCAGCAGTGTTCATTTCTTAATAAAAATAAACCCGTAATAGTGAGTGAAAACCTGTCACAACCCCTCTCCAAGAAGCAGTACAGCTTCTTAGACAAAAAGTTAAACTGCTTTCCTTCAATATTTAGAAAGGGTGGGACTGGGTGGCATCACTGATGAAAGTCTTTACCTGTAGGGATCAGTATAAAAAAAAAAATAATAATTTTTAAAGATCAGAATTTGGTTCCAACATCAACCCTTTCTGCATTCTTCCACGTTCGAGGCTGAGGATGAGACAGAGGAAGCTGTGAGAATGAGTGTCCAACAAGCTGCAAAGACAGGGAAAGCAGGAAAGGGTAGCATCAATTTGCCACACTGTATTTCTGCATTTCACTTTATGCTGCCTCAACAGTGAAGTTCAAACCTTCTGAGCATTTGCTGCAACCTCAAAGAGACTAAGGGTAAAAGGTGTAACATTAAGTTGTCTAAATGTCAGTGGGATGGGGACAAGAAAAAAAGAAGAAAAAAAAACAGGGAATTTTGGGTGCAACAGTGATATACTATATACAGGTGAGGTAACAAAAGTATACATTATAAATTACAAAGAGCAAAACAAAACCGGCTAAAGTAGAGAAGGTTATGCTAACTAACCAAACGTACACAAACAGAACAGCTTCTTCAGCATCCGTTGACTCCCTAACTACCCAAAACCAAACATACGCAGCTGACACTCACTCCTTGTCTACTGTGGTATAAACATCCAAACCTACACGCGCAAGTGAGCATCATGCAGCATTCTTACCTGTTCGCTTTCACCTTTCCAACTCACAGTTAGCACCAGGCTCATGCAAACACACAAGCAGCAGCAAGGAACTTCCTGACATTCAGGCAGAAAAGCACGATTAAATGCAAAAACAAGTATAAACACCATTGGGCAAGGTTATCGACAAAATAAAATAAGCAACAGCAGAAAAAACTCAGCACAAGAAAGTTCTAGATTCCAACACGCTTCCTTTCTCCGCCTTGGTTTTCATTGGATGGAAGGTTTGTGGCGATGCTGTCAATACTGCTGATTGGCAGGATGAAGGACCAATGGTAGCTGGACACCTATGAATAAGCAAATAGTTCCCCCAAACCCAACAAGAACACCATTTATTTAACTATTACACTGTTTTTAATGGTCTCTCTGAATCACTTTGGTTTTTTTAGTTATGCAGAACAGCTTTTCCTCAACATCAACAGAAACTTAAGGACCGGCAAAATGAATGCGAAGCACACGTGCACCAGTATGACGGTATCAACAGTCACACATCTGCCATGAGTTACGTTCTTCTGTTCACTTTTCAGAACTTCCAGGCTGTTCCAAGACAACCCATCCACATCCCCCTGAAGCAGAAGGTCCCAGCTTTGAACCTTTACAAAGAGATCCTTAGAATTTGAATGGCCTCAGTTGCCTCTTTAACTAAGTCCCAGGTGTTCTGGGGTTGAATGCAGATCCAGTGTTGCATTGACAGCTGAGCAGGACTTACTGCAGTGTCACTTCTGCTGAATCAGTTCAGCATTTCTGAATGCTGCTGCATCTTTGCTCCTTACCTCATTTACAAGCTAATGTATTTACCCTAAAGTATTAATTCCTCTCGATGCAGAAAAGAATGGCAGGTGTTTCCATCTTTTGCGGAGATCTGATCCCGAGGTTCTCCTGTGAGCTTCCTGAATGAGCCACCAGTTTCCAGCACCTTCTCCTTCATCAGCTGTACCTCTGCTCCGCACCTTGTACATTATTATGTACCATAATGGCAGTCCAGGGCAGCCATGCAGGTGGTGGCTGTGCTGATGATGGCCGTCACAAGGGTCTGCAGCAGTCCTGATCCAGCTAACAGTGTTGAACCCTGACTGTGGCAGCAGGAACTGTCAGCGTTGTCATTCTCCTTTCTGGCTTTTGAAAGAAAATGAGTTAATTATTTTTCTTTGTTTAATTTTAGACAGGACTTTCCCTACTTAAGTCATATTTATAGTGTATTAATGTGCCGTTATATTAATTAATGTGCCGAGCGCAAGGTTGGTGCAACAGACTGCTGTTTCCTCTCAAGCTGCTACCGCAGCAATGCATCTGGTAACAACCAGGAGCTCCGGTTACCTGCTCTTCTTCACATCTGCAAGAGGATGCAACAGGAAGACTGCTCAGCTGTGTTATTAACTCTGAGCTATTTATGAGACATTTAATTTTATCAGAGCATCACGGCTATCAATAATGACTAATGTTAACTATGTACTATACTATTTAAAATGTTCTTTGCTTAAGGCTTACAGATGTAATGCTATACATTGTTTTTTTTAATGTTTGACCATATTTTTTGCAAGGAAGATTGTTATGACTCTTGCCAAATGAAATGTTACCAGTGTTTCAGTAAGCTGGCTGTTGGGCTCGCTGGAGGTTCCAGCATGGGAACTGTTGGTGTTCCAGCTACGTCACACTTGTGAGACACCTGCGCGGTTCCTCAGGGGCAGTGCAGGAAACCATGGTCCGCCCACGCTCAATGTTCATGTCCCAGGATGGCTGGAGATTCCTTACTGAAGGTGAATCACGCTTGGGCACTACTCCCTCAGTGTGGGTGCTTGGATGCTGTTCCCTTAGTATGGGGGGGGGGGTCTGTTACTCCTTAGTAAAAGGGGATTTTCAGAGAAGGGGGTGGATTTGGCTGCTTTACAGATAGTCTGGTGTGCCCTGTCTCTCCACTGGTCCTCAGACCGTAGCTGCATGGTAGGGTATTTCTGTCCTTCTGTGCCTGTGCCTGTGTGTGTGTGTGTGTGAGTGTGTGTGTGTGTGCGCGCGCGCGCAGAGAATACATAGTGGTGTAGTGCTTCTGCTGAAATAAGTAACTTCATTTCTTCAGACCAGCTGTACTGCATTGACTGCTAGAGACAGTATGATGCATGTTCCAGTGTAGCGCACTTAGTCAAATATATAATTTCATCATATGTGCCACTACTAAATATTGCATGAAATTTGAGACATATTTATGGTCTTTGTGCCTCTGATGTTTGTCCTATTGATTTGTCTGAAAATAAAATTTTAAATCATGGTAATAGTTGTTTACAAAATTTGATACAGTATATCAGTGTTATGAAGGGACTTAAAACTGGAGCATTTTCAATTGTTCTTATGTCTAAAAATGACAGCAAATAGGGAAAATCAGCATATTAATGCTATGAAAATGAAATGACACCCTGTAACCTTTGTGCTATTATACATTAATATTTAGACACCAGTTTAATGGAGAATCAAACAACTTTATAGAAATATCCGTCGGTGTCAAGTGAAAAGCAGTGTAAGCTGTTTATATCGAGAGAGTCAGCAATGATTTGAGAAGATAGGGTGCAGTGGGAGGTCCTGGGCCTGCTGAAGGTGTCTGTGGAGGACTATCTATGGAGGTGTTGAGGGAATCTGAAGCACAGTCATACTGGCATTTATGATTGTGAAGTGTGTCAGGAATTGTATGAAAAGCAGTAAACTACTTTTATAATAATTTTTAATTATTGAGGACACATTATTAGTATTTTTGAGCAGAAAAAGCCACATGTGGAACATGTATTGAAGAGTCCCAGTGTCGGTGTGATACAAATCTGCTCTGAAATCTGATATGATTAATAAAGTATTAATAGAGATATTTTTAGGACTGTGCTTTATCAAAAAAGTGTGTTTCTGCTGTCTGTGGCATTGAACGGGGACACATAGACACTTCTTAGGCTACTGTGTTTATTCAGAGGAAACTCATTTTTCTTAAACTGGAAAATACAGTATTGAGGGTCCTTTGGCGATGCCTGTCACATCATCAGAGTGTTACAGCAGACACAGATGACTGGTACATCACTCACCTTTGGACCGCAAATTAAGGCTGAAATGGGCCATAACACCCAGCTGAGGGTATGAGCAGCACCATGGCCATCTGTGTATCCAGACAAGGAGGTCTTCAGAGGGCTTGTCACAAACAGCTGCTTTAAGAAATGAATTTCTGTAGTAAAATTTACCAGAACTGCACCCCTTTTACAGTACGATTGGCTAAAAACCAGCAGAATGCTACAGACTAAATGGCCACTTTGTGAAATATGCCTGTGGTTGATGTGAACATCACATCAAGGAGGAAGAGATTGAGCTCAGCCTTCATTCTTAATAGAGAAACATGAATTTGCTTGCCGCTGCCATGTAGTGCCTGAGCAGCTGATGACAGAGTATCAGGCACATGGCTTTTTAGGCTGTAGTTGCAGCCATGTGATGCCATACTGCTGAGGTCTGACTCAGGCATTTTGTTCCGTAACACTCTTTATTCTTGTAGAAAGCCCATTTCCCACTGTTTTAAATGGGGAGAAGTTCAAACCTCCACCGCAAAAAGACCCGATTTCCCTAAAGATCACAAAAAAACCTGTAAAATGGCTTATAAAATTAACAAACCATCATCACTCTGTCTCTCACTCTTGCTGGTATTAAGAGTTTGGCTGTACAATAGCAAAATTGCATATACCAGGATTTACCTGTATGTCGATTGGTCTGCATCCAGTGTAGTGGAGCCAGTGGACAAGATCTGATAATATGTACTTGACGGAATACAACTACACCAGCAAACCTACTGAAGATGTTGGTGATCATGGTAATAATGACAATGTTCATGGTGGTGATGATGATTCAACCTGTGGCTCTCTCTGGTCCAGACTTCTGCCAAGTTCAGTTGCACCTTCTGGCTCACCTGTCATCAGACCCCAAGCTGCTGCATGCGTTCCTTGAGCCTGGGGCTGATGTCTTCATCATGCTGGGCTCCAAATGGCGAGCACCTCTCTATCAGCTGTCCCTTGCTATTTACCTGCTGCTATCCCATCACAATGGAGTCGCTGGTACTGAAGAGTTGCTGTGCTCAATTTGCGAAGTTTCAACTTGTGATCTCATTTATGAAAACATGGAGCAGGACCAGCAAGAGAAAGGCACAGCAAGGGTTTAAAACAACTGAGGAGCAGGTTTGCCATCTTATTGCTGAGAAAAGTCTGAAGTTTGAGCTGTTTTAACAAGTCTCTCACTGGCTGCACAGTAAAATATGAACTGGTGCGAGTGTGTACCTGGCTCCCTGACAGGTGAGTGAATAATTTAGGTGTGATAGAAGATGGCATCCCATTCCCAGTTGGATGGAGGCTCAGTCTAGTAATGGCAAGAACTATGGCCACTGTTTCCTCATCTCTCTTCCCTCACATTTCACTCTTCTGTGCTGGAAAGTAATAGGCGACACACCTTTGTCCCACAACTAATGGGGTCAAAGGCCTCTTATTCTGGTCTGCTATAGAGGTCACTATACAGGCCCTTCACCAGTGCCAGCCAGTCTATGGGCGTCCAACTAGTCAGCCTTCGAAAGCCTCACTGGTAGAAGAAGATAGACCAGCTTAGTCACTTTCACAAAGCTGGGGTTTATTTCAGTCTATCTTTGTTTTTAATTCTTTTTAAGACTTCCATTTTCTCCTTTACATTAATGACTTTTTAATGAAGCAATAGCTACTGTACCTGTCTAGAGAAAGAATAATGAAGAAAGCTTGACCGCCAAATGATGAATAGGATTTTTTATGGTGTGGAGAAGGCAGCATATTTTAAATGTGATGTTGCTATGACAACCACTGCTACAACTGGGAGAGCGCATGCATTCCAAACTGCTTCTTTTTTGTCTTGTTATTATAATAGCCCGAGGCCGGGTTCCTCTCTGATAATTATGTGCCAGTTTTTGAAGTGTAGGGAATGCTCGTCCATGGCTGGCAACAGAGATCTGCCGGATCTTTCTGTTCTTCAGCTGTGTCCCGGCTGCTGCCTTTACCTCTTTTCTCCTGCCGAAACCCAAGGGGGGCATCCAGGTGAATGACAGCCAGTAGTTCAAAGATGAGAAACAGGCAGCAGCTATAACCCCTCATCTCAATGATGTGCTTGGTCCTTATAACCCAGTCCCAGTAAAGCAGTCCTGGTCCCTATAACCTGACCCACATACTGTATCTAGTCTCAGTCCTGCAGCCCTAAATGTGTCATATGTAATGTTTCCTTTTGCTTTCCTGTGTAGTTAACTGATCCTCTTATACACATTTCAGTCAATTTCAGTGCAGTTCAGTTTGTTTTTGTAAAGTTTGTTTTTGTACTTCTTGGCAGAATGACGCAAGGTGTTGGACAATGGACATAAGCAAAAAAGCCTTGATGGAAACAGTTAATAACATTGGCTAGAGCTGGACATTTATGCCAGTGGACAGCTGAGGAAAAGAAAAAAAAAAACTAAACAAAATATCCAGCCACAAAGAAGGGCAGATATGAACCTCTTGGAGTCTGAGTGGCTGTGGCTGCACTCCCTCCTGGGCTTTCTAATCCAGTTCAATTCAATTAATTTTTACAGAGAACTCCTCTTACACAGTGACATGGGTCCTAAAGAAAGAATCAAAGAGGAAAAGCTGAAGCACACATGATTACTTTAAAGTAACACAGTTGGCAGCAGAGTAAAGGAAAATAAAAAATTACCAACCCCAAAAGGGAGAGAGAAAAGCATTTGCTTTATGGAAAAATAGAGAGGGGGTATTTAAAGAAAAACAAGAGAGACTGTACAAGTGTGCCATGTTGCTCTGTCCTTGAGTTGGCACCGCCAGAGTCCTTCACATGTTGACTGAAATAATTTTAGTCACAGCCAAAGCACCCTACTGTCCCTACCATCTTCAGGCACTGTGCCATCATGAACAACCATGACATGCTTGTGCTCATATCTTGGAAATGCAGTCTGTCACACAATAGCAGTGGCCTATTGAGGCAGGAGGCCATTCCCCAGCAGCCCCTGAGCTTAACTTTTGTGAGCTAGGAGTCGCGTTAATGAAGAAGGCGCGAAGGAGGAATGTGCAGTGGTAAATCACTGACAAGTTTACAGGTGGAAACGTGTGATCCAAACCCAGCTTCCACAAGTACAACTTTTCAGGAGTCCAGCCAAACATTGCAGGCCTCACAGTGCAAGATGTCACACCACATCATCTGTTCACCTCATTCGTAGGTCATTGTTACTATAGTCTGAAAGTAGCACAGAAGCCCCCATAAAACATCCAAATAACATGGCCTCTGACCCAGGGGAATGTAAACCAGAAGGCAGTTTCATCTGGCCCTTAGGAAGAGAGTGAGGGACATGCATGTCAAATGGCTGTAATGTATAGTGACTCCAGCACCCCCAGTGCCGCCATGTCGTGTTAATGGGAGGGGTAGCCGACAGAGCACAGTTTGGCTGCAGACAGACAGGCAGTGCTCCCCAGGGTGGCATCTTGCCAAGAGTGGAGCCGGAGAGAGCAGCTGGAGTGCAGCTCCACACTCCTGCAGCAGTGCAAGCATTTATACCTGGAGTATCTCCATGGAGGCACACCAAATCCAGAGCATGAAAGGCAGCAGCTACTGGGTTCCAGAAACAGCCTTCCCATGTTTTACACATTCATATATAGATCTTTCTTTTTATGAAAACAATGCGGTTTGGAATTGCACTTAAAGCATATATTTCTGAATGATGACAAAGTATAATGATGTGTGTGTATTGTTAATGAAACAGAGAAAGTTATCATTATGTATAAAGGTTAGAGACAAAATGAGCAGGTGTAGTGGTATAAACATGCATAAAGAATAAAGTAAAATAAAAGTGCTGCTGTGGCAAGTGCTCCCTGTCCTGGCCTTCTGAGAGACAGGTGACCCCCTTGAGTTTATGCTCAGTTCCACATTTAAGTACAGTGTCTCTCCCTGCTCCCTGCGAGTTTCTCCTGTATTGTGACCTGCTCCTCAGAGCGACTCCGTGGGAGCAGCTTGTTGTCTCCATCACATGCTGCGGGGCATTGGTCTGTCTGTGTCTCATTTTTATGTAGCTTGGGCTTTCTCCCGTGGACAATGTGTCTCTTGTCAGGCCTTGGCTTTTGTACATGTCCCAGTGGGCAATGTTCTGATATTTTTGATATGTTGTAATAGAGTTGAGATTAATTTACTGTATATCTCGTGCTCTTTTCATTCTCTTTTGGGTATGAGGGGTACCAGGGGTCAGGGGTACCTGCTCTTTCTGTCTTCGTATTCTACAGTTTTATAAAGATTTTTATTTAAGAAACCATTTAAAATATTAGTTTTATTCTAATGTATTTTTGGGAACAGCTTTTCACAGGAATACACACAAACACAGTTTTTTTGTCTTTTCTCCATCTGCTGGGCCCAGTGCTCTTACTGCACAGCTCTGAAGGGGTAGGCACTCTGCAGCTTCAGGGCCTTTTGACCCAGTCAGCCAAGGACAGACCGTCTCCCACCAGCACTCCTCCTCCTGCCGCTGCTTCCCCCCCTCTCACCTTCAGGCAGTGCTCCCCATGAATCACTCACATCAACTCTGTGTCAGTCTGCAGCCACCAGACAGCGAGGGCCACACAGCACAAATCGAATTAGCCGACCCAACACAAACATGCCTCCTAGATGTGTTGATGGAGTGACATGACCTCCATTTTCTGTAACTTTGATAAAATCAACCCAAAAACAGCAGAAATACAGGCTACCCCAAAGGTGAGGTGGCTGCAGGGAACTGTTGTTTTGCTCAGTCTGAAAGCAACGTGAGTAGGTTTGTCCCGGCAGTGCTCAGGACCATACGTTACTCGGTTTTGCTTGACTAAAGTACTTCAGCCTTGTTTTCCAGGGTGAAGGTCCTGCTGCAGGGGTTGCCAAGACATTGTTGCACTGTTTGGGGTCCACAACACTTCGGGGGCAGCCTGGTATGTGTAGTTCAACTCTGCTGGCCATTTCATGGTTGTTGATGCTGTGCCCTGCATACAGTTCTGCAACTTCAGTTAGCTTCCACAGTAGCTTTCGACTTTTTGCTGCTTCTCTTCTCAGTTACAGCAGAAAATGCTATGAAGGTAAAGCTCACACAAACATGAAAATCATTACCCCTGCAATCCCAATGGGAAGTACATGTCTGTTACGTAAAGCAGTCCCAGGCAGCAGCAGAGTTCACGCCAGGTGCAGGCTGGCGGTCAGATTGGGCATCAGAGCCGGCAGGTTGCATTAACATTGGATCAACACTGGATGGCGATGGTGGGCCCTCTAGGTGAATGTACAACTGATAGCAGCCATGTGTTCAAAAGCTTGGCATGCAGTGCAGCAGTTCCTCTTCTACTGTCACTAAGAGGACCCAAGAGGAGCCTGGTGAACCTTCTGAGGTCAGGGACAGTGTTGGGTCACGCAGCTTCACTCACAACACCCCAAGGTATTGCAAATGTTTGACCCACCAAGGAGGTTCTTCAGCCAAACCGAATTAATGCATCTTCTCTTACTCTCCTCAGAATCCACCTACAACGGAAGAAGCTTTTCCTATTATTTCACATTCCAGGCCCACCACAAGTTTACCCCAAAGACTTGAAATATATACAACCATTAATAGCTTTACTCCAAATATATTATAATAAATATAATATAATAATTATTATATTGTTATTAGAAGAAATCAGTGCATTATAAAGGTCCTCCACACCAGAGTGATTGTCCCTGTTACAGAGTTTTACAAGGTGTTACACCCAGTGTAGTTTGATGTGGCAGAAGTGGGTGGTGGGTTCAAATGTAAACAGCAGTGAGGGTGCTTTTAAGGAATACGTCTGGGAATGGATAATAAATGGAATACAAATGTGGAAAATGATAATACAGCAGAATGAACTGTAGGAAATTAGTGAGGACTCCTGTGATGTAGAAGATGGCTGGGGTTGTTCAGACACAGGTGAACTAACTGGGTGGGACGGACAGTGGAATGTACCTCATTTTTATTAATTCATAGTGCCGGTAATCACGCCAATAATGGCAAGAAAAGTATGGATCCATGTTATTCTCTGTGCAAAACAGAAGAAACAAATGAATTGCACTTGAGGATGCCTTTGAATGGTAGACGCTGTTTGCTTTTGGAAGCACAAAACAAACTCTGGTCCTTGGTGATTTATTCATCCAGATTCGTAGTTTGTATGAATGATGCAAGCACAGCTATGTTAACCCAGCAATGGAATGCGTGTTTGTGTACTTGAGCCTCAGTCAATACTTGTCCACCTGTTTTCAGCCATCAGCCCAGCTTTGCTTGGTGACCCCCTTAACATGAAAGGAGTCAAGATGAATAGATTGCTGTCCCAAGACCATGACTCAGTCCCCAACCTTCTTTGCTGTGCCTAATGTTTTGGCTGTTTTTTCCTGGACCATGGTGCACAATACACTATGATGACAACATGATGTAGGAAGGCACAGAAGAGCACACATGAGAGTAGAAGCAACTATTAGGTAGTTGGCATATTTCCTTGTAACTGTGGTATAAAAATGTGCCTCATTTTCTTGCCACAGGTCAAGCTTCTCTTTTCACGATACGCAACCAATTCTGTGAAACAACACTTTGTGACACAGCCTTTGCGGGACCTTCACTGCAGCTTCACAATAATTTACGAATGTTTGTGCTTATGCTGCATTTCTTACAAAAGTGTTAACGTCAACGGCAGAAGAATTATCTAGTAATTCACGTGAATGAAAGGCAAGTTTGCTGGCCTGTAAGCCAACGTGTTACTGATGCAACGCTAAAGGGAAGGTGGTTGTGCTCTGCCAGTTTGCAGGAAGGGGGTTCCTGAGGCTCAGCTAAGCGCCTAGGGCAGAAAGTGGGCCAAGCGTGTGGTGCACGGAGCAGGTGAGCCTGTGATGCTGCCCACTGTGGTCGCATGACCACCTGACCCCACACCTGTAATTGGACAAATCACTTTACCCCACACGAAATCTTAACCATTTGTTTACAGATAAAGTATGTATGCATGCTTTATTCATATATTTGAATTTGTGACATATATTGGCGTATATACTATACTGTATAGGTTATATTTAAATATCTTTCTGCATGTTTCATCATTATTACTATTATTATTGTTGTTTTGGTAAGTAGTATTTCCTTATTTCATATACAACACTATATATCAGTTATTTCTTTTATAGTTACATGCACATACACTGAATGTTTTATCCCTGTGTTCTTGTCATTGTGTTAGCCATACTTTTAATGATAAAAATAATTTTCCTTAATATGGAGAGTCAATAGCTGCTTGGCCAAATTAGGATGATGTGCATGTACTTACAAATATAAAACCCAGAGAATTATTTTTGCTGTGACCCATTTAACATGGAGTGGCAGGAAGCTGTTGGGTGACACCTAACTGGAGCTGTTTTTTGTTCATGTTGCTAGTGGAGACAGATTGAAAGATCAGGTCCCAGGACCCCACAATTCCAGAATGATGCATAGCCTGACATAGCCTTTAGCTCTAAAGTTTCTGTTTTTGCTCTCAAGGGCAACTTAACTTGCCTGACCTTGACACATTAGTAGTGCCTTGTCCAGTTATGTAGAATCAGTGCTGGAGCTTATTCATCAGCCTTCTCTGCCTACAGGTTCACCATGACCATGTTGCAAGAGTTAAAAATACACTGAAAACCAAGCACACTTTGTCCACACAGTGAAGTAAAACAACCGCTTTGCACGCATGTTGTACACGTGTTGCTAAATCAGCTCCAACTCCACATGGTCTGGCAGCCTGGACACTTTGCTCAGGTACTTCCCATCTTGTGCTAATAGTAACTGAAGAAGAACCCCTGCAAGTCATGGAGACATCAGCTTGAGGGCCATCTGTGTGGCCAAACCGAAAACTGTAGCTCCCCGGTCAAGGTGCTCAGTTGTCTAACCAGATACGCTCAGCTGCTAAGTAAACTAATAGTCTCGTAGCTCAGTGAAGGTTGGGACTGAGGTGTCAGGGTACGGCAGGCTGGTGATGCTCATTTTGGGGTCCCTTTGTCAACATCTCCCATGGAAACACCTAGAGCTTTCGCTACACCCACTCAAGAAGCCAGTCAGCGGTCCTAGGCCTTGGAGCTGGCATAACCCAGCCACTTCCCTGGGCAAAACTGTACACCAAATGGAACCATTTTTGGAACCATTTTTTGTTCCAGTCTTTCAGACTTTTTTATTGATTGCTTCACATATATGTGTTTGTGCACAATTCATAGCGCATTTGTGACAGCCCTGCAGCTTTCACAATCTTACAGATGGGCATTTACTGAATCTGGTCTGATTGAGGTGGTCACTTACTTTGGAGTTCAGCCCACAACCATCTGGGACAATAATTATTATTAATGAATTCATGCTATAATTTTCCGCATGCAGTGAGTTATGGAGCTTAGTGGTAATTTTCAGCCTTATCAAAATTCTGTACAAACAGTAAATGCTGGAAAGAACTGAGGGTCAGCAGGAAGACCATAGCTGACTCTCCAGAATCCTTTGTATAAGCTCTGGGCAGGCCACCAGCTTTGTGGACAACTTCCTGCAGATGTACAAGGAGGTGTAGGGCTTCATCTGCAGGACTGTTCAGCAGCATCACATACAAGGTGCAGCCCTCACACCCATCTGTATATTGATCTAAATGCAGGTATCCTCTACTCATGAGCGCAACACATTCTGGGCATCAGCTTAAATCGTGTACGGTTTAGACGTACTGTAATTATCATTACTGCGTGAGCTATGAAAAGATCTTGTTGTTCAAAAATGCGAAGAATCGGCCTTATATGTGGTTGAATATTGAAAAATTTCACTAGATTATGCAAAAACTCTACGTCAAACTCTTGTATCTCGAGGGATGCCTGCATGTGAAAATGTAGATTTTTACAAGCACTTTAAGAATCTGCTCTTTAATTCTATTGCATGAGTTCTTACTCGTAGTTTTAAAGCGAGAGTACAATAAGTAATACATCATTTCACAGGAGCCATAACAGCAAAAAAATGTTGGCATGTTTTGATATTGTACATTCAGTACCAGTGTTGAACTTCTAAAGCCGTTTAAGGCAGCATTTTCATTTTCGAGTCTGCATGGGATTGGAGGTGGTCGGCGCATTTGAGAGCGAAAGAACTTCAGCCATTCAGGTTGTGGGGTGAGTTAACTGTTCACCTGTTAGGGAGTCGGATGGACAGGATTTACAGTATATGTTGGTGACGTCCTGCAGCAAGTGATGCCCCAAACGTGTGGCTCCTGAACTTGGCTCTGGCCACAGTATGGAGCTAGCAGGATAGAATGACAAGAGGATTGACTTGGTTTTTTGTGTAAGGTCAGAATTGGCTGAAGGGGTCTAACTGAAGGTCAGAAATTGGGTGTGGTCTGAACTACAAGCTTTGTAAGCTTTGCACTAAAAGCTTTTTACAAGCCTTGCAAATTCTTTGGATGGGTAAGGGTTAGGCACCAGTGTCACACACTGTGCACCCATTTTTTCTGGTTGGTTGTTGGTTACCAATAAAGCACTGATTATTTACTAGCATTTCCCAGCAATGTATGTACACTGATCTTCTTTGCTGGTACTAGCATTAACTGAATGAGGAAAGTGCTGTTTTGGGGAAAGGTACACAAAGTGGAGCACTGTCACCACAGCTGCCACATAGATCAGTGATGCCCAGTGACCCTGCAGGAGACCTTTTACCATGTGAGGGGACTCACTATGAATGTCCCTGTGACTATGGAATTGTGGGGCCTGCAGTTCCTTATCTGTCATATTTAGATGCTCTCATTGTGCTATGTGTGCTGCACCCAGGCCTGATACTGCTGGGACCAGGTCATAGTACGAGCATTACTAGATCACAGTGTGCTGACCCCAGCCCTTCCACACGGGGATTTGGGCGCAAAGCCTCCCCAATTGTGTGTGCCATGGAATGCACTGGTCTGGTCCATTCCGGGGCAACAATGTCAGAGCAGGGTTGCGCTTTGGTTGTGGTGCTCAGCACTGCTGCATCCTTCGCCCTGACTGGCAGCTCTCGCTGTCACACACCTGTTCAAAGCAAGCAGCTGGCTTTTATGCCCTTTTTTGAACCTGAAAACATGCCAACAGTGCTAATGCAAATGTGAAATGCAGTGCTTGCTCTCTTTGTGTGTAGCACATGAGGACTGGACCTTCTTTGTGGGGAAGAAAGGCCAAGTAGAGCGTTCAACAGCAGAGCACAGTGATATGGTCAGCTGGCCCCATCCAAACCTGGACACCACACCGTTATCTGTCCAGCCCAGCTGTGGCCCCTACCTCGGTCCCACCTCACTCACCTGCTCCCAACTCTCGTATCTCACATGCTGTCTTTGTTCACAGAATAATGACCACAATTTTGAGAGCTTGAGAAACTCCCGATCTGATCTACTGTGCACTGCTGTGGTGCAGGAGGGATTGTGGGTAAAGTGCAGTCCAGATAATGTTTGTACACAGTTGCCAAGCTGTGTGCAGATGGTCTTCAATGCCTTTCTCAAGAGGAATAAATATGAGAAAATGTGTTTTTTTCTTTATTTTGACTGAGCTGCTGTGGAATCAATGTTATTGCTTACAGTGCCTCCTAAAATAGTACTTGTTCTTTTCATAAATGGAAAGAAATTCATTTATTGTGCCATCTACCTTATCTTTTAGTCCTTCATAAATCTGTTATCTGTTTTTTAATAGTCTTGCACATTTTATCTGTGTGTACTTTAGGTTATGTTTCCTCATTTGTGGGCCGCCAACGTTTTTTGCCCCACATACATTTCCTTGGGCTGGGGTCTCTGGAATCAGGCGGAGAGGCAAGCGGTCAGCTTTGTGGTCCAAGGTATCAGAATTGCTTCTGCCCTTTTATCTCTCCCACCCTTCCGGTCCTACTCCACTTCATTTTATCTATCGTGTGTCTCACTTCTCATTATTGCTGCCTGGCTCTGTGTCCGACCTGTGCAAGATTGCCATGATCTCTATCTTCTCTCAACTATCCTCCTCTCCTTCCCTCACAGCCAGGTCAGAAGACGCAGTTCTCCTCACTGTGTCTTCCCTACTCCTCCTCTCACCAACAGCATTGTAGTAACAAACTACAGTATGCTACTTTCTATTATTAAAAAATGTATGCACGTTAGTATTTGTAAAAGAATTCAAATTTCTCCTTTGCATCAACAGTCGGTGATCTTTTAATTGTTCTGTCATGCATCTGTATTGAACTAATATTCTTTAAAACATGTCCAAATTTAATTTGGTAAAGAGTGCTCTTCTCACCAAAGTATATAGCAGGAAATGAATATATCAAGGAGACACACTACTCTTGCTGTTGTTCTGCATAGGCCTGAACCCTCTCAGCTAGATCATCAGTGAAAGTAGTTATGGATATAGGTTCAAGAGTGGAGCTACAGTCAGCAATCTCCTGTACATAGATGACATTAAACTGTACACCAAGTCCAAAACAGGCGTTGACTTCCTGATCCACTTGACCAGGGTGTACAGTGAGGATATTGGGTTGTCATTTGGACTAGAAGAGTGTTGCAGAATGATATTAAAAAGAGGGAAAGTGATAAGGACAGAAGGAGGTATAGAAACATCAGGCAGAAGGAATATGCAAAGCTGGAGAAATACCAACGATTGTGAGAGGAACTGAGAATGAAGAAGGTGAAGACCAACCATTAATGTTAGAAGGTCTTGGCTGGTTATGTGTGTATGTGTGTGTATGTGAAGGAGCTTGATCAGTGAGAGGAGGCAGAACTTAATAGCAGAGCTTCTCTTTCATGTTTAGGTCGGCACTGCAGGAAAGCTTGTGTTAAAGAGGTGTTTGTCATCCTGTCATTGATGTCATTGTCATTCATTCTGTGTGTGCCCTCGACTCAGGTGAGCCAGCCTTTTTCATTGTCTTTTGTGTTCTGCTCACGTGTTTCTTGTTGGGCTTTCAGGACTATTTCCACATCTTGTTTTCTTCCCTACAGAGCTCAGGTGGCCCCACACTTTTCTTTTCTTCTACTTTCTAAAGTTTTGAGAAAGGATTATACAAACAGAAAGATCCTGTGCCATTACATTATTTTACATTTTTGTTCATTTAGCTGCAGCAGCTACCTAGAGCAATTTACGTCTTTTTTTTCTACTTAGCAAGTGCCTGGATCAAAGGATTTTGGTAATTTATGGCTAGGAGATTTTATTTGTGTTAAAGGTTGAATTTGTTCATGTGAAATAGCTGTAATTGGTCAAATATGATCCAGCATTGCTCCTCCTCCACCAGACTTTACAGTTGATGTTATGCATCCGGGCTGGTAGCATTCTCCTGGCATTTGCCAAACCCATATCTGTCCCTCAGACTGCCAGAAAGTGAAGCGTTATTCACCACTCCAGAGTCCAGTGCTCCAGAGTCCAATGGTGGTTCACTTTACAGCACTCCAGCCGATGCTTGGCGTTGTGTAAACTTAGGCTTGGGTGCAGCTGCTGGGGCACGGAAACCCATTTCATGAAGCTCCCTATGAACCATTCTTGTGCTGACGTTGCTTCCAGAGGCAGTTTGGAACTCGGTAGTGAGTAATACAACTAAGTACAAATAATTTTTACTACGTGCTTCAGCACTCATTGG